>VDFB02000003.1:131569049-131674908 GCA_007258455.2 Sequoia sempervirens
TTGTATATAATTGTAATTTAGGAAAAATGATTTTAAAAAAAATCACTACGTTTCAAATAAGGATTGAAAGCATATAATATGGGTTTACATGCAACCAAAAAAAGTGAGAGATGATGCTATCAAACACTCTTGAACTTAAGAATTTTCCATCAAACAAATATGTACATATAATTGTAATTTACACAAAATAATTTACAACTATGTACAAGTTACTATAAGTTCTCATTTGAACATGTATAGGGTTACAAGTGAACTTGAAAACCATGGATATAATCTAAGTCATAGATTCTGGTTCAGCACGCTCTTCAATAACATGTAGAATTTTTGGTGATCATCACTATCTAGTCTCCATTTTCTTCTCGCCACGCATGTGTCCCGCATGAGATGTAGACCGGTAGTACTATTAAGTGACTATATTGATATACCTTGTTATCAGTTGATAGTCAACAAAATGAATCCCATGTCAACAAATTTGACTTGCTTCTTTAGATATGTCCCTTGTACTCACAACGTAACTCCTATGGTAAACATGAACCTAAGGTAAGACATATGAACGCAGGTGCAATATTTTCAAGGTAACAAGGTTTGTACAATATATATTTAATGTTTATAATGTAATGTGCACATGTGAATACAATGTACATATATAAAATTTTAAATTCAACTCACCATGGAAATAACATTCCATCACTTACTCTTTAGGTCTCTCTAGCTTATTCCTCTCTTCTATGTAACGAATAAATACTAGCTAACACCTTCAATGTTTTTAGTCATATGACTGCAAAACATTCCCATAATAACCAAATTCTATACAAAAAATCTAAAAAAATTATAAATTTGTCTCTAAAGATCGTTAAATAGATATATATAATAAAACTTAAATTAAAAACTTACACGTGTACCTTTTCTAACCAATCCTGAAATATGGTCATAATCAATTGAAATCAAAGGAATGTCTTCAAATCTTTCTTCCTCGTCTTCATCATATGTTTCTCAAACAAGTAGTGGCACTGTATCCCATTTACCAACATATCCAAGTTCTTGATTGTTGCATGCATAATCAGAGTTTCCCTCAATGCACTCAGTGTAAAAACAAGAGTAATCCCTTGTGTCTAATATCCATCCATGGTGACTATCTTAACTCCTAACACAATGCAAAGATCTTGTTTTTCCTACCCTCTTGCATCCATGCATCGATCTTCTATCCACGCCTAGATACATATGTGCAACAAAAAACTTATGTGAACAAATATGTATATATATTTTAAATTTAAATAAATTCAAATTTTTGATTTAATGTACAATTTATACATACCTGATATCTCCCAAAACACTCTATGTGGAATGTGTTGGTTTGTTCTTGAAGATATGTTGACCACATTTGATGCAAAGTGTTTCTTGCACCATTCAACAACATCATGTGCATTGTCTAGATGATCTTAGGATGCAACAAGGCATTCAGCAGCTGCGTTTAGTGCAAGCTCTGCTCCATCATGCTCACCCTTTCCATGCCCTCTCAAAAACTCCAAACATGTGGTATTTTGTAGATTTTATGATATCTACAAAGTGCATAGAATAATTAGTGAAGATTTGAATTGTGCCACACATCAATCGACCATACAAAATGATTTTCAAATTTGACACCCCTAATTCTCAAATTCTCAAAAAATATTGTAAAACAATGTTGGACAAAAAGTGTGTCATGCTCTTTATCATCACTAATATAAAAGTGATATTCTTTTTTAATGGCTCGTTCTTCATCTGTACTCTCAACACCATCCAATTCTGATTGTGCATGTCGATAACACACATGAACCATAATAGTGGTCTGCTTTGAAAAGTAATACTCTGATTGAATCTCCTTTTGATGTACAAAGGAGTAATTTTCTGCAAAGTCAACTACTGATAGAACTATTCCATGTGGGGAAGTATCTCTCAATGTTTGGAATTGTTGTGCTTGCCACTTAGCAAAAATGAATGATGTATGTATGGTTGTATCAAATTTCAAAAATCTTCCATAAATTTTCCAATGGGAATCTCCTCTTCTAAATAGATCAACCTTGTGGATTCTTTCCCAAAATTTGTTTGCAACTTTACATACTTGTACCTATGTCATTAAAATATGTGAATAACTAATAAACCGCACTTGATCAATGAAACATTACATCAAAGAGAATCCAAATAACTTGATCTATGAGAAATTGAAACAAATAAACTCTCTAAAATAATACTTACCTCTTGCAATTTACTGTCTTTGTTAGGTCAGTATTCTCAATTCTTGAAGGAAATTTAGCCAAATTTCCACATGTCTCACAAATTCCTTTTATGCAATTTATTTGGGAGGGTCCATTTTTCATGATCACATAATATAGACTTTATGAACAAACTTTCTGTTTAGGAGGTGCATTTGAAACCCATCTTTCTTCTCTCATCTTTGAAACACGATAGTAGAGATCAAGGAACCGTATGAGTAGCGGCAGGACCGAAACTTGTTTATCTTCACATAATATGGCTTTAACCTTTGAGCAATTGTCTACCCAATGTTATATGAGGATATGCATTACAAAGTTCATATACATCTCAAATTGTGTTAAATGGCCCCATTGTTTGATATGATTTTCATAAATACTTCAGTTGATCACACGTATCTCATAACATCTCTGAAGTATTTGATGATGGATGAGTCTGATCATGCCAAAGCTTGGGGACCGGTTTACAACAGCATCGCTGATGTAGAGCGGGGCTCTACACATAATTGCCCAATTGCCTTCTAAACTCTCATCCAAAAACTTTCTCTTTTTTCTTATATTTTATCCAATGTGGCTCTACTATAGCCCAATTTCGGTTGAGAAAGTGCTGACATTTTTTTCTTTTTTCTTGCTATATCTTGATGTACAATAGATGTCAACATCACCCTTCTTGTAGTAGCCTTATCCATAGTTGAGATCCTTTCGTGGATCAAACTGCAGCATTTGAACAATATCCTTTTTGTAATCCGTCGTTTCTTCTTATTTGATGATGAATGGACACCCAACAATTGTAATGACTCTTTGAGCTCATCACGAAGAAGTAAACGTGATAACAATTGGGTTTTTTCAAGTGTATCAAGATGATTGAAATGATGATTGATCATTCCATTTAAAGGTGAATGGTGGCCTGTACCCTCTTATTTATGAGAACGGTTTGGCAATGTTGGATTTCTCCATATCCGTTTCAGTAGTAGATACAGAACAACAGAAATTTGTTTTACCCTTCTCAACTAGTTTTATATGCTCATCCATACTTGGAGTGCAGTGATCGACTCTCAACATGCATTGTTTTGCTTGTGCCTCCTCCCTATCTTCAAGGACCATGGCCATTCTTGAGGGTTTGAACGGTCCCGTAAATACATTTGAGAAACAAACTTGAGCATGAAAACTTCTTGCTTGTTGAGCCCTTCCTACACATGTGTCACAAAATATTTTGCAAACAAAAGTGAGAGATGATGTTAAATATATAAGTGAAGTTTATGTATGCAAACAAACAAATTGATAAAACATGATGAGCTATAAGTGAGAGAAGTTTGTGCTATTTTTATATGCTCATTCATACCAGTAGAAGGAAGTGATCTTGACCCCTCTCCAACAAGCATTGTCTGAACTTGGGTCTCCTCCCTAACTTCAAGGTCCATCTGTTCGTCAACAGATTCATTTGATCCAATATCTAGATTTGGCTCGACTGCTGCTTGAGGAATCCCTAGAGCATAAAACATAAAAATAATTTGAGAACATTGAAGTGATGAAAATAAAAAATGAAAGACACAAAACACTATAAATATTGAAACAAAAAGAATTGGCTTAAGGAATTGGAGTCAAGGATCATATAAACATTGCAACTTGAATGACCAAGATGACTTGAGGATATTTAAAAGTATTTATAGTCATTTAAGTGCAATGATGGTTAGAAACCTTCAAGGTAAGAGTACTAAACACACACTTGAGAGTGAGAGAGAGAAGAAACAAGCATGCACCTTGTTTCTTTCTATGATAATTTTCCAAGTTTTGATAACGCCTCTTTTGTTCTTCTTCTTTTGACAATTTTCGTTGAGATGCATTTTTTCTTTTCCTTTGTTGCCCCATTTTCTTCAACTTAAATATGACTCTAAACAAGTCCTCTACCAACTTAGTTAAATTATCCTCCAAAATTTGCCTTGATAGATAAAAATGAAAAGTTGTCCAGCTCCAATATTTTCCTCCTTGATAAATGTGCAAAAACTTCTCCAAAATCTGTGATCCAAGTGAATCAAAATTATTCAAGTGTACATGGAATAATTGGATCCTCTAGTTTAAATGAATCAAGTACTAAACAAACAAGTTATTTCATTGTGGAGTTTGTTGTTATTTAATTCATAGGTATGCACAACATATCTAGTAATTTTAGAATTTTGGTAAAGTGTCAAAAAATGTACAAATATTAGAGGTATAATTTGAATTGAATTTTCTTAATTATATTTGAATTGAATTTCAAGTTAGTTGTCGAAAATGTATAATAGAGACCGTATAATTTGAATTAAATTTTCTTAATTAAACATTTGAATTGAATTTCAAGTTACTTGTAAGAAACGTATAATAGCTCGATATAATTTGAATTGAATTTCAAGTTACTTGTCAAAAGATTATATCTTGTTCTCAACTCAATGGTTCATGTTGCTTAAGTCATTTTTTAAAAAATATTTATTATGATCAACATGAATGAACTTAATTATAAAATGGCATTGATTTTCCCTAAAATTGTACTAGAGATCAAATGTATATTGAATATAAGGAAATGTAAGTTGTAAGAGGTCATAAAAAAAGAAAACATGTATGTATATTGAATATTTAAAGCAATCGCATACATATATTATGTGTAAACATGTTTAAACCATAAGCAAACACATGTACATATATGTAAAAGAATATAAACATAACACATATTATAAGCAAAGCAACAAATATATGTATATATCATATAAGAAAATATATGTACATATATCATAAAAGCAAAATGTAAATTAAAGATCATCTAATGTCGAATACTAAAGATCAAAAAACAAGCAAATGTATGTCTAGATCATATAAGCAAGTGTAAGAGATCATCAAATATCAAATACTATTTTAAAGATCATCATATATAATCAAATACACATGTGATAAAGATCATAAATCTAGAATGCATGGCCTAATAAGAATGTCTACTCCTAGACAAATGGCCATCTGAATGAGAGCGGTCCTGCTCTGATGGATGTCTTTGAGGCCACTGCAAATAAAATTGTGTACAAGATGTGTTAAATACATATAATTTTTATTAAATGAATTTTATGAAAGTTATTTTTAAATGAACTTGTATTTTTAAATATCAATCTACAACTTGTATTTATCTATGCATACATAAATATATATTTTATGAAAACTCACATGTCCTTACGATATAGCGAGATTCATCCGCAGAGTCACATCGATCATGCACGATCACGGACCAAGGCTAGGAATTATGAGGTATGTCCACCTATAACAATATATATACACACATAAATATCAACTTAAATGAATATCTAGTTAAAAAGAAATTTAAAAAATAATGAAAAAAGAATTGAAACATGCACATGCACACATACATGCACATCATCTGATATCGGATGACCTAAGTCCTCTGAAACATTGCCTTCACCATATGGACCAAACGATCAAGTGACGAATCAATATCTGCATCCATCTGATCTATCCCATGTCGTGCCAGAAATGATGAATGTAGAGGACTATGAAGGTGAGATGGCACCGGTGATGATGAACGAGAACCAATCAACATATCAGAAAAACCCATAGTTTGTGCAGCTACCGTATGAACTGTAGGTGGATTCTGATGCGAACTAGTGGTCGACTGAGAGTGATGGGATCCTGGAACTGAACGACCTCTATGTCTCAAATGATCTCTAACATGCTCTATACCGATCCCATTGTCTAATGCAATGTGGGCATATGCCTCCAACAGGTCCTCAGCCAAACAATGTAGAGTCATGCGTGCCATATCTCCTGTAAGTGCATCAAGCTGTGTAGGAGTAGGGATGCCAGTCATTGTAAAAGGATCCATGGTGGTCCACTGTGCTGAAAATGGTGTGGATCGGGAATGTCTAGATATCAAATACTGACCTACACGATCATCAGATATCCTAGTGGTGGCAGCCGCAATGTCACCTACAGTGTCAATTGCTTCCTTTTGGGAAGCAACAACAACCTCATCTGCTATGGGGGCTAGAACTGGGGTGAGAGCAGGAGACCTATCACCAACTAATACCCTAAACATTGGGGGTGGTCTATCTGCTCGACGATAGGTGGGCCTATTAGCAATCCTACCACGCCCCTGACCAACATATGGTGGAATGTCTAGGTAGTTAACTTTGAGGCCCAAATGGACCTCAGCATACAACTGCTGAACAAAATACAATGGAATCTGGTCATTGTTTGGGTATATACCATGTGCTGCTAGAAATCGTGGGTAGATCAATGAGGCCATAGCATGATCAACACATCTAGTGACCTGGTATCCCCTAACCTTACGCACATTTTGATAAAATGGAAAACAAGTGGCTTTTATCATTTCTTTGGTGACACTATCTTGTATTTGTTTAAGGGGAACATCACCATGTACTTCTTCGCATCGAGAAAGAATATGATCACTCATGCGGGAATATGCACTAGTCCTCTCAAGTTCATTTTTTAGTTTTTCTAGACTATGCAATATTAACATGCATGGTTCACTATATATCCCTGGGTTTGCACCTTGTGCTAATGAATCTCTTAATTTTTTTTATCTCATTAGTAGTATTTGCAAACAAAGATTCTAGCACAGGTGAAACATGATCTACATTTTCCATGTTATATATATATAGTACACCTAAAAAAACAATAAGACTTTGGTAAATAATATATCTAGATAAAAAGAATACAAATCTAAAATAGAACTTGTAATTTAATTCATCTACTCATCAATAATATTTTCATACTATTAACTTGATTTAAAAAGAATTGGAAGACAACTTTAATCTATAACATAACATCCTTAAATGGTTCAAATTTTAAATGAAACGATGAAAGAAAGAATAAGAATACAAAGATTAAAGTATAAAATCATTTGAAAATAATTGGGGATAAAAATATTTAATCTAATAGTTGTTAACATAAATGAACTTCAATTATATAGCCTTGAGAACATCAAAAAATTATAGAACATAAAAAATGCATCATTAAATGTATATTAACATCATCTGCACTCTAATTAAAAACATTAAAAACAACACGGAACACAAAGAGATGAAATAGGTAAAAGGATAAGCACATTGATCTCCTTCATATACTATGTTGATTAATAAGCCATGTGGAAAGAAAGTACTTAAAGTTAAATAGGTAAAAGGATAAGCTCAACAATCCCTTTGAGTGATGTGCCATTTTCCCTCCATCCCAAGCTTCTTCTTCATGTATTCCTCCTTATTGTTTTACTCCTATCTATCTTATATGCGTTTATTTCTCCTTCCACCAAATCTCCCCAAATTTATCCTCTCCTTTTTCCTAGATCTCATCTCATGCTTACTTATTATGATGCACATAGTTCTCTTGTCTCCACATTAGTTCTCATTAGTTTTGTTTACACTTCCCATGTTCCCCTCACTGTGATATTCCTACGCAAGTCTTTGTCACTCCACACTCATTTATTATGTCATGACAAATTTATACACCACTTTCGATTTCTCATCTTGCCACTTTCATTCATGTTCTTAATCCTAGTGTGCCTCTATCTACCCTTGACATTAATGTTTAAAGGCTTGTTGAGATGAAAAGTAATGTTGATTCCTTACCTAATGGAAACAAAAAAAGACATGTACATATAAAAATCAAACACAATTCAATTTCTATTAAAAATTTTACATATCCATTTTTTGTTGGATTTTTGGATCCTAGATTTGAGATGCACAATGTTAAAGGAGATCCCATGACACATTCAAGGTTTTTAGTGCTACATATTTGGATTTTGTGTATGATGATAAGTTATTGGCTAAGTTCTTCCCATGAAATTTAATAGTATTATCTTCCATTTGGGTCTATTTTTTAATATTGAAATTGGCCAATGCAAATATTAGGAATGTTAGATTGAAGTTTATTATTTTAGATTTTTTGACTATAAACAAGGATCGACAAAGTATATACATTCTTAACATTTGCATGTGCAAGTGAGATGAATGTAAAGAACTAAAGTTGTTAGAGGCTACCACACTTAATTATGGATCTTCTAATGCTTCATCTACATCATCCTACCCTTGTAAATTTAAAAAGAAAAATTATTTCCAAAAGGATAGTAAAAAATAATGGAAATGACCATTGTACAAACTATACATTATAAATGTTTCTAATATAATTATGACTCTAAAGCCTCCAACTTTTTCCTTTGTAAAATGTGCTTCAAAATTTACTTAGTGCTTGCATGATTACACTTCCTCCTATTAGGCCATTAGATAAATCTAAAGTTATTCCCAAAAGATATAATGAAATAATTTTGTTATTAAATTGTAGAGTTAATTGTAATTATACTCAACATTTTATGGGATTAAGGAATAATTGATTAAGGATTTGATTCATTAAAAAAAAATTAGGTTGAGGGGGTTAATATTGGGGTCAATCCTTCAATTGTTCCTCCTAATGAAAATTTAAATATTTTACACTAAATAAATCTAATAAAATGGTTTTATATGAGGGTCATGAGATTGAGGTACATATACATGTTGACGAGCTTGAAATCATTGATTCGCCTATGTATGTGAGGAATGATAATTTGTTGGTATTAATAAAAATTATAAGGGTACTTATTCTTCTTCTTATGTACTAGTGATCGACTTTTATAGAAATTTCTATGGACTAACTAGTATTCAAACTTAGGACCTCCCATTTGGTGTTAGGATGCTCTACTATTGAGCTAATGACTCACATTGTGATGAGTCTTTTTATGACTTAGGTGTGTATCATTTCTCCAACACACTCCCTTGAGCCAAAACATAGGTGTCAAATGCACCTAGCTTGGCTCTAATACCATACAAGAATACCAATTATGAGGACCTCCTATAAAAATATGACATGAAAAACCGTGAACAATATTTAAAAGATAATCCATAGTCTATCTTATTATTTATGCATATTTTCTAGGACCACCTATGCCCAAAACACAAAATAGTTTTTATAAATACACCAATTAGATCTTATAAAATGCATTACTTAGATCAAATTATATGGTAAATTAAATATAATTAATGATTACTTTTTCTTTTAGTATGAAAGAGGTTAAATTCCAATATATGTTCTAGCGGGCTTGATTGAGTGACAAGGTGGAGTGATTGTTGTAATGAAGAACTTGCTAGGAAAGCTAACCAAGTTAAAATGTACACCTATACATACATCATTGTGGTAATATAGACCTATGTCATAAAACACAATTGAGTCCTATTAGTTCCAAAGTATTTTAGCAAAGAGGTTACAATTGCAAGAGATCCGTATATGCCTTTATTTTAGATTAAGTCATTTAACCTTAAATAATTTTAAGAACATACATAAGGATCCTCTATATAAGTGCAAGGATTATTTGCCTAATTTGTAAAATTTTCAAAAGGAATAACAATGGTGGGAAAATCAAGACAAGATGCAACAATTTAGAATTCCTAAAGGGTTTACAATTATTAGAGCCAAAGTAGGTTATATTTTGGTTTTATATTATAAAATGATTCAAGAATCTATAAGGCCAAAAGAACCATAAGCATTGCAAACTTTAGTTTAGAAGCATAAGGGATTGGATATTTTCATTCCTAAACATGGTTTTCATTAAAAAAATTACTCATGTACTATACATACATATTCATGTATATGTGAATATATCTACATATGTATACATACACATGCACATATCTAAATATGTATATATGTATATATGTATATGTAGATATGTAGACACATTCATGTATACATACATATGTATATATGCATGTATATATGTATATACATACATTTATTTTCTATATGTATATATATATATATATGTATACATATATACGTATACATAAATACACACACATATGTATGTATGTATGTATGTATGTGTGTATGTATATTTATGTATACGTATATACATGTATGTATATGTATATGTGTATGCATACATGTATATATATGTATATATGGATACACACACATTTTGGTTTTGTTTTGTAAGCATCCTCTTTTGAGGACAACCCTTTGTTGATGATGTTGAGTATTAGTTTGTTGTAAGTGTGTTTATTATTTTAATATCATTTTAAAACAATATTTTATTTATTTATAAATTTTGGTATAATCTCTAATTTTATAATATGTTTGTGTGTGTAGGTTGAGTTGCATAATTGTTAGGGGCACACACAATCAACACAATGCAAGATAATAACTAATTCAAGGGATCGAAGTTCAGTTTCTAGTCAAGCAAAGAGAGGCATAATGTTTCATTAATAGCATTTGCTACACATACATAAACACTTTTATATCTTTATGACACATTCATAACTATTTTCATGAATATATATTGGTGATATTTTGTAGTCTAAGAGACAATGTTGGCCTCATGTCACTGTATATGATATTTTCATGATGTATTATGTATGTCTTCATGACCTTATCAAGATCAATATATAAATATTTTGTGCATATTCATAGCAAATGGTTTGTGATTATTCTATCTATCTATATTACCCTTTATCTCTATCTCTCTTTATCACTATCTCTCTCACATATATATGATGTGCATGAATGTTGAATGGCATACATGTAATGAACCCATACTAATTCTAACTCTATTTAGCCTATCAACAAATAAATATTCAACATTGGTCTTCTAGATTTACATACATCTTAAGAATTTACTACCATAATCCATAAGACAAAGCAACAATAACCCATATGGGTGTTTAGACTCACAAGTGAAAGTCAAAATGTTATAGCTAGCTATCCCTTCACTAAAAAATAGTAGGGTTTTTAGTTCAAACAAGGAATTACCCCATTTTATTGTATGGTTCTATATACTAAAACCCTATCTCCAATAACACACATAAAGTAAAAAAAATATCTACTATGTTTGGCTTCATGAATGCAACACAAGCTTCTAAATGTCCTAGGTAGAGCAATAGATTTCCATTCACATAGTAGAAATTACAAGCTAATGCTTTTTAACATGATTTCTAGAATTTCATACAAGAATAGCTTTTTCTCTTACATTACATATAAAAATACTAAAAAGAACCTTCATAAAAAATCATACCTCATTACCACCAAGTAAAAACTATTAGGTTTACATACTCGAATTTCACAAGCTTCAAAAATGTATAATTTGCACTACCTTCTTCCTCCTTTTGCCTCTATCCTCCCCTTTTCCCTCTTTCTTTTCCTTTTAATCCTTCCTTGATTTCCACCATTTTTGCCATATTCTCTACATGTTTCCCATTTCCACTTCCTTTGCTTTTATTTCTTCCCACTTTGTGAACAATAAAGTCCCACTCTCTCTTCACTTACTCATCATTCAAGTTTCCTCGAATAGCGTACCTCAACATTAATGCTTGATACTTAATATGATGGGGCCAAAAGGTGGGGTGGCCACTTTTTGGCCCCACATCTTTTTGCACTCGCTCTAATAAGGTTTGTCCTTTTGATAATAGTAATGTCCAAAGGTGGCTCTTGTTTGCATGTGGATACATTTATACCAAACATCAACTTTTAGTGATATGTGTGAAGATTTTGTAGTGGTTCTATATATTGTTCTTATTCTCTAAATATAAAGGAGGATGAATAATCAAGTCATGATGGACTAATGAAAGAAGATGAATTGAATAGTGATAGAAACTAGTCTACTATAGTTAGTGATGATGAAAATACATTATATAAAATTATGCAGGGATTCTCATATTACTTAGAATCTCTAGTGTTACAATATGAATAGTATTTTAAACACATGATAGACCTTTTTCTAGAGTGTCTCTACAAACTTGTGACCATTGAATTTGCTTGGTAGTATAGAAAATTGCATTATAATACATCAAATAATAGGGTAGAGAATGTAATTGTTAATTTTATGGTTTCCAAGACCAAACTTTGTAAATGATATTAATTGAGGGCATGAAGACACAATCAAGTCTTTGTTCTTGATGGTTTGATTTATATTTTCAATCAATGGTTCCATTTATACACACTACATGAGGAAATTGTTCAATAAGAGTAACTTATAGTTTTAGTCAATTATATTTCAATTTGTACACACTACATGAAGACAATGTTATCAATGATATGATTCTTGATTTTTTATAAGATTTAATATTATAATACCTTAACAAATCAAGCTATGACTTTCACGGTTCACTCCTACATGTATGAAATTTGCATTTTCATCTACAAGTTTGACCCTAAATTTGTAGTTTTAAAATTATTTTGTGAGCTTAACCCTACATTTCTAGTCTTTAGGAATGTATTTATCTTCATTTTTTAGACTATGTTGAGAGCTATTATAATGTTTTTTTGCACTAATTTTCGGAGGAAACTCGTTTTTCCTTACTCAAACCTTTGGATTATGCAAAACGGGGAAGCAAAATACTATTAAAAATGCTTTAAAAACGTTCAAACAAGTGCAATTTGAATTCAACAAATTTAAAAAAATTTGCATATAGGGTTTCGAAATTAAACAAATACATGCATTTTGAACTTAAAAAAAAAGGAATTTTAAATACCTCATGCTCAATAGTGGTCGATATGCGAATTGGAATGATGAAGTTTGAAGAAAACGACCCGAACTTTGCTTTCGTTGGTGAGAAATTTTGTTGGGTCGCCGTTCGGTTTATGTTCGCCGCGCGCAGGGACAGTGACTGGTAATTCACAGTGAAAGTGTGAAAGTGAAAGCACTTTCACACTTTTTTTGGTTTTGTCATATTAAGGGGTTCGGCCGAACCTTGGTTCGGCCGAACCCCCTTAATATGTTTTTTTTATTTGGCTTGGTTTTGGGTTCGGCCGAGCCATGGGTTCGGTTGAACCATATGGTTCAGCCGAACCATTCAAATGGTTCGACCGAACCACTTTTCTATGAAGAGTGTGGAAATTTCAAAATTTCCTTCCTCCACAAAAGTTTAAACCACTTATGTGGCTTCACCCATGAATTAGTACGTTGGAATTGAGCATGCATTATTAATCTAGATAATTTATGTGTCTACATACATATATATATATTGTGTGTGTGTGTGTGCGTGTGAGAGAGAGAGAGAGAGTTATCTAGGCAGGGTGGGAGGGAGATCCACTTGAGAGGAAGAGAGGGGGGAGAGAGTTATCTAGGTACTTGGTGGGAGGGATAGAGAGAGAGAGAGTTATCTAGGTAGGGTGGGAGGGAGAGGCCTGAGAGAGATAGGGAGGGAGTGTGAGAGAGATAGTTATCTAGGAAGGGTGGGAGGGATAGATAGAAGGAGACACTTGAAAGAGAGTGGGAGGGAGAGACCTAAGATAAAGGTGGTTTGGAGGGGTAAAGGGAGGGAGCATCCTAAGAGAGAGAGATGGAGTGGGAGAGAGGGGGTTGAAGTGAGAAAGAGTTGTTTAGGTAGAGTGGGAGGCATAGAGGGAGGGAGCATCCCAAGAGAGAGAGGGAGTGGGAGTGGGAGAGAGGAGGTTCGAGTTAGAGATAGTTTTCTAGGTAGGGTGGAAGGGATAAAGGGAGGAAGAGACTTGAAAGAGAGAGAGAGTTATCTAGGTAGGGTGCTTGAGGGAGAGACTTGAGAGAGAGAGGGTGCGAGGGATAAAGGGATAGAGAGACCTAAGAGAGTGGGAGAGAGAGGGAGTGGGAGAGAGATAGAGAGAGTTATCTAGGTAGGGTGGAAGGGAGAAACTAGAGAGAGAGATCTAAGAGGGAGGGCAGCTAGAGGGATAGAGAGAGGGAGCATCTTAAGAGAGATAGAGGGAGTGGGAGAGAGGTGGTTGGAGTGAGAGAGATTTGTCTAGGTAGGGTGGGAGGGAGAGACTGAGAGAGACCTAAGAGAGAGATAGATAGTTATTTAGGTAGGGTTCCTAAGGGAGAGACCTGAGAGAGAGAGGGGGTGAGAGGGATAGAGGGATAGAGGGAGGGAGGACCTAAGAGAGAGGGAGGGAGATAGAGGGAGTGGGATAGAGAGAGAGTTATCTAGGTAGGGTGGGAGGGAGAAACCTAAGAGAGAGAGATTTATCTAGGTAGGGTGAGAGGGAGAGACTTGAGAGAGAGGGGTTGGGAGTGAGAGGGAGGGAGATATCAGAGAGAGAGACCTGAGAGAGAGATATATTGGGTGAGAGGAAGAGGGGATGGGAGGGATAGTGGGAGGGAGAGGCATGAGAGATGGAGAGAGAGATAGTTCTCTTCCTCCCTCTCTTCCTCTAGGGTCTCTCCCTCCCTCTATCCCTTTGACCCTCTCTCACTCTATACATATTATAATGTACTACATATATAATATATTATATATAATTATATTATATATAGTATATAATATATAATATATAATCTATATAATATATATTATATAATATATTATATAATATATAATATATATCATAATATTTAATATATAATATAATATATACTGTATATATGTATTATATAATATATATAATATATAATATATCATAATATATAATATGTTTTGTATTATTAATATATAATATATTTATTATATATTAATAACACATGTATTGGTTTTATGTATTCTTTGTTTTAAAAAAGCTGAAGGAAATGGATATTTGTTTGTGATGGATATTTGCTTTGAATGAATATTCATTATAAACAGATATTTGTTCCCCATTGTATAAGTATTGAAGCTTCGCCCTATGCATGCAATACATAACAGATATCTGTTTGGAATGAATATTCGTTTACATAACAAATATCTGTTTGGAATGGATATCCATTTGTAACAAACATCTATTCCAAATAGATATTTGTTTCAGGAATTATATATAAAACAAAAAGGGGAACTTTTTTAGCATTCCAATAATCCCCACATTCTTTTTATCATTAGAAATCCATGTTCTAGCTATCTATAACAAATAAAATTCAACTTTTGTAAAGATTCTTTTACGCAATTTTCAACTTTATAATTATTTGTGTGCTCTTTTTTTGTTTGTACAATGGGGAGCAATAGTCATCATAAGGGAAAAGGAAAGAGAAAACTAACAGTAGATCAAATTGAAGCATATAGAGAAAAAGATAGAGAAATTCATAGGAAGAGAAGAAAAGGCATGCCAAATACCCAATTTGCAAATGTAAATGTTGAAATTGATATAGAAAATGTTCAAATTGTAAATGAAAATGTTCAAATTGATATTGAAAACATTGAAAACATTGAAAATGAAAAAATTCATAACATTGAAAATGAAACATTTGAACCTTATGTATCACCAAATTACATGAGAACACAAGACCTTTGTGAGGAAGAAATTCAAATTTCAAATCCAACACCTTCAACAACCCCAAAATGGTTACTTGAAATAGATGAGAACATAATAGATAAACTTGATGGAAAAAGTTCATCATGAACAGTTTAGTTGTGGACTACCCAAATGTTCAATCAATACTTTTCCAATAAGACATTAACAAAACAATGTCAACATTTTGTACAACTGCTAAAGTCTAACAAAATGAGACCATTATTAAAGAAATTGAAGATTTGTGTGACCAAAAAGTCAGAAAAAATAATATTATTGTTAAAAATATTTTTAATGCTCTAAATTATATTGGAAAGAAAAGTAAGGAAAAGGATAAGAGAGTTGCTCATAGAGTGATCACAACCTCATTAGTAAGCCATAATTTGAGAAAGGATCATTTAATGAGGAAAACTTGTATTGATTTAAACCTAAATCATAAAACGTTGTCTAGAGCACTCTCAAGAAGAGGAAGATTCAATAGTCCTCTTCAAAATGATACACGTGGGCATTTAGTGGGAGGCTTCCACGTGTTGATAGGAAGCTAATGGATAATGTAAAGAATGAAATCCAAAAATTTTGGCACTCTCAATCTAGAGTATCACTGAATGAAAATGATGTTTTAAAGTTAAGAATTGACAATCAAGATCACACACAACATCTTAAACATTTATTGGAATGTAGCCAATCAATATTGTACAAACAATTTTGTGAAACACATGCAAATTTGCAAATCTCACAAAGGGATTTTGAATCCTGTAAGCCATTTTATTGTGTACCTATTAATATTCACAATCCATGTTGTAAATACCATGTAGAGTTTTCAATGTAGCATGAACTATTATGCCATATTCATTCTACTATGCATAATAACGAAATGTTGCAGTGAGTGTCATGCAATGCAACTTCTGAAGTCATCCAAGGACTTGTTATATTCATTTTTATGTGTTAGAGGTGATAGTTTTTTTTTTTATGGAAATGATTGTTAAAATGAAATGTGCTTGCAATGTGGTGGTTTATCAAAGTTTGCTACATGTTTTCATGAGAGTAGCAAACATGATTTTTTTAACAAAATTGTTGAGAAAAAAATATTTGAGATAGTGAAATACAGTTTGAAGAGTGGAGGTGAAGGTTCTAGATGCGAGAACTGTTTACAAGAGAGGTAAGTATTGCTGATTTTATTTCTAATTTTAAGAAAAATATTTTCTTCAAGTATGCAAGGCATAGCCATAGGTACTAACGGTTGGATAAAAATTTCAAGATGTGTAAAGACTCTTTCCCAATTGGAACTATTATATCCGTGGTTGATTTTGTTGAAAATTACACATTACAACCACAAAAGTGAGGTACAATCTCAATATTACAATTCTATTTAGATTGTTATTTTTGTCCACATAATATATAGACATGCCCTTGATAGTACAGAAGTGGGTAGGAAGATAATTAGGGAGTACCATTTGTACATGAGTGATGATAGATCTCATTCGTTTGAGTTTATGCAACATTGTTTTGAATTTTATTTGAGTTCTTGCAGGAAAAAGGTATTGCATTGGGTCAACATCTTATTTGGTCAAATAACTATAAATGGGGAAATTCAAGCATGCTCGTATATTTTATTGGTTGAGCAAGATGCATGTACATAGGAGTGTACCTCATATTTGGAGTTTTTTCGAAGTTGGGAATGGAAAAGGCGAGCATGATGGTGTAGATAAACATGTGTGAAGAGAGCTCTGGTTAAGGAACAAATGAAGATTAGAGGTGGTGCAACATTTAGTGATGCACATTCTATTGTTGATTAATGTAGTTCTACATTGTCATGAGGAGGGACACTTGATTCGAAAGTGTGTAGGTTCTTTTGGTTGGATGAAGAGGGCATAGTTGGAGAGAAATTAGAATGTCAAACAATCAAAGAATCTTCAAAGATGCATTCATTTTGAAGCTTAAATGTAGATGCATGAACCATATTGACACGACAGTTGGCTTGTTTTTATTAGAATTGTATTTAGGGGTATGTGCAGGATCATGATGGGCCAAAAAGTGGTGATACATGAAAAAATTAACATTTTGCATTCACCCAAAAACATGAAAATCCTGAGTTGACTTTTTTTTTTGGTTGGGTGTCAGTACATTGCTCCATAGAAATTCCCAAACTAAAGTAATAAAAATTGGATATCTGATTTGCGTCAGGTAATATAAAAGTGGGTATACGGGTCATTTTTAAACCTTGGCTAAAGAGGGGAGAGATAGAGGGTGACTAAGAGAGACACGAGAGGGAGGGTGGGAGGAGGGCAGAGAGTGGGAGATGGGTTAATGAGGTAGAGGTAGAGGTTTAAGGGTTTAGGGTTCGGGTTAAAGGGTAAAGGGGAGATGCGTCAGGAGTAGGTGAAGAGGGCTGTGAGGAGGGGTGGGAGGGAGGGTGGGGAGAGAGGAAGGATAAAGGGTGGGGTTTAAGGGTTAATGGTTTAGGGTTCAGGGTGGGGGAGAGATAGGGGGTTCAGTAAGGGGAGAGAGGGAGGGAGGGTGGGGAGGATAGAGGTGGGGGTAGAAGATTAGAGGGTTAAAGGGTGGGGGAGAGGATAGGAGTGGGGAGAGAGAGAGAGACCTGGGAGGGGATTGGGGAGGGTGGGGACGCAGGGAGAAGGAAGAAGTGGGAGAGGATGGGGAATTAGAAGGTTTAAGGGTTTTAGGGTTAAGGGTGGGGTGGAGCGGAGAGAATAGAGGAACGGTGGGGAGAGGGGCCGATGGGGGAGGGTGGGAGGAGGGAGAGGGGTGGGAATTGGGGAGAGATAAAGAATTAGAGGGTTTAATAGGCAGGTTTGGGTTAAGTGGGGGCTAAGGGTGGGGGTGGGAGGGTGGAGTGAGTGGAGAGAGAGACTTGAGAGGGAGGATGGGAGGGAGGACTTGAGGGAGAGAGAGAGGGGAAAGAGAGGGGGAAAGGGAGGGATCGTCGGGAGGGAAGGGGAGGGAAAGAGGGGAAGGAGAGAGATAGAGAGGGTTGAGGGTTGAGGGTAGAAATTTTAAGGGTTTAGGGTTTAAGCATTTATGGTTGAGGGTTTAGGGATGAGGTTAGAGGGTTTAGGGTATAGTTTTGAGGGATTAGGGTTGAGGATCCAATGTATAGGGTTGAGGGATTAGGGTAGAGGGTAAAGGGTATTGGGTTGAGGGTAAAGGGTTGATAGTTTAAGGTCGAGGGTAGAGGGTTGACGATATAGGGTTGATGGATTAGAGTTGAGGGTAGAGGGTATTAGGTTGAGGGTAGAGGGTAGAGGGTTTAAGGGTAGAGGGTTAGGGGTAGAGGGTAGAGGGTTAAGGGTAGATAGTTAAGGGTTTAGGGTTTAAGGGTTAAGGGTAGAGGGGAGAGAGAGATACCTGAGAGAGGGAGATGGTGTAGGAGGGAGAGACTTGAGAGAGAGAGGGGGGAGGGGATGGTAGAGAGATAAAGGAAGGGAGGGCTAAGGGTAGAGGGTAGAGGGTTTAAGGGTTAAGGGTTTAGGTTTTAGGGTTAAGGGTAGAGGGGAGAGAGATAAAGGGAGTGAGTGAGTGAGAGACCAGAGGGAGAAGTGGGATGGAAGAATTAGAGAGGGCTCGGAGGGAGTCGGAGAATAAAGGAAGAGGATAAAGGTAGAAGATGCGAGGTTCGAGGTTAAAGGTTCGGTTAAGGTAGGGGAGAGATAAAGTCGATTAGAGATCTTAAAGGGAGAGTTATGAGAGAGACACTTGGGGGTAGAGTGTTGGGGTAGAGGGGTGGGGTTTTAAGGGTTTAGGTTTTAGGGTTAAGGATGGGGGAGAGAGATAAAGGGTGATTGAGAGAGATGGAGCCGAGAGAGGGAGAGGAGGTGGGAGGAGGAGCTTGAGAGAGGGAGTGGGAGAGAGATAGAGGCATATAGGGTTAATGGTAGAGGGTAAGGGTTTAAGGGTTAAGGGTTTAGGTTAGGGTAAGAGGGATATATATATATATAGATAGACAGACAGACAGATAGATAGATAGATAGAGAGAGAGGAGGGGGAGGGAGAGGAAAAGAGGGGAAGAAGGGGGGGGAGAGAGAGAGGGAGAGAGACAATATTTAAATATTTTATATATTAGTAATATATATATATATATACATTAACTAAAATATAGAAATAATATTTAAATATTATACATAATAATATAATATATTATATATTATACATAATTCAATAAGAGATTATCATAAATTGTATATTATATATTAAATTATAAACTATATTGTATATTCTAAACTAGATACATTAAAATAAATTATAAATTATTTATTGCATTTTTTAAATCATATATTATAAACTATATTACAACTTTTTAAATCATATATAAAATATATTAGATATCTGATTTGAATCAGATATCTGATATTTCTGACACAAACCTTACTACCTAGGGGTTAGCCTCAGGCTTGCTTTGGAATTTGGCTAGGACATGCCAATCCTAAGAAGTCAACACAAAAAATGTGTTTAATAGCTTACCTTGCTTTTCTATACTTCGCCCATGTGGATGACAACCTTTTTTACCCACAATTGATGAAATAAAAAGGGTTTTTAAAGGAGATTCTCAACTTTCCACCAATATAAATTATGCTTTACTTTGAATTTAATAAATAATTATTATTCATTTTCTATTTGAATTATGACTAAAGTCCTGATTGATAGGTTGATTGAAAAACGTCTATAGCTTTCAAATAGTACCACATTTTTTGAATCCGAAACATGCATCACATTCTATGCTTCACATACTATTAAAAAAATTGAATTTCATGAAGCTTTGACCAAGTTAAGGTGGTCAAACATATAAGTTTTTTATATTTTTTAAAAGTTGTAATAAAAATTTCATAATTAATTATTTACTTGGAAAAAAATTACAAAAAACTATGCATCACATCGGGACATGAGTCCTCTACTTATATCTAAAATCTTATAAAAGAAATTATTATCATTTTATTTTGGTTAGGGTGGTTAGATAGACACCTACTTATTTTTTCCCCGAAATTTAAGTACTACTACATTAAAATTTCAAATTTTCACCAAATAGATTTAAAAAAAAACCTAGTAGTTTATAAACTACATTCAATTTGTTATAGATTCTATTCTTACATATTTTTGAAATAATATAGATAACTTATTCAAATTTTTACGTCAATTTTCCTAACTCTAATTTTTCTAAATTTTCATTGCCACTTAAGGGCCTGTTTTTTCCATGATGATCCTGCACATACCCTTAGTGTGATTGGGATCAACATGAGTCAAGTGAGTGGGTAGATACATGGATTCCATAGTATCTAACTAATTTATCTGTAGCATATTCCTATTTAGAAGATGAAATGGAAAGTTCACTTGACTATGACCATCTTTCAAATCTTGTATAGCTAGGACATGTCTATGTAGTTGTTGCACTGCAAAGGAATGAAGAGGGATCAAAATATTGGTTGACATGATGTGTATAGGGAAAGAAGAAGCTAACACAACTGATGATAGATGATGATGGTTTCATGTATCCTACAGGTTTAGTTGTTGTTTCTAAAACTTGGTTACGAACGATATGATTAGAAAGAATGGAATACTTGCATTTGAAGACTATGAGAAACACAAAACCATTCTCATGTATTTCACAACTTGTTATAGAAAAAAATGTTAAGTTATCAAGACATCGTACCAAACCAAGAATAAAGGAACTATGTACAGTCAGTAGTGTTGATCATGAAGCAATACTGGATACTCTAAAGGTAAGAGATGACCATTTAGGAACACTTTAGTAGCAAATATTTTTTGTATGGGACAGGTACAATATTATTCATCTTATTTAGATTCATGTTATTTCTATGGGTTGGGTTGAAAGTACATTAAAATTTTACATAAAAAATAACTAGTATGTAAAAATGTAGGTTTTGTGGAGAAAAAGGTATATTTTCAAGCGATTCAAATCAAAACATCCACTTTAGTTCATGTAGATCAATATATTTTCAAGGTATATTCATGTTCAGTTCAAACTGTGTAGTTTATGTTTCTTATGCTCAAGAATTTGTCTTTATTCATATGAAAATTCTTCTTTAACACCATTTCTAGTGAGTATTCTCAAATTCTCTCAATTGCTAAATTTTTGAAGGCATTATTATTTAACTTGTAGGGTGGGAGCTTTCCAGATAGGGGATAAAAGTGATGAAACTGACAGACATGAGAAAACATTAGGGAAACATTAGCAAGAAGATAACGACATCGCCAAGTTAGTTTTCCCACCTCCTACCAACCAATAAAACTAGGCCCCATGGATTGTGCGAGCACGGGGAGGAGTTGCAGGTGGGGAATACAAAAAAATACCAAATTGAGGTGAGGGGTGACTAAGCAATTGGGTTGCTACTTGTAAAGGGTTTTAGAATAGTATGTGGGTTGTAGGTTTTATAACACCCATTGTTTTCCAACCTAGAATTTTAGAAAACAATAAAAATATAATCAAGACCCTTTATGATTAATGCAGTAACAACCCAATTAGTTTTTCACCCCTCACCTCAATTTAATTACACACCTAATTTTTTCCAACATGTAGTTATATATAGATTGTATGAATGTAATGAAAAATATTTGTTTACTACACAATAAGAATGTAAAGATCACCTTCAAAACTTATGTAGACCAAATTGAATGAGATAGATAAAAGATCATGTATTGAGTGAATAGATTCTCCTTACTATTCAAAAGTTGTAGTATGCACAATTGGAAAATGACAACTCAGAACTCGACCAACAGGTAGTAGAAAGTATGTAATCGAAAAGGAATTTACTCTAAAAACACTTGAAAAGAAGCAAACCAAAGTGAATGAGATAGATAATGTATTTACTGAAGAGATTGTTCCTCCTCTTCAGAAGTTGATGAAGAAGCATGTGCACTATGTGAAGTGGAAAAATAGAAATGCAGAACCAGAGGCAACAAGTACTAGAATGCATGGAATGAAAAATTATTCTTCTCTAAAAACACTTGAAAAGAAGCAAAGTAGTATGAGTGAGATACCTAATGTATTGACTGAAAAGATTCTCTATGCTCTTGAGAAGTCGAGGAAGGTGCATGCACAATATAAGCAAAGGAAAAATGACAATGCACAAGTAGAAAAATTGAAGAGGTTTCGTATTGCACGACAATTTTTGCAGGCAAAGAAATTGAGAGATGCTGTTATGGATGGAGTTGAACAAGTAAATTCTATCATGAATAGATCTTCTACAACATAGTATATTTTCCACTATGAACTGTAATAACTATTTTATTTATTACTTCTGAAGCTTCATAAGTGTCACTTGCCAGACTAATAACTTGTAATTTTCCTATGACACATTCCACAAAATTGTCTTGTCCATCAAAACTTTTTCTTGAACTTCCTTAACTTATTATCCTTTTCAAAAATAGTAAATAGGAATTTGAATATTCCTACTCTTCAAGAAAATTTTAATGTATTCCACTCAATTATCAACACACCTTGGATAACTTTGCTTTCCTAATTTTGATTCAATGAGATCAAAGAGGGAGTTACCCAAACTGTGGTCAACATTGATTGGAAGTGCATTAAAATTTGCGCTTCAAGAGGAAGATTATTCAAATTAATTTTGTACTCTCTCTAAAAAAGACAATAATGTTAGGGAAGTTCTTGAAAAATATTTTATGGACAAGACAACTTAGGTGCTCTATCTCCCAAGAAAATTACAAGTTATTATTTTCACTGAATTAAATGTAGACAACATGAGTCTAATGAAAACCTTTAGTTTTGTAGACAGTAGGCATGTAGTGAAGTCCATTAACCTTCACAATTTAAAGAAACTCTTACTTACGTGCAAAAAGTTGGATTTCAATTTCCTCATATGATTTAAAAATAAATGCATAATACAATTTAGAACACATAAAATTCTTGCACTAAACTAATTGACATGGGACAGTGTGTTTTCCAATAATGCATACAATATACATATATGCATATATATGTATATGTATATATATGTATATATATGTATGTATGTATATATGTATGTATGTATATATATATATATGTATGTATGTATGTATATATATATATATATATATTTATTTTATTTTTCCAAAATAAAATGCTTGGACAAAACTAACTGACATAGGACAACAAGTTTTCTAAATAAAATTTTTTTAGCTCCAAAATACTTGAAAAAATCTTTTCATAACAAACTAATTGGCATGGGACAGTGTGTTTTCCAACACTCCAACTAATGCGAGCATTTTATTTGTTCTAATTAGATGAAAGAAGGGAAATTATATATTTACGTCACCAAAGAGTTGTTCTAAAATATGAAGGTGGACTTCATTACATTTTTGGAGTGTATGAAACAAAAAATTTTCATGAGGGAATAATTGAGGGGAGACAGTGTGTTTTCCAACACTATAAATAATCTGAGTATTTTATTTGTTCCAATCAGATGAAGAAAGTGAAATGAAATTTGGACTGAAGCAAAGAGTTGTTCAAAAAATTTGAAGTGGTCTTCATTACATTCTTGCAGCATAACGAAACAAAACTTTTCATAATGAACTAATTGACATGGGACAGTGCGTTTTCCAACATTGCAAATGATGTAAGCATTTTTTTTCTTCCAATCAGGTGAAGAAAGGGAAATTCCATATTTACGTCACCAAAGTATTGTTCTAAAAGATCAACGTGGACTTCATTACATTTTTGGAGCATACAAAACAAACACTTTTCATGAGGGAATAATTGAGAGGAGACAACATGTTTTCCAACACTGCAAACAATGTGATCATTTTATTTGGCCGAATCAGATGATGAAAGTGAAATGCCATTTTGATTGTACCAATTAGAAGAGAAATAAAAGGAGTTTAATTAATGGTGTTGACAGACAACTGCAATCTAAAAGACATGAAGTTGAAAAAATAAAAACAATAATGGAAGGTGTGATTTTTAAGACATTCATATTGTTTTGTAAAATTCCATGTTGCAATACTGTACATGTTAAGAAGCAAGCAACTCACTGTGAGACAACCCTTTACATTTAAACAAGGAGATTCAAATAAGTAAAAACCCACATTGTGTTTTCCAAATTACAAATATTTTGTGCACTTTTTTTTTCAATCATGCGAAATTTAAATGCAATATTTACTCAAATTAAAAGTCCTTATAAATTTTGAAGGGGCCTTTCAATACATTCGCACTATCTAAATTACAAAATATTTTCAAGATATTCATTTAGTTTTGTAAAAAAATGTTGGAAAACCCTAGGTTTTAAGAAACAAGCAACCCATATAGTGTTGTAAAACCCTCTCCAACTGAGAGGAGACAGTGTGTTTTTCAACACTGCAAATAATGTGAGCATTTTATTTGTTTCAATTAGATGAAGAAAGTGAAATGACATATGGACTGTAGCAAAGAGTTACTCAAAAATTTGAAACTGGACTTCATTAAATTATTGGAGCATAATGAAACAAAACTCTTCATAATGAACTAACTGACATGGGACAGTGTGTTTTCCAACACTACAAACAATGTATAACAACATTGTGCCTTGCAAGTTTCATAATACCTATAGTTTTCCAATTTCGTTACATTCTTACTATCTAACTCACAAAAAGTTCTCAAGACAATCACAAAACATACCAAATTAAGGTCAGGGGTTAGTAACCAATTGGGTTGTTGCTTGTAAAGGGTTTTAGAACAATAATGGTTTTAGGATCTAGTGTGTTTTCCAAAATGTTAGTGTGGAAAATGGCGACAAAAATGGGACCTCATATGGGATTTTTTCTATTTGCAAATTATGATTTTGAATGCCACGTTTTGGGATTTTTGTCCATTTTGAATAAGAATGTCAACAATGGTGATGTTCTGTCTTTATGTGGTTTTCAAAATATATTATTTCATTGTAGAACCCACATTGTGTTTTCCAACCTCGTAATATATTCCACATGGTTTTTGGTTTCTATAAATGTTATTTAGTTATTTCACTCATATTTCCACAATGGGTTGTCATTTATTTCATTCAAAAACCACAAAATTTCAAAACTAGTAGATGGGAGGAAACCAAAATTAAAAAACCCTCAACATAAAAGCACATAAACAACTTTGCATTTCAAATGAAAACCCCTTTTCCCAAGGAAAACCCTACAACCTTCAAAATAAGAATGTCAACAATGGTGACATTTTGGCTTTATGTAGTTTTCAAAATATATCATTTCATTGCAAAACCCACATTGCATTTTCCAACCTTGTAATATATTTTTCATGGTTTCTGGTTTCTATAAATGTTATTAAGTTATTTTACTCATATTTCCACAATGGGTTGTCACTTATTTCATTCGACAATCATAAAATTTCAAAACCAACAGACGAGAGGAAACAAAAATTAAAAAACCCTAACACAAAAACACATAAACAATTTTACATTTCAAATGAAAACCCCTTTTCCCAAGGAAAACCCTTTGTTTTCTTGTCAATGAAAACCCATTTTCGCAACAAATAGTCATTCATTTCTTCATAGTTCCTAGGTAGAATGGAAAAATGACATATATTTTTGGCGGATATACATAGTTGCTAGCTAGCTAGCTTCTCTTTCCTATCAAATGTGTTTTTGTATGGAGGGTGGCTGCACTACTTAAGACTCCAAACACCTGTAACTCCTTCCCATTGCTCTCTAGCAACCTGCAAAACATCAGTGTGGAAAATGGCGATGAAAATGTGACCTTTTCTGGGCTTTTTTCTATTTGCAAATAATGGTTTTGAATGCAACATTTTTGTATTTTTGTCCATTCCGAAATATGATTTTGAAAACCCACTAGTAGTGACATGTTTCCTTGGTGATGGGACAAGCGACAACAACCAAGTTAACATTTTTCCATCAAGTCTTTCCATCAATGCACATTTTGTTCATCCGTCAATACTTTTCGTCGGGTTGTTTTGTCCAGCGCATGCGATGGGGGATGGGGGTTATGATATAATGTTGCATACATAGGTGTGTTTTGTATACACTTTAGATTTCTCCAAATTATAGGGACCCAACTATTGACCTAAAGGTCATAATATGGATCTTTATCCCTATAAATATCATTTGTATTTGGGTCTCGATCTTACCTAGGGGTGAGGGTGAAACTATATAAGCTATTCGGTTGGGTAGGGATATGAATGTGGTTGGTCCTTAACTACTTATTTTGGATATCAACCATGTGTAAAGTATACTTCAACACTTAGTATTGGTGATGTTAGGAATATTTCTACACACTATGGGGTAGGACTTGGATGTGAACAAATATCTTTGTTAAAAAATAGGTTGGGTGTATAGAAGTATCAAATAGTAGAGGTAATTCACAAATATTATATCTTTGATTATTTTAAAATAATGTCAACATGTTATTTCTCAAATTATAGCATTTATATTGATGTTGAGAGAGCTATGAACTTTCCAAATTGATCTCTTTAGTAAAAAATAACCTTGATTATTTCCCTCTAAGTATCAATATCATGCTCTAATAGCACGTGTAATGGAATAATTTTTACCAAAAAAAATATAATAAGAAATATGCTACAAATAATTGATAATGCTTAGAATAACAAATGACATTGAGAGAGCAAAGCTCCAAATATCTCCAATAATAAAAAAAATTCTCAATATGATAATAAAATCACACTCACTACCTCATGTATACCCTACTTATGCCTTGAATATCACCTAAGGTAACTTTACTACATAAATAAGACTAATTAAATGATTACATAAATCACAAGTTTTCTAGACATGACATGCTATAGTACAATTAATTTTAAGGGCATAACATTCTTTAAGAAACTTCCAACTGACCTTAGCATTAATAATTGAACATATTAATTTTCTAATCCTCAAGATACCCAACTTCTTAGGAAGATAGACCTAGTCCCACTAAACATGAAAACAAATATTTTCTTTCGTACTTGTCCACAAGAAATATTTTTTAATTTGCTTCAGTTTAATTACAACCTTATAAGGTAGCTTAAATATTGCCATGAAGTACATTAGAAGGTTTTGTGAGTATATTTTATTTTAATTTGTAACTTTCCTCCTTGCTTAAGAAGATAACCTTCCAACACAAAATTTTTTATTCTAAATTTATTTCAAGTGGATGAGAGAAAAATGAATTAGGAAATTTTCCCTTAAACATGGGTAGGACTAGGTAAATTGATGGAAGATACAATGTATGACATCCTAGAGCATTGGAAATATTGGATTTTCTAGTTGGAGGAGCATTCACAAAGAATAGGAAGCTCTTATCTAGGTTCACTTTTTGTCCCAAGGAAATCTCATATCTCAAAATATTTTGTTTAACTTCCCTAATCTCATTCACTAAATCTTGTTCCATAGTAATGGAATCATCAACAAACCATTGGTGATTAATAATAGGAACTAAGAATAAAATCTGAAACCTTTCAATATACCCAAAATAGGTGCTACACTGATACTTTATCCCAAATATTTAATAAAAGGATCAAGTAAAAAGGAACAATTAGGCCTCTCTACTCCAGACCATGAATATATCCATAGAACCTCAAGAAGAGCTATTTAACAAAAATATATATTTTTAACATACTAACCCTTTAATGAAGTAAAAATTTCTAGTTTTTCACCATACAAGTAAATAAACTAAGTAACAAGCCATTGCAATAAAAAATTTCTTTACTTTATTGATAATTTTCAATCAAGATGCAAAAATATTACAAAATGGATTCCTTTTCATTCCATAAAATACATCAATGCAAGAAAGCATACATTTACATACATAGCTCAATGAGCTTTATAAAAAATACTTGTAAGATGGTCTAGGATCCTTCCTTTCAAAACTTGGTTCTTTTGTCGCCTACTGTGGAGGAGAAGCATCACTTAGGCACTTTTTCACCAACCATAGACTCATAATGCAGTCCCTTGCACATCTATCATTCGATAGATGGCCCTTCCCTTCAACAAAGAGATTGGTTGAGTAACCGATAATGAAAACCAATTGAGCATAGTGTTGTGTCCTACATAGCTAGAACTTGTAATCCCACAATCTCTATCTAGCATGTAATATTGGATCAAAATGAACTGATAGTAGAGCCAAAGGTCATCACACTACTTTTTCCAAAGTGTTTCATTTAGTATGTTCTACTAAGGGTCATCTATCACATACACTACTCTCGACTGATTTGGATTAAGGCTATTTTGAGCTATGCATAGGTATTTCCTTCAATGGATAGTCCATCATCCTAGATAACCTATCACCATAATAATCTACTTGGAATTATTTTACTTAACTAGTAAGTACACAAGCTGGGTATTTCCTTCAATGGATAGTCCATCATCCCAGAGATAACCTACATACTTGGAATAACCCTACTTACATGTAAGTGCACAAACTCCCTCCCATAATGGATTATCTATCCTAGGAGTAAACACAAGCTTTCCTAGTTAAATCAATAACTTAGATAAGTATACCATATGTGCTTTTCATGTTCAATCATACCTAGTATATAATACTTATGATAAACACCCATCTCCTACTATGGAGTACTTAAAAACACATTATGTAAAACATCATAATAGCTTCAATTTCCTTTTCAAAATAATCTAATTACTCTAATGCACATACTAGGAAATACATCTCAACCATGCATGCAAGACACATCATTCAAAAGTAAAATAACAAAGAAGAGATCCCCATGCCTATTATTGCTTATCCAATAAAATGGAAGCAATGCATCCTTTTCCAACAACAACAAGCTTGATAATTAGCTTCTCAAGAATGTCACTATAAAATCTACCTCTCAATTTGATAGCTTACTCCTCTCAAAATATAACCTGCTCTCAAACTAAATGAAATCACTTTCTTTCTATCTCTCAATGTAAAACAAAGTATGGTTGGAAAATACAGAAATAGGATTTACAAAAGATGTATAATCTTATAGAAGAATGTGTCCCTTCCAAATGAAATGGTTTAGCTATTTATAGAGTAACTTGGTCACCTCAAAGCCTATAGTTTAGGCATGTTAATGGATAGAAAGCTCCATGCAAAGCAACATATGAAACGTAGTAGAAAGGTGGCAATTTCATAAGCTAATACTCAACATAATCACCTACAAATCGACTTGTTTAGTGACAACAATTTAAAGACTTATTCAATCTGCATATGCTTAATTCAAATTTCTATAAAGAAAAGACATCTATAACAACTTAGATTCAAAGGTGGCACCATTTTCATTTTATCACCTTCTTATTTGACACAATTTAATTGCCAAAAGAAATAGTCAACTACTATTTTATTACAACAAGCATCCATCGATCTACTTAGAGGGTGAATTGACCAAAGCTTTTAAAATAGTTGATAAAGTCAAGGTTGGTCTTACAAATGGCGTTAACCAAGTCCAAGCTTATCATCAACAAAAATATCAAATGCAATACAATAGCTTTATATTGCGTGTCTTTCTGAATGATAATCAGTTTTCACAAATAGTCTTAAGCTATTTTATTGGCCTCATTAAACATAGTCTATTATGACTATAATCGACCTCCATTATCATAGTCTTTATTGACTATAAACAACCTTTATAAATTGGCCAATGTTAAATATATGTTATTATATATAATATATTATATACATATATATATTTAAATACTATCATATATTTATATATATATCTATGTATATATATATATATATATGATAAGCCAATAATGTTAGCATACATTCGATATATATATAAGAGTACGAGAAATATAGTATATAATAAACATATTTTATTAAATGTATGCATATATATATATATATATATGTATAAATGTATGTGCCTCTATGTACACGTATGTGTAGGTATATCTATATCGATGCATCCATATGAGTGTTTCCATTCACCAGCGTACACATGTATCGATATACATATACATATGGATACATGTATATATTATACATATATATATATACTATACACACACACACACATATATATATATATGTTCACATCAGATTCACATATAGCCATTAACGATTACCATCATATTGATAAGTGTTTACATGTGGTACATCTATATATGTGCATATACATGTCATTAGATCCCATTGACATGTATGTGCATATATATACACATACTTTCACGCACATCCCACTTGTCAATATAATCGTAATAGTACAAGAAAGATCTCAAAAGCTCAAATAGATAAAAATCACCCAATAATGCATGTGGTAGTAAACAAGACTCTCAAATGTAGACATAACAACTAAGGATGACTTACCTACTACCCACAAACTGACTCAATTCAATCATTCTAATGTGGTATGTGTATATGCTCAGTTAGTTTACTTTTATCGGTTACCTAACCAAGATCTTCTCCCGAGTGATACTTCCCCTGTGCCTGGAGGAATGGAACACATACCTACATCCACTAACACATGCACATCTTTATCGCAGAATGATAAGATTTATTGTAAGCAAATTCAACTAAGGGTAAGTAATCTTCCCACTTGTATTGTTGATCCATGTAATACATCCTAAGTAGGTCTTCCAATACTTGATTTACCCTTTCTGTTTTCCCATCCGTTTCCAGATGATATGTTGAGCTAATATTCAACTAAGTCCCTAGTGTAGTAAACAAGGTTTTCCAAAACCTAGAACTGACTCATGCATCCCTATATGAAATAATCTTTTTAGGAATCCCATGCAATCTAAACACTTCCTGCACAAATTTTCTTGCTATGACAGGTGCTCCATTAGTTAGGTTCCTAGGTATAAAATGTGCTACTTTGGTAAGCTTATCTATGACCAAAATAATGGCATTGTGCTTATTCCTTGACATAGACATTCCTTGCACAAAGTCCATACTGATAACTTGCCACTTCCTCTCTGGTATATCATGTGGGTATAACAAGCCTACAAGATGATGATGCTCTGCTTTCACCCTTTAACACTCAAGACACCTAGCCACAAAACTAGCGACATCTCCTTTCATTCTCTTCCAAAAGTATAATGGTTTTACATTAGCCATCATTTTTGTCACTCCAGGATGTCCATAGTATGATGCTTTGTGTATTTCCTTCCATATACCAGATTTCTTAATTCTTTTACATCAGGTACATACATTCTACCCTTATATCTAAGTAATCCATTAGGTTCAAATTGAAAACCTTCATACCTCTAAGAGAATCTTGTGGATTATCAATGAGTGCTTGCTTAACTTGCAAGTAATGCTCATCTTCCTTGTACTTTTGGAGTACTTTCCCCTTAAAATCGGTTTGGATTGTTACTATAGAAGCAATGCATCGTCTTTGACTTAATGCATCAACAACCCAATTTTCTTTCCCCTTAATATAACTAATATTAAAATCATAGTCAACTATTAACTCTAACCATCTTCTCTATCTAGCATTCAAATTAGGTTTAGTAAAAAGTTACTTTAACCTATTAAGGTTAGTATTCATCTCAAAGGGTTTTCCTAGTAAATAGTGTCTCCACATTTGTAATGCGTGAACCACAACTACTAATTCTAAATCATGCGATGCATAGTTCATTTCATAAGGTTTTAGCTTCTTGGATTCATAAACAATTACTTTCCCATCTTGCATCAGTACACCTCCTAACCCTTCTCTATATTCATTTGTGATAACCGTAAAGTTACCTTTAGGATTTGGTACTTTTAAGATCGGTGCAGTGGTTAATTTCTCTTTAAGTAGGTCGAAAGCCTTTTGAAACTTCTCAGTCCATTCAATTTTTTTTCCTTTCTTTTGTAAATAAGTAATTGTGAAAGTGGTCTTAGAAAATTTTGCAACAAACTTCCTATAATACCCTACCAAACCCATGAAACTTCTTACCTCTGACACATTCTTAGGTATAGGCCACTCAATTACTTCTTTGATCTTAGTTGGATCTACAACAATTCCATCTGTCGAAATCACATGTCCTAAATAATGTACCATCTTTTGAAAGAATGTACACTTGGAAAGTTTACCATACAATTTATGTTCTCTTAAACATTATAGGACCATCTCTAAATGCTTGCAATTCTCTTCCTCATTTCTAAAATAAATCAGAATATCATCTAGAAAAACTAGTACAATTTTTTCAAGGTAATCCCTAAATACACTATTCATCAGGTTCATGATTGTTGTAGGTGCATTTGTTAAACTGAAAGGTAAAATAGTGAACTCATATTGTCCATATCTAGTTCTGAATGTAATTTTAAAGATATCTTCATGCTTAACCCTCAATTGGTGATATCCAGATCTTAGATCTATTTTAGAGAATATGGCGGCCCCCCTCATTTGATCAAAAAGGTCGTCAATATGTGGCAATGGGTACTTTTTCTTAACCATAGCTTTGTTAAGCATACAATAGTCGATGCACAAACACAAGGTACCATCCTTCTTTTTAACAAAGATGAAGGGTGCTCCACAAGGTGAAACACTTGGTCTTATCATTCCTTTCAACAACAATTCATCCAATTGTGTCTTAAGTTCCATAACTTTAGTGGTTTTCATCCTATAGGGTACCTTAGAAATAGGTTTTGACCCTGGAATTATATCTATAGAGAAGTCAAATATTCTTTTCAGAGGCAAACCTAATAACTCCTCTAGAAACAAATCCAAAAATTTCCTTAATATTGGATACTTCTCCATATCTGATTTTCCAATTTCATCTACTTCACCCACTAGTAGAATTTGGCAAATAAATGTCTAGGTGACAAACATTTAGTCACAACAACTAAAAATGACTGAATTCTATTCATTTTTTACAAATCAGTTATAAATGAGTAAATAAATGACTAATTTGTCATTGACTAAAAAATTATTTAGTCACAAAAATAAAAATGACTAAATAGTTAGTCATCAAATCCAACGTAGACAAAAAATTTAAAAAATAATTCAGCCAAATATTGGTGTGATGTATTCATGCGCACAATGTATTGGCGTGATTATTCACGTTCATTGCAGATTCATTCATCTTGCTTGACCTTTCTTAATTCATTCATTGCAAAACTCACTTCATTCGTTAGCCTGGAATGAGGCGTTTTGATCAGTAGCTACTTGCATGGGCGATAAGGAGTCAGAGAGGACCTGGAGACTTCTAAAAAGGTGGGCAAGGGCAAGGAATTCAAAGCTTGCTGCAATGAATTTGAATTCGCCAAGGCCCTCTATAGAAAAATTACATTTGGGGATGCCCTTTGCAACGAATTTAGAGGTAATTCAAAACCCTCATTACATTAAACACAAATTAAAAATGCTCATTACAATTTACTACTCTTAATAATGTTCTATTCCTCTTAAAAATGTTCTTTTACAATCTTAACACTGTTCTGCTTCATAATGCGCTCGAGCTAAATATAATAAAATTTGGGTGTCAGTGCCAAATTAGAATTTCCTCAAACAATTTTGATACATTTTCACTACAAGCGCAAACTATCCTTGTGCAAAGTAAACATGTGCTAGATTTACCCACACATCAAGCATCTAAACAAATATGTTTCCTACTGTAGATTCTTGTACCTAAAAATTTCCTTTGCAATATCAAATTGACCCCTTTTAGCTAGCACAATGGCTGCCTCATTTGTAGCATAAACATTTCATGGTCTCTGTGCCAACACTTTACAATATAGTTCTCTAGTCTTCTCAAGATGTTGTGCCTCCACCTTTGGATCCCTCCTCTCATTGTGAAAAGCTACAAAAATAATTCCAATTTCCAATTGAAATGTCAACATAAGAATTCTTTGCATCTGATTCACTTTGTGTAGCTTTAATTGCTTCTTTGCTTTAAGCCAGCCATCTATTTTCAGTTCCATTTTTTCAAGCATAGATAAAGCATTTGATAAGTTTTTATCCACCTTAAGTTCATCCCCAATAAATTATAGGCTTAGTTGGATCTCATTCCAAGCCTAAGCCATGGCTACAAGACATAGATATGCATCCACATAATCAGGAAACTTGAACAATATTAGCTTGTATAAAAGATTTTCTTTTTCAGTATCATGTAGTTGTTCAAATGACCTAGCAAGATTAAATAGTGTTGTGACTTTATCCCATGGTAACTTAAGTGAAACACCACCTTCTTCTAGTCGATGGAAGAATTTCACATCCTTAAAGAGCATAAGAAAAACTACAAAATTAGCACTAGGGATTTTATTTATGAATACAACCCAAATGTCATTTCCTAACGTCTCCATAAAATTTTGTTGAGTCAACTCTAGTTCATCACGCTCAAAATGAAGAACCCCAGTTTTTTTTAACAATTGAATGGGTACTTCTTTGCTCTTCTTTAGAAGAGACTTTGGAATCTTAAGAGAATCTAAGGTTGCAATAGGTTTTGACGATATTAATAACTCACCCATCTTGATAAATAAATGGGAATCAGGTGGATCTATGCAAGTTTCCTTTCTTAAAATTTCCAATTCCTTCTCTACCAGCCCTTGTTGAGCATATATATGGCCTACAACTTTTAAGCTCTCATAGTTCTCAGGGTGGACCTTCAAAACCTTTTCAAAATTTGAGAGAGAACTCTTAAGATCTCCCAACTTCAATTGAACCTATCCACAAAATCTTGTAGCCTTTGGCTTTCCTTGAAAAGTGGTGTCATAATCAACTTTACTATGATAAGATCGTGCAAGATTATATATGAATGAGATTTCATGAGAGGGTGGTCAGTCGAAACAAGAGTTGTCTCAGCCAACTGTTCTACAAGAAAATGTTGCCTTGCAGTGAAGAAAAAATGGTTTACTAAATGATTCAATTCCATTGCATAGTACGGATATAATTCAAAGGCTCTATACATCTTTTCCATTCCTTCATGAGCACTACCTTTTTCACTAACTATGAGAATCCTACAAGTAAAAATAGTACAAACTGACCACAAAGATTTATGTAGAGGTAGAACATCATTTCCTAATGCCTCCATAAAAGTTTGTTGAGCCAACTCTAGTTCATCACGCTCAAAATGAAGAACCCTAATGTTGTTTAAAAATTGAATGGGTGCTTCTTCTTTTCTTTTCTTCAAAAGAGACTTTGGCATCTTAAGAGAATCTAAGGCTGCACTAGGGTCTGATGATATTAATAACTCACCCATCTTGATAAATGCATAGGCATTAGGTGGATCTATGCAAGTTTCCTTTCTTAAAATTTCCAAATCCTTCTCTGCTAGCCCTTGCTGAGCATATATATAGCCTAAAACTTTTAAGCTCTCACAATTCTTAGGGAAGACCTCCAAAACCTTTTCAAAATTTAAGAGAGAACTCTTAAGATCTCCCAACTTCAATTGAACCTATCTAAAAAATCATGTAGCCTTTGGCTTTCCTTGACAAGTGGTTTCATAATCACCTTTTCTATGATAAGATCATGCAATATTATAAAATGAATGAGATTTCATGAGAGGGTGGTTAGTTGAAACAAGAGCTATCTCAGTCAACAATTCCACAGGAAAATGCTGCCTTGTAGTGAAGAAAAAATGGTTTGCTAAATGATTCAATGCCATTGCAGAGTATGGGTATAATTCAAAGGCTCTAAGCATCTTTTCCATTCCTTCATGAATGCTACCTTTTTCACTAATTGTGAGAATCCTACAAGTTAAAAATGCACAAAACTAACCACAAAGATTTATGTAGAGGCAGAACATCATTTCCTAATGCCTCCATAAAATTTTATTGAACCAACTCTAGTTCATCACACTCAAAATGAAGAACCCCAATGTTGTTTAACAATTGAACATGGGTGCTTCTTCTCTTCTCTCCTTCAAAAGAGACTTTGGCATCTTAAGAGAATCTAAGGCTTCACTTGGGTCTGATGATATTAATAACTCACCCATCTTGATAAATGCATGGGCATCATGTGGAGCTATGTGAGTTGCCTTTCTTAAAATTTCCAAAGCCTTCTCTTCCTGCCATTGTTGAGCATATATATGGCCTACAACTTTTAAGCTCTCATAGTTCTCAGGGTGGACCTCCAAAACCTTTTCAAAACTTGAGAGAGAACTCTTAAGATCTCCCAGCTTCAATTGAACCTATCCACAAAATCTCGTCGCCTCTGGATTTCCTTGACAAGTGGTTTCATAATCACCTTTACTGTTATAAGATCATGCAAGATTATAAAATGAATGAGATTTCATGAGAGGGTGGTCAGTTGAAACAAGAACTATCTCAGTCAACTATTCCACAAGAAAATGTTGTCCTATGAAGAAAAAATGGTTTGCTAAATGATTCAATGCCATTGCATAGTATGGGTATAATTCAAAGGATCTATGCATCTTTTCCATTCCTTCATGAACACTACCTTTTTCAAACTGTGAGAATCCTACAATTAAAAAGTGCACAAAATTGACCACAAATATTTTTCCCCATTTCAAATAACAAAACTGTCAAAAAATGTGTTTAAAACTTGCAAAAAAATGCAAATAAAATCATGTTGATTTTCATCCCAAAAAAAAACCATGAGACCATAGCTTGTTGCTTACTATTATGCTTTGATAGATTTTTTCCAAGCATCCATAGCTTTTTTGAAATCATTTGTTTTAGGATTTTAGCCATAGTAGCAAGGTAGTGAACTGTTTGATAAAATGCTTTGGTAGACATGTATGAAAAATGTGGTAGCATAGAAAAGGCAATGAACTTTGGAAAAAATGCCTCAAAGAAATGTTGTCTCATGGTGATGGAATGGCATGATTAATTCCATGACAAGTGAATTGTTATGGATTGTCATGGCATTTCTTCACCATGAGACCATATTTATTTGAGGCCTTTTTTCAACCAGTTCATTTCCTTGTCTATGTTATTGATTACTATTATGCTTTGATAGATTTTTTCCAAGCATCCTTAGCTTGTTCAAAACCACTTGTTTTAGGCTTTTAGCCATAGCAACAAGGTAGTGAACTGTTTGATAAAATTCTTTGGTAGACATGTACGAAAAATTTGGTAGCATAGAAAAGGCAGTGAACTTTTTGAAAAAATGCCTCAAAGAAATGTGGTCTCATGGAATGCCATGACAAGCAAATGCAATTGGAAATTGCTCCTAGTTATTAGTTATGCAATGTCAAGTGATTGCATAGCTGCTTAGGTTGACCTTGTAAAAACTATATTGTAATTTAAATTTTGTCACTTATCAACATCTAGTTATTATTTATGCAATGTGAAGTAATGATTTGGGTTTGAAAGATATGCAATGCAATGTAATAAGAAATTTGAATATAAAACACAAAAATCTATTTTTAACAATTCATTAGTTAAACTCTCTATTTTATTTGCTCTCTATAACTCTATTGCTATGGAAATGCCTTTCAATTAAAAAAATAGTTTTTGTCTCTTAGTCTACAATTTTTTATTGCTATGTGTAGAACATTATAGATGGATCAACATCAAAGGTTGAAATACCATGCATTTGATGAGAGAATAGCTGATGAGAGTGACATGGACAAATATCCATGTCCATGTAATGATTGTCTTGGTGGAAAGGTGAAAAAAAGAAGTTAAATTTATTGACATATGATAAGATATGGGCATAGTGGTATAATCCTTTGGAATGCCAATTATTATGAAGATATGATAGAATGGAAGAGTGTGAGAGATGGAGAGGCAACAAACATAGATGAAGTGGCACCAAACATAGATGAAGAGACAACAATGTTAGATGAAGGGTTTGAAGTTGATAGAATGTTGAATGAGGGTCTCAATGATGATTGGGCCAAGTTGACGGAGGATGCTTCAAAGCCTTTGTATGCTAATTATAGGTTAAGTTGTTTGACAACAATCCTTCAAATTCTTAACTTACAAGTGGTGTTTGGTTGGACAAATGAGAGTGTAGATGAGTTATTGGCATTATTAAGTTTGTAATTTTTACCACCTAACTCCACATTGCCAACAAAATGAAGTCAATGTAGAAAGGAAATCACTAAGCTAGGCTTAGGGTATGAAAACATCCACATATGTGTGAATGGTTGTGTATTATTTTACAAGAATCTTGCAAGTGAGAGTGAATGTCTAAAATTTCATGAAGTGAGGTATAGAGAAGGGTTGAAATCAGCTGTGGTTCCTAGAAAGGTTCTTTTCCACTTTCCAGTAATCCCACAATTACTCTAAATGTATAGCTATAGTGACATTGTTGAACTTATGCAATGAAATGCCCAAAATAAGAGCACTAATGGAAAACAACGACATGTGCCTGATTGTAAGATGTGGATGGAATTTGATAACAGATGGTTTGATTTTTCTCAAGATCCTCATAATATAAGGTTGGGTTTGTCTCTAGATGGGGTGAACCCATTCTTAGATCAAAGTACTAAATGGTCAACTTGGCCAGTATTTTTAATAAATTATAACTTTCCTCCATGGTTAGCAACTAAACCATTTTTCTTAATGCTATCATTGATTATACCAAGAAAGAAAAGTGTGACTTTAGATATAATTGATGCTTATTTAGAGCCATTATATGATGAGCTAATGGAATTGTGGAAAGGAATTGAATAAATTCAATCTTTAAGGGATAGTAATTCAATAAAATTCACTTTAAGAGCTTCCTTATTCTTTATAATTCATGATCTTCCTACATATGACACATTGTCTAGTTTCAGCATTCATGGATACCATGGATGTCCTGCTTGCAACTTTAAGGGTTTTGTGAGGCACTCAATAATTTTGTGTAAGTGTATTTATTGTGGAAATCATACTTACCTTAAAATGGTTCATCCATATCATCAAGAAAAACCATGGTTCAATGGTCAAGAAGAGAATCGTGAAGCACCATTACTAATAATAGGTGATTACATTGTTGAGAATGGACAAAAAAGAATGTCATTTATTGAAAATGATGGGATTGTTGGTAGTAGATATGATCCATGTAATGAAAGCGGTGTAAAAAGTTTGTGCATATTCTATAAGTTTCCATACTTTAAGGATATAGCCATTAGGCATACTATTGACTTTATGCATACTGAGAAAAATATAGCCTATGCTATTATAGAAACTCTTTTTGGTGCTTTTGATACTATTTCATCACGTGAAGACTTTCGACAACTAAAGATTCATCGAAATATTTGGGTTGAAAAATATAGAAAACCTAGTGCTCCTTATGTTTGGACAAAGGAACAACATGCACAATTCTTACAGTTGATGTCTTAGACTCACTTTCCCACTAGATTGTAAGTAGTAGTATTAGAAGCCAAATTGACATTAATGGCTTAAGAGGCCTCAAGACCCATGACTATTATATCATAATGGAGAATATTTTACCTATTGTGGTAAATATATTAAGTTTGGAAAAGGGGTCAAGATTGGTAATTATAAGGTTGGGCCTAATATTAAAGAGAATGAGTTTACATGTATTAGATCCTTCAAACTTTGATAGTTTGAGGGAGGAGGTTGTTGAAGTCCTTTGTCTATTGGAACGAGAATTTCCACCAACAATCTTTAACATTTCTATGCATCTTTTGATACATCTACAATATGAACTAAAGCATTGTGGCCCAGTAAGAACAAGATGGGTGTATCCTATAGAACGATATATGAAGGTTTTGAAAAAAATTGTTTGTACTAGGGAAAAAATGGAAGGCGACATGTCTGAGGGATATTCAATGCAAGAGGGCATGGGATTTTGCACAAAATATATGAAGGATTTTAAAAATGTCAATTGGAGTGTATGGGACGATGAAGAAGAAGACACAGTTGTAGATGAAGTATTAGAAGGAAATGGATGTCACTTCAAGCTATCACATCAAGAAAGAAGTGTGATACATGCCTATATTCTTCAAAACACATCTTCATTCAATAAGTGGTGTAGGTAAAAAAAAATTTACACAATAATTTATTTACTGTATTGCATTTACACATTTATATCATCAATCTTACTATTTTTACATTAATATTCTATGTAAAAAATATGAAGAAGACAATCAAGATTGGATGCAACATCGACCTCAAAGGCGCATACATCATGTTGATTTGATTGGAGGTGATTATTTTCCAAAATTTGAAGAATGGATTGCTAATGCAGTCAGTGATGAAAAATAAGGTCAAGATATAACAATGGAGGAAAGTGAGCTTTCACAATCTCCACATTTATGGGCTACACAATTCATTGGAATGCGGGCCTATGGTAGTCATTTAAGAGTGGAAAAATAGACAAAGGAAAGATAAATTGTGATTTTGTTGTTAGTGTTATCTCCTGAAATTGCACCCTTGTTGAAACTAATGTTCAACACCTCAGTGTAACATTGGAAGACCTCTAAAGATGCGGGTTTCTTGCAGACAAAGGTCAACCTCCGAAGAAGGCCGGATTCCTTTGGGTATCACCTAAACTATCAATTCTATAGGGGTAAAAGGAGAAGGAAAGCATACAAATGAAACTAAACTATGGTGATACACCGAATTGATGAGGAATTATGAAATGAAAACAAGATGAACATACACTTAGAAACTTAACTTCAACCATTTCACATACTCAACACCTCTTTTAGATCTATGCATCAATCTTAACAAGCTTGATCTACATACACATCTTAGGAAGGAAAGATAAATTTCACGACCTTAAGGTATGAATGCAAACTTATAAAACACAGTTAAAGACTTGCATAATCAAAAGGAAAAATATAGAAATGAGAGTAGTACAAACATGCACACTAGCTTCCAAGGTAAACTCTGTGTTGTATTCCAGATTCCAGTTGAGTTACAAAACATACATTTAGTCGAGGAAGGATTGATAAAAATCACTAACTCTACATAGTGTATAATTTGAACTATTTACAAAAAGGAAAAAAATGCCTTATATATCAAAATGTGTTGGCCCCTTAGGGCTTAAAAAATATCAGTCCTCGGGATATATCTTTCCTTAGATCTTTTGATTGAATAAAATGTTGCACCCTGTGTGTCCATGTCGGTGAAGAGTCATCCCCAGAGAAGCCTTCTTCAGATCTTTCTGCAACCATCGCATTTACTTCCTGGTACCGTGTCTGCCTTGAACCTCTTCAGCCAAGCACTTTAAATGCTCCTGAGCTCATAATAGATACATGTTGCTTTTCCTTCTGTTAATCACCTTCTCCCTGGTTAGACCACCAAGGCTCGCATTCAGATCTCTCTGATTGGTCGGGTGTACTCCATGTGGATTCTTCGGGCAGTCAAAAGCTTGTTCAGTCAGAATCACATCTCGGTGAGACACTGGAAGTGTCTCACTGATGCGATTATGTCCCTATGAAGATATCGGCATAATATGACACTATCGATGAGAGCTCCTATTGAGTTTGTAAAGTGATACTGATATCACTAAAACCATTGGCAAGACTATCACTTTTGGGAAGACCTCATGGCGATCCGCTAGGAGTGATACAGATATCTCTTCATCGCTGAGACCACATCATGTCGGTAAGACATCACTCTGATGGTCGGGTGCTACACCAATGTCATTCATGTTGGGGAGACCTTCTGCTAGTCAGTGATACCTCTGCCGATAACTCCTCCTATGTCGCCAAGACCCTCTCGTATCGGTAGGACCTCAGGGCAAAGTCTTCAACTGTTGGCGAGCTCTGCTTGCTTTCAGTGAGACCTTACCAAGTCGGCAAGACCTCACCTCGACCTCCTTATTCTTTCAATGATCTCCTTTCATTTTGGGGCAGTCACTAACGGTTGGCAAGACCTCTCTCCGAACTCCCTCTTGTCTCCCCACTGACATCTCCTTCGCCGAGACTCCCTCTAGTCGGTAGGACTTCATACCGAAGGGAAAACCTTATGCCGATGGTGTAATCCCCTTCGGCGAGACCTTTGACAGTCTCCAAGACCCCATGGCGAAAGCCCCAACTCCTAGCGAGACTAGATGTTTCCTTGGTGGGACCCCCACTTGTACACTTCAGTCATCAATACCCCCTGGTTGGGGAGACCATTGGTCGGCAAGAGGTTGTGTCGAAGGCACCTTGATTTGGCAAGGCCTCATTTTATTTCACTTCGGCAAGAGACAAAGGTTTCACCAAGACATTATGGTGAGGTTACTTTCTTAGGTCGAGGCTATGAGTCGGCAAGACTCCTGGATGAAGGTGAGATGTCACAATGAACTCTTTTCATAGTCGGCTAGACAGTGTACTCTCGGCAAGACCTCTTGCCGAAGGCAACACATATCGGGGCCCCCCTTATCTTTTGGTGAGACCATCTCCGTTCGTCGAAACCCTATGGTGATGCCTCCATCCTTCGCTGAAACCATCATCTCCTGCCAAAGCCTCTTCATCTGTTGGCAAGACTCTCGAGTGTCTCCCCGAACACACTCCACTTTACTGAGCTCCTCATTCCATTTGTCGAGACATTATCAAGTCGGGAAGACCTCATAGTGAGGCTCATTTGTCATATCGATATCTCCTCCTGTCGCTGAGACTACACCACGTCGGTAAGAGATTACCGTGATGGCTAAGAGCTACACCGATGTAAAAAAAAATCGGGGAGACCTCCCCGCATTCGGTAGGACCTATGGCAAAGCTCAAAGAACTCTTCAATGAGACTTTAGGTCTTCAACGAAACACTGTGCCAACATCACTTTCTCTCAGCGAGGCTTTGGCCAGTCACCAAGACATCTTGGCGAATTGAGATCCCGTCAGGGTGACCCTCTGCTTTCGGTGAAACCTTATGGCGAAGCTCCCATTCTTCACCGAGCGCAACCTTTTGGCAAGACCTTATGCTGAACTCTCATCCTGTCACTGAGACACCCTCCTATCGGCCAGACCTCATCTCGATGGTGAGACATTATGCCGAATACGACCCCTTGGCTAGGCCTCTTTGTTTTCTTCGGTGTGACCTTCATCCTTTGGCAAGATATTTTGCCAAGACTCGTGCTTGTCGCTGAGATATCTTAGCGAACTCCTCTTTTTCGCCAAGTTGCTCACTGGTCGGCGAGGCATCCTTATATCAGCAAGACCTTATGCCAATGTCAAACCTTCTCGGTGAAATCATTGTTGTCAATGAGACTCCTGCCGAAGGAAAAACACATACTGAGGCCCCCTTTTATCCTTCGACGAGACCAAAAGTAGTCGGTGAGACATCATGCCAAAGGAGCTTTGCTTTGGCGAGGGCTTATTTTAGTTGGCATGACTTTTCTTTATTGTCGAGACATTCTAGCAAACTCAATCTCCTGCGCTGAGAGCCTTTAGAGTCAGGGAGACCTTTTGAATTCGGCGAGCCCAACAACAAAACTCGCTTGCTTTGCCGATGCCGCCTCCTTTTGGTGAGACCGTTAAGAAGTCACCGAGACTCTATCCTGAAGGAAAAAAATTCTGCCGATATGCATATCCTTTTGTCGCTGGGACGATGATCAAAGTATTTCTAATAGGAACTTGCAGGTGAATTCCACTCGCCGTGACATTCCTAGAGTCTTGCCAATTTTCTCCTTAGAGGATTTTCATGCCAAACTTGAACTAGGCAAGCTTCCAAGCTGAGTCCCCTGTAACCTAGCATCAGATTCATGACTTTTTCCCTTGTGCGAATGTTCCATTTGGCCTTCTCGAACCTTTGTCACATGATTTATCCTGCCTGATTGAGCATGAGGGTAAAAATTAGGTAACAATTAGTACTGAATTTCTTCACAAAATTGAGAAGAAATTTTATGTTGTGTTCATCCAAAAAATTATTCTAGTGGACTATGGTGAAAATAGTCCTATATTATTAAAATTTAAGTGGATCTGACTATTTGTAGTACAATTTGATGAGTATGGATTTGTATGCACGAATAGAAGACAATTTTTATCAAAGAAAAATGAGCCGTATGTTTCCCCTCTTCAAATTAATCAATCATTTCTAATTGATGACGTAAGAAGCCTAGGATGGTTGTATGTCATGCAAACAGAGTCTTGTTCAAAATGAAAATTCATGGAAGTTGATATAATTCTTGATGGGAAATATGTTAATTTACAAGAAACATTTGAAGAAGTGGATGAAGATGATGATGGAGTGTTTGAAGAAGACATTTTTATTACCAATGAAGAGACTGGGAGATAGAATGCATTACATGTCATAGATGAGGATGAGGAAGAAAATCAAGTAGATGTAGAAATGAATGATTAGGATTCTGATCTTGCTAGAAATTTAGATGATTATGATGATGTTTTTTCACCTTAAGAGGTTAGCTTGTCACCTAAACTTTGGTTATATGTATGGTGTAATTTATTATTGAATGTAATAAAGATCTAAGTATAGGTATGCTTATTCATTGTTGTTTTACTGATACATTTATGAATGTAATCATCATTATTCTACTGGTACATTGTATACAAAACTTGAGATGTTCACTATTGATTTGAAGTGCATTTAAAATTAGGTTCAATCATTCTTCTTATAAGTTTTCTTACTTTGGTTGAAAATTTGAAATTATTATTTTTTAGTTAGAATATAATTTCTTGTATGTCCTATATGTTTTCTAGATGCAAACAGATAATGAACATCTATGATTTAATAATACATATAGATATAGATTAACATTAGGTGAACTAAGCCTCCCCATTAAAAAAAAAGAAATGATCTCTTAGTTCTGATTGACACTCAAAACTAAAACTGGGAGACTGCAAAATTGGAAAATCGTTCAATCTTTTCAATAAAATAAAATCTAAAATATTGCATTCATAATAAAATCCAATGCTGCACTACTACAATAGTTAATAGAGGTATGCATGGGATGATGAGACATATAGGTCAATGTAAAAATTCTTACCAAAATACCATGACAACCAAATATGAATACCATAGGGTGGTGGTGAGAACATGTTAACAGCTAAAGTAAACTGTAGCCTTGCAAGGGGTAAACATTGACACTGCAGTATGGCGGTGAACAATCACTCAACAGCTAGAATTAACCCACTATCCCATGGGATTCCAAAGGGTGTGTAAGGGGTGGTGGTACTGATACCACTACCCCATAGTGGTCTTCATATATAGAGTGGTATGGTAGTGAACATTCACTCAACTTCTAGAATTAACCCACTGTCCCGTGGGAGTCTAAAGGGGTGTGCACAGGGTGGAAGTATTGCTATCGCTGCCTCATAGTAGTCTTGATATGATAGTGCAGTATGAAGGTGAACAATTACTCTTCTACTAGAATTAACCTGTCATCCCACAAGAGTCCAAAGGGGTGTGCGCAAGGTGGCAATACTGCTAGCACTACCTCACAATAGTCTTTAAATGACAGAGCGGTACTATGGTACAAGTTGTCAAGAATTAAATGAATACACCATTTGATCCCAAGATCAACAACATGTATTCAAACTCAAAATATGGGTACATTTTGAAATATTTTTCATGAATTGACATTAACAGTGAGGTGACCGAACTTAGCAACAAATATTACTTGGGACTCAACAAAATTTTGGCAATCATTCACAAAGCTTAGTGTACCAAAGGCAAGGGAGTTCAAGTGAGAAAACTCTGCAACTATTATTTTTCCATTAAGTTCATAGAAACCCTTTGTAGCAAGTGTATAAGAATTGAATTTGCTTCTACAAGTAGAGACCTAAAAAATCAAGGAGTAAATTCTTCATCATGCCACACCCAAAATAAGTCAACTTGTGAGTAAAAAGGAAGAGTCCATAGTTTCTAAATCAAAGAAGAGGTTGCTGCAACAATCCATTTTAGATGTGTTACCTAATTCTATAGACAAAGGATTCAAAAACGTGTTTTAAGATACAACCCATGGATGTAGAGACCCAATTATCCCTATCTCAGTATGGGATCTGTTTTGGTACTTCTATGAAAAAAGGGTTGAGAAGGTTCCAATTTTGAATCCCTGGACCTTAGATTTGGCCAAATTGATAGTACCAAATTTTTTAATAGATGTTGAGTTTATTAAATTATTGGCACAATATTATCACCTTTCTACCAAGACTATAAGAATTCTAGATGGTTCACCATTAGTGGGGCTGACTAAAGAAGCAATTATAATGTTTTATGTTAAACAAGCAAGCTATCACTAAGATTGATTTGGACACATGTGAGGAGGATTATAGGAGATTAAGAAAAACCTACAAGAGTGATGAACTTCCTTTACACATGAAAAAGAGTGTAAACAATAGGAGGATACCTATCCCCCCCTCCCAAAATGAGTCATTTTCCATAGAAGACTTCCAAATATATTTCAAAAGAACTTATTTTTCTTTGTGCCAAGTGCTTGGAATAGATGCTAAAGAGAAGATGCCAACATATCTCATGGTGATGGTAATGAGGGTAAAAATTCCTAAAGTCAACATTAAGTATGATTTTGTTGTTGAAATTGAGAAAGGGCTACATGAGAGATTTTTGCAAGTAAGAGAGAATTTAGCTCCCATCACTTTTAGGAAATACTCTCTATTGTGTCATTTAATATTGTACCAAAACAAAACCATATGGACGAAAATAATGTGTTTGGGAATGACTAATGATGAAGGGAATAGGTTTCTTGTATAAAACTGGTGTTACATATGGGATAGTAGATGTAAAAATAGTGATTATGTAATATTTCATGATGATTTTTTAGTAAGGTCATCGCCACTCTTGGTCATATTTCACCAAGATTTCCTAATAAAATCATGCAAGTATTAAGACCTTTAGCATTGAAGCCAAACTAGGGACACACTCACAATTTCGGTGACTAGTTCTTAGCAGACCAAACAATAATAAGGGTCTATGGGTGTCCTCAATCCCCACATGTTTTACCTAAATTTATTTCTATTTGAATTGAATTTTTAGAATTTATGTAGAAAATTTTATGGATGGAGCAGGATGTTACGAAAAGACAGAAAATGGGGACATTCTTCCCTGACCTAACTGAATGTGAGAGGCTATCTGTAGGGTCTAACACTCTTGAAGAACTAGAGAACTATTTGAAGATGTGGTATTCATTCAAGTCATGAGGAGAAAGGGTCTTTGATCTTGAAGGGAATATTAATTTTATAAAGTAGACACTTCTCACTAAACCTAGGATTACCCATGTAATGGATTACAAAGAAGACGTAATAAGAAATTGCTTTACACTTGATGAAGTTTTTCAAAGGAAGAGGAAGTGGGAAAATATAAAGAGGCTTGAGGAGTAGAAGAAGAAAAGGGATAGTGGATTCCAAGGATTCTATGTTGAAGAAAAAGATCCTATCAAAAGGATGAATGTAATAATTGACAACTTTGAAAGATTATATATGTTGAACCAATAAAGAAACCTAAGGGTTAGGACCTTCGAAACCCTCCAAGCTACCCATCAAACCAAGTGGTATTGTAATCATAGAGTCCCTACCAAACACTACCATAATACAATAAGAAGCATCCCCTGAGCAACCAAGTCCTAAAAGGTAGAATACACATGGAGTGGCCCCCTTAGTGGCATATACAATAAGCGGAGTAGGGGATACTAAAGAGGTAGCCGGTGTACTTTTGAATTTTAAAGATGATGAAGTTGATCAGCCATCGCCTAAGCTTGCAACTGATGCTCACACTAGAGGAAAGAGTAGATGTACATGGGAATAATGATCAAGAAGTGCATGATTATGAAAGGGTGATTGCTACCCTTAGATTTATTGAAGATGATAAATTTATTCAAACTCCCGAGTTTAAGGATTTTTGGTTTAAGATGAAAATGAAAGAATTTGAGGAGAGACTCCAAATTAATAAGATGGGAACTGAGGATTCATCGCATGACCAGATTGTTGCCCAGACTCTTGAAGAACTCGAGATTAATGAAATTACTGTTAGACCCCAAGAAGCAAGAAAATTGGTCTTAGAAAGAAATATACTAATTATTTCCGAGTTGGAGTTAAAAAAAAAATTCTTACTGGATCAAGTAAGAAGCCAAGAAGATCCCATGTTGGTTTTTGAATTCAATTCAGATGAGGGAATGAGTGGCATAGGTTACAATCCAAGACTTGAAACCCTAGCCTTTTGGATCAAGCAAAAAAGAACAGAAAAAAACAAGATTTCTTGATGTTGTGAAAGAAATGAGAGGGACTGCCATGGTAAAGACACTTTGACAAGACACATTAGCATTGGAGGTAGCTACTATGACAATGCACTCAACAATGTTTACTAGGGATTCAGTTTGGTGCAAGAGCACCTTGTTCACTGAAATGCCTTCAATGGGAAAATTTTGTAAAATTTGAATTTTTAAATGTAAAAAAATGTAAAAGGGGCATGTAAAGGTCATTTCCAATACATTTGAGTCCTTTATAGGTCTCTAGGTGGTCAAAATTATGGAAAAAGAAAAATTTGCAAAAATTGCAAAAGTTGCCAAACTTGTAAAATGCAAAAAAAAGCAAAAAATTAGGAATATGAAGAGTCAAGTGGGAAAATAGAAGGTTAGGTCGATGAAGTTGAATAGGAAGTTAGTTTAATTGATGTAAACATCAATATAAAGCATGGAAAAGGTGAGTAAAAGGAAGTCTTTGAATCTTGTAACCAATTTTGCAATAAAGAGTACCTTGCTTTTTGAAAAAAAACACCTTTGTGATTTTTCAATCTTTTTGGGTTTGTACAGCATCTACAAGCTTTGTTTTCTATTGCTTTGAATTCAATAAGGTGTAAAATCTTCAAATAAAGTGGGTTTGACTAAAACTAAGTGAATTTAAGGGATGGTTGAAGGGTTCTTTCTTATAACTGTTTGTAACCCTTAAAAATAGGGTTTGAGAGTCTTTCAAGTTTCAACCCACCATTCCACTGATGGAGGCTAGTTAGATCAGTGGAATGGGATGTTTTAGGATTTTTTCGAGTTTGTGAATGTGTACAGGTGCAGGGGAACTTATGGTACAAGGTTTTGGTGTTGCATTCATCAGAAATTATGTGTTTTCCCTTTGAAAGTTGGTGGTTACAAGTTAGGTTTTGATAAAGCTAAAGTATTTGAGGTTGGAAATTAGTTTGGCTATCATGTGCAGGCATATCCCAAGGTGTATGAAGCACTTTTTAGGAAGCTAGAGGTTTAGAAGGACTCGTTTCAATAAACCCTTGTTTGCTTGATGCAAATTTGTGCTTGAATGAGGGTTTTGATATTTGATGCTATAATGAGACTTTTAACCTGTAAAACTGATTGAATTTAAAGTTTTGTGACCTAACTAAATGCTTCCCAAGGTTATTTGATAGTTTCAAGTTGATTTAATGGTGGCTACTTTGAAATTTTGACCTATTTGATGCTTTTGGCAATGGTACAATCATGTTTTCAGAGATTCTTTTCAAACAATAGTATTTGAGTTTGTGATATGTAAAAATAGGGGAAAATGGGTTTCTGAATATGTATAAGGTTTGTGGAGAAACAAAATGATTGAAGAAGAACCACCCATTTTAGGGGTTTGGTGACCTACTAGCAACTTCATGATTAGATTACAAAATAATGTGGATATGTTCTAACAGTGATTTGAGTAATTGGTTTTGGTTAGAAACTATCTAATTGATGTCTTCAAAGATGTCCTAATGCTTGGAAAAGGTTTAGAAGGAAAACTTGTTGAATTTGATGATTTGAGCAAAGTTAACTCTATATACAAATGGTGCTTTGACTGCATGAATTAAAGAATCTAATAGATCAGTGCTATGTGGGTATGTTCTTGGTTTGTTTCAATAAAAAAAACATGATGAGCATAGTTTCTTGGAGGTTTGGTAAAAGGTTTGTAGCAAGAATGCATGGTTTGTTGTCATTTTTGCATTATGGAGTGAGTTGCATTGAAGAGTACATTGGTGCATGTTGAAGAATGGATGGTTCCAGAGTTTTATAATTAGGTTTTTGTTTGTTCCTATTTAAATGATGATGGATAAGATGTTTTTCAGCCTAATAATGGTTTGGAGTCAAGTTTTGAGTACTTGATCCTTTGTAGCAATGATAAATTCAAGTGAAAATGAAGAGATGTTGTTAAGAGATTAAGTGAATTTGGTGAATGGTTAGAGGATCTTCTCTTGATTTGTGTTTAGGGTCAGAAGTACCCTTGATGGTTTGTGGTTTTTGGTAGATGCTATGTATCATAGTTAAAGCTATGGAGCTTAGATTGGCATAATATGAGAAAGTATACACTGATCTAAATGATGAAGTGAATAGGTTATTCATAGAAAATGTTAAAATGAAACAACAATTGAAGGGAGCAGGGCCTTCCCAAAGCACAAAATTAATAGTATACCATCCCCCTACCATCTAGACTGATACACGTAAAATTACTATTGAACAAGTTAATGTGCTAAAATAAGAAATTGAGAAGTTGACAAAGAGTAATGAAGAAGCAAAGGAAAGATCAAAGAGAGAAACCCTCAAGGTATTGGAATAGATCTTGGAGCATAGGGTTAAAATAATTGTGGAAAAATTGGAAAATGTGTATGAATTTTGTCTCCTTGTCACAAGTAGTTGATCAGATAAAGGTCCATGTATCTATATTGGACCCCTTATTTAAGAAATGGCAACTTGTACATCACACCTTAACGACTTTGTGCAAAATTTTACAAAGGAGTGTTGAGGCCCCCACAACTTTAAAGCCTACTGAGCAAATGGTTTGAATGGTCATAGATAAATTTCAATACTTATCTACAGAAGAGAAAAAGATCAAGGAAAGAATGGATTCATTTCACACGCTAAAGCAATGGTTTGTTCCTAAGATACTAAGGGATGATGATCAACTGAAAGGCTCCAAGGATTGGACAAATGAGTTTATCAAAATTGTTCCCATATTCCTCACTAATATAAAACAGGATGGTGACATAAATATTCACCGCCTCAATTTAACCTTGGATGGAATAATTGCATTGGGTGCTGGGTACTCAAAATTCATCTTGGATACCAAAGGGTTATTAGACAGCAGATGGAAGAGTCACTTGGCCAACACATAAAAAATCTAGGAGTACAAATGGCCTCATGATTACATGGTGTACCAATGGGAGGAGACATATCTAGCTCCCCCAAAAGAATAGACCTTGCAGTGAAGTACTAGGCCTTGCAAATACTATCATGGGGAGAGGACCTTGCTAGATCCGAATGATCACGGGTACCTTACGATGAGTAATAGACTTCCGTATCTTGTGAGTGTTGTGGAATTCAACATTTGATAAATTCTCTTCACTTCTCATCTTTCATTGCTTTTAAAATTTTATATAATCCTATGTAAGCAACGATAATTAAGACTTTTTTATTTATTTTAAAAGTGGGTAACTGGCAAGTCACTTTTTGACATGTCAGTCAAGACAAATTTTTGAAAAATATTATAAATTTTTTTTGAAGATCAATAGAATGAAGTTATAATTGGTGGCCCAATTATGGTTTCAATTGTTTGTTAAAGTGAATTAATGAATGTTATCTTGCTATCTCCAGTTTGATCTTTCCTTGTTATTTAAATCAATATATCATGGTTATATCTGGTTTATCAAAACACATTTGTTGTCAAACAATTCATTTTGTACTACATTTTGGTGTCAAATCTTTGATAATTATGGTTAGTTTCATCACATTCAAATTCTGAACTGTCGGAAATTATATACAATAAATAGATTGATGGTTGTTTGGATAGTGAAATTAGCTCTTTTAGAAATTAATTGAAATATCTTGTCTTGAAATATCTAAAAGGATTATTTTAATTAAAGAGTATTTTGTGGTTATTTTTCTAACAATGATTTTACAGTGCAACTAGCTTGCTATTTTCATTCAAGATACAAGTCATGATCAAAATCAAGCACATACCAAGAAGATGGTACTCTACTTCAAACCGTCAACCTCACTTAGTTTAGTCTACTTACATGGGGATATTAAGGAAGTTGCTAAACAATTAATATATATCATTTGTTGTTTGTGAAGGAGAATCCGATGAGATCCAATATGGAAATGGATCTGGTGGAACCCTAATTTGCATCATTCCACTAATGTTGTGTTCAAGCCTGTGACACTTTATTCTTCAATGTCACTAGGGTTTAGGGTTTTATGCTCTATTGTTATATCCTTGATCCATTCATTGGATTTTGTTCACTTGTTGACCAGCTGAATCGGGTAACCATTTGAATTAAGTGGTTTTTTATGACCCCTCCTTTCGTCCCTAACCGGTTCTATCTTCCAAAGTCACTTGCTCACCTAGGAAGGCCTCGTATTTATGAACAACTTATTTGCATGTGCAGTTTTATACATGGTGGAAGTGCCGCTCACAGTCTATCATCCATCGCAGGTTCTATTCCAAAATGTCATACTCAATATGTGATAAGCGATTCCCTTCTGCCACAACACCATCAAGGTTAATTACTTTGGGCTTATCGCCCATCACAGGTTGTGATTCATTTACCATAGAGAAATCGACAATGACCAATGTAGTATTTTCCTTTTGAGTCGTTGTTTGTCACCCATCACATGATGTTGTTTCTACTTTGAGGAGGCTACTGGCGATGACCAATAAATAGTTTTACATCCATGAGCTTCCTTCGCCTATCACATGTTGTTCCCTTGCAGTTGGAGGGTAACACATGATGAATGATGTGGTCACTTCTTGTAACCATTGCTGGCACTTGCACTATCACTGTTTGGATTTTGTCTTTCAAAGAAGAACTCATGACTGCCAATAGGTAGACCTTTTCCCCATCGTGCGGGTATAGTCTATCACTAGTTAAGGTAGCTTTCTAGGAAAGGAACCCACGATGAACAATGTAAAACAAAGATCTTTGGGTAGAGTCTTTTGATGGTCAAATCAACAGTTAGCAGCTCATCATTGGGTCTAAAACCATCGCGTGATGATGTTTCAAAATGAGTTTTAAACCGGTGATGGGTGATGCCTCAGAGATGTGGTGGGGATTTCCCCATGATTCAAATGATCGACGATAGACAAGGTAAGGATGATTGGGTAAGGATGTGGATGGACGCATGGTTGCTTTAAAGCATATCTTTGATGTTTCCTAGTATGGTTCGTATAGGAAGTGGTGACAATTAATGTGCCTCGTCAATTGATTTTTAAATCTACGATGATCAACGATAGCGATTGGACATGCAATGATTGATTTTTTTGCTCACACAAGTGAGTTGAGATGGATATTAATTGCACCTAGCCTTACATTCTCTTATTTAATGAGGATTTGTTGTAGATGAATCAAGCCATTCATGCATTAGCCAGAGTGTAGAATTAATTGTAGTGGCTAAGGAAGAGATAAATGCAGATGTTGAGGTGCAAGCATTGCTAGGGTGGTAGCCTAGTGTCATCTAGTGTGTGTATGTTCCACATTGCTAATTTTGGCTCGACCCTTTTCTGCTATTTCAGTCTTGGGGTGTTTTTGTTGCATGTATGTGTGGGGCTTCTGGAAGTTGTGGTTTTTGTTTTTCCTCATTACTAGCACTGGTTGTTGTGGTATCCTAAGAGGATGAGTGAACCTAGCACTCCTGTTGCACTAGTTCGGAGGTCCCAAAGGCTAAGTATCCAAGAACCAATTGCATACATACCAGAAGATACAACTATCTCGCCTAGGGCTTTGGTTGTTCTAAAGAAGAAGAGGAGTGTACGAGGAAAACACGAGAAGGTGGTTGTTCGCAACACCTATACTTTGAGAAGTAGAATTGTCTCACAAAAACTTACTGAAAAGAAAGAGAAGGGACCTCTATTTGTGAAAGAATTAATGAGGCCTGGCTCAGGTCCTAGGGTTTGTTCAGAGAAACTCATTGTTCCTATCTTGGTTTCTGATAGTTCATCGGGAGAAGAAGGAGAAGCTGGCCTTGGCCCTAGTTAGAGTCTAGCTCCTCTAGTGTCTTATAGTGATTCAGAGGATGAAATTGTTATTGCAACTCCAATCTCTATTAAAAGACCCGGTGAGGGTGGTTACTCAGTGGCTAATAAGGCCAAGTAGCACTATGTCCTTTGCTAAAGATGTGGGGTTTTGGGGTGATGTGGTGATGTGGCTTTTGGATGGTGTCACGTCTCAATCCTGATGTAGATTACTCTTGGTTTTGTATGGATTTATTTCATTCTTTGATGTTCCTGGTAGAATAATAATTAATATGAAGGTCTTTTGGTGTGGTGATAAATGAAAGTGTTTATTTAAATTGTGAAAAGTTGAATAGTATTGAATGCATTTTATTTTGAAAATGAAGAAAAATAGAATAGAAACATTTTAATTAATGTAATGTATTGCTTTATTTATATCTTAACGTGATACTAATTCAATTATTATTATGTGTCTGAGTGCACTTGAGTTGTAGGAAGTCGAAGACCAAGGGTGTGATTAATGAGAGGTGATTAGCTTCTTGACAGGACAAAGCAGGAAGACCTCTCGATTACACACACGCACTTAGTTTCATATAGACTACATTTAGGAATGTCTAATTTTTGTGTGTTTTCTTTGAATTATTTGCAAATTAAATGATAATTAGTAAATTAAATAAAAGATGAAATGAAAGCATGATAAAATAAAGGATTAAGTTTTAATTATAGGTAATTATGAATTTTGATTTAAATGCTTATGCATGCTACTCTTCTTTTATTTTGTGTTAAACTTTGAGTTAATTAGATAATCATTAGTTATAAGATATTTACTTCTATTGTTGAGTAAGTATTTTCAAAAAGGGATTAACATGCAATTAAACTAAAAATTATTATTATTAATTTTAAAATACATTTCAAGATCAGGGTAGGAAATTGAAAATGGAAAAGCAATTTTAAATAGGAAAGTGAGTTCCCGAGAAGGGAACAGTTCTTGGAAAAACTTTCTTGAAAATAAGCTCTACAATCTTTGCTTTAATGGATGCCAAGAAGATGTTGAATCTTTAAAGTAGTGAGTTGAGTATTGTTCCTTGGAGGATAGTAGGAAAATAAAGAGCTGGAGAAGCAGCTGGAAAGAAGGAAAGAGAGGAAGCTTGCTCAGGGAAACCAGATTGAATAGGGGCAAAGGAAAGAAGTTGTTTGAAGAGCATTTCTAGCTGGAAGCGTAATCTCCAGGTTCTCCATTTTTTTTCACAAATCTTGTTGAAATATGAGAATACTTCTAAAGAATTTGAATGCCTATTTGAATTGTATGCAAAACTGTAAAAATCTAAGAAAATATTTCATATTTTTATTGAGTGCATTGAAAGAATTTGCACAATTATACCTTTTTCAAATTGGGGTTTATCTTTCTCTTCTTTATTCATTATAGTTCATGAGTCTATTTTTTTTTCAGTCTTTGTTCTATGGTTCTGTAAATAAATATACATATACATACATACATATATATATATATTTATATATATATATATATATATATATATATATACTATCAATACCCTGTGTCAATTCAAAATTTGTAGCACTTGTTTGAATTTTAATCTGGCATCGATATTCTTTTGAAATGTAATTTTTGTTTGGGGATTAGACCCCCAACCCCATCCATAGAGGAGGGTGGCACTGTGAGAGGGAAACGCCCTCCACAGGCCAAGGCCTGTGGAGGAGGCACTGCCTCCTCACAGTCAGTGCCTTCCCTTATGAGGAGGCAATGGCCTCAAACCTCATATAAACTACAAATCAAGCAATTCTTTTTAGTTTTTAAAAATTGCAAACCCTGAGTTCTTTAATCTATGCGCAAAAAATTATGATTACATATAATTTTTTAAATATACATATACATATATATATACACATACATAAATGCATATATGCATATAAGCAGGTTTTGGCATTTGTATACTCTGTTTATTTTACAACAGAAAATGTTCTCTCTGTCAGCAGGAATACACAGATAATATATATGTATAAATATATATACACACACACACACATAGTTACATACAAATATTTATACCTGGCATAAATTTCATTGTTATCTATAGAAAACACAACTTCATGTCATTGTTTATAAACAACAAAACACAGTATTGTATTCAAGTTCAATATGTATATTCAGATTTAAGTCTATTATGAATCTATATATAAATATGAATAAATATTATAAATTTCTATATATATATATTCATTTACAACAAATAGAAATACAAATTTGTATGGAGAGCTTTAATATCCACAAGATTGAAACTAGAAAAGAAACATATTAAACTCACACAAATAACTGTGGACACTAGCAAACTTGTGTTTTTGGTGCAAATCTAGAAATTTACTTTGTTTTTCTTTCCTTAAGTTGTTATTACTCTAAATATTAATACAATGTGTGAGTCACTAATTTTCTTTTCTAACTTAGCAGAATACTCATAAGGCTATGTTAAAATCTGAAAATGAATCTTTTTAGCAAATGTAGGTTATTGAAAACATATTCAAAATTAGTGAATTTTCTGATAAGAGTGGATTTCTTTTTGCTGAAACTATTAAAATTATTTACTGTGATCAAAACTAATTTAGAAATAGAATTGGAACTGAATTTATTTTGCATGGTAAACTCACTTGAAATTGTACAAGAAAACTTTATTTACTGAATGCATGCATGAAAGCTATTTTGACAAACCTTATAAAAACCTTGGAAAATGACGAAATTTCTTTGAAATTAGAAATGTGTAAAATTGAATGTGAAATTAGATGGAAAATGCATCATTTACTGTATTTTGAGAAACTTTCGGGACATGATGTTGAAGGTGGACCCTTAGAGATGGTAGTTTTACCTTTTCTAAAACTATCATCTATTTTATTTATGCTTGGCCAAGCACTTGCACCATTGAAATAGATGGAATTAAAAGCCTAGAACTAAATGAATGTAGGTCTCTGCCACCTCCTGTTTGCAAGAAATATGTGATTCTCATGTTAGGAATGCATATAGGCATCAGGCTTGCATCAAGAATTCCCTCCTACGTTGTTGTTTCATGTTGCTAGGCTCCTCGTGCAAGGATGAGGATTTCTTCGAGCTAGGAAGAAACCCAAGGAAGTATTGTACTTCATGGTTGGGCAGAAAAATCGCCTTAATCACACTCTTGGCCCCAGCTTGCAAGAAGACCAATGGTGTCACAGTGGTTTGAGGTTCAGAGATTTAAATGTTGTAAAAGTATTCATGTATTATTTGGAATGGCTTGAAAAGACCACTTGTAAATGTAATTTTATTTGTAATTCAGTATTGTAACATTGAAATAGATGTATTGGAAAGAAATATTTGATGTAACATTGAAATAGATGTACTGATTGAAAGTTAGTAATGTAATTGAAAACTTGAGTGAATTTATGGAAACTCGTTGATATGCAAATGGCAATCATATATGTATCATTGCAATGATCCTTAATGTTAATTAAATTTATTTATTTTGCATACATGGATTGAGATTGGTTATGAATTTAACTTTTTAGCATTTATGGTAAGATCATGGCTTATGCATCCTTTGTTTTACCATATTTGGAATGTATTATGTTTGGTAAATTATGTGGCTAAAGAAACATAAATTTTTGAGTGTTATAGATGGTGTGTTCTGTTGGTTCATTTTGATGGTGACTGGTTCATGGGTCTATGCAGATAATCGTGATGGTGGTTTCTTTGGTATTGGTAAATGTGCCAATTTTATTGATGCCTTTTGGAAGGCTTACGTGGAAGCTTCAAAAAATGGGTTAGCACTCAGTTTTCCTTTTGATTTTCCCATGATCATGGAATGATTAAATGTAACGGTTTGGGAAATAAACCCCAATGAAATGAATTTTGAAATGAACATGAAATGTAATTATATCTTGAGCTAGATGCTTTGTCACTCCCTAGTGTTATAAAAGGGATTTAGTGGATTGATGTAAGGGGTTTTGGTTCTGAAATTTTTTGAGTCTAGTATGTCCTAGATAGAAGTTGATTACAGTAAGAAAATGATAAAGTTGAATGCTCGATGAATTCACTGAAAAGTTGTCTTGGGTATAAGTCATGTAGGTCATAATCTTAATAAGTTTTCAATCAATTACTGATATTGGAACATAATTGAAAGTCCAAATCATTTACTCTCCTTTGTATATTTTCATAGATTATAAATCAAATTATCAAAGATCATTTCATCTATCGTCAATTGTTCAATTGAATGTAGGGCTTGATTTCTTTGCTTTAACCCAAAGGGTTAAGTAAAATGCTTAGGAAAAGTCATGGGTATGTGAGAATTTACAAGGATTTGGTAAGAAGTAGTGTTTGGATAACATGAGTCTTTGCAATATAAAGCTTTACAAAGATAGTTTAAATATACCAGAATTGGATAATCGGTGTATTACTTGTTTCATATTTGACTCCATTAACCCAATTGATGAGGCATTGGTTTTTTATTGATTGTTTAGCAATAAAATAGATGAATCACATATCTGGCTATGGACTCAGAATCAGAACAACATTTATAAAGTTCTACCAAATTTGAATTATATGTTTAAAGTATATCCATATTCTTAGCAAAATAAACATTAATTCGCTCAAAGGTCTGCCAAATTTTTAGTGAAGTTAATGTGTTTGCATCAAGTATGAATGGATTTGTCATGAAGTGTTCTTGAAAATGTTGATGTACCAAATGAACACAGTAAAGAATACCATCCTTGGTCCTACAGAGCCTAAAGTGAAGGAATAGAGACCTAAGAATTCTCTATTCATTATGTTGACCACTATTCCTTGGTATTTTTGAATATAAAGGTTGGCTGCCTTTTAGAAGATTCCAAGGTTAGCTAGAAAAATCACCAACATGATCAATATCTGGTTTCTTTTTTGCTAATAATGAACAATTTTAGGGTGCTGAAACAACCAAGATGTTATACTTCAAAACATCAGAGTTTATAGTTATTGTGGATGATATAGATCCTCCTGCCATTCTTGATCCTTTGATTTCATTGGCCAAAGATAAGGTATTCATTTTTTCTCTCTCCTTGTACCATTTTCAATTTCGACGTTATTGCAACCTTTTAAGATGTTAGATGGGAATTGCAACATTTTTAGGTTAACTCCTTGTGCCATGCAATACCTGAGTCATTCCTTAATTTGTGAGAGGCTTTCCTTCAATTGCATCTAATATGTTTCAACCGTTCACTAGCAATATTTACATTATGTAGATGTTGATGTTTTCTAATTTCACTAATAGCTCAATCAGGTAGAGCTTTTGTGATCTTCAAATGAAAAATTAAGGTACATTTTTATTCCTACTTCATTTAATATAATGTGCATAAACATAATCAAGATTATAGTGCTAGATTGCATTATCCAGATGCATATAACTTAAGAAAGATTGCATAGTCTTTTCAAGAAAAGTAATCTTTATTGATAATGTAAATGTATAAGGTCTCACACAAGCCATGAGACTAACTCTTTTAGTGAAAAAGGAAAGAAAACATTATACATTTATAGATACAAGGAAAAAAAAATGCACATATAGAGAAAAGTGACCCATCATTTCCTGAATGACGAGTCCTGGTTGAGTTGCCTTGTGTCATCTTCAGTCTTCTGCTTGTCCTGCATCCAACTTTTGCTCCCTTGCTGCTCCTAGTTTCTTGCATCTGATAGAGAGTGTGTTGTTAGAGAAATGAAAGGTCATCAATCAATATATGCACATAAATCTATAAATGTACAATCTGATCCTAATGTGCACTAAAAAAACTAGCATACTATTGATGTCTAGGAAAACAAGGAGCATAATCAAACACATCCATCTTATGCTCAGTTTTTATCTAACATTTTTTCTTCTTGTGCAGGTATAGGTGAAATCCTTGTTTCTATTTTGATTCATCTGATTAAAGCATGTGGGTAAAATGTAGCTCCCACAAAGGTTGAGCACAACATGCATCCTTTGTATCTTAGAGGGGTATGAGTATAATTCCATAAATAAAAAATTGCAAGCAGACAGTGGTAGTCCTATCTGTTGGTTACATTAAAAGGTACTTGTCATCCATGGAAATGAATTCATAGGAATTCATAGAAATGAAGGGGCTTTCAATAGAAGCTTGATGCCAAAACCATAGATATATTGTAAGGTCAAGCATGAGAAGCTAAATATCAATACAAAGCCTGAGTGCCAATATCTGATCATTGTCATGAAGGAGGAGTACTTGTTCAATGGAACCATGATATGAGAGGGGCAATCATAAATATTATAAGCCATGTATTATGTGTGATGACAGTGGAAAGTAAATAGAGTAGTCACCATTGAGCAATTGATGTTTTGAAAAGTACACCATCATCCAAATCTTAGTCCACATGGAATGACGTTATTGATATAAAAAGATTGCATGGCATTTCAAGAGTCCTTATGTGGAGACAAAGAGGTGTGAGTAGTTTCAAGTATTCTAAGTAAGATGGAGAAACTGGTATCATTGGTCTACCATAAAAGTCAAAAATGCCACAAAGAGAAATTTCATGGGTGATAGTCCAAGAAATCATATGGCAATCATTAGACCAAACACAGGCTACTAGTAGAGAAAAAAGAAATGATCAATGGTTCTGAAATTGCAATCATGTTGGTGAGGGGTTTTCATAGTGCCCTAAAAATTTTAGTAGATCTAGTTTTTGTTTCTTTCAAGCATCTAGATGCAACTAAAGGATTTTTGAATGTGATATGTAAATGATGCAAACTTCATAGAAGCAATCAATTAATATAATCTTTTTATAAAAAAGATGTAGATTCTTGAGTGCATAAAAGATGCAACTGAAGCTTGTGATGTCTTTAGTCATGAGATTTGGATGCGATGTCTAGATTGTATCTTTGATCTATTTACAAAATGTTTGTCTATATCAGATGGATGCAAAGTTTTTTAGCTCTACACAACCCTTGCTGATAATTTATTCAACTTGCTATGGGATGCATATCTGAGCTTAACAAAGATCAAGAGGGAAAGTTAAGTTTGTGTTTCAAGTTTTGAAACTTTTCATTATGTAAAAGAATCATAGGAATATAAGTAGCAAAGAGAGTTGTTGCTCAACAATCTATAGAAAATAACATATAAGTTTTTTAGAGAGAACACTTTTGGCATTAGAAAAAGTGTTATAAGTGTAGTTTTGTGAAGATAGCTATTGTCATACATGATATTCATGACATGGCAGTGGTTGCATAGGAATTTCATGGAAAGAGCAATCAAAATCATGAACAAAGCATAATGCATAGTTTTGAAAGAACAATCATCATAATAACAATGATTGAATGCAAAGGATGGGTTATAATCCTTGAATTTTTGATCCATGGAAGAGGGATGATAGAGACTAGTGGATCCTTTCTTTGAAACAAAGTATTTGTAGGGAATTGGAACAGTGTGCTTCAATAATTAGGATGTAATGTTTAGCTAGTTCACTAAAGTTTCCAAGGATGCAAATAGATGGGTATCCATGACAAAGAGTTGAAACAACTTGAGACACATGATGCTAGGAAAATTGATGATATGTAATGGAAGCATAAATTCAAGGAAGGTAATTATTGTGACTGTTAAGGGAATGCATCAGAGAAATTTTGTGTTTAATCTTGCAAATTCATGTACAATAAATGGTAGTATGAATGATACAGGAAGATCTTATAGTATGACATTCATAGAATAATGGGAATCCTATGAAAAAAATAATAGAGGGGGGTACATTCAATAAATACCATAGAATATAGGAATATTTGTTATCTTTTGTTACAATCAAGGAACACAGCCGACTAAGATGGCTCTTGTTTCAGCTACCCACCCTCTTATGAAATCTCAGTCATATTATAATTTTGTATGATCTTATCATAACAATTAGGATTATGATATTGTTGATGAGTTTTACATGGGAAAAGGAAATAAAAGTACTCATGTTCAAAAAATGATAGAAAATGGAGTAAGCTATAGGTAACATTGTATTCACATGGGTATACTTTACTATAGAGGATTTGCAGAAAATTAAAATCAATACCCAAAAGTGTATTTGGACATGGCCATGATGCATAGAAATTTCCCCAAAAGTAGCCCCACAAATGTAAAATGAAGCATAACATTTTACTGCAAAGATATCTTACCTAGCATGAGTGAAGGAGAGGGATCTTCAGATGCGGCCTTCAAAAGTTCTCTTTAATCAAAACCTAATCATGGCAATGCAGTAGAATGCTAGGTAAAGAGTGGAGAATAAAATGACTTGCATCTTTTCTTATCTTTAGGGTTTTAACCCTAGGCTATGCCGATAAGAGAGAAGGCATTTTTACCTATCAAAAATTCAATGAAACTAATGCAAGTTGTGGTCTATTTGGTGCCTCAAAGAATTTCATAGTATTTTATGTGTTCCCCTTTATATGCCAAGTGTATAAGTATTTTAAAGACTTACTTTTTGCATTTGTTTTATCACATGGACCGAGCCTTATTTTATTTTATGCATTGATTTAAAATTGTAAAGCATTTTAATTGTATGATGTTATTATAAATCATTAAGTCAATTTTCTATTTCAAATGCAAAAAATTAAGTAACTTACTTTGTGAATGTATTTTTGTGTTTGTTGAGCTTTTATGCTTTTGCAAGCGTATAGGGGAGTTGTGAGAGGTTATCAAACATAAGGAGAGTATATAGGAGAGCCTTTATTTTCTTTGTTGGAGGATATGAGAGCATCTAGGAGGTGTTTTTTCTTGCTTTCATGTTTGACATGGTCAAGTTTGACCTTTTCAACACTTTGGAGCTTTGTTAGAGAGAAATCAGTTGCTATATTGTGGGATTTTTTGTTGCATCTAACCCCAAGAGGTTTCTAGATCCTTTTTTGGTGGATGATGGAGATTTGATGCATATAGTCATCTTTTGGACTCATTTTGAGTTAGTTCTTACTTGTTCTTTTTCTGCTCTGTGTCTTTTTTGAGTTCTCAGGAGAAAAGACAATGCTTTTTAACTCACTATTTTGGACATGAATAATAGTGGACACCTTGATTATCAATGATTTGGAGTTTTTCTTTCTTGTTATTTGCTTCATTGTGTGCACCCAAGTGATTTGATCAAGTTATTTGTGAGGTATTGTTTATTTCCTTATAGCTTTGTCTCATGTTTGACACATTTATGCAAGATTTTTTTTTATACAAGTCATAATCTGTGTCAAAATTGCAAATAAATTTTAGTTGTGAAGTTGCCTTCCTCTTGGAATTTTTAGCATTAGGACCTCATTATGAAATATTTATGCAGAAAAAACACATGAGTAATTTGTGCAAGTTAAATTCTGTCATTGTGAACAAGTGTTTATAATCTGAGATTTATGTTCAATTTCAGTTTGGTGTATCATCGTAGAGTTAATTTTCATTTTTATGTTACTTTCTTCTCCTTTTCCTCTACAAGTCAGTAGAGTAGAATAGGTGATATCCATAAAGGAAGTCATCCTTCCCTGGAGGTTTGATCTCATATAAGGAACCCACACCTTGGGATCATTCCAATGTTTCTCTAGAGTGCTAAGTCCTGCAACTTAGCTTGCTAAGTCCTCCAGCTTAGCTAGGGTGCAACTTTAAGAGATGACCATTTTGGCATGCCTGGTGGGACAGAGAGCTGATTTTTTGTCTCTTTTCTTCTACACATTGTTGTTGTTTGGTGTGTACAATAGTATCAGAAAAATCATCATAATGTCAATCAACATGCTTATTCACATGACCAATCTTAGAGGGTTAACAACATGAGTATTGAAGATATAATTTCTTATTTTCAAAGATAGATGTTAGAGATTGAAAGACATTAGGAGGTTGACATGCATCAGGAGGAGTTGGCTTACCAAGCATACATTCAAGAGCAAGAGATGGAGGTTCAAAGGAGACAACATGAAGAACACCTTGCAAGAGAGATTATTGCAAGGAAAGAAAGAATGCAGATAATGCTTGCCCAGGTTCATAAGGTGGAGAAACAACAACTAATCATGTTTGAAAATCCATTTTATGAAGAGAAAGTTAAGCATGTTGAGGAGTAGAGGATGGAGTGGCAAAGGATACAACATGAGGAATGTCTTGCAAAGAAGATAGCTACAGAGGAGGAGCAAGTGAGGCTTTCGCTTGCTCGAACCCATAGGTTAGAAGCTTAAGCAACTCTTTCCATTCCTAGTTTCAAACAAGCTCATACCTTGATGGATCTTACTGTAAAGGAAAGTTTTGAGTACAAAATTCCAAGTTTCAAGCCTAATGAAGCTTTTCACATTCCAAATGAGTATCCAAGAATTGAAATTCCAAGTTTCAAAAGTTTTCATCCTAAGGAAGAGATAGCATGTATGTCCAATGAATCTATTGCTACTCATGAACAGTCTTTAGTGAAATCTCTGGATGTAGAACAAAAGGCCTCTATTCAAGATGCACTTGTATATGAGGTTAAACTTGAGAAACTAGACCTTCAAATTGAAAAGCAAGAAACAATAAATGATGTTGAGGAGCCTAGTCATTTAGGACAACAAATTTTAGAACCTAAGAAAGATGAGGATTCCCAATTTGTTGCTTATACAACTGATGAGATTTCATGTACAGAGGTGGATAGTCAGGAAGACCAAATTCTGATCACATAACTTGTAAGTGTAGAAAAACATATAGATGCAAAAGAACAAGATATTTTCTTCCCTCAAGAGTGTTGTCCTGAAAAAAAAATATAATCCTCTTATCATTAAAGGTACTGAGAAAAATGATGAGGTTTTGTTCTAGGATGAAAAAAACCTCCAAGCCATCCCAAAATAAATCCTCATCATTTTCTTAGTACCTTTAACGATAAGAGGATTATGATGAAAGGGTGATTGCTACCCTTAATTTATTGAAGATGATGAATTTATTCAAACTCCCAAGTTTAAAGATTTTTGGTTTAAGATGAAAATGAAAGAATTTGAGGAGAGACTCCAAATTAATAAGATGGGCACCGAGGAGTCACAACATGACCAAATTGTTGCCGAGACTCTTGAAGAACTCGAGATTAATGAAATTATTGTTAGCTCCCAAGAAGCAAGAAAATTGGTCTTAGAAAGAAATATACTATTTATTCCTATGATGGAGTCAAAAAATATATTCTTACAAGATCAAGTAAGAAGCCAAGAAGATCCCATGTTAGTTTCTAAATTCAATTCAGATCAGGGAATGAGTGGCACAGGTTACATTCCAAGACTTGAAACCCTAGCCATTTGGATCAAGCAAAAAAGAACAGAAAAACCAAGATTGTTTGATGTTGTGAAAGAAATGAGAGGGACTGCCATGGTAAAGACACTTTGAGAAGACACATCAGCATTGGAGGTAGCTATTATGACAATGCACTCAACAATGTTTATTAAGGATGCAGCTTGGTGCAAGAGCACCTTGTTCACTGAAATGCCTTCAATGGGGAAATTTTGTAAAATTTGAATTTTTAAATGTAAAACAATATAAAAGGGGCATGTAAAGGTCATTTCCAATGTATTTTAGTCTTTTATAGGCCTCTAGGTGGACAAAATGATGGAAAAAGCAAAACTTGCAAAGATTGCAAAAGTTGCCAAACTTGTAAAATGCAAAAAAGAGCAAAAAATTAGGAATATGAAGAGTCAAGTGGGAAAATGGAAGGTTAGGTCGATGAAGTTGAATAGGAAGTTATTTTAACTGATGTAAAAATCAATATAAAGCATGGAAAAGGTGAGTAAAAGGAAGTCTTCGAATCTTGTAACCAATTTTGTAATAAAGAGTACCCTATTTTATGAAAACAATGCCTTCTATGCGATTTTTCAATCTTTTTGGGTTTGTACAACATCTACAAGCTTTGTTTTCTATTGATTTGAATTAAATAAGGTATAAAATATTCAAATAAAGTGGGTTTGAGTAAAACTAAATGAATTTAAGGGCTGGTTGCAAGGTTCTTTCTTATAACTATTTGTAACCCTTAAAAATAGGGTTTGAGAGTCTTTTAAGTTTCAACCCACCATTCCGTCGATGGAGGTTATTTAGATCAATGGAATGGGATGTTTTTGGATGTTTTATAGTTTTTGAATGTGTGCAGGTGTATGGGAAGTTATTGTACAAGTTTTTGGTGTTGCATTCATCAGAAATTATGTGTTTTCCCTTTGAAAGTTGGTGGTTACAAGTTAGGTTTTGATAAAGCTAAAGTATTTGAGGTTGGAAATTAGTTTGGATATCAAGTGTAGGAATATCCCAAGGTGTATGAAGCACTTTCTAGGCAGCTAGATGTTTGGAAGGACTAGTTTCAATAAACCCTTGTTTGCTTGATGCAAATTTGTGCTTGAATGAGGGTTTTGACATTTGATGCTATATTGAGACTTTTAACCTGTAAAACTGATTGAAGTTGAGGTTTTGTGACCTAACTCAATGCTTTTGAGGGTTATTTGATAGTTTCAATTTGATTTAATGGTGGTTGCTTTGAAATTTTGACCTATTTGGTGCATTTTGGAAACGGAACAGTCATGTTTTTAGAGATTCTTTTCAAACAATAGTATTTGAATTTGTGTTATGTTAAAATAGGGAAAGATAAGTTTCTGAATATGTATTGGGTTTGTGGAGATAAAAAATGATTGAAGAACCACCCAGTTTAGGGGTTTGATGACCTACTAGCAACTTCATGATTAGACTACAAAATAGTGTGAATATGTTCTAATAGTGATCTAAGTGATTGGTTTTGGTTAGAAACTGTCTAATTGATGTCTTCAAAGATGCCTTGCTTGGAAAAGGTTTAGAAGGAAAACTTGTTGAATTTGATGATTTGAGCAAAGTTAACTCTATATACAAATGGTGCTTTGACTGCAAGAATTAAATAATTTGATAGATCAGTGCTATGTGGGTATGTTCTTGGTTTGTTTCAATAAAAAAACATGATGAACATAGTGTCTTGGAGGTCTAGTAAAAGGATTGTAGCAAGAATACATGGTTTGTTGTCATTTTTGCATTGTGGAGTGAGTTTCATTAAAGAATACATTGGTGCATGTTGAAGAATGGATGGTTCCAGAGTTATCTAATTAGGTTTTTGTTTGTTCATGTTCAAATGATGATGGTTGATATGTTTTTGAGTTTGATAATGATTTGGAGTCAAGTTTTGAGTACTTGATACTCTGTAGCAATAAAAATTCAAGTGAAAATGAAGAGATGTTGTTAAGAGATTAAGTGAATTTGGTGAATGGTTAGAGGATCTTCTCTTGATTTGTGTTTAGGGTCTGAAATAACCTTGATGGTTTGTGGTTTTTGGTGGATACTTTGTATCATAGTTAAAGCTATGGAGCTTAGATTGGCATAATATGAGAAAGCACAAACTGATCTGAATGATGAAGTGAATAGGTTATTCATAGGAAATGTGAAATTGAAAAAATAGTTGAAGGGAGCAAGTCCTTCCCAAAGCATAAAATGAACAGTATACCAGTCCCCTTCCATCTATATTGATACAGGTGAAATCACTATTGAACAAGTTAATGTGCTAAAACAAGAAATTGAGAAGTTGAAAATGAGTAATGAAGAAGAAAAGGAAAGAGAAAATAGAGAAACCCTCAAGGTATTGGAACAGATCTTGGAGCATAGGGTTAAACTAATTATGGAAAACTTGGAAAAGGTGTATGAATGTTATGTCTCTTTGTCACAAGTAGTTGATCAGATAAAGGTCCATGTACCTATATTGGACCCCTTATTCAAGAAATGGAAACTTGTACATCACATCTTAGCGACTTTGTATAGAATTTTACAAAGGAGTGTTGAGGCCCCCACAACTTTAAAGCCTACTAAGCAAATGGTCTGAATGGTCACAAATGGATTTCAATACTTATCTATAGAAGAGAAAAAGATCAAGGCAAGAATGGATTCATTTCACACACTAAAGAAATGGTTTGTTCCTAAGATACTAAGGGATGATGATCGATTGAAAGGATCCAAGGATTGGATAGATGAGCTTAGAAAAATTGTTCCCAACTGCCTCACTAATATACAAAAGGATGGTGACATAAATATTCACCGCCTCAATTTAACCTTGGATGGAATAATTGCACTAGATGCTGGGTACTCAAAATTCATCTTGGATACCAAAGGGTTATTAGACATCAGATGGAAGAGTCACTTGGCATACACACAAAAAATACAGGAGTAAAAATGGCCTCATGATTACATGGCGTACCAATGGGAGGAGACGTATCTAGCTCCCCCAAAAGAATAGGCCTTGCAGTGAAGTACCAAGCCTTGCAGATACTATCATGGAGAGAGGACCTTGCCAAATTTGAATGATCACGAGTACCTTTCGATGAGTAACAAACTTTCGTATCTTGTGAGTGTTGTGAACTTCAACATTTGATAAATTCTCTTCACTTCTCATCTTTCATTGCTTGTAAAGTTTTATATAATCCTATGTAAACAACGGTAATTAAGACTTTTTGATTTATGTTAAAAGTGGGTAATTGACAAGACACTTTTTGACATGTCAGTTAGGACAATATTTTGAAGCATATTATAAATTATTTTTGAAGATCAATAGAATGAAGTTATAATTGGTGGCCCAATTATGGTCTCAATTGTTTGTTGAAGTGAATTAATGAATGTTATCATGTTGTATCCGATTTGATCTTTCCTTGTTATTTAAATCAATATATCATGCGTATATCTAGTTTATCAAAACACATTTGTTGTCAAACAATTCATTTTGTACTACATTTTGGTGTGAAATCTTTGGTAATTATGGTTAGTTTCATCACATTCAAATTCTGAATTCTTGGAAATTATATACAGTAAATATATTGATGGTTGTTTGGATAGTGAAATTAGCTCTATTAGAAATTAATTGAAATATCTTGTCTTGAAATATATAGAAGGATTATTTTAATTAAAGAGTATTTTGTGGTTATTTTTCTAAAAATTATTTTATAGTGCAGCTAGCTTGCTATTTTCATTCAAGATACAAGTCATGATCAAAGTCAAGAACATACCAAGAAGATGGTACTCTACTTCAAACCGTCAACCTCACTTAGTTTAGTCTACTTACATGGGGATATTAAGGAAGTTGCTAAACAATTAATATATATTATTTGTTGTTTGTGAAGGAGAATCCTGTGAGATGCAATATGGAAGTGGATCTGGTGGAACCCTAATTTTCATTGTTCCACTAATGTTGTGTTCAAGCTTGTGACATTTTATTCTTCAATATCACTAGGGTTTAGGGTTTTATGCTCTATTCTTATACCCTTGATCCATTCATTAGCTTGTGTTCACTTGTTGACCAGATGCATTGGGTAACGTTTTGAATTAAGTGGTATTTTATTACCCCTCTTTTCATCCCTAACCTGTCCTATCTTCCAAAGTCACCTGTTGCACCTAAGAAGACCTCTTCTATATGAACAACTTATTTGCACCTGCAGTTTTATACTTGGTGGAAGTGTCGCTCACGGTCTATTTCCCATCACAAGTTCTATTATAGAATGTCATACTCAACACATCATGAGCAATGCCCTTCCATGCCAACACCATCAAGGTCAATTACTTTGGGCTTATCACTCATCATGGGTCGTGCTTCATTTACCATAGAGAAACTGACGATGAGTGATGTAGTATTTTCCTTTTGAGCCTTGGTTCATCACCCATCACATGATGTTGCTGCTACTTTGAGGAGGCTACTAGTGATGAGCAATAAATAGTTTTACATGCACAATCTTCCTTCACCTATCACATGTTGTGCCCTTGTAGTTGGAGGGTAACACATGACGGATGATATGGTTACTTCTTGTAACCCATTGCTAACACTTGCACTATCAACGGTTGGATTTTGTCTTTCAAAGAAGAAGAAGTGACTGCCGATGGGTAGGCCTCTTCCCCATTGTGCGGGTATAGTCTATCACTAGTTAAGGTAGCTTTCTAGGAAAGGAAACATCGATGAACAATATAAAATGGAGATCTTTGGGTAAAGCCATCACGTGATGATGTTTCGAAACAAGTTTTAAACTGGTGATGGGTGATTCCTCAGAGATGTGGTGGGGATTTCTCCATGATTCAAATGATCGAAGACAGACAAGGTAAGGATGATCGGGTAAGGATGAGGATGGACGCATGGCTGCTTTAAAGCATATCTTCAATGTTTCTTAGTATGGTCCATAAAGCAAGTGGTGACTCTTAATGTTCCTCGTCGATTGAGTTTTAAATCTGTAGTGATCAACGGTAGAGATTGGACATGCAATGAATGAGCTTTCTACTCATGAGCGTGAGATGAGATGGATATTAATTACAGCTAGCCTTAGATTCTCTTATTTAATGAGGATTTGTTGTAGATGAATCAAGTCATTCATGCATTAGCTAGAGTATATAATTAATTGTAGTGGGTAAGGAAGAGATAATTATAGAAGTTAAGGTGCAAGCATTGCTAGGGTGGTAGCCTAGTGTCCTCTGGTGTGTGTATGTTTTTCATTGCTAATTACGACTCGACCCTTTTTTGCAATTTGGGTCTTGGGGTGTTTTCGCTACATGTACATGTGGATCTTCTAGAAGTTGTGGTTTTTGTTTTTCCTCATTACCAACACTGGTTGTTGTGGTATCCTCAGAGGATGAGTGAACCTAGCACTCCTATTGCACCATTTTGAAGGTCCCAAAGGCTAAGTATGCAAGAACCAATTGCACACGTACCAAAAGATACACCTCTCTTGCCCAGGGGCCCAATTGTTCTGAAGAAGAATAGGAGTGTACGAGGAAAATAGGAGAAGGTGGCTGTTCGCAACACCTATACTTTGAGAAGCAGAATTGTCTCACAGAAACTAACTGAAAAGAAAGAGAAGGGACCTATGTTTGTGAAAAAATTAATGAGGTTTGGCTCAGGTCCTAGGGTTTGTTCGGAGAAACCCATTGCTCCTATCCTAGTTTCTGATAGTTCGTTGGGAGAAGGAGAAGCTAGCCCTGGCCCTACTTTGAACCTGGCTCCTCTAGTGCCTTATAGTGATTTAGAGGATGAAATTATGATTGCAACTCCACTCTCTGTTATAAGACCCAGTGAGCATGGTTACTCAGTGGCTGATAAGGCCAAGTAGCACCCATGTCCTTCGCTAAAGCTGTTGGGTTTTGGGTTGATGTGGTGATGTGGCTTCTAGATGGTGTGTTATGTTGGTTAATTTTGATTGTGACTGGTTCATGGGTCCATGCAGATAATCGCGATGGTGGTTACTCCAATATTAGTAAATGTTCCAATTTTGCTGATGCCTTTTGGAAGGCTTATGTGGCAGCTCTGAAAAATGGGTTAGCGCTCATTTTGCCTTTTTATTTTCCCATGATTATGGAATGATTAAATGTAATGGTTTAGGAAATTAACCCTAATGAAATGAATTTTGAAATGAACATGAAATGTAATTACATCTTGAGATGGATGCTTTATCGCTTCCTGGTATAATAAAAGGGATTTCATGGCTCAATGTAAGGGGTTTTGGTTCTGAAAAGTTTTGAGTCTAGAATGTCTTAGATAGAAGTTGATTACAGTAAGAAAATGATAATACTGAATGCTCGATAAATTCACTAACAAGTTGTCTTGGGTATAAGTCATGTAGGTCATAATCTTAATAAGTTTTGAATTGATTACTGATATTGGAACAAAATTCAAAGTCCAAATCATATACCCTCCTTTGTATATTTTGATAGATTATAAATCAAATTATCAAAGATCCTTTTATCTATCATCAATTTTTCAATTGAATGTGTGGCTTGATTTCTTTGCTTTAACTCAAAGGGTTAAGTAAAATACTTAGGAAAAGTCATGGGTATATGAGAATTTACAAGGATTTGGTGAGAAGTAGTGTTTGGATAACATGAGTTTTTGCAGTGTAAAGCATTATAGAGATAGTTTAAATATATCAAAATTGGATAATTGGTGTATTACTGGTTGTTTCATATTTGACTCCATTAACCCAATTGATGAGGCACTGGTTGTTTATTGACTGTTTAGCAATAAAATGGATGAATCACATATCTAACTATGGACTCAAAATCAGAACAACATTTATAAAATTATTCCAAATCTAAATTATATGTTTAAAGTATATCCATATTCTTAGCAAAATAAACATTAATTCACTCAAAGGTCTTCCAAATATTTAGTGAAGTTAATGTGTTTGCATTAGGTAAGAATGGATCTGTATTGAAGTGTTCTTGAAAATGTTGATGTACCGAATGAACATAGTAAGGAATACCCTCGGTCCTACAAAGCATAAAGTGAAGGAATAGAGACCTAAAAATTCTCTATTCATTATGTTGGCTACTAGTCCTAGGTGATTTTTGAATATAAAGGTTGGCTTCCTTTTAGAAGATTCCATGGTTACCTGGAAAAATCACCATCAGGATCAATATCTGGTTTCTTTCTTGCTAATAATGAACGAGTTTAGGGTGTTGCAGCAACCAAGACATTATACTTCAGAACATCAGATTTTATAGTTATGGCGGTTGATACAAATCCTCTTGCCATTCTTGATCCTTTGATTTCATTGGCCAAAGATAAGGTATTCATGTTTTCTCTCTCCTTATACCATTTAGAATTTCAACATTATTGCAACCTTTTAAGATGTTAGATGGGAATTAGAACATTTTTAGGTTAATTCCATGTGTCATGCAATACCTGAATCATTCCTTAATTTGTGAGAGGCTTTCCTTGAATTGCCTCTAATATGTTTCAACCATTCACTAGCAATATTTACATTATGTAGATGTTGATGTTACCTAATTTCATTGATAGCTCAATCAGGTAGAGCTTTTGTGATCTTCAAATGAAAAAGTAAGGTACACTTTTATTTCTTCTTTATTTAATATCATGTGCATAAACATGTTATCAAGATTACAGTGCTAGATTGAATTATCCAGATGGATATAACTTAGGAAAAATTGCACAGTCTTTTCAAGAAAAGTAATTTTTAATAATAATGTAAATGTATAAGGTCTCACACAAGCCATGAGACTAACTCTTTTAGTGCAAATGAAAGAAAAAATTATACATTTATAGAAACAAGGAAAAATTAATGCACATATAGAGAAAGGTGACCAGTCATTGCCTGAATGATGAGTTATGGTTGAGTTTCCTTATGTCATCTTCAATCTTCTACTTGTCCTGCATCCAACTTTTGCTCCCTTGTTGCTCCTAGTTGCCTGCATCTGAGAGGGAGTGTGTTGTTAGAGCAATGAAAGGTCATCAGTCAATATATGCACATACATCTATAAATGTACAATCTAATCCTAATGTGAACTAAAATAACTAGCATACTATTGAAGTCCACGAAAACAAGGAGCATAATTAAACACATCCATCATATGCTTAGTTTTTATCTAATATGTTTTCTTCTTGTGTAGGTATAGGTGAAATACATGTTTCTACTTTGATTGATCTGATTAAAGCATGTGGGAAAAAATGTGGCTCCTACAAGCATTGAGCCTGACATGCATCATTTGTCTCTTAGAGAGGTATGAGTATAAGTCCATAAATAAAAAAATGCAAGTAGCTAGTGGTTGTCCTATGTGATGGTTACATTAAAAGGTACCTGTCATCCATGGAAGTGAATCGATAGGCATTCACAAAAATGAAGGGGCTTTCAGTAGAAGCTTGATGCCAAAACCATAGATATATTATAGGGTCAAGCATGAGAAGCCAAATATTAATACAAAGCCTGAGTGCCAATATCAACTCACTGTCATGAAGGAGGAGTACTTATTCAATGGAACCATAATATGAGAGGGACAATCATAAATATTATAAGCCATTTATTATGTGTGATGATAGTGGCAAGTAAATAGAGTAGTCACCATTGAGAAATTGATATTTTGAAAGGGATAACCATCATCCAAATCTTAGTCCACATGGCATAATGTTATTGATAAAAGAGGTGTGAGTAGTTTTAAGTATTCTAAATAAGATGAAGAAATTGGTATCATTGGTCTACCATAAAAGGAAACAATGCCACAGAGAGTAATTTCATTGGCGATAGTCCAAGAAATCATATGGAAGTCATTAGACCAAACACAGGCTACTAGTAGAGAAATAAGCAATAATCAATGGTTCTAAAATTGCAACCATGTTAGCGAGGATTTTTCATCATGCCCTACAAATTTTAGTAGATCTAGTTGTTGTTTCTTTTAAGCATTTAGATACAACTACAAGATTTTTGAATGTGATATGTAAATGATGTAGATTTCACAGAAAAAATCAATTAATCTGATCTTTGTATAAACAAGATGCAGTTCCTTGAGTGCATACAAGATGCAACTGAGGCTTGTGATGTATTTAGTCATGATATTTGGATGTGATGTCTAGATTCCACCTTTGCTCTATTTGCAAAATGTATGTCCATATTAGATGGATGCAAGGTTTTTAACTCTACACAACCCTCACTGATAATTTATTCAACTTGCTATGGGATGCATATCTGAGCTTAACAAAGATCAAGAGGGAAAGTTAAGTTTGTGTTTCAAGTTTTGAAACTTTTCATTATGTAAAAGAATCAGAGGAATATAAGTAGCAAAGAGAACTGTTGCCCAACAATCTGCAAAAAATAGCAAATCAGTTTTTTAGAGAGAACACTTTTGGCATCAGAAAAAGTGTTATAAGTGTAGTTCTGTGAAGATGGATATTGTCATACACGATTTGATGGCAAGGCAGTGGTTGCATAGGAATGTCATGAAAAGAGAAATCACAATCATGAATAGAGCATAATGCATAGTTTTGAAAGAACATTCATCATAATAACAGTGATTGAATATAATGGATGGGTTATAATCCTTGAAGTTTTGATCGATGGAAGATGGATGATAGAGACTAGTGGATACTTTCTTTGAAACAAAGTAGTTGTAGGGAATTGGAATAGTGTGTTTCAATAATTTGGATGTAATGTTTAGCTAGTGCACTAAATTTTCCAAGGATGCAAACAGATGGGTATCCTTGACAAAGAGTTGAAACAACTTGAGACACATGATGTCAGGAAACCTGATGATATGTATTGGAAGCATGAATTTCAAGGAAGGTAATTATTGTGACTATTGAGGGAATGCATCCGAGAAATTTTGTTTTTAATCTTGCAAATTCATGTACAGTAAATGGCAGTATGAATGATATAGGAAGATCTTACAGTATGACATTCATAGAATGATGAGCATCCCATCAAAAACACAGTAGAGGGGGGTACATTCATGAAATACCACAAAAGATAGTAATATTCATTATCTTTTGTTATAATCAAGGAACATAGTCGACTGAGATGGCTCTTCTTTTAGCTACTCACCCTCTCATAAAATCTCAATCATATTATAATTTTGCATGATCTTATCATAACAAGGAGGATTGTGATATTGTTGATGAATTTTACATGGGTAGAGGAAATAAAAGTACTCATGTTCAAAAAATGATAGAAAATGGAGTAAGCTATAGGTAACATTGTATTTGCATGGTTATCTTTTACTATAGAGGATTTGCAGAAAATTAAAATCAATACCCAAAATTGTATATGGCCGTGGCCATGGTGCATAGAAATTTCCCCAAAAGCAGCCCCAAAAATGTAAAATGAAGCACAATATGTTACTGTAAAGATATCTTACCCAACATGAGTGGAGTAGAGGGATCCTTAGAAATGGCCTTCACATAGTTCTCTTCAATCAAAACCTAATCATGGCGGCGCAGTAGAATGCTAGGTAAAGAGTGGAGAATAAAATGAATTGCATATTTTCTTATCTTTAGGGTTTTAAATCCATGCTATGCCAACAAGAGAGAAGGCATTTTTTACTATAAAAAATGCAATGAAACTAATACAATATGTGGTCTATTTGGTGCCTTGAAGAATTTCATAGTCTTTTATGTGTTCCCGTTTATATGCCAAGTGTATAAGTATTTTAAAGACTTACTTTTTGCATTTGTTTTCTCACATGGACCGAGCCTTATTTTATTTTTTGAATTGATTTAAAATTGTAAAGCATTTGACTTTAATGATGTTATTATAAATCATTAAGTCAATTTGCTATTTCAAATGCAAAAAAAATAGTATCTTGCTTTGTGAATGTATTTGTGTGTTTGTTGAGCTTTCATGCTTTTGCAAGCATATAGGGGAGTTGTGAGAGGTTATCAAACACACAGAGAGTATATCAGAGAGACTTTATTCACTTTTTTGGAGGATATGAGAGCATCGAGGAGGTGTTTTTGCATGCTTTCATGTTTGACATGGTCAAGTTTGACCTTTTTAGCACTTTGGAGCTTTGTTAAAGAGAAAACAATTGCTATATTGTGAATTTTTTGTTGCATCTGACCCCAAGATGTTTCAAGATCCTTTTTTGGTGGATGATGGAGAGTTGATGCATATAGTCATCTTTTGGAATCATTTTGAGTTAGTTCTTAAATTTATTCTTTTTTCTACTCTATGACTTTTTTGTGTCTATTGGAGAAAAGACGATGCTTTTGTAACTCACTATTTTGGACATGAATAACAGTGGAAACCTTGATTATTAGTGATTTGGAGTTTTCCTTCTTGTTATTTGCTTCATTGTGCGCACCCAAGTGATTTGATTAAGTTATTTGTGAGGTATTATTTATTTCCTTATAGATTTGTCTCATGTTTAGCACCTTTATGCAAGAGTTTGTTTATGCAAGTCATAATTTGTGTCAAAATTGCAAATAAAATTTAGTTGTAAAGTTCCCTTCCTCCTGGAAGTTTTAGCATTAGGACCTCCTTATGAAATATTTATGCAGAAAAAACACATGAGTAGGTTGTGCAAGTTAAATTTTGTCACTATGAACAAGTGTTTATAATATGAGATTTATGTTCAAGTTTAGTATGGCATGTCACTGTAGAGTTAATTTTCATTTTTATGTTACTTTCTTCCCATTTTCCTCTACAAGTCAGTAGAGTAGAATAGGTGATAGCCATAAAGGAAGTCAGCCTTCTCCAGTGGTTTGATCTCATATAAGGAACCCGCATGTTGGGATCATTCCAATGTTTCTCTAGAGTGCTAAGTCCTATAGCTTAGCTTGCTAAGACCTGCAGCTTAGCTAGGGTGCAACTTTAAGAGATAATAGTTACAAAGGTGGATTGAAGGGATCAAAACCAATAAAATGAACATAGTTTGATTCTTATTGTATAAGGCAGTAATCATATGGGTAAAATAGTGGGATTAAAACTAATGAAATGATGTTTGACATAGTAAAAAACCCTTTTAACTATGAAGTTGTCCCATGATCAAATCCCCTGACTTGCTACCCTTTTTTCTAATTTTGATAAATTGTAAGAGAATAAACATAATTAACTTGCATAGGAACATCAAATTTTTTGACTTATACTAATGATGAGTTCTAAACCATTTGGTGATGCTTTTGTGTATTTGTGTATAGGAGCAAATTTGCACCCCTTATGCAAATTCCAATTTTATAGTTCTTCACCTTAGAAAATCAAATCCAAAAGTGGAAATCCACATTACCCTACTGACTTCGTTCCACATGGCATTTGTTTTGTGTGTTGGTAGAAGAATAACTATCAGGATGTCCATGTGGTACACAGACATCCCTGATGGATTCCTGCATCTGGAGCCTACAAAGGCATTACACATCCCATTGGAGTTGATTTGTAATGCCCCTCTTCAACCAACTGACCTGAATATGGCCATTTTTGTCATTCTCCCTTTAAATTCACTCTTCATTCCTCCATTTCATCCCTTCATGAAACTCTCCAAGCATTCTAGCATTCACTTCTTACCTTCTAAGCTTTCAAGCAACACTTTGCACTCCATAGCAACAACAACAACACTCCATCAACACCGTAGAGCAAGTGTGGAACAACATCGTTGTAGTAGGGGCTTGAGTCCTCTCATTTTCTCCTCCATTAGCTAGTGAGATCTTGGTGGAGGTAGTAAGCATCTTCACTCCTCTCCTCTACGATTTGGTTGGGTAGCCTTATACTATTTTGTAGTGTTATTGTGTTCTTTACTTTCATTTTTCCTTTATCATATATTTCTCTATCGCTCCTATCTTGGTTGTTCGTGGAGGTGGAAACACCAAAACGGGGGTCTGACTGAGGCAGACCCCTATATAACCCCCAATAATTTTCCCTCTTTCTTGTGTGTAGGTAAATGTGCACTTGGAGCTAGCTGGTGAATGAATTCCTTTGTGAGGTTGTTCTTATCACCTTAACTCTCATATATTTGCTTTATCATATTTGTTCGTATCTATCTTACTTTATAGTTTTCTTTTGGCCCTTTGGAATTGACTAGCTAGGTCGTCATCCTATTTTTGATGGTTCACATTGTACTTTCAGTCCTTTGTCATATGGACACTAGCGCGCCTGAGAGATGCTAGCATGTCATGCTGTCATCCTAGAACTACGCTTTAGTTCTTGGGTAGAGAGCTTCCTAAGGCATAGTATTGAACCTAAAAACTGGATTGCCTAGCCCTATTCTGAGTTTTGGGTCTGCAGAGTGATTGAAGGACCTCTAAGTTCTCATCATTCTTGTCCCTCATCTCCTAACACCCCTTTAAGCTGAGGTAAGTTAGGGAAGCCTTCCACTCTTGGTTCTCTTTGACCTGGGGCCGTGAACATAGTTGGTCCCCCTCTCTTACATTTTTGGTGAACCTAACATGAACCAATGTCTGTTCATCCATTCTTGTTGTGAATTTTCCCCTTCTACCTTATGGTTGTTGTGTCCCTGAGTGTTGTGAATTTTTATGAGCATCACAACCCAGTCCACAACCTTTGGGTATATTTTTAGGAGAACTATACGACACCTTCTGATGGAGAGGAAGAAGGTCACTATTGGTTTCTCTATAGGCCTTTTTTCTAGATCTGCCATTGGTCTTGCCATATAGGAGCATTTTTCAAGGGGCAAGATAGGATTCTCTAACAAGATCAATCACATCTCCACTCCTGCATCTCCTACACCATCATCGGTTGACAAGCATGAGGTTGCTCACATTCTTTTAGAATATTTCTCCGCCCTCAACAAAGGGTTAGGTGACTTGGAACATCATTTGGAAAGAGACCTAAAGTTGGTTAGGGCTGTCTGGGTTATTGATGAACTAAAGTATATGGTGGGAAAAGACCAAACATGCATAGAACTCTTGGCTAGTCTCTCTAGTTTGATTGATGCATGTGATCCTCCAAGCAATCCTAACATTGTATGAGGAGTAACTTTTGAAGACCATGAGAGGCAGCTAGGACTGTCGATGCCTCCTACATCGGTGTACATGGTTGATGTCATACCCGCGGTCAGTATCCCCTCTACCTCTAAGGGATCCAAAACTATCAAAGTGAATAAGATCCCCTGGGGTTTTAGCTTCACCCCTCATGTCACCTCTAATGGTGGAGGCTTTGGTGGGATGAGTGGTGGGGGCTTTCGTAGTGGTGGTGGCTTTGAAAATGGAATTGGTGCTAGCGGGGGTGGTTTCGGTGGAGGCCATGGTGGTGGATTTGGAAGTAGAGGTAGCTTCGAAGGAGGCCCTACTAATGGCGGTGGCTTCAGTAGTGGTTGTGGCAGTGGCCACACTGGTGGTTCTGGTGGTGGCTTTGGTGGTGGTTTTGGAGGAGCTTCCTCTAGCCCTATATCTTCTAATGACCCTATTTTGAACACTCTTCTTCATAATATGGGTAAGATACATAGCCAGTTGGTGATTCTCTCCCAAGCCTCTACCCAACCTATCTTCCAACCCTTCTTTTGGCATAGCTCGTTGTCAGTTGTAATCTTAAACACTCCCTTCCGTCAAGGAATGGAGATTCCTAAATTTGAGAAATACGATGGTAAAAGGGACCCACAAACACGTGTCCACCTTTAACACCCTGTGCACAGATTTCTTCCATCATGATATGTTGATGGAAAAACTATTCCTTCGATCTCTCATGGATACAACACTCGAATGACACTTTTCCTTGCCCGATAATTCCATTTTCTCATTTGACCAACTTGTAAACCAATTTTTACAATAGTTCCAAGCTAACATCGGGCTGTAGATGACCTTTTTGGATCTCATCCGATGCAAACAAGGTGATACTGAAAAGATTACTGATTTCATTATGTGGTATCAAGAGCTCTTCACACAAATATCGTATCTGCTACCCAATTCTGATGTGCAGAAAGTATTCATAGGGAACTTGCAAAGGCCTTGGTAGCAAAAGTTTTCCCTTATGAAATACCCTTCTTTCACACATTTGTGTGTAGCCCTATGAGAGTATCAACAAAAAATGATTTAGTTTGAGGGATCCTCTTCACCCTCCCATTCTAAAGGAAATTCCATTGTATTGATCTTTGGGAAAGGAAAATTTGTTGTGAATGTAGTAGCCACTGCAAATGACAATGACCTCAAATGCAACCAAAAATTTACAAAGTTAGCTGAATCTTACTCTTCCATATTGCAAAAGTTAGTGAAGGATAAGATTGTAACCTTGCAAAACCCTAAACCTCTTAAGGAACCATACCCTAGCCGGTATGATGAAAGTACCTATTGTCAGTACTCAGTACCATCGAGTTGACAGACATGATACCAAACATTGTATGCGCCTAAACCATGAGGTATAGGACCGCATCGAGGATGGTACTATTCATCTTGATGGAAGCAAGCAAAATACAATTAAATCGGTGGTGAAAGTTAATAGTGAATTGTAGATATACATGGACCCATTTCCATCACATTTTGCTAACATGATTGTCAATCCTACCGATTCTATCACTCAGCCTAAAGCCTATGTTAATATAGTCAATGTTACCCCTATCGCACAGCCTGCGACTGGTTCACCGGATATGGTATTCACATCGCATGACTTGCCCTTAAACAACAAGCCCTCTCCCCTCTGTATTCCCTCTTTCCTCAATGGTAACATTGTGACAGGAGTCTTAATAGACCCCATGAGTTAAGTGAATGTTTTTACAAAAGAGACGTTATGGCTTAACTAATTACATATAGAAAAAAGTATGAAGAAACAAAATCTACCATTTGTATGCATGATGGTATTTCTTTGAAACCATATGGCTTGATAACCTTGTCCATCCCAGTTGGACCTAGGGTCGTTGAAATAGTTTTTTATGTCATTCCAGAGTTGGATTTATTTAGGATGAAGCTAGGCATACCTTGGATAGCTTCCATGAATGGAATCACCTCCGTTATTCACAAATGTTTAAAGTTCTCCCATGAAGGTGCCATGCATGTAGTGTATGACACTGGATACCAGCCTCTGGTATCTCGTGGGGGATATTCATTAGACCATTTTTGACCCACCTTTGTTGGTTTGCTTCCTTCGAGCACATTTCTAGTTTACAAGAACTATGTGAAGTATAAGATTGGGGGCAAGGGACAACCAAAATTGGCTCTTCCCGTAGCATAGCAGCCAACTGCCTCCTCTCCTTGAAAAGGGAAGGAGAAGCTTTCCTCCTCTCATGATGACTCATCTGCTCCCCTCTCTTGGGATGAGTATTGGATGCGCAAGCCTTGCTTTTACCCATTGTGTTTGATGATCCCTCCTTGGTGTAGACCCAAGATCAAGATATCGGACCTCTGTAGTAAACTTCCTAGACCTTGGTACTACCTATATGGTAGAGGAAAAGGTCCCCATGGAGAGTCCTCTTTGTCTCAACCTCTGCAACTTGCTACCACTCTTGCTACCAAAGTAGTGAACGGGAAGAGGCCTACTATCAAGGCACTTGAGTTGACTTCCCCTGCTACTTCTCAACCTATTCCTCCTACTCTCATTCAGGAGTTTGTTCCTCCATTGGAAATGGTTGTAGTAGACACTCACATGGCTGAGCAGGAGCCTTCTATTTCTTCACAACCTCCAGCCTCCAATTCAAAGAGTCATAGAAATTGGCTTGCACTAGAGTGCAATCATCGGTGAAAGGCTCTCATGGCTGAGCAGGCTGCCTTGCAAAGGAAGGAAGAGGAGACAACCACCCCTGTATCATGGCCTCCTGCTATGTCCTCCTCTCTCCTCCCCTTTGCTTCCATTCATTCTAGTTCTACATTGCTTCTGGTTTTTGTTGTGAGTACAAATGTGCCTAACCCTAAAAAGGTGCAAGTTTTCATTTCTCCTTCAATGAAGTCACCTCTTTTTATGTTCCTTCTAGATGTCCCTCCTTTTCTTAAACCCATAGATATGACGAACACTTCAGTGGTGTCTACTATGGTTTTCTCTTCCTCCTTAGCTTCCTTTGCACCTCTAGCCTCATCCATGGGGAGTTCACGTCCCCCGATGGAGTAGACGGTGGAGAGTGATCTTTCTAGAAAAAAAGGACATAAGAGGAGTCCACCTTCTCTAAAAGGTGGTCTTGCACTAACTTGTTCTATCCTAGTAATAGAACTAGTCCCAGCTTCCCCTAAGTTTGTCACCACTCCCGAATCACTTAGTGAGCCTAGCAGGAAATCTAAGGAACAACCTTCCCCATTTGTTTAGGTACAACATGACACTCCTATAAAGTGCATGTTCAACTCTCTGGATGAAGTTCTGGCCTTGTCAGCAATCTTTGCAATGTCATTGACCTTAGCTCCATAAGATCTTGGTGGAGAGGACCTTGCGGGGCCCTCTTCCTTAGCCCTTGTTGCAGGAGGGTCAGAAGATCCTCCTCTTAACATTCCACCACTATAGGCTCATCCTCCTTCCCCTAACAATGATATAGAGTGGGAAGCAGACAACCTCTTGGTTGATTAGTGTTAGGGGGAGGCCCCTTCTTTATCTTTAGATTAGATGTGTGTGTGTGTGTTATGATGTATTCCCCTATGATTGTGCTATGTGTTCCTGGATGACCCTTATCACCCTTGTTGGTGCTTGGATACAAGCATGGTTTTTGTGTCATAAACCTTCTTCTATTTGTATCGTCATTCTTCCATGTTTGTGACTTGATTTTCAATGAATTGGGGACGATGCAAAGTGTTGGGAGAATTTAGGCTCCCCTTCCATGTTGAACCAATTTTTTATTTTTACTTTGTCTTCTCGTGCATTCTTCATATGGCCTGCTATAGTAGGGGGTTGATGATAGTTCATTTTATATACTATTACTATACATATATATTTATGAGTAGTACTCACCTTGAAATATCAGGCTACCCCTGTGCCCTTCGTTCGTGATGTCTCTTGTTTCCTTTTTCTTTTATCTTTCTCTCTTCTTCACTTAAGTTGTCCCTTTCATGTGTGACAACACCACTTCTATAACATTTTGATTTTCAAAATATGCATTCATTACCAAGAAATCTTTTCTCGAGAATCTTCACAAACTTCTTTTCAAGAATCATATTCTAAACCCTAAACCCTAACGGAATGTTTATCCTTCAAAATTGGTTCACAAAGAAATAACATGAGAACCTTCCTCTAAAGTGGGAACAACTTTGACCTTCCCCTCGCATGGGGCATCTTCTTCCTTTTAAATTCATTGATGAAGTGAACATCTTTCAAAAGGATTCCTTGATGATGAATTGATTTGAGAAAGAAACATCTCTTTTGTAATTTTGAACAATGTGTCCCTTGAGTGGACCCCTTTCTTCATGCTAGGTTCCCAAGGGATCCCCTTTGAAAGATTTCCAATCTATTGACAGTCTATGTGATTGTCCGCTTACTTTCCTGTGTGGCCACTTTCAGACATGTTCTATCTGTAGGTAAACATTTCGCTTTATGGGTGTGCCTGTGAAGCCGCTTTCTGACTCTATAGAGTCCCCTTTGTTTGGGTTTCCTCCATGTGAAAGATCTTGGGGGATACCTCCCTGCAAGCCTGTGGGCCTATAGTGCACTTCTTCTAAGTTTCCTCAATGTGAGAGATCTTGGGGGATACCTTCCTTGCAGGTCTACAAGTATGCAGGGTGCTTTCTATGGGTATCCTTCATTTGAGAGATCTTGAAGGACACCTTCCCAATAGGTCTGCGAGTTTGTAGGGTGCTTCTCAGCTTCCTCCATGTGAGAGACCTTGGGAGATGCTTCCTTGTAGGTGTGTGGGTCTATAAGGCACTTCTTTGGGTATCCTTCATGTGAGAGATCTTGGAGGATACCTCCCTTGTAGGTCTATGGGCTTGTGAGGTGCTTTATTCTTGAGGTTTCCTTCATGTGAGAGATCTTGGGGGTCACCTCCTTGTAGGTCTGCGGGCCTATAAGACGCTTTCATTCTTCAACTTCATAGTTTTGTGGGGCTATGAAATCCTTTGTCTACCCTACACTTTCGAGCCTACTAGATCACCATCTGTATCCTCGATGGTTCAGGTATACATTTCTAACTCTACTACTTCTTTGATCTACTTTACTGAAGCACTCATCAGTATTCGTGCTCACTAAAGTGGGGGAAAAATGTATAGGAGAAAATTTGTACCCCTTATGTAAATTCCCCTTTACACTTCCTCACCTTAGAAAATCAAATACGAAGTCGAAAATCTACATCAACCTACTGCCTTCATTCCACTTGGTGTAAATGTTTTGTGTGTTGACAGAAGAATAACTTTCGAGATGCTTGTGCAGCATGCAGACATCAGTGCGGTGTGCTTACGTCCCTGACGGATTCCTGCGTCTGGAGCCTACATAGGTGTTACACTTCCCATTGGAGTTGATTTTTAATGTCCCTCTTTGACCAACCAACCCAAACATGGCCATTTTTCTCTTTCTCCCTTCAAATTCACTCTTCATTCCTTCATTTCATCCCTTCAAGCAACTCTCCAAGCATTCTAGCATTCACTTCTTACCTTCTAAGCTTTCAAGCAACACTTTGCACTCCATAGTAGTAGCAACAGCACTCCATCAACTCCGTAGACCAAGTGTGGAACAACACCATTGCAACAGGGGCTTGAGTCCTCTTATTTTCTCCTCCATTAGCTAGTGAGCTCTTGGTGGAGGTGGTAATCATTTTCACTCATCTCCTCTAAGATTTGGTTGGGTAGCCTTGTACTATTTTGTAGTGTTATTGTGTCTACTTTCATTCTTCCTTTATCATATATTTCTCAATCACTCCTATCTTTGTTGTTCATGGAGGTGGAAACACCAAAATGGGGGTCTGACTGAGGCATACCCCTATACAGCCCCCAACAATTTTCCCTCTTTCTTGTGTGTAGGTGGACGTGCACTTAGAGCTAGCTAGCAAAAAAATTCCTTTGTGAGGTTTTTCTTATCACCTTAACTCTCATATATTTTCTTTATCATATTCGTGTGTACCTGTCTTACTTTATAGTTTTGTTTTGGTCCTTCGAAAGTGACTAGCTAGGCCATCAACCTGTTTTCTGACAGTTCACATTGTACTTTCAGTCCTTTGGTCATACAGATGCTAGTGCACCTAAGAGATGCCAGTGTGTTGCACTGTCATCCTAGAACTACACTTTCATCCTCGAGCAGAGAGCTTCCTAAGGCACAGTGTTGAACCCAAAAAATGACTCGCCTAGTTCCATTCACCGAGTTTTGGGTCTGTAGAGTGATTGAAGGACCTCTAATTCCTCATCATTCCCATCCCTCATCTCATAGCACCCCTTTAAGTTGAGGTAAGTTAAGGCAACCTTCCACTCTTGGCTCTCCATGACTTGGGGCCTTGAACATGGTTTGTCCCCCTCTCTTACAATTTGTTCAAGTAGTTGTTTTTTTGCAAGTTTAATGGATGCCTTAAATTTTGTTATTAATCATTAGTTTTAAAATTACCATTGCAGAATGTACCTTATCTATTTGTGCCTTCAAAAGTTGAATTGGGCGGTGCTTGTAAAGTGAATGGGGAAGATGATGTCACATTTGGGAAACTTGTTGTGAAACACAAGGTTAGTAATTTTTGGATGTTAAGGCTTCCCAGTTGGATATCAAAGATATTTTCTAATCAACTTAATTTGGAATTTATATATAAATAGATTCTTTAATGGTGCAGGTCTTTACTAAGACAACATATGAACCAGGGTTGACATTTTTGTTGTCCAGGTCTAATGGCATTCTTGGGCTTGGTTTCCAAGAAATTTCTGTTGATAATGTTGTTCCATTCTAGTTAATGTTGATAGCCTTCATTCTATAATATGAGTGTATCACCTTTCTTAAATCCTGAAAAAGGTTCTAAAATCAAGGGTTCAATATGCATATTTCAGGCCTATGTTGAACACTCTATTTAAGGTATTTGTTGACAAGGCTACGCTTTTTTAATTGATTTATATTTTTGTTGTGTTTGGAATTTCTTTTGTAAACTTGCAATATACAATGCACTTTTATTATTTTTGAATTGAGACTGATATTAATTTTGTTGGTTGTATTGAGGCACAAATTCATTCATGGGGGAAAAGGAAGCACCTTGTTTCTCATATCAGATGGCACGTTGCATATAAAGGAGAAAATATTCTAGCTGGGTTATTGTTGGCTACGTTCAAGGTTGAGAGAGCTTCATATATGGGACACAATCAAAAATGTCTTTGGATTCTACACATTACAACTTGCTCGAGGAAGATTTCCCATGTTGTAGAAGTTTTAAGAGATGAAAGGGGAATGTGCTCACATTGAAGGGATTCAAGTATGTGTTTCCATCATTGCAGAAGTCTTTTGGAGAAGTTTCTTTCTTGCAGTCATTTCTCTACAATATTGTAACTCATATTTTCAGTCTTGTGACTGAAAATAACAATTGTAATACTCTATTTGGAAGCTATAATTAGAACATCTTTCTTTTATTAATAAAGTTTACCAATTTTTCCTTCTCAATGGCTGTCTTATTGTGTGCAATTGATGATTGATGTGTATTTATATGTTTTATTCTTAAATCCTCATATATAAGTCAATTAAAATGACTAAATATACTACTAATTGAGATCAATTAATAATTAAATTGACTAAATATACTACAAATTAGTGAACAGTGAATAAATATGAGTAGATATATGACCAGTGAAATTAGTGAATAAAAATGGCTAAATATACTACCAAATTGATCAAAATGATTATTAAAATTAATGACTAAATACACTACCAATGCATAGAAATCAGTGAATAAAAATGACTAAATAAGTGACCAGTTAACAACAATCAATTACTAAATATATTAGTGAATAAAAAAATGACTAAATAAGTGACCAAATTATAGTAATCAATGACTAAATCAACAACTAAATAAGTGACTAGTTAAATATATCAGTGCATAAAAAATGACTAAATAAGTGACCAGATTACAACAATCAATGACTAAATCAACGACTAAATATAACAGTGGAAAAAAAGTGACTAAATTAGTGACCAGATCATAGCAATGCATGACTAAATCAATGACTAAATATACTACCAAATCAATCAATCAAAACAACCAATAAATGACTAAATATGGTTTAGTCATCAATTTGGTCACGTTATATATGACTGGCAATAAACTACTAGTGGTCACATGACCAACTGTAGTCATTTATAAGCAATTTTTAGTAGTTTATTGTTGTTTCTGTACTAGTGACCATCTTCTAGTTCTTGCAAATTTGTAACTCTTAATCATCACTATCCTTCTTAAATTCTTCAATCTTTACGACAAAGAGATTACACCCTTTCTTCTTAGCTTTTATAAGTTGCATTGTCGTAATTTGTCAAATCCTAACCTCTCTAGGTATCCCTTGGAATTTAACTTGATTTCCAAATCCATCTAAGCATTCTATAGTCTTAGCATGGCAATCTACCTTAGCCCTATGTTTCCACAACCAATTCATTCCTAGGATAACATCATATGATCCTAAAGGTGTGACATAAAGGTTAACTTCTATAGAAAAAATAGGTAGTTCTATCCTAGCCTCGAATAGAAATTGATCCACCTTTTCTCTTGTCTGGTTTCCATACTATACATCCCAAGACCTTGCCATGTGTCCCACCTTCCTAGATAATTGTTTAGCTATTCTAGGTGAAATGAAATTATTGGTTGCACCAATATTAATAAGAACAAAAATAGGTAAGCCAAACAAAATACCTGGCGTTTCAACTGGAGTTACTTGGTACTCTGCTTGACGATCGTCTACTACTACATGTATCTTATGTTGAAACACTACTTGTTGAGTGGATAATAGATTACCATATTGTCGTGATCCAAAATTTTTACTGGGACACTCATTAGAATAGTGATCCCCTCTACATATAAAACATCCTATAGGCGACCCTCTTTTCCCTATGGTTTCTCCAAACTTCTTGATATTTTCACTAGCCTTATTGGCATTACCCATGCTAGAATAATTCCTTTTCCACTCTCTCCTAATCTCCTTTCCATTATTGTAGAATATTTTCCCCTTTTACCTTGGAACATTTTGCACTGATTCCTCCTTCTTTGGAACTATCTTGTTAGGAACTTCCACATTATTCTTTTGCTCTCTTCTTTCTTGATGAGTGGAATTAGCCCTAATATTTTTCTCCTACTTAATTGATTTCTCATACACAAGATCCATTATTGTTGGACCATGCATATCCACTTCCCCTCCAATTTGACTGTTAAGTTCCATTATAAATTTCCTAATGCAGAAGCTCTCATCCTTATGATATATGGGAACATAGAGTAGACGTCAGGTAAATTTCTCCCAATATTCATTGACTGTCATGTTACCTTGCTTTAGACCTTGGAAATATGAGAGTTTTTGGTCATAGTAGAGTTGTGGTAACCATATTTTACATAAAATATCCAAAATTCTCCCCATGTCAGCTTCCATGAGTTGATATTAAGTTTCAACTTCTTGTTCATCCACTAGTTAGAGGCTTTCCCTGCTAATTGATATGTACCCTATGCGGCTTTAGTAACATCATCATAGTTTCATATTTCAAAATATGTTTCCATTTGAACAATCCATACCTCAACCTCATCACCTCCAACACTACCATCAAACTTAGGTGGGATTATCTTCTTCGTGTCCCTAGAAAGTTCGGAAGCCACAAGCTTCTTATTCCTTTCCACAGAAGGCGTAGGTGATTTTTACTTCTCAAGATTATGGGTTTCAGTATGCCCATGGGAAGATTTTTCTCCTTCATGCTCATTAACAGGTACTTCCTTTTCTACCCTATCCTTAACTCTTTCTTGTTCAAGGTTAGCCAACCTTGACAAGATTTGGTCAAGCCTCGCCTCTACTCCAATGATTCCTTGTCCAACCTCTTGACTTCCACCAGGATTAGTTCGTGTCCTCACCATCCTTATGTGATTGGTCTTTACTTGAATTTTTATCCATGTTAGACTAAATTATGTTATCAATTATCTTATGGAAAACATATAAAAAAAGTCATTCATATGCACACAAGAATTCCACAATTTTATTCATTTCATGAGGATTAATATCCTTTCGATTACATGGAGTGACTATTCAGATAGTCAAGTGGAGAGTATCCTTTGGATTCACTCTCAGACACATAACTTAAAGGATTATAACCTACAGACTGAGACAATTGTTGTTCCCTATCTTTCTGTTCATCTCTCATTTTCTCATACCTATCCCAAAAATGATAATAACCTTCAAATTTATCATCTGATACATAGTTGTGAGAGGCAATGTGAATATGGTGTTCATCAACAATGTAGTCTAACCTTTTCGCAAACATTTGTTCATGAGACCATTTCTCATCTGGTGGTGTCCATGGTACGTATCCCTCAAACTCATTACTCAAAGAAATTTCTATTACTTCAGCCAATGGTAGAACTCTAGGATCCCTAAAGATGAATGTCAGACTAACACTTTCTTCTGAAGGAATATCCCTAGAAAGTGGTAATGAATCAAATTTTTTTGGTGAGATGGTTGGTAGGTAATTGTACATAGCCTCCATCTTCATCTTCCTCTTCACATCACTAATCCAAGAAAGTGTGTGACTAAAAGTTTCGATGTCACTCAACTAGATGGCATTATCGTAGTTGGTTCCCTATATTGTTCTAACAATAGCTTCCCTTTCCTTCTTGGCCTTGAGGTAATGCTCATTTTTTATTACTAACTTTCAAGCTATTAATTTGAGATGCACCATCTTGGCATAAGAATTCACAACATTAGATAACGTTGGACGTAAATAATGATGATCTCATAGGTTCCAGAGCAAAACTTGGCAGCTCTGATACCACATGTGACATACTAACCCTTCAATGAAGTAAAAATTTCTAATTTTTCACCATATGAGTAAATGAACCAAGTAACAAGCCATTGCAATAAAAAAATTCTTTACTTTATTGATAATTTTCAATCAAGATGCAAAAAAATTACAACATGGATTCATTTTCATTCCATAAAATGCATCAATGCAAGAAAGCATACATTTACATACATACCTCAATGAGATTTAGAACAAATAGTTGTAAGATGGTCTAGGATCCTTCCTTTCAAATCTTGGTTCTTTTGTTGCCTGCTATGGAGGAGAAGCATCACTCAGGCACTTTTCTACCAACCACAGACTCATAATGCGGTCCCCTGCACATCTATCATTCGATAGATGGCCCTTCCCTTCAACGAAGAGATTGGTAGAGTAACTGATAATGACAACCAACTAAGCATAGTGTTGTGTCCTACATAACTAGAACTTGTAATCCCACAATCTTTGTCTAGCATGTAATATTGGATCACGGTGACCTAATAGTGGAGCCAAAGGTCATCACACTACTTTGGCCAAAGTGTTCCATTCAGTATGTTCTACTGAGGGTCATCTATCACATACACTACTCACGATCAATTTGACTTAAGGCTATCTTAAGCTATGCATAGGTATTTCCTTTAATGGATAGTCCATCATCCCAGATAACCTATCACCATAATAATCTACTTGGAATTATCCTACTTAACTAGTAAATACAAAAGCTATGTATTTCCTTCAATGGATAGTCCATCATCCCAGAGATAACCTACATACTTGGAATAACCCTACTTACACGTAAGTGTACAAACTCCCTCCCATATTGGATTATCTATCCTAGGAGTAAACACAAGCTTTCCTAGTTAAATAAATAACTTAGCTAAGTATACCATATATGATTTTCATGTTCAATCATACCTAGTATATAATACTTATGATAAACACCCATCTCCTACTACATGGAGTACTTAAAAACACATTATGAAAACAATATAATAGCTTCAATTTACTTTTCAAAATAATCTAATTACTCTAATGCACATACCAGGAAAGACATCTCAACCATGCATGCAAGACACATCATTCAAAAGTAAAATAACAAAGAAGAAGAGATCCCCGTGCTTGTTATCACTTATCCAATCAAATGGAAACAGTGCAGCCTTTTCCAACAACAACAAGCTTGATAATAAGCTTCTCAAGAATGTCACTATAAACTCCACCTCTCAATTTGATAGCTTACTCCTCTCAAAATATAACCTCCTCTCAAACTAAATGAACTCACTTCCTTTCTGTCTCTCAATGTAAAACAAATTATGGCTGGAAAATACATAAATAGGATTTGCAAAAGATATATAATCTTATAGAAGAATGTGTCCCTTCTAAATGAAATGGTTCAGCTATTTATAGAGTAACTTGGTCACCTCAAAGCCTATAGTTTAGGAATGTTAATGGAAAACAAGCTCCATGCAAAGCAACACATGAAACATAGTAGAAAGGTGGCAATTTCATAAGCTAATACTTAGCATAATCACCTACAGATCAACTTGTTTAGTGACATCAATCTAAAGAATTATTCAATCCACATAAGCTTAATTCGAATTTCCATAAAGAAAATACATCTACAAAAACTTAGATTCAAAGGTGGCACCATTTCCTTTCGAACCTTCTTATTTGGCACAGTTTACCTGCCAAATAAATAGTCCACTACTATTTGATTACAACAAGCATCCATTGATCTACTTAGAGGGTGAATTAACTAAAGCTTTTAAAGTAGTTGACAAAGTCAAGTTTGGTCTTACTAATGGTGTCAACCAAGTCCAAGCTTATCATTGACAAAAATATCAAATGCAATACAATGACTTTATATCATGTGTCTTTCTAAATGATAATCAGTTTTCACAAATAGCCATAAGCTATTTTATTGGCCTCATTAAACAGTCTATTATGTATGACTATAGTCTATGTACATGTATGTGTAGGTATATCTATATCGATGCATTTGTACATGAGCATGTCCATTCGCCAACGTACACATGTATCGATATACGTATACATATGGATACGTGTATATACTATACATATATATATGTTCACATCCGATTCACATATAGCCATTCATGATTACCATCATAACGATAAGTGTTTACGTTTGGTACATCTATATATGTGCATATACATGTCGTTAGATCCCACTGACATGTATGTGCATATATACACATACTTTCACATACATCCTAGTCAATATAATCGTAATAGTACAAGAAAGATCTCAAAAGATCAAATAGATAAACATTACCCACTACATAACAGCTAAAGATGACTTACCGACTACCCACAAACTGACTCAACTCAATCATTCTAATGTGGTGTGTGTATATGATTAGATAGTTTACTTTTACCAGTTACCCAACCAAGATCTTCTCCCAAGTGATACTTCCCCTCTGCTTGGAGGAATGAAACACATACCTGCATCCACTAACACCTGCACACGATGACCAATTGCTCACAATATATGCAGTATACATAAAACATCTCCAAAGTTTAGAATAATAATTCAATAACCATCCATTCACATATATGTAGTATTTCTCCATGAAATAACATCACATGAGACAACATTCATATTGATAACAAGGTACAAGCATAATTTATTCATCTCCATAATTTTATCCAAGAAAATCCATGAAACCTTATCATAGGATTTGTTCATATATCTAATTTGAGAATAAAATTAGCATTTTTTCTCTTATCCATGGAATGAATTTAACATCGTGAATGATAATGATGGAGTCCAAAATAGAACAAAATTTAACAAAGCCACTCTAAGATTCAAAATTTTATTGAAAATGTTGTATAATGAATTACATTAATTGATCGATTAGATATTAAAGATTGGATAGCAATAGCCTTCTTTGGAATAAGGACCAAAACATAAATTTTTTAGATCCTTCAAAATCTTTCCAAAAGATAAGAATTTATGTGCTACATCCACAACATCATCCTTGTTATTTGTACTCATTTTACACCAAAAGTTGATGAAACCACCACCAAAATGTTGATCCACTTAATTTTTTGAATATTTATTTTTTCTCTATGTTGACTAAATTAGATATTTTATATGATTTACATTTACTAATGCCTTCATATTCTTCAAACACATATATGGATTTTTTTTTTTCATACTTTATGTTCTCTCTCTCTCTCTCTCTATATATATATATATATATATATATATATATGTTTCATCTTTTTAATTTGTAAGAACTTTTTTTCACTTGAGCTATGAATTAGAGAGGCCACAAATAGGAGAATGTGGGTCAAGCATGTGAGCACAAAAACTAGATTTAGAGTACTACAATTGTTGGCCTAAATGCATCTTCAAATTTTGAGTATAAACATCTCAAATTATGTATCTAAGTTTAGGTTTAACTAATTTTGGGAAAAAGTTCACCACTTTTGACCCATTTTCTCCCATTTCCATGCATTTATCTAGTAGGGATGTGATTAAAAAATGGGGCAATTTTTTTGGATCGTGGGGTGAAACTTGTCACTATCAAAAGGGAAAATTTCCTATTCCTTTCAATCAAGATTTCATCAATTTTTGATGCAAAAAGGATTATGCTTTTATAAAATTCATGTTTGTGAAGGAGAATCTTTAGTCCATACCCTAAAATATCTAGGTGTGGGTATTTAAACTATGAAAATAACATAAAATGATGAAACTATTAGTTTTTACAAATAACAAAAATTCTTGACCAAAGCTATTGTTAACTCACCTCTTATCAAAAACAATGAAATCACTTGAACTATGGCGATTTTGAAATTGCCTCCAAGCCAACATGGTGAAATTGACACTATGTACACAAAGCATGGAATATAAATTGCTTTTGGCATTTCAATTTTCATTTTCATCATACGATCTTCTGTATGATGCCTAGGGAGTGTGCATGAAAGGCATATATATGCATTGCAAACCATATTTGAGGAGTTGGTTCTTGTTATAGCCTTCATTCTTTGTTCAATTTACTTATGTAAGTGTCATAGAAGGGTTTTCAATGTACAAAGGCATGTTACAATTGTGAAGATTTGATTCTAAACCTTGTCAAGGCTCATTTTTTCCTAGAGGCTTTGGAAACATCCACATTGCACTATGAATAGTGGAATAAGGAGAAAATTACTCACTCTTGTTGGAGTTTTTCCTTTTTAGAGGTTTATCTCAATTGGTAAATTTTACTCATTCTTTTTGTGTACCTGTTTCCATGATTTTTCTTTAGTTCCGTAATCTTACATATAGCTTCGATTGAGAGAAAACATATATGATTATAGTTGTATCCATTAGAATTAGAATATACAATTTTTGAAAATTTTATGAAGTTGACATACAAAACTTTACGTGTATCACTATTAAGTTTTTAATCAATTTTAACATTCATTTTTATATATTAGAAATGTAATATAAATATGTTTTATTTGTCTATAAATACTTCAAAATACCTTACATAAGAATTAAAAATACTAAATTAAATACCTATAATAACAAATAATAACAACAATAATTTTTTAAATGTTCCACATAAAAATGTTCACTTATCTTTCAAAGATTTTTTGTAAAAGGGAGACATATACTTGGTAAGAATAATTATAGATGAAACAACATATTCATTAAAAGCTCAAAAAGGAGGAAGCCTACGATTAGACATGCAAGCCAATGATGAGATACATATATTCTTCTTAGATAAAATGATGAAACTCTTTTAATAGAGGAGTGAACAAATACTTCCAAATTCCTTGTTTTGGTAAATAAAGAACAGGCTACTTTCATTGGTATTTCATGGTGTTGTGACAAGGGCAGCCTAACTCTGCCTGTTCATTTATTGCAATTGGAATTGGAAGGCACAGTCTAAGGTCTGACCAATTACTAAAGATTTCCAACGAATTACCCATCTTCATTTGGTCCTAGGGGATTAAGTAACTAGCACTAGAGTTTAAAAGCAGCTCTGGATATTCATGAAAAAGCCTCTACAAATTTAGCCAAGGACTTGTATATATACAAACTGAGCATTTGTAGAGAGTAACAAAATTGCAGGTAGTGAGATATCAATTCAAGCAATCTCCCTTGGCCCCATCATGGGGTTCTCCTGTTTGACAGAAGAAACTTCTGTTTGGAAGATATGACAGAATGATAATGCAACAAGCCTCATCCATCTGGATCTAATCAGAAGCGTTTCATCAATTTTGCTTTTTTAAATCTAAATTATATCTTAACTTTTAATATTCTTATTTTTCTTTATATATTATAATCAGTTTTAGGAAAATTCAGCGTCAACAATTCATCGTCAACAAATTCACTTCCAATAGTTCATCGTTAACAATTCATCGCCATGACAAATTCATCTTGTGGAAAATTGCTGGTGGTGAATTTTCCACGAGATGAATTGTTGGTGGTGAACTTTCCATGAGATGAATTTGTCATGGCAATGAATTGTTGGAGGTGAATTTGTCAATGGTAAATTGTTGGTGATGAATTTGCTTGAAGCCATTATAGTCAATAGTGACATATTGTGATGTTGTTCTTGTCGTGAAAGTTCAAGCCCCACTGAGATATTGTTTTTGAGTGTTTATATTGAAGATGAAGTCCCTCATTTGTAACCTCACCAATTCAGAACTACATCCAAACTAAAAACAAAAATCTAACCAAATTCACCATTACATACAGATGATAGTAACATTAAATGCTGCAAATTCCATTTGCTTTTGTATTTCTTCTGGAAGGTCTTCAGCTTGGGAGACCTTATCTTGTAGAGCTCGAATGAGATTAAAGCCCATATAATGTGGCTTACATTAGTCTTTCGAATTGCATTTATTCATTTGGTCTTTTATTTGTTTGTTTGTGGGGTGGCCCTGTACTGAAGAAAGACTTTAGGGTTTGAATGTTTGAATGGTTAGAATAGCACATGTTATTTGTCAGATTTCTCGTATTCCATTGACTTGGTTGATAGGGCTGGTGAAGACCACTGATTTTAATCTCTTTCCTTGTAATTTCTGGTTCCTGCTTGCAATCATTCTATTTTATCTTTTCTAATTAGTTTTAATGTCGATCATTATTTTGATAATGATAATAAGGGGCGAGTCTAATAATATTTAATAATAAACATAATATTTTAAAATAATTTTAAATTGATATCTTTAAATTACTTTTTTAGATAGATGTATTTAAGATATTATATTAGTTTAATTTATAGATAAAGTATTTAATATATTTCACTTTATATTTGATGGGAAGTGAAGGTCATCTTTAATGGTATCTTATTTTGAATTTATTTATCTATCAAATTTCTAATTAACAAAGGATTCATTATTATCTTTAATTTAACATTTATTTACATGACAATTTATTAATATTTAATAATAAATATATTAGAATGCTTAGCTTTTGGATTCAATTGTGTATATTTTTGTGTCGAAGTTCATCATGATGGATCACTAAGTGTGATTCGGATCAGAAATGTTGACACAAAAATACTCACAATATTTTCCTCTTCCTCATAATAGATCACTGAGTGTGATCCAGATCGGAAACATCAACACAAAAATACACATAGTTGAATCCAAAAGCTAAGGATTCTAACTCCATGGACTATGGAAAACTCATACCAACTAATAAATATATTATTAATGATCTCTTATTAAATAGAAACAATTGATAAGTGAAAGAAAAGATAGCTCTTCAAGATCTTGTGTCTTTACTAACCTATCTACTTACCCATTAAATAAATATGAAAATGATATTCATATGTAAAATAAAATAACTTTTGAAATTTCAATTTTTTATTATTTATTTTTATTGCATTATGATTGAAAATGAGATAGCTCTTCAATAAAAGAAATAAATAATGTTAATATTTTTTTATTTACTATTGCTTTATCTATATGTCTATGTGTATGTAGTAGCATAGATATTAATAAATAACATTTATATAAACTTATAGTATAGACACCATAGTATAAACATTTTAAGATTGATATCTAGACATCTATTAGTTAAATATATTTAAGATATATATATTAATACTAGTATTTGTAGTATTAAAATATGCAATAGATGTATGAAAAGATAAATTTATGTTAAGAGATATATTTTATATGCTAATAAATTCATTATGTAATCATTTAATATTAATAATGGGTATATTTTTTCCAAAACATAAGTGTCAATAAAATTATATATTATTTTCAATTATAGTATTGAGTATTGTTTTCATACTTGAATACTAATGTTTTTATATTAAAATATGACTATTTTATTTATTTAAGAGTTATTTTATTTTATTTTAGAATTATTTTATTTACTATATAGATACATGAATACATAAATTTTAATTTTTAATTAAGAATTATTTTATTTTATATATATTTGAAGAGTTAATTTATTTTTATATATAACTTTTAATTTTATTTAATAAATAGTATATATTTGTAAACATTAAGATATACTTTAAAATTTTGATGTCTTTATATTTAAAAATAAATAATAACTTTTCTATTAAATAAAAATAAATTATTTTATAATATATATTTATTTTTTATTGTTGACAAAATAAAATATATTTTTTGTTTTACATGTATATATTTAATTATGTTTATTATATTTTATTTTTTTAATATATATATAAACTATTTTGATTTTTACTTATATTTTGTCTCCCTAGCATTGTAAATACTTATAAACATAACTGCTTAGCCATTTTTATTCTATTATAAACTATAATCATTATTAACTTTATTACAAGCTATAATCACATCTAATTCTCCTTATAAAAAAATGGGCCACCATTCCACTAGAGAATTCATTGAATAATATGTAAATACAACCACCTTTACAATGGCATAGACAAATCATGCGTAAATTAAAATGAAACGATAGAAGGTTTGGTATATGAAAATTCAAAGAGCATATAGAAAGAGGCAAATAATAGTTATGGATGAGTTCTATGTGGTTTTTGGAGAAGTCCACCCCATCATTTGAGTGCAACAAAGGTATTGGGTTAAATATACGCTCATATTAATTATTATAAACTAAAAATAGATAAATATGTATTTTTAAGAGTAGATATGTAATTCATTATTGATTTATATAGATGTTATTCATTATTTTAATATAAACAATGTTTTATTTAGAAATTTAGAATAATGTTTTTTCAATTTAAAAAAATTTAATTACAATATAATTAAAAGTTTTCTTCATTGTTAATGCATTAAAATAAATTTCATACGTGTTTGGCCTTAGGATTCCTAGACATGGATCATTGCTTCTATTCTAGACTATCACAATTTTACATTAATCATCTTCATTTTAGTAATCAATTTTATATAAGATACTATAGTGTATCTACAACCTTAGAAAGCATAACTATATATAATACAATAATGAGACACCTACACACTCAAATAAGTGGATTGTACATATAAATATAAAAAAATATTGAAGAAAGAGTCTTCAAAGATGTTGATATGAATAAAAGATTGATTACACAGTGAGTAGTAAAACCTTTATTTAAAACAAAGGAGTGGCTTCTTGGAAAATTTACTATAAAATTATTATGACTAAGTTTAATGAATCTAATAAAAAATTCTCACATTTAACTATCTACCTTAAGCATCTATCTGCCAAACACCACTATTTAAATAACATTATTTGACTAACTATGAGATTTATATAAAGTGCCTCATTTATATTACATATAAAAAAATATGTTTCCCTCTTGGGGAGATTTATACCTAAAGATAGAAGTTGAAATAGAGCGCTCTCATGCATCTTTTATTTATTTTTTATTACTTAAAATGAACATATAAAGTTACTTGATTGGGTACAATCTTTCACAATCATCTATAAAAATGAAATTGATTAATTCATTTGGTGTACTCTAATGTTATTTTAAAGTGATGTAGACAAGATTGGAGGGTCATATCAAACTACCCAATCTTGCAACCTTAACATGTCATCCAATCCACATTAACATATAAATGGAAAAGGAATCTGAAACATACCTTTATTTCAACATTCATATACACTTTCATAAATGAAAAATCTTCAAGATTAATTACATATATGGAGGATTCAACATTGAATAAAATTCAGAAATGTTACAATATTTTTTAGACACATTTTGTCTAGATGAATCTTCAAATCCTCATGTCTTCAAACCTTATTTTTCTCTTCATTATGTATCTCTCATGGCTATCTTGAACATGTACAACATGTGCAAAATCCTTTTTCTTCTCTTCTATTTCTCTTCTCTTCACAAGATGATTTCCTACACTCTTTATTATGCAACTCTCAAGAGAAACCTGCAAGTTCTTTCTCTAGCCTTGCTACTATTTATTTTTGCCTTTTTACACCATTAAAGGGTGCATTTTATATATTTTTACACCCTTTCAAGCATCAAAAAGTAGCACCCAAATCTTCCCTTTTATTTCCCTCAACTTAACTTCTGAAATTCCTTCACAAAGAATGAAATAAAGACATAGTTTTGATTCCAAAATGTGTTGTTAATGTTGTTTCACCATATAAAATGCCTTGGTTCTTTATATTCCTTTGGAAAATGAAGAAAATACAAGAATGGCATGTCAAAGGTCACTTTCCTTATGAAAACTTTTGTAGGTATCCAAATTGATAAAATGAATATTAATTCTTATTTTCAAGTTTCCTCTAACGTGCCAATGGACCCCTTAAACCCTCCAATCCTTGAAATTATAAAAAATAATTTTAAAATCATATTAAACACATTGTTTAACTTTAATTTTTGAAATGAAAATCCAAGTATTGGTAAATAAAGATTTTATTCTTCAAACACTCCACAAGATTCTCTTGAAGCTCCAACCCACACCAAAATGCAAAAATTAAACATGAAAATAATATATATATGGTTGATGATGATTGTCAGTCTACATGGATGCTCCTGCATCATAAAGCTTATAAGAAGATATGTATATCTTATTCAAAATTTTCTTTGCAAAATCTTCATATCTACTAGAATTTGTAAGAATGAAGATAGATAGCACTTTTCTTAAGTACTTTCTAATGATTATGCACATTCATTTACTCCCCAAAATATTTCTATAAGTTTAGCAAATTTTATCACTATAAAAATGTACCACAAAGAAAAAATCATATATATATACTTCATAAAAGAGAATCTCAAAAAAAAATCTTAATTAATCAAAATAAATCTTCATAGTTGTTGGTGGCATCCACCTCCCAAGAGCACCATCTGCAAAAATAACCTTCACAAGATACAAGAGAAGCCAAAGGATATTTCACCAAAACGAGTGAATAAAATGAGATACAATAAATTACATATTGTACAGGCTTTTTAAAGCTGTGAAAAAAACAGATGGGTGAAAAAATACCCTAAGGGAAAAACTAATTATCCCTATGTTAAAAATTAACACACTAACACCCCCCCTTAAGTGCAAACTTAGGGAGAATATAGATGCAAAAAAGCAATATGGGTCTTGGCTACACAACCATGTTAGGTACCCATTTACAATGCAATCTCTTACAACTGGGGAAATGGAGAAAAACCCTGCGAGAAAAAACCCCTCTCCAAAAGAGAGAAAAGAAAGACAAAAACAAGATGCATGGATGGAGGACTCAATCACACCCCCCAAGAACTACATACATCATGTATATACAATAGATGATCCCCCCATAGGAAGGAAAGAAGGAGATATCATATCCCCCATAATGAAGAAGCTCCAATGTTGATGAAGTATGCATGAACCCTCCAAATCTAGCCATTCATCTATGTCCATTTCATTATGAATAATAAATCTACTAAATCTAAACAAATTGCTTCATATTCAAAATAACAAATATACTAAATGCAATATCAAATTCATTTTGAAATAATATTTTAGTCTCTTCTCTCCTAACCTTTTTTTTAATGCAACTTCATTTTTTTTCAACATTTTTATAATATATGGCTTTTAAGGATGAAATAAAATTTAATTTACTTACCATTTTATCTCAAAATAGTGGATAAAAATATAGTAATCAATATTCATTTCAAAATTAAATTATTCTAATTTTTAAAAAATGAATCATAATTAAACATTTGAATAGAATGTTTTGGATTTTTAAATTTAAAGTATATTAAAAAAACAAATAGGTCCAACATAACTCTTGATTGTTGTGTCCTTTAAAACAATTCAAAAATGATAATTTTATATCTCAATCTAAAACTCCAATAAAATATTATGACTTGTACAATAGACATTTTTTTCGTTCTAAATCCATCACATTCAACCCTAACAAGCACTTGTACTGCCTAGAAATAGAAAAATGAGGAAAATACATAACTAAGTTAGTGGATTGTATGGAGGAATATCAAAGAATAATGAAAGAAAGATTCTCCAAAAATGTGATAAAACACATATTTAATATTGATATGAAAATAAATTATTTTTTAAATTATGAAAGGTAATACTCTTATTTATGATAAAAAGATAGCTTCTTAAACAAGATACTACATGACTAAATTTAATGAACTTACAAGAAAATTATCACACAAGTCATCTAGCATTAATTATCTAACTAAATAACACCATTACTTAAATAAACATTATTTAATGAGATAAAAAAATTATAAAAAAATAGCTCATTTACATTTGAATGTCATGAGATCACACTTTATTCATTTGAGAATTTACTATATAATCTATGTGTTCAAAATTGAAAAGGTTTTTATAATTTTTAGTTTAGATCTTTGAAAGATTATACTTAATTTTTTGAAATCTTATAATTTAATTTTTTAGGTTTATTTTTCATAGGTGAAATGTAGACATAAGATATACATCATGGTTTTTTTAATAAACCAAGTTGATCTCACAAAATAGCCTATGGAATTGCCATGTTTCAATGGTTAGCTAATTGGAGGGATTGGCCAACAAACGAGTGAAATCTTGGAAAAACTTTCCTCTTGCACTTTGGGCTCTACAAAACCTGGGAGGGTGATCCCACATAATGTACTTAAGATCCTCTGTGCCAATTAACCTTATACATTGTGTAGTGTAGAAAAATGTATCCCTTTACATTTTCACACCTCTTTGGGCTCTCCTTGTTAAAACATGGCTTCTTTATGCCCTAATTGGTCTTATTTTGCATCCACAAGACTAATTAAATGGATTTCTCTATGGATGATCCGAACATTTATCAAATGAAAAATCATAATTCAATATTTTTGGTTATGGGTTCCAGATCTAGGGATTTAGGAATCATATGCCACTTTGGGCGTATAGGTCCCACCTAGGTCTCGAGACTTGATTTTAAATTACACACTAAACAAAACACTCCTTGAAATATGTGTCTTAGGTTTAAGCCATTAGGACTCATATTCCCAACCTAGCATATGAATCTTGCTTTAACCTAGACCTATTTTAATTAAAATTATTTGCGAGAATTTATTATCCAAGATCTGATGTCAGCTTGTAGCATTGTAATTTTGGGAAATTAGGCATAAAAAAGTATAAATACAAGGTTATTTCACATAATTTATCCTAAAAATTTTGAGTCAAGCATCTTAAGATTTCATAAGAGCATTATAGAGTATTCAAAAGCATTCAAGAGAAAATTTATAGAAGATTATTGCAACAATCAAGATCCATTTCATCATGTCAAAGATGTAGTACATCATGCATGTTATTGAGCTAATGTGTTGATGTAGCATTCAAGATCTAATCAAGTGTTCAATCCATTATCCTATTCAAGTTTCATGATCAAGATCTACACTCATCAAGGCCACTTCATGCTAGTTTTTAGATTTTTAATTCAAGGTTTTAGCAAGGTTTGGTGAGTTGTTACATTCCTTTGTTCATTCATCATTCCTTCATGCTTTTCTATTTCATTTCAAGGTTTAATTACCAAAACGGGGTTTGACCAAGGAAAACCCCCATTCCCTAACAAAACAAAATTTTTCTCTCTTGATGTATGTTTGTAGATCTAGGTGAATTGAAGCTTGAAGATCCTTTGAAGATAAAGTTGCAAAAGTTTTCAAAGTTGTCAAGAAGTTTTCATCTTCATGGAAACTCACCTAGAGGCCAAAATTCAGACTTTCGAACTTAAAGATTAGATAAGACAAAAGCCATAGACTATCACTAAAGGCTACAAAAATATCAGTCAAACCCTAGTAATAGGACTAAATCACCCAACTGGGCATATGAGTCCTAGTATAGCCCTTTTTGGCATCTTTCTATAGATCTTGATTAGTCATTAGAAGATTCCAAATTCTACCCAAAATCCTGTAGTAGGACTAAATCACCCTACCTGGTATATGTGTCCTAGTACACTTCAAAACCCAAATTTTTAGACTTGTAGACCTTGCCTTGACTCCATCATTCTTCTAGGTACTTTACTGTTTGATTCCAGTTTGTTAATATGATTTCATGTTCTCAAGTTTCTATGGTTTTGTGCATACATGCTTGCATTTATCCTTAGAAGCTTCATTTAATGGTGAACCCCTATTTAATCACACCAATGAACCTCTAGTCCTTCCCTCAATTGAGTCACTTGGTTGAGGGATCTAGGTTCCTAATGAACTAAAACATGAAATAGGTCCTAAAGTTCCATCTCCTAAAAGGTGGAACAACCCTATTTCCATTGGTTCATTTTGGTGAACCCAACCTTTGGACCCTTGAATTGTTGATTTGGAGAAAATTTTATTCCTAGATCTAGGATGCAAATTAACTTTGCATTAGTTGAATTGCATTTAGGACTTCTAAATATTGCATTAGTGAAAAGTACATATAGGTTGCATTTTTTCATTCTGTGTCATTCAATTTCATTGGAAATTTGTAATTGCAAATAGTCAATTGAGCATACAACCTTGACACATTAAAATCAACTCAAAATTTGTTGATTCAGACTTAAAAAACATAATCGGGACTCATTCACCCACCTAGGCAATTTAGTCCCTATACAAGTCTTTATCCCAAATTTGTGGGTATTTTGTGCTCTCTATTTTTCACTATTTGAAATTTTCAAAAACCATAAGTGGGACTCATACGCCCATCTAGGTGAATGAGTCCTTGGAAGCTTACAAAAACCAAATTTTCTGAGCTTTTTAGTGATTTTTTGTACTTCCTAGGCTTGTTGGTAGGGTAAGTGCAAAAAGATGGGTCCCAAAAAGGGGGCTTAAGTGGCCACTTTTTTTCTCAAATTAGGAAATACTGACCTTGGATGTGAAATTGAGGATCTAGTTACACTCAAAATTTTGAGATGGAACAAAAACAAGGATTGAAGTGCTCTGAGACTACTTTCTAAACTACTAATTTATTTTGAAAATGGTTGAGATTAAGGGGTTTAAAAGAGGGACGTACAAAAAATGGTGTTGTTTTTGTTATAAAAACATAACATAACAACTCTTGTACGTCCCTAGCACGGTGAACTTTTTTTTAGTATTTTTAAAATCGCTTTAGTGAGAAATTAACTAATAGTATGTAGTTGATGCACAATTTTTTTGATAATTCTTTAATGAATATTTTATTTTTTACTAATTTTCTAAGTGGACACTTCCTAAAAAACAAAATTTTGGTTGTGCTACCCCTACAAAATTTGGAAACTAATTGAATTTCAAAAAAAAAAATTGTAGAATGGAGTCTAGTTTCTAAAAATGTAATTTATTTGAAATTTTGATGAATGGTTAATTTATAACAAAAAAACACCAAATACTATTTTTTTCCAAAAAAGAGACAAAAAAAATAAAAATGAAAGGCTTAACATTGTTAGAAAGTGAAAAAAATTACATCATTGGATAGCTAAGAGAGAACCTAACATTACCCAGGTGTTTGATTTGTTCAACATTGAACCACGTGCAATCCTGACGGTGAGCATGAACCCAATTATGTGAAATATTGTAGAATTTGCAAAAACACGTCTCTGCTCATTGGGAATGCCCTCCAAGCATTTGGGTTGGTATTCCAAGGAAAATACCAAGCCCAAGGCTTGGGGATTCCCATAGCGAGATATAACATGCACGTGTTATAATGCGCTCGCTTTATATCATAGTTTTGACATGGTCTTTTGTGTTTGTGAGGGACATGTCTAGCAAGACATAGCATGAGCGTGGTATAACGTGCTCGTGTTATGTCTTGTTTTATGTTAAATGCTACTCTATTGAATGTATGTTTATATATTTTTATGTTTGTATGTACATGTATGCTTGTATGTCATGTATGTATGTATGTATGTATGTATGTATGTATGCATGCATGCTTGTATGTATGTATATATGCCTATATGTATGTATGTATGCCTATATGTATGTATGTATCAATGCATGTATATTGTATGTATGCCTATATGTATGTAAAATTGTATCTACACAATTACATGTATACTTGCATTTATGTAGGATTGTATGTACATATGTATTATGCTTGTATGTATGTAAGTATGTATGTATTTATGTATTCCTTTAGACAAAGGGAGAATTTTAAGAGAGAGAGAGTTGTCTAGGTAGGGTGGGAGAGAGAGAGAGAGAGGTAGTGAGAGAGAGTATAGAGAGAGGGAGAGGTGGTGGAAGTGAGAGTTTAGGAGAGAGGGAGTAGGAGAGAAGGGGTTGGAGTGAGAGGGACTTAGCTAGGTAGGGTGGGAGGGATAGAGGGAGAGAGAGAGAGAGAGATGGGGGACCATCATAGAGAGATAATTGAGAGGGGGAGAGAGAGGGGGGAGAGAGAAAGGGAGAGAAAGAGAGTT
>VDFB02000003.1:131675008-131706556 GCA_007258455.2 Sequoia sempervirens
CTGTTTGCATCTAGATCAGTATCAACAGTTGTGTTTACAAGAGCTTCTTCTAAAATATTCTTGTGTATGGGGGATATTTTAAGAAGTTCAAGAATAGAAATTTGAGCTGATGTTTTTCTCAATTGATCAACCAGATTATATTGAGTTGGAGAAGAAATAGTTGTTTTAGACGAACTTCCTTTTAAAACAACCTTTGCTTGACCTCTTGTTGTTACATTAACCTGTTGATATTCTTGTTTTCCTTTGATTTTGATAACATTAATCCGATTATCATCTGTATAAATATGACGGATTATATTGTCTTCAACATTATGTATGCTTTGGCTTTGGTATCCGATGTTTCCCCCTTTTGGTAGTTTGGCAAAGGATCTTTGAATGCTTGATGATCATCATTGGTATGATGTCCCTCAATTGTAATAGTACCATTGTCAATTAAATCTTGTACTAGATTTTTCAAAGCTTGACAATTATTTGTCCTATGGCCTTTACATCGATGATAATTGCAATAATACGAGTCATTCCATGATGGTGGTTTAACTTGTGGCTCATAATCTCTTTGTGGTGGTAAAGTGATAACCTTATTATCAAGAAGTTCCTTGAGAGCAGACTCAAGAGATTGACCCAAAGCAGTAAAAGTCCGTCGATTTGAAAAAAATGAAGGTCTAGACGGATTTAATATTTGGGCATTGCCAAGATTATTATTGAAATTACCATGATTTTGATTGGTATTTTGATTGGTTATGTTCTCTTGCTTGGAAATTTGTCCTTGTTGATTGTTGTTTCCTTGTTGTATTGTATTTCCTTGTGATTTGTTTCTTGGAACACTTGATAGATTGAAAACGGATGGCCTTGTTCGTAAATTATTGGCATCCACTATGCCATCATTAACAACATTTTTGTTTCTATTCTAAAACCTTGTTTTATCGTTGTTTTGATTTGATGTACTTGGATTATCAAGTTTTATCACTCCCCTTTTAACCAAGGCCCCTTCAATAGTGATTGCATTTTCAATCAGTTTTTCAAAGTTATGAGGACAATGAAGGTTAAGCCTATAGCTTAATTCTGGATCAAGGCTATTGATAAAAATATCCATCTTTTCCTTTTCAGGAATAGGACGAGAATATCGTGCAAATAACCTTCTCCATCTTTGTAAAAATGTAGTAAAGGGTTCTCCTACTTTTTGTTTCACTTTACAAAGATCAAGCATTGTTATTTGATGTTGAATATTGTAGGAGTATTGTGAGATAAATTGATTTATCAACTCCTCAAAAGTTTTAATAGGTGGAGTGATTTTTGAAAGCCACTCCATGGATTGTACGCCTAGACTTCGTGGAAATAATCGCATCAAGTAAGTATCATCATAGGCGAATTCAAGACTCATGTTTCGGAAATCCCTAACATGGTCTATGGGATCAGTTTTTCCATTATACCTATCATACTTAGGAATTTCGCAATGTTTTGGAAATGGAATCATTTGAAGACTCCTATCAAATGGATAAGGAGATATGTCTTCCAAAACATATTTCTTTGTTGTACCTCCTTGCATTTCCTTTATTTTCCCTTGTAATTCTTTTATCTGTTGGTTAAGAGCACTAAAGTCATTAGGAGGATTTTCAGGATTTTGTTTAATCCCCTCTATGTCAAAGGTGTGAGGCAACTTAGCTCCTTGATTAGCTAATGTAAGGAAGTATTTTTCTTTGTTACGTTCTAGGATTCTCTCCATAAGAGTATGGAATTGAGGATCTTGTTCTGCTTCTTGAAGCTTTTCTTCCGTTATCTCATCAAGATTAAATGTTTCCTCTTCTTTTTCATTTCGATCACCCATTTTACTAGTTGTAGTTTCTCCCTCGTCTTTTTCCATTTGTTTTTGAGATCTTGTGAAGACAGGCATAGATTTGTATCAAAATTTTACTCGCTTTTGATCAAAAGAGTTAAATAGTGCAATTGATATGGTATGTATGAAGGTCAAGATAGAATGAAAATTCTATGACTTATACAAAATTTTCTAATCTTGTAGCTTGTGTTGTTCCCTAAGTGAAAGGATGAAAATCCTGTTGGTGGGAATATAAGCAAAAGATCTAGAAAAGGATGGTTGTTGCACTTTATGAAGTTTTGATCATGGCTTTGTAAAAAGATGGATTTAATGATAGATGCCTAATGTTTTCTAAGTTCTCTATTGTAAGATTTGATTTGGACGAGTAGAGTATTCGATTGCTGGTTGGGGAATATAACTAAAACGGATGCGTTGACTATGGTTATGCCTTTGAGAAAGGGCTCTTCTTTGAAAATAAGCTTGTGAATACAAGGGCTCTATGGCATAATCATCTGAAAGACCTCTAACACAATCATGATACCTATGAAGAAAAGTTCTATATTTAAGTAAAACTTTTCGACTTTGATATAAGAATTTTTGTTTCTTCAATAATTTCTTGTGGTTGAGAGGTTTCTTTGGCTTCTTAATCCTTTTGGAAACGGATTTTTTTACAAACTTTGTAGATTTCCAATCTCGTAACATGAGATTGATCAATATGATAATAAGTGCTTTGGATGATCTTTATCTAAATTAATGTAGTGAAAACACATCAAACAAATTGAAAACAGTTGTTTTTAAGTCCTATGCTAAACATTAAGTGTGTAACCAAAATGTTTTTCAAAAATTGTTTTAACAGGTTTTACACATGACAAGCACTTCAAACAGACTCACTCTTAGTTCTCAAGTAGGTCATCATAGCAATCAACAGCCCACATCTTAAAACTGCGTCGACTCACACAGCTGTGTCACCCCCGAAAGGGCGCCCGTATTTTTGTCTTTTCCAGGTGCGTACTCAGAGTGACGGAAGTGGATACCGGATCCCCTGAGCAAACAATCCTTGGCAGTTATATGGTGAGTATCTTGGGGGTAGATTCTTCCCTCCCCTGCACTGTGATTGAGATGATGTTTGGATACTGACTCGGTTAGCTACTACACTAGGTTCGTAGTAAGGATTTCCGTTCGGTGCGGCAAATGATAAACTCCCTCGAGAGACCTCCCTACCTTTAGAACAAAGGCTTTGGGGATGGTTATCATGCACACTACCGTCAAAAGAGGGTTTCCCCAATTTTGCTTTAAATTTTATAGTGGGGTGGAATAGCCTGGCTTTGGCTTGAACCCACTTGAGTCGTTCCTCTTGGGTGAGTACTTTTTCCCACAAGAGCAGGCTCTCTACAAGGTTGTAATAAAACTTAAAGATGCATAAAAAGAAATAAGTGAGTTTGGCATTTTGATCACCCAGTTAAGGGGAGAGCATAGGCCTATCACTTGAGAACAAAGCAAACACTAGATTCAATTTTAAGCACCAAATTGAAATTTTCTAAACTAAGTGAAGATTTTGCTTCACATAAACAGAAAATTCATTTTAAGCTAAAATTGAAAAATGATGTGTCTATCCTAGGATTGGTTCGTTTTTCTTTAAATGGCTACCCTAGGATTGCTTCGTTTTATCCTTAAGATGACTACCCTAGGATTGGTTAATTTTATCCTTAGATTATTAACTGTCCGCGGCTGCGTCGGAATCAGTTAAAACTAAACTACGAGTACAGATTACAGATTACAGTGTTTTAAAAATTTGCGCTGCAAGAAATATTATGGGCGCTGAAAGAATCATTACGGGCGCTACAATACAATTTATGGGTGCATGTCACGGCGCTGAAAGATTTGTCAGGGGCGCTAAAACAGTCTTCACGGGCGCTGAAAGATTTGTCAGGGGCGCTAAACTGGAGGTATTCTTCCGAAAACGTGTCGTCTGCGCTATTCCGCTGTTTTTCCTGTAACCTGTCCAAAAAAAACTACAAACAAAACATTAAAAAGGGGCAAGAGCCCCACGGTGGGCGCCAAAAATGTGTTGTGTATTCTATTGTTAATCTAATTAAAACAAAACACTATTAACAGAACTTTAAATTGAAGAAATTTGAAATAAACTTGGCTATAAAATAAAAATTCTTCAAGAACGTTCGTCTTTCTCTATCTCCAGAGATTGGTTTGAAGCTTTCTGGCTCTCAGATTGTGTGAGCTTCTCCAAATGACTACTGCAGAACGAGTATGCAAAGAAAAACTATTCTATATGCTGGTGAAGATGGACAGGGGCTGTAATTATGCACAGGGGCTGTAGATTATGTACAGGGGGTGTAGATGAGATGAATCATGATTCTGTTGCTATGATTGCTATGCTATTGCTGTGATAATGCTATTGCTATGAATGCTAATATTATTTGTCTATAGTTTACTTGCTTCTAAATTCTATATGATTTGGAGCTCCCGGCAGCTGTATTTATAGATTTTTTGCAGGCTTCATCCGGCTGGCAAGAATCTATGGCTATGAATTGTCTGGTATGTTTGAATGGTGAGAGATTGAGAGGTTGAGAAGAAAATGGGGGAGGTTGAGAGGTTGGAGAGAAGAATGGAAGCTTGTCTTCAACCCACGGGAACAAGCCTGCACAGAAACAGAGAAATTTAATTTTCTGTTTTGGCAGTTTGTTTCCCGGGAGTTGAAGATAAATCCCAAATTAAATAAATAAAATTTATTTAATTTAATTTATTGCTTTTTGATATTTGATTTTTGATTTTTGAAAACTATAGAAGAATTAATTAAATATTTTGGTAATATTTAATCATGATGTGACTTTAGAAGATTTTTGAAATATTTAGAAGAATTTAATTAAATATTTTTGGAAATATTTAATTATGAATAGATTATTGAATTGGAGGAATTTTGAAATGATTTAAAAATGAATATTGGATTAGAGGAAATAATCAAATATTTTGGAATATTTAATTATAAATGATATTTAGAAGAATTATAATATTTTAATCTTTATTTGAATAAAATATTCAAACTAAGATTATATGATAATTAATATAAATAAATTGTAACATTTATTTAATTAATTAAGAAATGAATATGAAAAGGTGATTAAATATCTAATCGAAATGAAATCATGAACAATATAAATAAATTATTTAAATTTATTTATACGTAGATAGAATCAAAAGATTTTAATTAAATATTAAAAATATTTAATTAATTACCAGACAATGTGATATGACCATTTTTAAGTGTATACAATTCCATTTCTTAATAGCTGACTTGTCTTTTAACATTCATTTATTAATCTCCAAGAGTAAAAATAGCCTCATTGTAGTCCTCCATTTTTAGTAGGTTGATGTTTAGAAGGAATTTTCCATCTTTTCTATAGTTTTTAGGCCTTTCATTAGCTATTATGATCTTGACATTGATAGAGTGATGGTCTAATAGAGAGCAAGGGTAAACCCTTACTCTTCTACCACCATCTATTTGATAATAACAGAAGAAGTCCTTGTTAGCATATAATTTGTCTAGCCTACAATATATTCTCTTATTCCCTTTTTGGGAGTTACACCATGTGAACCAAATATTTATATTTTATTTTTTTAATCCTTCAAGAGGATCAAAAAGCTTGAGTTTATTCTTTATTGTGAATCAAAATTATTTCTCATTTCCTTTCCATTCCATGTCTATACTACCAATTTTATCTTCACTATTCTCAATAATATTGAAGTCCCCCCTACAATCCATGGAATTAAAAAGATTATACATCCACTTCCAAAGCTCAATCCTATCCCTACATTCATTGGGAGAATAGATTGAGAAAATATCAAATCTCCTATTTTTTTTCAATAAATATCCATACTACCTTATTGCATGGAGAGATTTTATATTTAGTCACAAATTGAGCCCACATATTGGATAAAAAAATGGCAGAGCCCCCTTTACCTCTTTCATGCTTGGTAGAGAATTGGGAAGACTCTTTCCATATGAATTTTAGATTGGTTTCAAGAGTAAAATTTACAACCTATACCTCTTGTAACAAGACATCTTTGAACTTGTCAAGGTTTAGATATCTCCTAACAATGTATTTCTTATCAGGAGATTCAAGTCCCCTAACGTTCCAACTTGTGCAGTTAAAGATCATCAATATCCATCATTTGAGATTCATCCTTAGTGTTAAGACTCCCCCTCTTCTTTACTACTATGTATTCTTTATTCTTTTTTCTTTTTTCCCATCCATTTACTAGAGTGAGGGCCCCTCTTCCTTTGGTACAAGTTGTTCCCACTAGATGGGGGGAGGCATTTTATTCAAGAAAAATTTTTCTCTTTGTGTTCTCCACATTAGTTAAATACCATATAACCCCTACTGGATCCTCCTTTTTATTCCACATGCTCTTTTTAACTTGGTTAGAGTCACTCTGATTGATTTTATCTAATACTAACACCTAGGCATTATCCTTTTGTCCAAGATTAGAATGAGGAAAAGCAAGCATAATGGGATTATTCACATCATTAAGCTTTGCACGTTCTTCCATTTTGTACCACTCTTTTTTCCATTATCTTTTACACCCCCTACTCACTCTTGTATAAGGCTAAGCCTTGGGCATGTTTATTTTTCCCACCGTTAGTCTTAGGAAAAAATAGCATAATGGGGTTGGTATGTTCTAGACTAAGATTGTAAATACTTGAAATATCATCTACAACCCTTATTTATTTAACTTCTATTTATTTGGCCTTTTATTCTTGTATGATGTTTCAAGTTTTAGAGTTTTAATTTTTGCTCGTTATATTATAGTTTTTCCCACATCCTTTATTGAATCATTCCCTACATTTTATTTACTACCATTAATATGAGTCTACCAATTAGATAAAGACACTATGGCCTTTGAATGTTCCTCTATATTATTCTAATTAATCCTTTTATTACTATTGTTTTGAACAATATTTTATTTAATCTTCTCCATTACTAGCTCTCAGGCATTCTTCTTATGCCTAGGATTATTGATAGGCCCAAATATTAGATTGGATTTATGATTCCTTTGGGGGTATTTTCCATCGGGAGTGAATTAGCAATCTCTGATTCAATATATTCTACCTCTACGGCTTGGTTCTCAATCCTAGAATTTGCATCTTTGGTTTTATTATTAGGGTTATTATGGATGCCTTCTATTAATGCTTCCACTTTGTTTTCATGTATGTTTTATTTGGTAGCAGATTCTATATTATTTTCCTTAAAGGGTTTATTTCATTCATTTCTAAATTAGTTTTGGAGTTTGTTACCTTGGTAGAATCTATTTTAGTACCATTGACATTCTCAACATTCACCCTCCCTTTCATAATATCTCTAGGGTTAGGGATGGAAGAATTCGAGTTAATCCTTGGGTCTTCCAACTTACCCTTAAAAATTGGGAAGTTTCTTCTCACATGGCCTTCCTTTTTACATAGAAAGCAAGCGTTTAGACCTAGACTAGAATCTCAATCTTGTACGACAAAATCTTCCCCCCTAATTCAATTTCTATTTCCTCTAAGAATATCCACCCATGGGGATAAGGAAACCAATAGCCTTGCATCCACATGTAAGAGATTAGCCTTAGTTTCTTCCACCCTCATTACTTTTTGTAGCGTAGAGAAATTATGGTAAAAAAACCCATAATTAGGGAGGAACATTTCTTACAGTAACACATCTAGAGTAGGATAGTGTCAATACTTCATCATTCAAAACCTCTAGAGGCCAAGAAATCACTCAAAACCTGAAATTACCAATATTCCACAATTCTTTCGAAATAATTTTCTCATGTATTGAGTGATTCTTGAAAAAAACCAAAAACAAACCTCTTTGAATCATTCTAAAATGAAAGATAACTCCAAATTTATTATTCCAAACATTATTAAACCATTCATTCATTGCAATCAAGAGCAACGAGGAAGATAACCACATTTTTTAACCATTTTTCTTCCCTACCCATGACAATTACCATATCAGAATTACAAACAAAAACCAATTTCCTAGGGCATCCAAAGGGCACTTGCCTTCACCTCCTCCTACCGGTCCTCCTCCTACCGGTCGATCCCCATAGAGCCTACCATCCTCCATAGTCATGAACCTTGCATACATCGGAACACCTTCGCTGCAGACCTCCACAACAATGTCTTTGAATGACCGTTCCTTTACTACTGTTGTTAATGACATCTGCCCCTTCTGTGTCATTTGGGGGATCACCTGATGCCATGTCACCCTCTCCCATTAATCTCCACATATGACTAGGAACCTTCTACAATGCAACAATAACTGCTAGATTTAGAGGGAGAGTTTTAAATTTGTAGAGCAGAAAAAATAATACAAAAATCATAAACCAAAAAACACAATTTTCAATCCAAAGAAAATCAAGCAAGGACATGAGTAGTGGAGCCAAAATCATAAGAAGACTGTTAGAGCATAGAGAACACCAAACCCTCAATGGCTTATAGCCATTATCCTTTTCCAAAGTTGCAGAGGACTTCCATTCCTAAACTTTAATTCCTTTTTTTTAACACCAAGTCAAGTTTGTTGTAATCCAATGCATTATACTAGTATGAGATTATTAAGAAAAATACATGTGTTGTTTGTAAATTATTTTCCATTTATTGGTTTTTTTATACATTTTGAGGTGGTGTCTTCTAGACTTCCTTTTAGTGGGAATCTATGGGTGACATTTGCACATAAAATGTAATTTACATGATTCACATGTGACAAAAGGAATGTAACTCAGACATAGCTTTCTTTGACCCATCAAGATCCTATGTATTGATTGGTAGACTAGCATTGCTACCATGAGCCTTCTTTAAGATTCACCATGTGTAAAAAGATGTTAATATTATTCTAAACTATTTTTTCCCTTTCACAGAAACTTTAAAGTACTACACTAAGCTCTAATGCCCTCTCGCTTTCAACAATCTGTCTATCACAATCTAAAGTAGCATTAGAACACTTGTTATACTTGGTGCTCCAACCTATATAATACATAAAAATACCAAATAAATCTCTCTAGATCTAAGGAAAATTTCTTTGTCTCTTTCTATAAAACAAAAAGGCTTGATTTGAACAGCCTATATAATTCCATTTTACTTACCCATTTAGCCAATTTCATCTAAAAAGCAAGTAAGCTCTATACACGTATATCAGCCCTATCACACTCCAACAATCTGCTTTGCACATAGTCAATGTATCTCAATATTAAACATATTCCACATACTTTTCCACCATGGGATGAATTCCTTTTGTACGCCACCAACCCAAGCCAGATAAAAGGAATATACTTCAAATCATTATCATGTTAGTAATGAGATGCTTTGAATATCATGTATTACTAAAACTAGAGTGGCCGGTTCTTATTGAGTAGGGTAAGAAAGAGAGAGAGAATGTGTGTGAATACAGGTTGCAAAACAGTCTTTATCTTTATTGGGATAAGCCTGAGAGATAAAGTAGCCCATTATCGTCTGAGACATGAATCTTAAACTATTTTAAACCACTTGTCTTAGTGGATGTAAACTACTCTGTCCCACTGCTTTTAGTGGATCTGATAGGAAAGCCACTGTTGTTGTGACATATAACGAATGAAAGAAAGGGTATCAGTGGATTCTGCAAAAAAAATCGACTGTACATGTGGGATGGTTTCATAAAATTCTATTTCAGAAGTTTCACTGTTTTTGCAGGTGCATCTGTTAGAATGAAAATTCTATTTCTCTTCTGTTTTGGGTTTTTTATTCTATGGAGGATTTTATATCATTTATAAGATTGTTTTGTTATCTGATATAAGAACATGCCTTTTTATGTTGAAGTCTTTTCAGTTAAGAATCAATGACGGAAGGGTATTATTTTTTCAAAGTCTTTCGGCACACAATACTGACTTTATCCTTTATGGTGTTGGAGTCTTGCAGTCAACAAGACTTGATCCGTGGTGGGTTCATTCAGATCTATTCAACTTCACCAGCAACAAAAGTGGTAGGCTCATTTAGATCCATTCAACTTCACCAACAACAAAAGTGGTGGGTTCATTCAGATCCATTTAATTTCACCAGCAACCAAAGATCCATTGATTTTTTAATTTATTTTGACTGTGTACAATAACTACCATTCAGATCTGCATTAAAATTGTTGGTAAAATTGAATACAACCTGATTTTATTTTTATTTATTTTATTGATTTGATTCTCAGATTATTAATTCAATTTGAAGCAGGGAAATGATCTTGTGATTCCCAAATTTTAATTTTACCATTAAAATTAGCTTAAAGAACAAGTTTGGCAATTTAAATTTCTTTATGAATGATTCCTCTATTCTAGATTTTATTTAGTTGCCATTGATATGTTCGTAGATTATTTAAGGCATTCAGTCTGATCACTCGTCTAATGTTTCTAGTATCATCAATAATGATTTTGCTCAGGAATACATGACATGAAGGAATATCTATTTTCAGGGACATTATGATCCCGGTGTCATGAACTAATGAATAAGGTGAGATTTTACTGGAATGTTAATGTTAGTATGATAATTTTATAATATAGGAATAAGTTGTATATGTTTCATGTTCTTTCGCAAGATTTCTTCAATATTTTAATATTTGTTTCAACTTTTTGGATATGAATTGCTTTCGAGAATTTGGATGGAAAATGAGATTATTGATAATAAAGGTGCAAAGAAATCATGTGGAAAATGATAAAGTCATTGGTATGGAAAATGAGATTATTCATAATAAAGGTGCAAAGAAATCATGTGGAAAATGATAGTCATTGGAAAAGTTGGTATCGTATTTGAATTTGAACATTTAATAATTAAATATTTATAAATAAAGTTAGATAGAACATTTTAAATTTGGAGTATGTTGCAATGCAATAGATGCAATCGGAAATAATAGATTTAGGATTTTTTTTTGTTAGATCTAAAAGAGAGAGTTTTGTTGTGTATACATCTTTAAGTCAAAGTTTTTTAGTTCAATTGTTCTATTGGTTTAAAATTATTAAGTAATTTTTTCTATTTTCTTTAAATTATTTTTCACTTATTGATTTTGTTGTGCATTTTGTCATTGTGTGGCTTAGACTTTCTTTTAGTGGGAATCTAGTGGTAGCATTTACATTAGTAATGTGAGTTTTATATTTATGATTCCCTCACATATATAAATATATTTAATGTAGTTCATATGTGGTGAAAGAATGACATTCAACATTAAACTTGAATTAGTTGTTTTTGACCTACCAAAATCCAATATATGAATGATAGACTAGCATTGCTTCTATGAGCCTTCTTTGGGTTTCACCATGTGTAGAAGATTGTCAATATATTATTCCACTATTTTCATTTCATTTGACTTAAAATTTTAAATAATGCACCAAACTCTAACATCCTCTCCCCTTAAACAATCTTTAATCTATCTATCAAAATTTCATGTAGCATTAGGGATTTTGCTATGTCTAGTGATCCAAATTATTGACATACAATATAAAAAACAACAAATGACTTTCTCTAGATCTAGAGAGAACTGCCTTATCTCTTTCTATTTCTCAAATGTAGTTTGAATATACTCTTGTAGGAGATAACCACACTCTCTTAGTCTCTATTTTGACTTCCTCTTCTTCCACAAGTAGAGTTTTCCTTCCCATCTCAACATTCCATCCCAATGGAATGAAATAAGTTTTATTTGAGTGGCCTAGCAAATAATACATATATTTCTTACCAACTCATTTAGCCAATTTCATCTAAAAGACACGTCCTCATTAAATACATGCATGCTCTATATACCTATATAGTTAATTTTGTAATCAACCAAACATCAAAATATTCTTCAACAATTATCATAGAAATAATTAAGCTACATCATTGTCAATGATTAATTATTTATTGATATATTAATAAATAATAAATAATTTTAGTACTTTGAGGCCATGTTGTCCTTGCCCCATTTAATACACTTTAATTCTTCAAATCAATAGTTTCTTCATATTACCCTTAAATTTAACACCTTTGGTTTTCTTAATAAGTATTTAGCTAACTAAATAATTTTTACTATTTTTTTTTTTTTTTGGTTATCCATAGGGGTATCCTCAACGACTCTAGCCCAGTGGGTTCCCTTTACGGGGTGAGCTTGGAGGCGAGACTAGTCCCCTGGGGCCACATGGCAACCAACACATGCCCCAAGTGTGCGCGGCGGGGTAAGTCACAGGCCAGGGAGTCAAACCCAAGACCTCAGGGAGCAAACCCAAGACTTAGACCAACTCCGCTAACCCGCGAGGGCAATTTTTACTAAAATTTTGCTTTTGGTTTTTCATCTTAATTATAAAATTCATCGGAATTTAGATTTTAAATCACCAAATTTTATTTTTAAAAATCACATATATGTGTGTATAATAACCATACACTCTACATCTTGAAGTATTTTAGAAAAAACTAAAATTCAAAAGGGATTATGTTTCTATTTAGGTGATTAATGTTAGATCATTTCAAATCATTATATAATAGTTTTTTTATATATAAAAAAATACTTAAACTCTAGTTGTAAATTTTTATCCTCTAGCCTCTTGTTTCATATAAACATTTATTAGTAGGAAATTTTATCAATATGTAGTTTTTAAACCATGTAATGTCTTGTAAGTCACCTTTGTCTCATAATTTGTATGAATGTAAAATCAATTCATTACAATTCACTCATGTAATTATGTGAAGTAGGTGAAGTCTTTTATAGTGATTTAAAGATGACCTCAATGGGTATTTATTTCTTTCGTCACATTTATGGTCATTTAACTAAGTAGGTGAGAACAACTATTTAGATTAGTAGGTGGTCTATATTTTTGTGATCTCAATAAATAATTAATTCAACAATATTATTAAAGAAAAAAAAATAGTAAATATTTGTTTAAAATGTATAAATAACTAAAATTACATAAACAAATGTCTCAAATTTAATAATATAATAATTGTTTAAAACTAATATTTTAATATTAAATGACACAATACTTCAATATTTTATATAAACATACCTAATTGTAATATTGATTTTTTTTAAATTACTAAAATAATAAATATTCATTTATCCCAAATATAAAGAAAATTTTACTAAAATTGAAGTCAACAAGTTTCCTCGCCTACATTTATAAAATCATAATTATCAAATAATAAAATTATAGAACAATGAGTATGCTAGATAAACACCAGGCCTCACACTCCCATCTTCATTTCTGACATTTTTAGTGCCGTATTACCAGGCAGAGCAGAGTTCAGAAAATCAAGTCAATTGAAACTTTCCGTGGAGAGATCAATGGAGGAGATGAAACGCTGCCCTGCAAATTACCCTCCATTGACTCCCATTTCCTTCATTGAAAGAGCTGCCACAGTCTTTGGGGAATGCACTTCTGTTATCTACAACAGTACTCGCTTCACCTGGTCTCAGACATTCCAGAGATGCCGCAGACTGGCCTCTGCTCTCGCTTCTCGCAATATCTCTCGCGGGGATGTGGTAAGAACGAGGGATCGACAGTTGCAGAAACAATTGAAAATCATTAAGCTAACTTTTAGAAGATTGCAGAGAAATCACGGGTTTTTCCTTTTCTTTTTCTTCCCCTGTTTGCCCGAATTCTTTTCATCAACATCTGAGTATTGATTTCCTTTTCTTCTTCTTCCCCTGTTTGCCCGAATTCTTTTCATCAACATCTGAGTATTGATTTCCTTTTCTTCTTCTTCCCCTGTTTGCCTGAATTCTTTTCATCAACATCTGAGCATTGAATACAGTAATTAATAATCGATCTCCTTCAGCTTTCTGTGATTTCCATGGCTATTCTGTTAATAAATTTCATTTGGGTGCGCAGGTATCTGTAGTGGCGCCCAACGTCCCTGCCATGTACGAAATGCATTTCGCAGTTCCCATGGCCGGGGCGGTCCTCAACTCAGTAAACATCCGTCTGGATGCTCGAACAATGGCGACCCAGTTCCGCCACTGTGAGCCGAAGTTCGTGTTTGTGGACTACCAGCTTATGCCCCTGGTAACGGAAGCCATGAACATAGCAGGATGCAAGGCGTGTGTGGTAGTGATCCCGGAGCTGGAACAGGGGAAAGAAGTTACCACATCCGTTGCTCTGACATACGAAAAGATGGTGGAACAGGGGGACCCGGAGTTCGAAATCCGGTGGCCAGAGGACGAGTGGGAGGCCATTGTATTGAATTACACGTCGGGCACAACGTCGGTTCCAAAGGGTGTCGTCCACTGTCACAGAGGACTCTACGCCATGGCCATGGATACTCTGGTATTATATGGAGTCAAGCCGGGCGCAGTATACCTATGGACTCTGCCCCTGTTCCACTCCAACGGGTGGTGCTTCGCCTGGGCTCTGGCGGCCATCGGGGGCGTAAGTGTTTGCCTCAGAAAATTCGACGCCAAAGTTATCTTCGATTCAATTGCAGATCACAAGGTAACTCATCTCTGTGGAGCCCCGGTGGTGCTGAGCATGATGGCTAACGCTGCCCCTTCCGAGACCCGGCCCCTGCCGGGCCGGGTCGAGCTCCTAACGGGCGGCGCCCCTCCACCTGCGGCGATCTTGTTCAGAATGGAAGCGCTCGGCTTCTCGATCATGCACGGCTACGGTCTCACGGAGACCTCGGGTACAGTGATTATGTGCGCCTGGAAGCCCGAGTGGGACGGCCTTCCGGGGAACGACCGGGCCCGACTGAAAGCCCGGCAGGGCGTCCGTAGTCTGAGCACGGCTCAGGTCGACGTGAAGGACCCGGTGACGATGACCAGCGTGGCCCGAGACGGAGACCAGATGGGTGAAATCATGATAAGGGGTGCCAGCGTAATGAAGGGCTATCTCAAGAACGAGGACCTCACGGCCCGGACCTTCGCCGGCGGGTGGTTCCACACGGGGGACGTCGCAGTCGTTCACCCGGACGGGTACATTGAGATCAAAGACCGGTCTAAAGATGTCATTATCTCAGGGGGAGAAAACATCAGCAGCGTTGAAGTGGAGTCTGTTCTGTATTCTCATCCTCTCGTTGCCGAGGCAGCTGTGGTGGGGATCCCTCATCCCTTCTGGGGAGAAACGCCCTGCGCCTTTGTGAGTGTCAGGAATAATCATAATGATGGGCATGGTCAGAAGCCCGATTTATGTGCATCAGACATTATTTCCTTCTGCAGAGAGCGCATGGCGCACTTTATGGCACCCAAGTCCGTGGTCTTCTTGCCCGAGCTCCCAAAGACTTCTACTGGCAAAATCCAAAAGTTTGTCCTCAGAGAAATGGCCAGGAAAACCCTCCCCACTCCTGTTTCCCGACTGTGAATGAGTCAAGTGCACGGAAGTAAATTCAAGGTCTTCTGGGATAATCTTTAGGTCTTTAGGTCAATTGGAATATTATTGTACTTTTTGTAAACAACTCAGCTTAATCAACGTCTTAATTGGTAGGTACGAGTTCAATCAGCTTAATCTCTTAATTGGTAGGTATGAGATTAATCCGCTTAATCTTGGAGATAATTGTTTAATTCTTAGATTTAATTGTTTTCGTGTTTGATCAAATTTGTCGTGTTTAATAAAATCTGTTGTGTTTAATCAAGTTTTATTGAGTATAAGGTACAGATATCATAAGGAATGAGGTAAGGATCATGTCTCAGAGGAATTTGGCATGGTGGATACCCTTCAATCCTTGGCTCTCAATTGAAGAAGTTTCAACCTATGGACTTGTGCTCCCCATATTAGATAGCTAAAAGTTCTTTGTAAATGATATAAATCCTCCATCAAAAAATTACAAGTCATCTCTATCGTAGTCATATTTCTTGAAATATTTTTATTGTAAAAATTTAACTTGTCTATTTCAATTATTAAGATTCAAATTCCCTAACTTTGAAATCAAACTCTAAAATTAAATCTACATATTCATAAATATTTAACTCAAAATCAAATTCTAAATTAAATGTATACTTTCTCATAACATTACAATGATATATAACAAAATATTTTAACTTATCATTAGGAGAGAGGGAGTTGTGAGTTAATTTTATGATCATGTAGTGGTTACATGAAATTTCATACAACTTCGCTTTTTAAGAAATGTGATACAAACACTTAATCTATCTACAACTAAGGTTTGGAGGTACGACTCATCATTCAACCTCATCACATCAACATGTAACATGGCACATGGGTAGGTCTATTGAGAACTGTCCTTAAAATAACTTTTAAAGATTTGACTAAAACCTTACTATAGAATCCCTAATATATATCTACAATTAAGATTTGGAAGTGTGACTCATCATAAACCCATCACATCAGCATGCAACTTGTCACATTTACTTACAACTCATCACATCAGCTTCTCTAATGAAAAATGATCTTAAAATAATTTTTAAAAATTTGACCAAAACATTATCATAAATTCCCTAACAATTGAACCATAAATGTTGCTATCACTAATCCTGATATCCAATACAAATGACCTGAAATAAATCAATTATTAGTAATGAAATTTTTTCTATGGCTGAATCAAAGTAAAAATAGTGCCGTCCCCGAAAAACACGGGCCAGCCTTTTTTGTTAACCGTCCAATCAATTTGAAAAGTTTAGAAGGGACAAGGACATCCGTCCAAATATAATACAAGGGATCTAATGTATTTTTTATTCGGAAATACTTTGTTTGATTATTAATCAAACAAGGAATTGTTTTTATAAATGTTTGAAAAGTAGAACTCAGGTTTTACAAATATTTGTAAGTTGAATTTACTTTATTTTGTTGTAGGTTTTGTTGTCTCTGTTTAAGCTTTGCTGTTTGTAATTTTCTCTTGCAGTTTTTTACTGCATTTCCTCTGTAATTTCTGCATTTTTATCAATAAAAAAAAGTTGAATTTACTTTATTATAATATATAAATCTTTTCAATAGTATTATAAGGAATTGTTTTTTTTTATAAATGATGATGTATGGGATGAAAATATATCAAATGACTATGTTTTAAATTAAAATAAAAGGGTAATTAGAGTTGTGTGATTTAAAATATAATTTTTATTTAATTATATGTTAAAATAAAAATGTTATTATTAAAATTTAGATTTTGATTAGATTGGAGAGTTGATGTAATAAAATATTGAAAATTTAAATATTTACGATAAATTTATAGTAGTAATTATATCTTATTGAATTATGATCGTGTTCTATAAAATTGTTATTCTTTTGTTTAGTGCTATCTAACATGAGGAAAACGTGAGTGGTGTTAAGAAGAATTGTAGGTCAAGTTATGCTATAGTTTGAGACTTCCCCAATCCTTAGTCAAGCCTTATATTTGAATCAATAGTTGAATGATGGTTTTTATTGTCTCATATTTTTTTACATTAAATATAGTAAATTTACTCTTTATATTACACCCACTTAAGTATAAATCAAACTTAACATGTATAGACATCTAAAATTAACCACATCCTAGTGACATGTCTAGGACATCTCTAACAACACCATTTTTGTCACTTTTACTAATCTCATCCTAATCATAGTTGCATCATTTCAACACTGATTGATTAGATAAATTATAGTCATTTAATAAATTAAGTTTAGCCTTTTAACATTTTCTCCACTATTAAATTAATTAACTAAATCATATTTATTTAATTAAACTAATTTTTACATCCCTCTCCAATAATTAATTAAATAATCTTATTATTTCATTAATAAGTCTAAAGTCAAGTCTTGATCTAATCCCTACTAATAATACATATCATGTCTCATTCATAGTTAAAAATTAAATAAATCTCCATCATCTTCTAAATGAAAGTAATATTCAATCCTAACCATCAGTCCAATCAACTAAATCCTAAACATTCATCCTCAATTACCATATATTCAAATTCAAATTAACTTTGAATATTGACCATTCACCTAACTAAATCAATCTCAACCCTTCATACACCAACTACTAGCATTTATTTCCACCTCCCTCTCCAATTTAGATTAAGAAAATCCTCTTATTCAATCTTAACCATGCATTTCAAATGAATCTCAACCCTTTGTTCCTTTTATTCCAAATTCAAACATTAACCCCATTCTACAAAAAATGAGAAGAATCTATTGTAGCAAGTACGTGTTGTCATAGGGTTGAGGGGCCTAGCTCGAGTGGCTAAAGCATCCTATTGCAGGCAAGTGGTCACGAGGTCTAGTCTCCCTCATCCCCGTGGTACTAGAGGGCATGTTGTGCCAGTGTCACGGGTCATGTGAAAAAAGTTTACCAAGTGCACTATAGTTTATAGTGGGGCTACCTGATTCCTACAGTCTAAAAAAAAGTACATGTCATATTGAGGATTCCTAGGAGCAACCCAATGTCAAGCATATCATGAACATATCCACACACAAGGTTTATATTGGTTTGTAATTTTTTAATTTAAATTCATATTTTTTGTTGCTTAATTAGAAGTAGTGGTAGGATTCAAAGTTGGATTCAATTTTGATTTGTTTCCTTATTTTCCCTTCATTTTCTTACCTGTGAAATTCTAGTACACCTAGTGTGACTCACATCCTAAGCTAATTTGTATGTTTGCAACTTTATTTGACATTGTTCTTTTTCAAATGGGTATTGTGAATGTTAAATTCCTCAAGCTACCTCTAGGTGGTTTTTATTTTTGCTAAGTACCAGCTTGTGCCTCATCTTTTTGAACTCCATTCACTGTTGCCACATGTCTGCTAGGTGCTCACCATAGAAAATCCTTCCTTCACTCTCCTATTGGCTTCTGCCATGCTTCCACGTGTTGTCATCGCGAACACTTAAGGGATGCTTCCCTTCACTTTTCAATCGGGCCCCATCTGCGTGCCACGTAGCTTTCATCTATGTACACTCTTTGGTGGACCCCATAGTTGGCACTGATAGTAAAGAATGCCTCCACGTGTCTTCACTGCACAGTCTTTCAATGCAAGGAGTAGAAATCAACGAGTGGGCCTTGACCTGCTACCACGTGTCTCTTTCGCGGGGACTTTATCGAAGGGAAGGCAAGAGTGAACTGTGTGCCCCGCCAAGCTACCGCATGTCATAACCAACTACATGATTGAATAACACATGTTTGCGGAGGGGTTTGTTGGGACCACTGCCATCATTCAAAGGGGATGCATTTGTTTGAGAAGTGACTACGTGCCATGGCCCAAATATTTTCTATTGCAACGACCGGATATGTGCAGGATCATGATGGGCCAAAAAGTGGCAATGGGAAAAAAATTACATTTTCCCTTGACCCAAAAACGCGAAAACGTTGAGTTGACTTTTTTGTGGCTTGGGTGTCAGTACATTGCTCCAAAGCAATGCCCAAACCAAGATTTCCATATCGGATATCCAATTCAAATCAGATATTTGATCCAAATCAGATATTTGATCCAAATCAGATATTTGATTTGAGGCATATATATATATTGGGTTGTTAAAATCATTTAGCATTTGCACAAAGGCCACACGCGCACAGTGAGGAGGATTTTCACATATCAGATATCCAATTTATATCTGATTTGAGGCATATATATATTGGGTTGTTAAAATCATTTAGCATTTGCACAAAGGCCACACGCGCACAGTGAGGAGGATTTTCACATATCAGATATCCAATTTAGCTAATATCCAATTTGAAAGGTGAGTTTTTGGATTTTTTTTGCTTTAATTGAATTTTGAATTAGATTTGTATAATTTCAGTTAGTTTTTTATGGACTTCTTTTCAAAATAGGGTTTCTGATTGATTTTTATGAAAATTTTGAGTTTAGAATGGATTTTTGATTAAAAATGAATGTTTTTTTATAGATTTTGATTAAAAAATAGTGTTGTTTATGTATTTTTATTAAAAATTAGAGTCTTATAGATTTTTGTTAAAAAGTAGGTTTTTTTTTGGATTTTTTTAAAAACTAGGGTATTTTTACAATATTTTCATTTATATTGTCTAATTTCAATTAGATTAATTAGTTTTTAACTTTAATCAAGCATTATGGTTGTTGAGAATGAAAATGCACAAATGCCAAAGCGCTCCACCACCTCCACAACCATCAATTGAAGACTTAATTGGTGAAAAATTGTAGCAATTGAGGGGCATTTCTGATATTTATACAAGAATCCCTCGATTATCTGAGATGTCAAACACATTGAAGGAAATAATTAAAAATATAGAAACCCTCTCCACCCAACATAATGCCTTGCATTCGTGGCGAGAAGACATGAGGGAATATTATGTATGTGGATTGTCTTATGATGATGTGAAAGATCTCAGAATAACCAAAGCCCAAATAGCCTCTTTATTTGTTAACCCTCGCACTGGTTTGCCAGTTAATGTTAATAAACCAAAACTTTCTATAAAATGGTGCATGCAGAGGGACATTGTAGATAACTTTGGGATTGTTGGTGTATGGTTTTTGATAAACCATTGAACAAAAATTGTGATATACCATTTTACTTTATTAAAAAATTATATGTTGAGTTTGTGTTAGGGCATAAGGTCAATTACTTTGACATTAAACCCTTCCAGGGCATTGGTGGAGGTGTGCCCCAAGATAGACTAGGGGAAATTAGAGTAGTCTCGCACTCATATGTTCCCCCTCCTCCCCTTCCTCCACCACCTCCAATATATCATGTAGATATTATGCAAGATGCAGCCACACAAACTATCTAGGCTATTCACTCTTTGAGTGGTCTTTTGGTTTCACATACTTCTACAGTAGCTTAACCACATTCTGGTGATGTTGGTGATGGATCAAGTGTTGTTGTGTCATCCTCGTCAGGTCCACATATTTGTGTGCCACATACTTGCTCTATGTGCCACCAGATATGCTTGGGTCCTCTTGTACAACCCACTGAGCATCCCTTGGACACTTCTAATTATGACCTCCATGATGTGGATTATAGATCAGACACAAGGGAGTAGAGCGCACCCTACAAAGTCCTCTCCTGCTAGAGAGAGGGACATTGGAATAGTGATACAGGTAAGATTTAAGTTGTAAATTCATAACTTGCATTTATTTTTAAATGAATAATAATTAGATAGTATAAAGTACTAATATTTATTTACATGGTCTATGTAACAGTTGATGTCTGAGGAGGAGCTCGCACAAGTGACTAATAGCACCCTTAGGGCCATTTCATTTGGCCTCAACACACACACAGTATATATTTTTGCACTCACTCATTTACATTTTTTTATTATATACTTGCTTGTCATTTGAATTATCATTAATGAAATTATATAATAACTTATATGTTTATCTTATTTTCCTCTTGTAGGAAATACCTAGTGCGAGCGAGGTGCAGCCTTGTCCAGATTATGGAAGTGCAATGTTAGATAAGGGAAAGGTATTTGAACTCAAATTCAATTGAATTAAAAAATTTAAGATCTTATATTGATTATACATACATCAACATAGATTGGTAGTTTCATATGTACTTGTCATTTTTATGTATAAGCAATTATGAGCTATACGTCGTTGTTGAAAATTGCCACAACGCCTGAAGGAGTAGGTATTGGAACGCCTCAACAGTAGGTGTTGAAACACCTCAAGGAGGAGGTTTCAAAACACCTAAAGGAGATAAAGAAAAAGATTATCCTAAAGAGGTATGTGTTTATTTTATTTTATGTTTGGTATTTATATGTTCCTATTACCGACAATTGTATGCTAACTTGGATCAATTTTATGTTTTTGTTCACATATATAGATTGACATTACAAAATTTGGTTTGGTCAGTTCTTTGAGAGGGGCATATTCTAGGACTCCTGACCTTTTGAAGAGATAGATATTTCAAGTAATCAAGATTTCAATTTTAGAGTTCAATTATAATTCAATGTATATTGATTTTAATTTTAATTATTTGATTTTAAATCATTTAGTATAACTAATCTCAATTGTGGTTTGAATTTTTCTTGTCCAGCTACCTTCAGAGCCAACGAGTGCTTCAAAGAGGCTCCATTTTGATAATCCACCAGTAGTTTAGGATGAGATAGACATTTTGGCATGTAAATTTTGAATAGACATCGAGATGGCATATGCCACATTTTGTAAAAAATTGTTTGAGTTGGCGTTGATGCCATTTTTGTATATGGAGATTCACTCAAAATTATTGGATAATTTGATATATAGAAGTTGACAATCAAAATTTAATTTCTTCCTCATGTGCATGATTAAACTCTTTGAAAATTTAATCAAGTGAGCAATGGTTAAATATCAATTTACAATAGCATAAAAAAGAATGGTTGTGTTATGTAATTTATATTCATATTGTTGATTACATTGTATTGCACATCTTTCAAACTCAAAGCATTACTTCACATTGCATAACTAACAACTAGATGTTGATAGATGATTTTTTTTCAATTATAATATAGTTTTTACAAAGTCAACCTAAGCAGTTATGCAATTACTTCACATTAAATAACTAATAACTAGGAGCAATTGTCAATTGCATTTGTTGCTCATGGAATTTTATGAGACCACATTTCTTTGAGGCATTTTTTCAAATAGTTCACTGCCTTGTCTATGCTACCACATTTTTCATACATGTGTACCAAAGCTTTTTATCAAATAGTTCACTAGCTTGGTGTTATGGCTAAAAGCCTAAAACAAGTGCTTTCAAATAACCTATGGATTGATGTAGAGTGGGGGTGAAAACACATGTGAAAACTACCCTTGACTAATTTGGACAAAATTTGAGAACCAATAACATACCCCTATCCTAGGCTAGTGAATTAGCCCTCTTTCACAAAGTGAGTGCCATTTAAATACTTGGTATTCACAAGAACACCACAAAAAATCTTGAGTTGTGTCATCAAACAACAAATTCTAAGATTATTTTGCACCTACAAGTCCTTTAGCAAGTTGTCCCATGAAGCCGTTCATTTACCATGCAAATGCATAGGGTTTATTGAAAGTCCCACTTGCACAACTCCCCTGACCATGCCACCAACTCAGAAACCTCTATTATGACCCCAATATGCTTAAACATTAAATATATTTCCCCACTCTCATTGATTTTAACAAACCCTAAGCTAAAAGCTCCATTTTCATGCAATTTAAGCAATGATTTGCTTAGGACAACAACTCCAAGACTCACAAATCATTTCCCCTTTCTTAAATGGACCTGCACACATTCAAATAATATTGTACACAACCTCTCCACTGAGCCACATGAAAGGTACAGTAGGTGGAGGGCTTCAATAATTCATAATTTACTCAAAATACAAAATTTGGGTTCACTACCCGCCTTGAGAAAACTTGGCACAAAACTCACAAAAAATGAAAAGAAAGCACTCAAACCAACTTTAAAGGGGTCTTAGGCCTATTTCCCCCTCATTCCACATGCTATGTAGCCGTTTACTTGTTCTGTAGGGGTCGAACAATGGAGAAAACATGGATTTTTTCTGTAGAAACCACAATTTTTGCAAAGTAACTCAATATGATCTTAGTTATTCTTTAGAAAATTACATTCATTAATCCCCAAAATGACTTCCTCAACCTTTTTGAAGACTCTCCCACACACAAAACAACTGACCAACTCCCAATAACTGACTTACAAACTAAGTTACATGTTCAGGTTCAGGTTCAGGTTTGGGGGTTCGGTTCGCCAGTTTGGCTAAAATATTTTTGGGGGTGGTTTGGTTTGTTTTGGGTTAGTTAGTAAAAAACATGTAAAAATAAAATATATATATGTAGCCTAGAAGCATGAATTAGGATTAGAATATCACATAACATCATATAAACAACAAAACCACCATAAACTTGAATGCCATTTAAAACATGCATGATAAATATTCATCATTGAAACTTGAATTGTGGTAGCTTGATATACAGAGTCTATTGACACCAAGGCTCAATTTGTATGATTTTGAAAAAAGAAGCCAACTAAGTAGAGTTATCAGCATTCTTTAGAAATCATAAGAGTTTATTTAGTACACTAGCCATTTTGATGCCTTCTTGCAATCTCAAATGCTAAATCTGTGAAGAAATTAACTTTCCTGCCCACTAGTTTCCATTAAAAAGAAAGCAACAAGCTATGGTCTCATGGCATTTTTTCACATGAAAATCAACATTGGAGTTCGGTTGGAGGCTGAAAACTACTTGTAAGTGCATAAATAAATCTTGTTCTACAACTCGTATGACCTAACCAGCTGTTCCATCATGTATAGATGGTTATGTTAAGTTTAGGTATGGTCCCCTTTCACACCAAAATAGGCCGAAGCAATTTGAGCTACACTCAATCAGTGAAATCCCTCAAGAGTCCAAAGTGCAAAAGGGCAGCAATCTTTGACGGACCATTTCTTGGAAACTGTGATACCTACAAAAATTTTTATTGAGGCTACGAGATTGTGTTGGGCCCCTCTACAATAACCTCTCTCATTTTTTGATATCTCGGAGGCATTTTCCCGTGGTGGCAAGTTTTCAGTTGAGGGAAAAGTTGTTAGATGCAAACAGTGTGAAGTTGCAAAGTGGTGCAACTTTCAATCAGCAACTCGTACGACTAAACAAACTGTTCCAACATGTCTAGATGGGTATTTTTATGCTAGGGATGGTCCTCTTTTGCACCCAAATATGTCGAATCACTTTGAGCTACATTGGACCAACGATTTCCCTTAAGAGTCCAAAGTGCTAAAAGATAGCAATCTTTGAAGGGTTATTTCTAGGAAACTGTGACATTTACAGACTCTTTGTTTAAGGCTATGGGATCATGTTTGTCCCATATACAATAACCTCTCTCGGTTTTTTCTATCTCAGAGGCATTTTTCTGTGGTGGCAAGTTTTCAGTTGAAGGAAAAGTTGTTAGATGCAAGCAATGTAAAGTTGCAAAGTGGTGCAACTTTCATTCAGCAACTCATACGACCAAATGGATTGTTCCAACACATCCAGATGGGCACATTTACACTAGGGATGGTCCTCTTTTGCACCCAAATACGCCAAATCACTCTGAGCTACATTGGACTAGCGATTTCCCTTAAGAGTCGAAAGTGCTAAAAGACAACAATCTTTGAAGGGTTATTTCTTGGAAACCATGATGTTTACAGACTCTCCATTTGAGGCTATGGGATCATGTTTGGCCCATCTACAATAACCTCTCTTGGTTTTTGCTATCTTAGAGGCATTTTCCCGCGGTGGCAAGTTTTCAGTTGAGGGAAAAGTTGTCAGATGCAAGCAATGTAAAGTTGCAAAGTGTTGGAACTTTCATTCAACAACTCATACAATTAAATGAACTATTCCAAAATGTCTGGATGGGTATTTTTACACTAGGGATGGTCCTCTTCTGTACCCAAATATGCCAAATCACTTGGAGCTACATTAGATCAGCGATTTCCCTTAAGAGTTGAAAGTGCTAAAAGGCAACAATCTTTGAAGGGATATTTCTTGGAAACCATAATGTTTATAGACTCTTCGTTTGAGGCTATGGGATCATGTTTGGCCCATCTACAATAACCTCTCTCAATTTTCGCTATCTCGGAGGCATTTTCCTGTGGTGGAAAGTTTTCAGTTGAGGGAAAAGTTGTTAGATGCAAGCAGTGTAAAGTTGCAAAGGGGTCTAGCTTTCATTTTGCAACTAGTACAACCAAACGGATTGTTCCAACACATTTGGATGGATATTTTTATGCTAGACATGGTCCTCTTTTGTACCCAAATACGCTGAATCACTTCGAGCTACATTGGATCGATGATTTCCCTTAAGAGTCCAAAGTGCTAAAAGGTAGCAATCTTTGAAGGGCTATTTCTCTGAAACCATGATGTTTATAGACTCTTCATTTGAGGCTATGGGATCACGTTTGGCTCATCTACAATAAATTCTCTCAGTTTTTGCTATCTTGGAGGTGTTTTCTTGTGGTGGCAAGTTTTCAGTTGAGGGAAAAGTTGTCAAATGCAAGCAGTGTAAAGTTGCAAAGTGGTGCAACTTTCATTCTGCAACTTGTACGACCAAACGAATTGTTCCAACACGTCCAGATGAGTACGTTTACACTAGGGATGGTCCTCTTTTGCACCCAAATATGCTGAATCACTCAGAGCTACATTGGACTGATGATTTCCCTTAAGAGTCGAAAGTGCTAAAAGACAACAATCTTTGAAGGGCTATTTCTCAGAAACCATGATGTTTATAGACTCTCTGTTTGAGGCTATGGGATTGTGTTTGGCCCATCTACAATAACCTCTCTCAGTTTTTTCTATCTCAGAGGCATTTTTTCTTGGTGGCAAGTTTTTAGTTGAGGTAAAAATTGTCAGATGCAAGTAGTGTAAAGTTGCAAAGTGGTGCAACTTTCATTGTGCAACTCATACGACCAAAAATACTGTTCCGACACATCTAGATGGGTACGTTTATAAAAGAGATGGTCTTCTTTGCACCTAAATACACTGAATCACTCTGAGCTACATTGGACAGATAATTTCCCTTAAGAGTCCAAAGTGCTAAAAGGACATACCATTTATTGTACGGTCTGTAACTAGATGGTATGGCCATGGTAGATTTTATTAGGACTATATAAGGTGACTATGTGGGTTTAGAGAGCTAGAAAGGTCTGTACTTGAGTTGGTGAGTTGCCATGCATGGCAAAAATGAGTGAAATTAGGTGAAAAATGGTGGTTACAACTTGTTAATGTCAGTGAAATGTGGGGGCAACAAGATTTAAGGTTGGATCAAGCTTGTACAAGTCCTAATAGATGTATTTGATGAGTTTATAAGGCGTGGCAAGCTTAGAAACATTGATTTCCTTAAAAACCTCATGAAAGTTGTTAAAAATGAAGTTGCACCTAAGTTGGATTTGAGGAGAAAAAGTGGCAAGCCACTGTAATTTATTATTTATAAATAGGAGATATTACAAAACTGGTTGAAACGAGCATATCGACAGGAAAGAACTAGGAAGAAAACCTTCGGTTGTAGCTCTATTAAGTACAAAAAGTTATTGCAGAATTGTCCCAATAACAGTAACAACGCATACACCTATATGACCAATTCAACCTATGAGTTTCCAAAATACATAACCCTTTACATTTTAAACATACGCTTTATACAATTCCAGACATTTGACCCATATTTCAAAAAACATCACTGGATATAGATTATGCCCATACACAGTTATGACCCTTTTACATTGTTTCACATTTGAAAATTCAAATTTTACAAAATTTTCCTATTGGAGGCATTCAAGGCATAGTCTTCCACAATAGTAGTATGTTCACATTTTGGACTGACAAGCACCTATACAAACCATCAAGGTAGTTTAGAATAACCAATCTATATTATTCTAAATGACACAAAATATGATGAGATGGTAATGCAAACTATAAAAGACGCTTAGAATAACCAATCTATATTATTCTAATCTATCGCAGACCTCTCTGAAAGGATTAGAGCTAACTATTGTTGTAGCAGGTCCATGATCAATCATGTCAGGAATGTCACAAAAGTGGGAAAATGAGAAATCTATATTGTCACAATAGAAAAGATGCTTAGAATAACAAATCTATATTAATCTAAACAACCTGAATGATGATGAATTGGTGATGCAAACTATAAAAGATGCTTAGAATAACCAATCTATATTATTCTAAATGACACAAAATATGATGAGATGGTAATGCAAACTATAAAAGACACTTAGAATAACCAATCTATATTGTTGTAATCTATCGCATACCTCTCTGAAAGGATCAGAGCTGGCTACTGTTGTAGTAGGTCCATGATTAATCGTGCCAGGAATATTACAAAAGTGGGAAATGAGAAATCTATATTGTGACAATAGAAAAGATGCTTAGATTAACAAATATATATTAATCTAAACAACCTAAATGATGATGAATTAGTGATGCAAACTATAAAAGATGCGTACAATAACCAATCTATATTATTCTAAATGACACAAAATATGATATGGTAATGCAAACTATAAAAGATGCTTAGAATAACCAATCTATATTGTTGTAATCTATCGCATACCTCTCCGAAAGGATTAGAGCTGGCTATTGTTGCAGTAGGTCCATGATCAATCGTGCCAAAAATATCACAAAAGTACATACAAAATATCACTATTAAAGAAACCTGCATTGCAATAGTATACAAAGTATCAGTATTAAATAAACTTAAGAATAATGAATGTAAGCATTGTACTTTACATTCTTGAAAATGTTATTCAAGTGTTCTTGAAGGGTCATCTCTTTACTTGAGAGTATCCAATATTGCTTCATGATCAACATTACTAAGTGTCCATAGTTGTTTTGTCTTTGTTCTGGCATGATGCTTCAACAACTTAACATTTGTTGCTATAACAAGGTGCGAATACATGAGAATAGTTTTGTGTTTCTGGTAGTCTTCAAATGCAGGTATGCCATTCTTTCTAATCGTGTATGTTCGCAACCAAGTTCCTGCAACCACAACTGAACCTATAGGATACACGAAACCATCATCATCTTCTATCAGTTGTGTTAGATTATGCTTTACCCACACACATCAATCCAACCAATAGTATGATCTCTCTTCATTCCCCTATGGTGCAACAACAAAAAAAACATGTCCTAGTTGTAGTAGATCTGAAAGCCGGTCTTAATCAACTGAACTTTCTATTATGTCATTTATCATGGATATTGTTTAAGAACAAGGAGTTAAATACTTTGGAACCCATGTATCCACCAACTCACTTGACTCACATTGATCCCACTTGCATTGAATACAACTCTGACAAAAAAAAGCCAACTCTCATGTCAAAATGGTCCATGTTCCTGCATCTGAGCTTCAAAATGAATGCATCTTTGAAGAATCTTTGATTGTATGAACAATCCATTTTGCCTCCTACTATACCCTCCTCAACCAACCAAAAGAATCTATGCACTGTTGAATCAAGTGTCCCTCCCTATGACAATGTTGAACTACACCAATCAACAATAGAATGTGCATCGCTGAATTTTGCTCCTAAAATCTTCAATTGATCCTTAACTAGAGCTCTCTTTACACATGCACCTGCACCATCATGCTCCCCTTTCCCATGTTCAATGTTGAACTACACCAATCAACAATAGAATGTGCATCACTGAATTTTTCTCCTAAAATCTTCAATTTCTCCTTAACTAGAGCTCTCTTTACATATGCACCTGCTCCATCATGCTCCCCTTTCCCATGTTCAGCTTCAAAAAAAACTCCAAATATGAGGTAGACCCCTCTCTACATGCATTCTACTCAACCAATAAAACATACGAGCATTCTTGAATTGACCTATGTAATTATCTGACCAAATGAGATGTTGGCCCAGTGTTATATCATGCTCCTGCAAGAACTCAAAAAAATTCTCAAAACAATGCTGGACATACTCTGATGAGTGAGATCTATCATCACTCATATAAAAATGATACTCTGATTATCTTTTGATCCTCCTCTATACTATCATGTGCATGACTAAATGTTATGTGGACAAAAATAGCAATTTGAATGGAATTGTAATACTGAGATTGTACCTCGTTTTGTGGTTGTAATGTGTATTTTTTTATCAAAATCAACCACTGATATAATAGTTCCAATCAGAAAAGAGTCCTTACACATCCTAAATTGTTGTTCCAACCACTAAGACCTATGACTATGCCTTGCATACTTGTAGAAAATACTGTCCTTAAAATCCAAAATAAAATCAGCAACATTGCATTCTTTTATAACCAGCTCACATCTAGAACCTTCACTTCCACTCTGCAAAGTATATTTGACTATCTCATATCTCTTTTTCTCAACAAGCTTCTTTCCAAGTTCATGTTTGAAACTCTCATGAAAACATTGAACAAACTTTGACAAGCCACCACATTGTGAGCACTTCGCATTTAAATAATCATTTCTATAGAAAAAGCAACCATCATCTCTAGAACATAGAAATAGATCTAGCAAGTCCCTTGATGATTTCAGAAGATGCATTGCACCACACTCCTGCAACATTTCATTAGTATGCAAAGTAGAACGGATATAGCATAATAGCTCATGGTACATTGAAAACTCCACATGGTATTTGCAACAACAAGTATTACGAATCTTAAGAGGCACACAATAAAATGGCTTCAAACCTTCAAAAGTCCTTTGTGAAATTTCCATATTTGGATGTGTTTCAATAAATTTTTTGAACAACATTGTTTGGCTTGATTCCAAGAAATGTTTAGGATGTGGTGTATGGTCTCGATTTCCATTTCTTAACTTTAAAACATCCTTTGCATTGGGTGATACTTTAGAGTTATCATGCCAAAATTGCTAAATTATTTGCTTTACATTATCAGTTAGCTTCTTATCAACACGTGGAAGCCTCCTGGAAAAATCCCATGTATCATTTTGAAGAGGATCATCTATTCTTTCTCTTCTTGCGAGTGCTCTATCCAAAGTTTTTTATTTATGCCAAAATCAATACAAGTTTGTCTCATAAAGCGATCCTTTTCCAATTGATGACTTACTAAGGCAATAATGACTCTTCGAGTAGCTCTCTTATCATTTTCCTTGTTATTTTTTCCAATAGACTTGAGAGCATTAAAAATATTTTTGACAATAATATAATTTTTTTCAGTCTTCTTGTTCACACAAATCTTCAATTTGGCTAGCAAAGGTCTCATCTTTTGCATCTTTAGAAATTGTACAAAAAGTTGGCATTGCTCAATCAATGTCTTATCACTAAAATATTGGTTGAAAAGTTTCTAGCCCACAACCGAATAGTTCGTGTTGACCTCTTGACTTCAAAATTGTTTATAATGCTCTCATCAATTTCAAGTAACCATTTAGGGGTTCTTGAAGGTCTTGAATTTGGAATATGTCTTTCTTCCACACAAGGTTCTTCATTTCTCATGTAATCTGGTGAAACATAATTTATAATTGCTTCAATATTATGTTCAAAATATTCATTTCCAACATTTTCACCTTGAACATTTTTAATATCAATTTGAATAATTTCATTCCCAATTTCACTATCATGTTCAACATCTTCAAATCCAACATTTTCACCTTGAACATTTTCATTATCAATTTCAATATTTTCATTCCCAATTTCAATATCATGTTCAACATCTTCAAATCCAACATTTTCACCTTGAACATTTTCATTATCAATTTCAATATTTTCATTCCCAATTTGAATATCATGTTCAACATCTTCAATTCCAACATTTTCACCTTGAATATTTTCACCTTGAATGTATTCAATTTCCTTTTCACTGGAAAGACCATAGGGGTCAGGTTCACCAATATTTAACATACCCTTTCTTCTCTTCCTATGACCTTCTCTATCTCTTTGTCTATATGCTTCAATTTTTTCTTTTGTAAGATTTCTCTTACGTTTTTGCTTCCAACGACTGCTACTTCCCATTATACCTCATAAAATATGCTAAAAAATCATTGCCTATGAAAAATTTGAGTAGAAGATGCTCCAAAAAGTTGATCTTTGTCTCTTCTTGTCTGAAACCGTACGTTTGTCACCTGCAAAGCCTACAAGTAGAATGTAGGGTCTGTTGGAATACATAAAACATCCCACATGGAGTTTTTCTATGGCCCACAAATTTGATATCCATTATAATCTAATATCTTATTTGAAAAACATTTTAAAATGTTTTGTAATGGTATGATTTTAGTTCTATAAATCAAATATCCAATTTTTGTACACATAGACCTAAGGGTTAATGGTAGATGGTAGAGGGTTTAAGGGTTAATGGTTTAGGGTTTAGGGTATAGGGTTTAAGGGTTAAGGGTTAAGGGTTTAGGGTTTAGGGTATAGGGTAGAGGG
>VDFB02000003.1:131706656-131748529 GCA_007258455.2 Sequoia sempervirens
GGAGAGGGTGGGAGAGAGTGGGAGAGGAGGGAGACAGTAGGAGAGGGTGGGAGAGAGGGTTACAAAGAGTGGGAGAGATTAGGAGAGTGGGAGAGAGTGGGAGAGATTGGGGGAGAGGGAGGGAGAGAGTGGGATAGAGGATGGGAGAGGGTGCGAGAGGGTGCGAGAGGGTGGGATAGAGACCTGAGAGAGGGAGAGTGGGTTAGGAGAGAGATAGTTGAGAGAGAGAAAGTAGAGGGTAGAGGGTTTCAAGGTTAAGGGTTTAGGGTTTAGGGTTAAGGGTAGAGGGGAGAGAGAGGGAGGGAGTTAGAGAGAGATAAAAGGTAGAGGGGAGAGAAATAAGAGTGATCGAGTGAGAGACTTGGGAGAGAGAGAGGGAAATAGATAATATTTTTAAATATTTTATATATTAGTAATATATATATATATATATATAAATATTTATACATTATACATAATAATATAATCTATTATATATTAAATACATAATTCGGTAAGATATTATCATAAATTGTATATTATATATTACATTATAAACTATATTGTATATTATATATTAAATTATAAACTTTATTGCATTTTTTAAATCATATATTATAAATTGTATAACATTTTTGCAACTCTATATAAAACATATTGGATATCGGATTCAAATCGGATATCCAATTTGAATCAGATATCTGATATGTCTAACACAAAATTTAATGCCTAAGGATTAGCCTCAAGCTTGCTTTGAATTTTGGTTCGAACCTGCCAATCCTAAGAAGTCAACACAAAAAATGTGTTTAACAACTTACCTTTCATTCTAGACTTCGCCCATGTGGCTAATGACTTTTTTTTACCCAAAATTGATGAAACAAAAGGGTTTGTAAAGGGCTTCTCAGAATTTCACAATATAAATTATACTTTGGTTGGAATCTAATAAATAATTATTATTCATTTTCTATTAGAATTATGACTAAAGTCTTGATTAATCTTGATTGAAAAACATCTATTTCTTTCAAAATGGTATCACATTTTTTAGATACAAAATATGTGTCACATTCTCCTTCACATACTATAGGATTAAAAAAATGAATTTCATAAAGTTTTGACCAAGTTAAGGTGGTTAGACATGCTTGGGTTTTATATTTTTAAATTTGTAATAAAAATTCATGAGTGAATTATTTAGTTGGAAAAAAATTACAAAAAATATGCATCACATCCGGACATGAGTCCTCTATTTATATCTAAAATATTATAAAAAAATATTATCATTTTATTATGGTTAGGGTGGTCAGACAGACACCTACTTTTTTTCCCCTGAAATTTAAGTACTACTGCATTGAAAATTCAATTTTTCACCAAATAGAATTTTTTTAAGAAAAATAAACCTAGTAGTTTAGAAATTACATTTAATTTGCTACAAATTCTATTCTTACATATTTTTGAAATAATATAGATAACTTATTCAAATTTGTACGTCAAGTTTCCTAACTCTGATTTTTCTAAATTTTCATTGCTACTTAAAGACCTATTTTTTCCATGATGATCCTGCACATATCCGACTAAAGGAAATCATTGTTGTAGAAATCATTGCTTGTGATACAGGATCTTTTCTATTACTAGCCTACTAGGTGATGAGATTTTCATCTATATATACTACTTCCTTTCAAAAATGAGTTTGGAAGATACATAAAAATTAGGAAAAAGACACCAGGACTTTTGTATAGATTTTAGATTATTGTATGAGACTATCAGACTGTGCCATTGTTCGACCTTTCTATTTTTCTTGAGCTATTTGATAAAAAAATATATTGTGCCATTATTGTCCTAAATTGTTTATTTGCAAAACTTCTATGATTTTAATACAAGTTTGTTGGTTAGATCATGTCTTTAACTCCTCTTTTCAGTGAATGTGTATGAGAATTATTTTATGTCATTGAATAAAGTATTTGGGTTTTTACCTTTGATTTTTGTTATTCTGAAACATAGCAAATTGTTGATTGGGCCCTTAAATCGAATCCCAAAAGATAGATTTATCATGCCTATATCTATTCCTTAGTGCATTGCCTTAGTTAGATCTTTATTTTTTATATTTGCTTCCTTTTCCCATTCCAAAACCCAAATTATAGAAGAAGTTAGCTTCTTTAAAAACCCATAGGTCACTCAGTTTAGTGCAATTGGTCCCCCCATTAACTGAGTTCCCTATAAAGGCTACTACCTTGCCAATTTTTGGCATCAATAGTTTCTTTTTTTCTAGAACACCTAGTGGGACTGCTTAAATGAATCTAAATCTAAAGAGGGTGCATGAGCCATCAGCCTATTACTAGATCCCAAATAGCGAATAGTCCTGGTTTGTTAGTGCCACCACTAAGAACAATACAAGTCGCGATCCAAATAGTGAATGTTCCACTTCTTTCACCCCTTCTGCTAGCCATGTTGCCAACCACTAACATAAATTATGTGACATGGGATGTCAAAAGTCCTCCAGTATCACCCATCATTTAGGCCCCTATCTCAGTCTCCACTTTAAAAGCTATACCTAAGTTCACTGGAGATGGCTCAAGAACACCATCCAAACATCTGCAAGATGTGGTAGACATTTTCCTAGTGCATGAAATTATAGACCAAAATATAGTGCTAAGGTTGCTCACAACCTCTTTTAGAGGTAAAGTGTTGGATTGGTACCGCACCTTACAAGCTAATACTATTGCTACCTAGGATCAACTTAGAGACCCTTTCTATGAAATATTCTCGAATGATGGATACAAGTCTTCACAATATCATCAACTATCGGTCATAAAATGAGCTCCATACGAAGCAAAGACTGACTTCAACACCCAGTTCCATATAACTTGGTGGAGAATTCAGGTTGCCATCCACTTGCTGGCTGAGTTGGTGTTCATGTTCTACTTAAATTCCATCAACACCGACATATTGATGATGATCCAATCTCTTGGTGAAACCATACTATCAAACACATATAGCATCGTAGTCAAGGCAAAGAATAATCTAATAGACGTAGGGAAGTTTTCACCTAGACCCATCATGCCTATATTTCCCAAAATATCATTTCTCACCTAGGAGATTTCATCTACTAGTACACTCACACCCCTTCAATCTAGGTACACATACCCAAGCACACCACAAAATGTTGCTTCCACATCTGACTCTTCAAAATATGAGATGAGCGATGTTAACAAAATGTTTTGGACCATCGCCAATGAAATAACTATCATCAAGCAGAACCAGTCTATGCCTCCAAAGCCAATCTATCAGAATTATCAGGGAAGAAGGTCTTCTTACCAAAAAAACTAGTTCCAAGGAGGCACTCCCACAAATCCACATGCGCAAACAACTAATTAAATAGTACTACCAGTGCTTTCTCTATTACAGAGTGTTAACCCAAGCTTGAGCAGAGAGCTGATAATAGGGAAAAACAATCTAGTTGATGACATCAACCCCTAGTGCTTCCCTTGTAGCAACATAGAGATGCCTCAAAACTGTCTGCACAAAAATCTTCAACAAAAGGTGGCAGAATAGCGTAGCCAAGTTGCAACTTCAGACCATGGAGGTTATGTATATTCCTCTCTGTAAATGGAAAACATGATACTCACTACGCAAATGCAAGGGATGTCCTTGGAGCAAGATACAGATATTGCTCCTGATCACATGCTTTTCTCATGGATGGAAGAAGAAGAGGCGGTGTTTTCCAATGATGCATCCACATCAAAAACCCCACAAGTGCAGTCTAATTACAACACTCACTCAAAGAGGATATTCATGAGAAAACCTGTCATCCTGCAACTAGTCAGCCCACAGCCCAAAAGTGCTTTAGACTAGACACCCAGTACCTTTGTAGTGACACAACAATGTTCACTGCAAAGGGAAATTTTTATAACCAAAGCTAAGGAGTAGAAGCCTCCAAATCTGCCACCATTCAATGTAGTGGAACAATTGAAAAAATCATCTACTAATGTGTCTCTTTGGGATACCTTAGCCATTTTGGAGCAAAAGACATTGCTATAGAAGGCTCTCTAGGAGGATCCAATTAGTGAGTCAACAGAACAATCGCTCAAAGGAAAGGCTATTGACCTACAACCCCTTGCCAAGATTCTCACAAATAGCATAGAGGAAGCCTGTGCTAAGGTTAGAGATAAGCCAAAACCAAAACCTTTCTTCCTAACTCTTATTGTGGGAGAGAAATTATTACACAATTTCATGATTGACTCTGACGCTAGCACTACAGTCATGCTCAAACTGATAGTTGAAGCCTTAGGACTTAGCTATGAACCTTTAAAGAAGGGGGTTATGTAGCTTGATGGGAAAAAATTTGAAACCTTAGGTGTCATCAAAGACCTCCCCTTGACTCTGTTCTCCTACCCTAGCATCACATTTATGTAAGATACTGCAATCATAGACATTCCCCCATGTTCGGTCTCTACCTATCCCAAGAATTCACTTCAAAGCTAGGAGAATATCTGTCTTTAGACTAGTCATACTTGATCCTAAGGATGAAGCATGAGGCTAAAATAAAAATAGTGTTTGAAGCTCTGCATTTAGAACATGTGGTCAATGAAGCCATGATCAACTTTGAGGTTGCTCATACCTATTTCACCAAGGAGGAAATGTATTGCACTAAGTTGCTAGAAGATGAAAAGGTGACCAGAGACCAGAAAAATTCATAAGAGGTCCTCTTGAGTGAATACATAGACATTGATCCTTTTGGAAACTATCATGCTATTGGGTTAGGCACTTATGTCATCTATGATGAAGATCAAGTGCTTCTGAAGGTTGTGAAGGAACCTGAAAGTGATCAAGCTTTAGAGCTATGGAAACTGCACTTTGATGGAGAAAGATGCAAAGTGGGTGCAAGAGCTAAGATATGTTTGACATCCCTACACAATGAAAAAACACTCTAGTATTTCTGATTCCAGTTCGCTTGTTTGAACAATAAAGTTGAGTATGAAGGCCTAGTATAAGGTCTAAGCTTAGAAGAGTGGATGGGAATCAAGCAATTAATGGTGTTCGAAGATTCTAAAATAATAGTCAACCGAGTCTAAGGGGTCTCTGTTGCAAATAATATTCACATGTGATCCTATAGACATAGGGTCTAGGACCTGATCAAAGGTTTTGAAGCCTTTAATATCCAGACAATGCCCCGATAACAATATAGTGATGCAAACCACATGGCCGCAATTGGATCTCAGTTTGACCCTCTCTCTGACCTAATTCATAACAAACACTTTGTATGAGTGATAGTCCAACCGAAAATTCTAGATAATGATAAGAGCTGGAAAGTGTTTGACAGCGACGGACACATCACCTCATTCATCCAACAGTTGAGCGAGTTTGCTGACCAACTCCAACCAAAGATTGTAGAGGACTATGATGGACAAATCATTTAGTTGAGGTCTAACAAGATTCCAAAGGGGCTAGCCACTCTCAAAAACCTATTTGATTGTGACGATGCAAGAAATGATAAAAGAAAGTTTGTAGTAGACAAAAGCAACTATGTAGACCTTTAGGTCACAGATGGAAGAAAGCTTAAAGTCAGGAAGGACATTCTGCATCATGATAAAGAAAGGCTCATCAACTTCTATGAGAAGTATGAAGTAGTAGTGGCCTAGTCATATGATGACCTTAATGGATATGATCCTGACATCATCCAACATACAATAGAGCAGAATGAAGGTAAAAAACTAGTCTACCAAAAATAGAGGCTAGTGAATCCAAAGATTGAAGCATTGATGGTGCAAGAGCTGAAAAAGATAATTTAGTCTTAGATCGTCTTCTCGATCAAGCACAACATATGGGTTTCCAACTTGGTCCCAGTCTAAAAGAAGAACATAGTTATCTGCCTATGTGTTGACTTTCAGGACCTAAATAGAGCATCCCTAAAGGATCACTACTTGTTGCCTTCCATGGATTCAATCTTGCAAACAATGGCAGGGTCTGAAATGCTTTCTCTTATGGATCATTTTTTTGGGTACAATCAGATATGGGTCAAAGAGGAGGACCAACACAAAATGACGTTCACTACCAAGTGGAGAATGTTCACATATGCTAAAATTCTCTTCAGCCTGTCAAATGTGGGAGCTACTTTCCAGCAGAAAATGTATATCGCTTTTAATGAATTAATTAACAAGATTATCCTAATCTATTTGGATGATCTAACTATATTCTCCAAACATAAGGATGATCACTTTGATCACCTTGAGATAGTTTTCAAAAAATGCCAGGAGTTTAGGGTATCCCTAAACCCAAAAAAATTGTCTTTGGAGTACCACAAGGCAAGCTATTGGGACATGTAGTGTCCAAAGAAAGAATTGAAATTAACCCCAAGTAGGTGAAAGCAATCAAAGAGCTTCCCCTACCAGTCAACAAGAAAGGAGTCTAGTCTTTCTTAGGGAAGGTAAATTTTGTGAGAAAATTCATTTCAAACTTTGCAGGATTAATCAAACCAATCACCCTGATGTTGAAAAAGGATCAATTATTCAAATGGACTAAAGGAGCTAGAGAATCCTTCGAGAAGGTTAAGGATGATATTTCCTTAGCTCCTATGCTATTTAATCTAGACCTATCGAATGACTTCATAATGTATGTATTAAGTAGAAAATCAAGCATTGTTATTGTCTTAACTCAAAAGGGATGATGAAGGAAAGGGAGAACATTAGATATCATTTCACTCCTAGACCCTGAAGGAATATGAGATGAACTAAAACTTTGTTGAGAGGCAAGAAGTTTTGACATCTAATATCTTGTAATAAGGTGATTGTTTATGTCACATATTCCAATGTGCACAAATACATCATGGAAGGAGAAATCATCGAAAAGAGGGGTAACTGGATCACTAAGATCCTTGAATACGAAATTGAGGTCAAGCCTATAAAGATTGTCCAAGGAAGAAGACTGTGTGAATATCTAACACACGATGAAGAAATGAAATATGAAGAAGAGCAACCGGAGTTGGTTCTAACCAATGAGTCCAAATCCGAAGGCTGTTGGCTAGCAGATAGAGTGAGGTTTATGCATACTAGAAAATACTCGCCAAACCTTCCTTCTCAAAAGAGAATATTCTATAGAATACATAATAGTGGATATGCGCTCATTGAAGGGGTCCTTTTCAAAAGGAACTTCAACAATGTTATATTTCAGTGTGTCACCATAGAGCAAGTGAAGAGGATTCTCGACACTTTCCACAAGAATCTCGCGGGCGGACACTTCTCTGTGAGGACCACCACCATTAAAATCATGTGTGCTGAGTAGTTCTAGCCTACGCTATTCAATGAATTATAATCTTTGGTAGAAGCTTGCAAGGAATGCTAATTCTTTGCAGGAAGAAGAAATTGTTTTGCCATGCCTCTCAATCCGATAGTGGTTGATGAGCCTTTCACACAATGGGGCCTTGATTTCATTGGAATGACCAATCCTGCCTCTAGTGCTAGACATAAATGGATTCTAATGGACATGAACTACTTTACTAGATGGACCAAGGCCATGCCCCTCAAGAATGCAATGGAGGAAAAGATCGAGGACTTCCTTGAGGAATTGGTGACAAGATTCAGCCCGCCAAAGACTATCTTCTCTCACAATGCCAACGCTTTCCTAGGTTCCAAGGTATGTCAATTCACACTCGTGCATGGCATATTATTGAAAACATCATCAAATTACTACCTGTAGGGGAATGGCCTGGCTGAGTCGACTAACAAAAATTTAGTCTGACTCATCAAAAGAATCAAGTTGGAACACCAAAGGGAATGGCATAAGAACCTTCGAGCAGCACTATGGGTGGATCACATAACTCCCAAGAAAGTCCTCAATACTTTTCTGTATGAGATAGTGTATGGGAAAGAAGCACTATTGTCTATCTCTATGGAGATTTCGGCACTGAAATTGCTCAAATCTCTTGAGGTAGAACAAAACAGTGCCAGGGGGTCAGCTAGACAAGTTTCTAGAAGTGCAAGAAAAAAGGGGAAAGGCCCTGATAGCCATGTCCAATAGCTAGTAGGTGGTTAAGATATGGTTTGACAAGAAATCTTCAAACCAAGGTCTAAAGTGTGGGGACTTAGTGCTAACATTCAACAAAAAGGCTACAAAGCTAGGCCAGCACATAAAGTTTGACAACCTTTGAGAAGGCCTTTCAAAACAATTCAATGCTAGCAACACAATGCATTTGAATTGGAAAATATGGAGCATGAATCATGGGGTATTCCAGTTAACGAAATTCACCTAAAATATTTAATTAAGCTTCAATATTATGCCACAAGTGTAAATATGTGAATAGTGTAATTATTTATTTTTTATGTTTGTTGACCGATCTTTCAATAATTTTCATTCTACGATGCGAGGAAGTAAGAAAAAATGAAACCCATTATTGCAAAGGGTAGAGAGAAATAAAAGCAACCCATGAAGAAGAGGAAAATGACACCCATATGCAAAATTGAAATGAACACATATATGCAAGAAAAGAAAAAGAGAACCCACATTGAAAAATCAAAAGGAAAAGGAGACAAAATGTTAATATTAGTTGTATTTTCATTATATTTATATACTTCAATAAGTACATTGTCAAAATGGCTCTGAGGCCATTCTTTTAGAGTATATCTATATATATTCTATGGTTTCTTCATATATATGTGTAGTAAGGCCTTTTCTAGGCGTATATACAAAATGTATTAGCAAAAAGATGATTTCTCAAGGCATAAAAGTTTTTAGTCATGAGCAGTGGCAAGGGAGGCATCGACAATAGTGTTTGGAATTACTTCATTAGCTTGACTAGCCGTAGTACCAGTAGCAACATCCACAAGAGCAATGGAAAGCGGCAGAGGGAACACTAGGTTCTTGAAGTCAGTGTACCGGTCGATGTCATAGAAAGGAACCACATTGTACAAGTGAAATAGGAAGTGGCAGGCACAGGTTACCCTTTGATGATTCTCTTCTTGTGACTGGATGTGGAACCCACTCAGGAATGGCACCCATGGTACTATTGCATCTTCTTCAATATACTTTTGAAGGTCACTCACCATTGGCAGGCCTATACCAAACACAACATTTTCCACCACCTCTCCAAGGCCGCCTAGGTACTTCTTCAGAAATATTTCAAGCACCAATCAAAGAATCAATGGCTTGGGAACCTTGATGTCAAGCATAGAATCGATGAAGTGAGAGCATACATTAGTATTAACTCTATACTTTTCTTCATATTCAATGCAGTCCCTCCTCAGAACCCACTTCATCGCTACAATGGCCACTGAATGCTTATTCTTGGTCATTCTTTTGAGATGCCTAGTCGAGATTTCACCTAGGAATGTTGTCTAGGATTTCTTGCAGACTAACCTAATAGGGGTATTCATGGTAGCAAGCTCTATACAACTATCTGACACTAGCTCTACACAAACTGCCTAAGTCTAGCTCTATGCAAATTCTACTCAGTTGCCTAATGCTAAATTCTAAGCCAACTGCCTATTACCAATTTTAGTAAAACTGCTAAGTGTGATCTCTCTATTGCCTAAGCGCCTATTTATAGAAATAGTTAGGATATGCGTGGTAATTTGCATGCCATAAGCATGATGATAATCGAGTACGAACTCAAAAATCACACCAGGGCTTGCTCAATTTTCCCACCTAGTTGTGTTTGCTAGGTACAGTTTTCTACATGCAAGATAAATGAGGGATAATTAATTAGCATAAGCTGGTGGCAATCATCAATGATTGTCTATATGGCCAATCATCATTCTATAGGTGCTTCTCAAACTCCAAAGAGGAACACAAATCTTTTCAAGTGATTATTGCATCTTTGGGCTTAATTATTCCTTTTGGGATATTAATTGCTAAAGCATGTGAAGCCTAAGATGCCTTCAAGTCACCGGCTCAAGTTCCAAGAAAATCACGTTGTACAACATTATTACCAAATCATCATTATGGATTATGGTCATTTCAAAATGGAAAATAATTCATTTCACACAAGCAAAAGAGTTGGCAGTACGTGCTGAATTCAATGCTAAAAGGCGAGCATTGTTAGCTACCCAAGAAAGAAATAACTAAGTATTGCATGCAAGAAGCTAACATCGAAAAAGCTTTTTGAGCACACTACCTAGAGTAAAGGTTTTGAGCATAAAGGGAGCCAAAGTGAATTACATAGAATTTTAACACAGTTAAGGTTACAGTACCCTAAAATGGCTAGAAGTTCTTAGATGGAGGCATAGGTTGAGGCAACCCAATGCTTGTATGATGACATGATAGCAGCACCAATCATCAATATTTTTTATGACACTTGTTACGTGTTGCCTGGGATGCTAGAAAAACTAGAACAGGTTCACACATAGGCCCTGGAAAAGCCCAAAATTTGTAGGGACCAAAGCCAAATAAGGGAGGAATGGGATAATATCCATGACCCCATCCTCGCTAAGAACCCTAAGACTCTTAGGGAAGGAGCGTGTGAAAGAATGAAAAAGGATGATAGCATAGGGAAAATGGCATATAAGCTATGGTTTAGCGGTCTTCCACAATATATGGTCCCCTTTGTGCATCATTTCTCGGAGCTTGTTCACGAGGCCATCGAGCATTTCAACCTAGATACCAACACCATCGAAGATCAAACACTGAGAGTCAACATCAGTGAAGATGCTATCTAGAGCATGCTATGTATCCCAGTGAGCCACTCTAAAGTAGACAGAATGGAGATATTTAATCCAGAAAGTGGGAGCACCTTTTGGAGAGGAAAGGGCAAAGCTTTAGACTTTTATAATGTCGAAACATAGAGGCCTGAGGAATTTTGCAATGAGCTGCCACAAATTCCAGTCGTGCATAATGCCTTCAAGTAGGATATGCAAGATACACTCTCCATGCTGGCATTTGTTTGCAGTCTAGATGAAGATAAATGGGTGCAAGAATTATAGTTGGGTTTGGGTTTTTAGTTGTCAAGGAAAAAGTCCTTGTTCTGGTATGACTTTGTAGGAGTCATTTACTGAGAAATATGAGCCAAATACGAGAGTACAAGATGCAATGCAAGTTCAAGCTTCCTTCCTTGCTTGATCATATGTTCTTATACCAGAACCCTAACTTCTTCAGTAAAATGATGTCATTATCTATTTTTACTAATGAAGGAGCCAAAAAACTAGTTTTTGTATGGACTCCCCTCCTTTTCACAACACGTGACTATTATGCATTTTCAGAGTTTTTCTTAACTTTGATTTTGTGAAATTTTGATAAGAATGGTTGTCTCTATTGGCTTTCCACCAACCAGATGAAGTGGATGCAGAGCTTCACTCCTAAATGTGACTAGTTCCTTGGGAGGGATTTTATATTCATTCGCATGCATGACTTTATCAAGGAGCCATTCCGGCTCCTAGAGTATGTCACACATAGGGTATTAACCCTTGAAATGTTTAGGCAGATCTCCATTATTGATTATAAGTTTTGTAGAGGAAAGGGCAAGAGAGGATTTTTAAAATTCTCACTAACCTTCAAATGGGTGGTAATGGCGAAAAAATAGTTGCACAAGTTGATAGAAGAAAAGTTGGCTCATCTGGGGTTAGTGATGATCTATGAAAAATGGAATTACAACCCCTTTAACAACTTGGGTAATGAATTCATCAAGGTAACCCATAGCCCCTAGCCATATTGGGAAAAGCGACAGAGTTCGATGGAGGAGCATGATGATCTGTTGGTGCACCTGGCCTATATTCCTACCAATGATAGCAGGCTGCCATGGCTTCATTTATACCTCTGATTAGCAAAGTATAATGAGAAGCACAAAATAGGGGCCACCCTCCGCAGCAAGTTGTCAAGGAAAGAGAGCTAGAGCGAGGAAAGAATTAGGGATTTCTAGATCTACCGACAAGAAATACAATGCCTTGATGCTCCTTACTAGAGCATAGTGATGGATGAAAGGTTTGATAAATTGTGGGATGACACGCATACTGATTTTGACACGAGCGACAAAAATTTTGACCCAAAGGAGTTCAAAATGCATGTAGATAAGGGAAATGAGAAGGAAAGTGAAGTACATATAGACCCTACACAATAAACAAAGAAGGTTGTGAAGTAGCTAGTCAAGGTCTCTTCAAATGTGTGGTTCAATAAATTTAGTTGGGAGCCTCACAAACATGCACCTAGACCACAAGAAGGTCAAAAACAATCCAACAACAATAATCAGAGACCATACAAGTGTAGGAATCACCACCCAACAAGAGGCGGTGCACATATGCAACTAAAGTAGAGGGTTTGCAAGGGCCTGTAACAAGCCTAGGGCCCGAAATGAACACAGAGCCAGTGACAAGCCAAAGATCACAGTCATCCACACTACAAGTAACTTTTTCTCCCTCTTCTCTTGTTTTATAATCTTTAGTTACTCCTGCTATGTCTGTAGTGCCCCTCACCATAGGTGTTGGCCTTTCTTTTTCTACTTCTACTGCAATGGTCGCATGAGGTTTCTCCCAGTTCTCCCAGGTGAGACCATTTGTTTTGAATCCTCTGCAGACCCTTACACCTTTCATCGCTTCCCAATCCACCTCTGCTATCTCTTTTCCCTTTGCATCTGTGACTGCCACTAACACCTCTTTGGCTACTACTATATCGAGCCCAACCCAGTTCACCTAGCAGTTGGAGTCTTCCATGACCTCGCTACCACCCCAACACCTAATGAGTCCTCCTACTGATTCTCAAATTGGGCTTTTGTATACCCTCCTTTCTCCCCACAGATAGACACTCTTCCAAAGAAGAAAGCTTTCGAGACCACTATCCTCACATTCCCTTTTGCCCTTCCTTGCAGTGCACCTTTCATACGTGGGCTAGTTCAGTCACCAACCCAATTTATGGTGTAGGGAAATAAAGCAAAGGAAATGCGAGTTGTCAAAATCCAAAAGCAGTGGGCCAAGGATGCCAAGAAGCTAGTGAAGCTAAAGGTGTAGACTATCTTCAATGAGGCTTAGCAATCACTACATTTCACAACCATGTATCCGAACATTATCAAACTATATGGGGAAATGCAACCCAATGTTTACAACATCTTTTCCATGGGACTCAATCTGAGCATAGCCCGACTGTAGGAAAAAGTTGAGCTCATGGAAGAAACATAGCGGGTGGTGACCACTGACTTCCTCAAGTCTAGTTGCCAGCTAAAGAGAAAGGAGGAGGAGCAAAAACTTGTAAAGGATGGAATTGAGGTCCTAATGGTGAAGGAAAAAGCGAGAGAAGAAAAAATTGTGTGCTTATCAGAGAAAGCGCAGGAAGTGGAGGTAGAGCAAACTAAACTCTGAGAGGAACTTGCAAAGTTCCAATCCTATGACCCTAATCTGGTCACCACACTGTGATGGAGGAACCAAGAATATCAGAACCAGTTGGCTCTAGTGGAGTAGGGGATGCAACAAAAAATTGAGGAGTTTGAATGGCAATGCACTCAATTGGAGCAAAAAATGAAATAGAAGGATGCCGACTTCGAGGGCCAAGGGGTTGAATTGGAGAAAGAACTCTAGGAGATGAAGCTTTCCCTTGAGGTGGAACCAATAAACAAAAATCAGGCTAAGGAAAATTGGTCCCTAGAATTGAGAAACATCCAGGGACAACTTGTGGCCATAAACAAAAGGGTTGTGAAACTAACATAAAATGTTGACTCAAGGGATGTAGAGATTTCCCTTCTGAAGAATGCTCCCCAACCCCCTGCTACCCAATTGGACCTCCTTATAGTGGCTCAACAACTATATATTTCATACTGGGATAAGGTCAAGGCCTTTTTCTTGACACTTCAGCCAATGCTCCAATTTATGGTAGAGGCAACAAATTTAGGCAAGGAAGTTCATAGAGCAATTGAACAGTTCCCACAAATCAATGTGGAGAGGGTTCCTGAGGTGGAAAATCTATTGGATAGGATATATGTGGTCTCAGATGAGGACTTAGCAAAAGCAAGGATTGGGGATCAGAAGGTTATTGCCAAAACAATGAACAAGTTCATTCACTGCCACTCGACTATCCTCCATGCTAGTGAGTGCATTGCCAAACTAGACCAAACCATGAATAGCATATGGGTTAGATTCTTCCAGCTGACCCAAATGGGTTTACCCTCCCCATTTCTTTTTGACGACTCAGTGGTGATTGTTGAGAAAATTGCGAAAAAGATAGGAGAGAAGCAGTAGGACACATCTAGTTTCTAGAGCTTCAAACAACCCCCTAATGTAGAATATATCAAGGGAATCACACACCCAATAGCATGGTTGCTCTTCCAACTTAAGTTTGGGCTGGTATATCTGCGACACTGCTTTACAAAGAAATGTTTGATTTGAGTGGAGTGCAAGAGAATCTGTGCAACATATCAACACCATATGAGGCTGACTGGTTGCCTCTGCAGGCCACTCTCTCTAAGCTTTAACTTTGTCACCCAATGTATGGGTCTCTATTCTACAAGCTATAAATTTATTGGGTTCCTCGTTCTGCAAGTGAAATGCCCCTAGTAGTCACCAAAAGTCGTGAATGTTAAATTCCTCGAGCTCCCTATAGGTGGTTTTTATTTTTGCTAAGTACCAACCAGTGCCTCATCTTTTTGAACTCCATTCGATGCTGCCACGTGTCTGCCAGACACTCACCATAGAAAATACTTCCTTCACTCTCCTACTAGCTTCTACCATGCTTCCACATGTTGTCACCAAAACACTTAAGGGTTTCTTCCCTTCACTTTTCAATCAGGCCTTGTCTACGTGCAACATAGATTTCATCTGCGTACACTTTTTGGTGGACCCCACAGTCGGCGCCGATAGTAGAGAATGCCTCCATGTGTCTTCACTACGCACTATTTCAATGCAAGGAGGAGGAATCAATGACTGAGCCCTGAACTACTGCCACATGTCTCTTTTGCGAGGACTTTATTGTAGGGAAGGAAAGAGTGAGCTGCATGCCCTACCAAGTTGTCACATGTCTTAACCGACTACATGATTGAATGGCACATGTCTGTGAAGGGGTTTGTTGGGACCACTGCCATCATTTAGAGGGGATGCATCTATTCAAGAAGCGACTACATGCCATGGCCCAAATCTTTTCTGTTGCAATAGCTGAAGGAAATCATTGTTACAGGAATCATTGCTCGTGATACGAGATATTTCCTATTACTGGCCCACCAAGCGGTGGAATTTTCATCTATATATACTGCTTCTTCCTTTCGAAAATGAGTTTGAAAGATATAGAGAAATTAGGAAAAAGACATCAGGCCTTTTGTATAGCTTTTAGATTATTGTATGAGACTCTCAGACTATGCCATTGTTCAACCTTTCTATTTTTCTTAAGCTATTTGATAAAACATTATACTATGCCATTATTGTCCTGAATTGTTTATTTGCAAAACTTCTATGATTTTAATAAAAGCTTGTTGGTTAGATCATGTCTTTGACTCCTCTTTTCAGTGAATGTGTATGAGAATTATTTTATGTCATTGAATAAAGTATTCAGGTTTTTACCTTTGATTTCTGTTATTTTGGAACATAGCAGATTGCTTATCAGGCTCTTAAATTGAATCCCAAAAGATAGATTTACCATGCCTATATCTATTCCTTGGTGCATAGCCTTAGTTAGATCTTTATTTTTTATATCTACTTCCTTTTCCCATTCCAAAACCCCAATTACAGAAGAAGCCGACTTCTTTAAAAACCTAGAGGTTACTTAGTTTAGCGCAATTGATCCCCCCATTAATTGAGTTTCCCATAAAATTTGTTACCTTGCCAATTTTTTGCATCAATAGGTATATGATTGAAGTTTGGGAAAGGGAACCCGTGTGACTATTAGAGATAAGTTGAGCATGATTAACCTATTTAGATTTCTCAAATTATTGATGGGCTATAAGGGGGGTATGAAATGTGAGTAGTGATTTTTCCTTATGGTCAATAGATAGAAATTTTTTCTTAACAAGATGATTGTTGAGAATCAAAAAGGTTTTGTTAAAGGTAGAAATATTTTGGATGTTGGTATTTCTAACCATAAAATTTTTCATTCTATGGAGCTCAATAAGAAATTGGGATGGCTTTGAAATTGGATATCTCCAAGGCATATGATAGATTGTCTTGGCCCTTCCTCATTGTTGTGCTAAAAAAAATGGTTTTCAAGGAAGGTTTCTGAACCGTAGATTTTTGGCTCCAATGTACTCTCTAACTCTTCTAGGGTTTTTCACCTAAAAGAAGAGAGTTTAGGCCAAAAATGCTAAGGGGTTCATTCAAATTATGTTATGTGTGATGTTTTCTAAGCTAAATGAAGTAAAATAAATGTAATCGAGTGATTTAAATGACTGATTATGAATGTAAAACCAAGATTTAAACTATGCTAGAAAACACATTGTGATATGCAAACAATGAGCTAAAAGATGAAATAATACAAAACAGAAAGGAATGGGATGAAACAAAGTGCAATTGGGAAAGACTTGAGGGATCTGGAATCTATAGAATGTTGTCTAAAGTTACTAAAAATCAATAGTGGGACTCATTTGCCTAGGGTGGAAAATTAGTCCTACTACTGGTAAAAAAGTGTTGGGAATAGGTTTCTAACTGTCAGGATCTAGAATCTGAAATTTTGTAGATTTTCAGTCTTAAGGTGGGATTCATTCACCACTGGTGGTGAATCAGGCCTCCCCCAAAATTTTGAGAAATCAGGAGACAACTCCGCAACACCAGATTTGGAAAAGTCTACTTGTCAAGTTGCCAAAGTCAATTATGTGGGAAATAAACAAAAAACCTTCTCCAAACTTGAAATAGAGTTGATATGATTTGAAGCACCTAGCTGACTTGTTGACCAATCTTCAATCACCTAAATGCTTGTAAAATATGCATACAAAGTTCTATAAACACACATGCAAGAGGGGGGAAATGGTTGAAGGTTAGCAAATAGGGGTTTGCCTTGGTCAAACCCCACTTTGGTAATCAAACCCTTGATGAAATAATGAAATGCAAGAGAACGATAAAATAACAACATGCAAAGGCTATCAACTTACCAAACCCTTGATGATGCAAATCTAAAATTGTGTCAATGGATGCTCCATAATGCTTGATTTGATGTTGTAAGATGCTTGAATGCTTGAGATGATGTGTGAATGAATGCTTGAATGAATAATTGAATGAATACTTGAATGAATGGGGGTTAGAATGGATGTAAAAACACTTATTTATAAAATCTTGTGCCTTAGTAACCCATTCATACCCCATCACAGGCCGACATTAAGTGATTTTGAATAAAACCCGAAAGGAAATTTAAAATATTTTGAATTTGGAGCCAAGGAGGACTCATTCGCCACCCATGGGAAATGGGTCCCACCTAGGACCTAAAAATGGGTGTCAAGAATTGTCTTGTATTTAATGTTATTTGTCAGGCTTACATTCAAAAATACACTTAATGAAAGCATATAAGGGCATAAAGGGGTCAAATAAAGCATAAGAAAGGGATAAATAGTGAAGTTATGCCTAGAAAAGCATGAAATCTTCTTACAAGACTTTACAACACTTCAAATTAGGACTTGTTTAGTGATGAAAATGTGATTTTAAGGTAAACAAAGTATAGAAGAGTGTAGAAATGTCTTACAACACTTCACAACACCTTCACAAGACATCATTATTTTAATTTTAGTACCTAAATATGCATTTTCAATCCATGTTACATCATAAAATTAGAGAAAAATAGACCAAACATCATTAAGCAAGGCCTAAAATACCATGAAAATGACAAGGGTCCATTTTTCTACAGTGTAGTTTCTTAAGCTAATAACCTTTTGTACTACTACTCCTAAGTGCTCAGTCTTGGTTAATGGTGTTCGCAAAGGGTATTTTTCTTGTGAGTGTGGCTTAAGGCAATGAGATCCTTTGTCCCCCTACCTTTTTATTATTGTGGAAGAAGTCCTTAGGAGAAATATTCAAAAGTGTTTAGATCAGAGATTGTTGAAAGGATTTAAGGTTGCTTCAAGTTTCTTCCTCCTACTTCACATCAATAGTTCGCTAATGCTACTATTATTTTTGGGGAAGCTTTTGATATTGAAATTGGGTACTGGAAATCAATTTTGAGTGATTATGCTAAGGCTTTTGGTTAGCATATAAATTATAACAAAAGAAAAATCTATTTCTTTAATGTCAATTAGATTATGAAAGAAAGGGTCATGATAATTCTTGGATGTCAGGATGTTGTTCTTCCTATTGCCTATCTTGGGCTACCTTTAATTTCTAAAAAACCAAATAACAATTATTGGAATTACATCATAGAAAGAGTTCAAAACAAGTTGGCGGGGTGGAAGGGTAAAATTCTTAGTCAAGCTAGGAAATTATAGAACATTTATGTTTACTATCTTTATCTCTTTAAAATTCATGCCTATAGTTGATAAGATTGAACAGATCCAAAGGAGATTTTTATGGACTAGAACTGAAGAGCGTAATAGAATTTCTTTAGTGGGATGGGAAAAAGTGTGTTCTCCTAAGCATGATGGAGGTAAATTGGTATAAGAATATTAATTTTTTTAGTAAAGCCCTTATTTCTAAAATGGGTTGGAACCTTATTGAAGGTGTTAAGGACTGGGTCAAAATCTTAAAGGTCAAATATTTAAGAAACATGAATTAGGGTAGTTTTCTTTGTGCTTTTGATCTTCCTTATGGCTCTATTTCTTGGAATAATCTATTGAAAACTAGAAATGTGTTACACCTTGGTGTTAGGAAAAGAATTGGGAATGGTAAGAATACTATTTTTTGGGAAGATGTTTGGTTTAATGGTCCTTTTCTTTCTTCTATCAATAATCTTCTTTAATTAAAACAAAGGTTAATTAGAATTAATGGTAAACAAATTCAGGTGTATATTAACTAGGAAGATATGGTGCCTAAATGGAAAAACGTCAAAGAACAATTATGAGGTGATAGATTTCTCAAAGGGGGAAGACAAAAAAATTGGGATTTGTTTTGTAAACTTTAAACCAACATATAGGAGACTGTGTTTTTTTCTCAAAGGATAGAGATGATGAATGGATATGGACTAAGCTTTCTTCAAGGTTCCTTTCGGTTAAATCTACTTAAGATTTGATGGAAAATATTTTGATACCTCCTAAGGAATTCCATTCGAAATAGGTTTGGATAGAAAATTTCACTCCCAAAGTGATTGTTTCTGGTGGGTTGTTGTTCATGAGAATATTCTAACTATAGATAACCTAAACAAAAGAGGTTTTCAATTTTTTAATAGATTTTGTCTTTGTTATGAAAATTTGAAGAACATTGTGCATTTATTTTTTCATTTTATGTATTCTAGAGAGGTTTGGTTCTATTTTCTTCCTCTACTGATGCTACATTGGTTCTTTCCTTCCTCTATTAAATAGTTTGTTGAAATTTGGCAAAGTTGTCCTTTTTCACATAATATTATTATTGATCTTTGGTGACAAGTTCCTACTTTCATTGTGTGGGGGGTTATGGAAGGAGAGAAACAATAGAATCTTCAGGGATAGGAAAAGAAGTAGTAAAGATATGTTCATTTCTATGAAACATCAGCTATAGGTGAAACATTGGGAAAGGGGATCCTTAATGTTAAGGGGGTATTTTCTCTATTTGTGTCTTTCCCTAAGGGAATTTCATTAGGAAAGAGATTACAAGGTGTAAAGATTAAATTTTAACCTCAATGGTTAGTCAATCAGACTTGGATCTCAATCCTTAGGACAATAATACAGATTTGAAACCAAAATAAAATGATTTGCAATGCTCAAACTGAATGAATTATAAGACCTAACACATGAAATGTATTTGTTTGAAAGTGCATAAACTAAAATCATAGTTTGTAGGCAGATTTAAGAAGGGTTTGGATACATGCACTTGTCATCAAAATTTGATTTTGAGGTTTGTTGAAGGACAGGTTCAACCTAGGGTGAATAGGTCCTGGTAGTTGTTTCCAAAACTATAAAAATTGAAGTTGTAGCCCTCTGTCTACACTATGCTCCTATACTTGTAAATCTTCATTTTTAGATCTAGACCTGCAATAAATCTGCAAACAAATTTTTTTGTTTGTTTGTATGGGGGTTTTCCTTCATCAAACCCCTAGTTTGGTAATTAAACCTTGATAAAAGACAAATATCTAGAATAAATGACAATATGTGAGCCCTAACCTTAAGTGAATCTAAGATTTTTATGAGCTAACAAGCAAAGAAACCCTACTCAAGTGTGTTAGAGTATGATTCATATATGAAAATGACAAGATTCACTTAGGGAGAAGTTAAAATGCCCCAAATAAATTTAAAATACAATGATACCTTGTTGTAGGTTGCTAATAGAATGAAGCTTGAGGATGAGAACACTAGGAAACAAGTCATTAGGTTAAATGAAATGGCCAAATGCATCTCCCACACCTAGAATCCATCATGTCCTTCTATTGGCATCAACTTTCAATCATGTGATAGAAGCTTGATCAATATCTACAAATGGACTTGAAGACCCACAATTACAAAAAATGCTACTCCAAGACTCTAATTTTTTCTTGCTTGAAGGTTATCTCTTTTTCATCTCTATTCCCAATCTCTTTCTAGTTTGAAATGGTGAAAATATTACACTTTTATAGGAATTTCTCTAATTTCGCGAATATTAGATCCTGAAAGTATAAAATTGCAAGTTAAATTTGAATCAATAAAAAAATGCCATAAACATATTTAAAAATGGGTATTGGCACTGAAAGGGGACCTATTTTTGCTTGGTTGAATGGGTTGTGGCCTATAAGTCTAGGACACACATGATCCAAGGTAGATTTAGGTGTTAATGCATTTATTCAATGTGTGTTTTAGTGTCAAAAAATGAGAAAAATAGGCCTTGAGATACATAATAAAGGGAATTATGGCCTATTTAGGAAGGGTGAAAATGCATAAATGTAAGGTCACTAAAATAGGTCCAAACTAAGTGTGAAATTGTACTGTCACCTACAAGGGAGTATAATTTTCTATGCTACATTTAGCCCCCACTTTAGCGGCCATATGACACTACGTGCATATGCAAGCTACAATATTTGAAATTAAATCATGATTCATAAAAAGGATACTCATGGATTTTCCATTCATTTGTGAATAAGGAGAATGAATCCCCCATTGTAGTTATTTGAAAAACCACAATGTTAGGAACCACATCTTATAAAACCAATTTGTTAACTATTCAAAATTGTCTTAAGACATGTCAAACTTTTATGGAGCATAAAATTCAAGGATAGATGTATGCCCCATAATTTTTCTTACTTTATGGAGCTATAATTAGGGTAGCAATCTAACCTCATCAAATTTCTAGGGTTTTATTGATGGAAATTCTTACAATAGGGTTATGAGATCATAATTCCATTTATTAGTAAACATTCAATGAGATCATGAATAGAAATATGAATCCAGTGCAACAAATGACATCAAAAATAGAGTTCTCTATCCCCCATTATAGTGATTTGAGTGAAATGTACTATTAAAAAACTTTAAACTATATGTTAGTAGAAAATAAAATTTTGACTATCATTTTTTATTTTATGATTTGAAGATTACCTTGTTCTAAAGGAGTGAAGATGTCAAGTCAATGGCCCTATGAGCCCTTGAGATTAGAGGTTATATGATCTAGGGTTGTAGACAATGACATCCCACGAGAGGTTAGTTTGTTGTACCTTCTCCCTATGATTTTCCTTTACATTTTGCACAGTTTATGTCTTTTTTCAAACATCATGAGGACCCCATCCCAAAATGGTGACTCTATCCCATTTTGGTAACCTTGTCAAGAAATTGCAACCCTATCCTAGACCCATCTAGAAATAGTGACCCTTTCCCATTTTGGGCAGAATGTCCAAGGGAAGTGTTGCTTTTCTATTAACTATTTGGTTGACTATTTTTGTGATGTTACTAATGATTTCCTTTTCTTATTTTATATTCCACCACACACCCAACAACGAATGGGAGGACATTTATTTTATTTCCTCCACGAGCAGGTTACCTAGTTGACTGAGGAGGAGGTGACACTTCATGTTACTAGGCTATTTTGGATATACCTCATGCCACCCATGAGGTATGATGATGTGATGCTAATGTTGCTAGTAGAGAGATGTGACCCAAATAATTGCACATTTCATCTCCCAAAAAGGGAGATGGCAATGACATTGGAGGATGTACATCAAATTCTTAGGATAACCATCTAAGGTGAGATTGTCCACTTAGAGGAGGATCACACATGTCAAAAAATGAGGTGTGACATTCAGTACTGTATAAACCACCCTATTACTCTTGAGGATATTGGGGCTCACATTGAGCTCCAATAGATTCTATACAATTACTCTCCATTGCTTTGGTAGATTATGTGTGTGACCTTTGTGCTAGCAATTATGCTTGATGGATGAGGAACACACCTCAAGGGAGGCCTCGTTCACACCATTTGTGATATGGATCAATATTAGATCGTATATGCATGGGTTTGGAGTATGCTCGATCATCTTTATTATGATCTTAGTGGTTTTTTTTATTGAGATCCCCACAGTATATTGTATTGTACACTTTTTCAGGTGTGGGCCTTTGACCATATCACATGCACTAGATCGATGAGTTTTCCTACCATAGCGGCCCTTGGTTATCTAAGAGCCTATAGTTATACACTGAGACAAGTCTGGCAGTGCAAAGATCTGTTACACCTGAGAGTCTAGTTTGATCACTTAGAGGAGGATGATATAGTATGGAGACCATATAGGACTATACCATAGCGGCAAGATCATGCACGATAGTTTACTAGAATGTAGTAAGATAGATTATTGGTTGGATGACATGACTATATTATTATTCCATTTTATTATGATCATGTCATGTGTCAGTTTGGGAAGGTTCAAGTAGCACCTAGGCCATCAAATAAATACTTGAGAGCTGCATGGAGTGGTGCTAGGTTGGGAGACATTTGTCATCCTTCCATCAATGATGTTGATTCCAATCACTCAGACAATGAGGACCATGATGTACATCCAACATCTGATTTGGATGATGTGGGAACCACTATAGGTTATGAGAGATGGTGGATGAGAGTATGACTTCCATATATTCTTACTTGACTTCTAGAGGATTCTTTTCTTTTGGCATTGCTTCAATTCCCATGTGTTCCTTTACAAGATCTACCTTAGCTGTTAGGCTAAATCAAGGCACTTGGCTCTAATACCAATTTTTGAACAAAAAACCATACTGAGAGGGGGGTGAATAAGTATTCAAACAATTTCTTTCACTTAATGTAAATTAACCATTTAAAGTAAGATGAAAAGAAGAACACAAAAGAAAACACCATAACACCAAATTTACATGGAAAACCCAACAAGGGAAAAACCACAGTGAGCAAGTTACTTGGATCTACTATCCAAACCCAACAATGTAAATATAAAAAAATTACAATAGGATTTTTATGGTCTTTAACCAAAGTATTTTCACTACTCCCTACTCATTACAACTTTCACTACAAGGGTTCACTACCTCAACATACAATTGGATAATATCAATACATGAGTTACCTCTAGCTCACTACCTTTTGTAAGTACAACTAATTCAATAAGATATGTTGCTTACAACTCACTAACTTTAGTAAACTATCACATTTATAGGCTCATATTCTTCTTTTTAGTCTTCTCATTCACTACTAATCTCTCAAAGTTCTAATCTCTAGCACATTTCATCATCAAAAGATATTTTGTGAAGTAATATTCATGCATTGTCTACTTAAAAAAATTACAACACACTCACACACTACTAACTCATCTCCTCAAAACTTTTATCTTTCATTTATACCATCTACATCCTTCAAAAAGGTTCTTCAAATTAGCTTCAAACATACATGTAAATAAAAAATGGACTTATGTAGTCCAAGAAGAAAGATATTCAAGACCCATACTTCATGAAACTTATCTTCAAAAATGGTGCACACATCTAGACACTTGGTGCAATTAACTCAATATGACAGGACGGCCAAGAAAATTAAAAAACTATCAAAACATCAACTACAAGACAAGGTGGTACCTGAGAGACCAAGAAGGACTTTGTAGACCAATTCATCAAATTGATATGGCATGTAGAAACATTTTGTGCACCCCTTCGGTAAACACACAAAAGTGGTTTACAAGTTGAGTGAGGAAGGAAAAGTTGCAAAAAATGACCCCATGCAAAAAAAATTGATTTTTGGGGTTTGAATGAACCTTGGTTCGCCTAAACCCCCCTTTTCCAACCTTCTCACCCTTTGGCACCAAAAAAGTCCATAATTTTGTGCTTCGAAGCTCGTGTTGAGGATGAAAATGGAGGAGACTTCACAGACCCAACTAGATGATGGTAGTCCTCAGAACGAGCTATCCAACGAATATAATTTTAATATGTTTTCGTTTTATTATGTATTTGTTTTTTTAGTTTTATTAACATAGGTTTTTCACCAAAAATCAAGCTCTTTGTTCTGCACATTTAGAAAAATAGCAGATTATCAAAAGGAAAATTGAAAAATATGAGTGCATTGGATATTAAAGTCCGTGATCCAACAAAAAAAAAAGAATTTCGATACATACAAAAAAAGTTATGAATTATACGGTCCGCCTACGTCTAAATTGTAATTGGTTTGACTTTGAAACTTTTTTAAGGAAAAAGTATTCAATAAAACACTATCTAACCAATTGGAAGCACTAGATATCATAATTACAAATCTAAATTCGAAAGAATTAGAATTTTATCCTTCATGGAAAAAAATTTATGCATTATATGGTGAGTGTCACTCCTTAAAAATGTTGTTTACTGAAAAAAACTAGTTTTCAAAGGAGATGGAAAGAGAAGTGCAATCTGATTCAAACGTTTTTGAAATAAATATACTTAGAATCTATAGGAAAAATGTGACAAATCAATAGTTTGCATCATCTTCAAATTCTTCATGGTTTAGCCGCTATAGGTGCTCGAAAGTGAAGATTTAGTTAGAAAAAAAATATTTTAGTGTCTAGTTTGGCCAAAAATTGTAAACTAGTATTGTGGGATCATCCCCTTTTATTATATCCAATCAATACATGTTAGCGCAAACATTTCATACTTAAGAATTAATGATTTTAAACATTTTTGTAAAGGAAACTATCACATACCATCTTACAAAGCCACCAGAGAGCCAAAGGAGTTTCTTGTTGGCCCCATGGTCGCCATTGCACCAAAAGGTCAACTTGTTAATGCTCGATACAACCACCAAAGTTAATGAATCCACAAGAGGCGGTTAGTCCATGTCATGAATCCTAAGGGGAGCATTGGCCATTTTTCAAAATTCTCCCCCTTAGCACAAGCTGAGGGGATTCAAACTCAACACCTTTGGCTCTGATACCACTTGGCCCCACAGTCATCATTGCACCAAAAGGTTGACTTGTTAATGCCTGATACAACCGCTAGAGTTAACAAATCCACAGGAGTCAGTTAGTCCATGTCACGAATCCTGAGGGGAGAGCTAACCATTTTCCAGCATTTCCAACATGCATTACAAACCCTTTGTACACATTCTTAAACTAGGAAAAGCTAGCACAGATTGATTAGAAACCAATAGACCAACCTACCAAGTTGTCAAACTATGGAAAACACATTGTCATCTATAGAACTATCAATGGTGAACAAAATAATTTGAGACTTGGACTAAGTAAACATTTTATCTTCATAAACTCAACTTTAGATCCATAGGGTAAAACATTGAAAAGTGGGAAAATGTGGAGACATACAAATCTCCCTTCATCATACATTCTCCGGGACATAGAGAATTCATACAATGATAACTCCAAAACAATTTGTGGTATAACATATTCATGGATACTTGGAATATGCATACCTCTCAATAGTGCAGAGCTACTCTTCAAACTACATAATTAAAAATTTATGTGCTGAGGAATGCGAGGCATTTCACAAAGCTCTTGTGCAACCAACTTTGTGCCTTAGATAGATTTGAACTTTTTCAACCAAGGAATTTGACACCTAACCATTAACTTTGAATAATGATGCACAATTATGTACCAATGCAAACATATGAATATGAACTTCAGTAAATAAGACCATCTTACATCTCATAACCATGAACATTGTACAATTCATATGATATTTGCAAGGGTTGAAATCAACAAAGGTTGACACCAATTAGAACACATTATCCACACATTTACTAACAACATCATCTATTGCATGTCAAGATGGAGGCACATCATCTACCACATATCAAATTGAAATTACATCATCATTCACATGTGATGATGAATCTTTCACATCTCAAATTGGAGGCATGATATCTTTCACATCTCAAGTTGGAGGCACACTATCTTTCACATCCAAAGTTGAAGTTACACCATTTTTTTCATCTCAACTTCAAGGTACATCATATTTTTCATATTTTATTGAAGGTATGCCATCTATCCCATCGTATTTAAATATTGATGAAATTCCTAATGTTGATGCAACTTTACCTTTGATAACACCTAGATTTTTGCACATAAATCCTAAGTTTTTTGTTGATATTGATAAGAGTATTTTACAACCAATGGTTGAAAAGGTTCCAAAGCGTACAAGTGTCAAAAATATGCTAATGATATTTGGAGATTATTTTTTGAAAGAATTAAATGAAATTGGAAGATGTCAACTATTTATTAAAATAATGAGAAATCTAAAATGTAGCTCCAGATGAAATTTTTTAGGCTAAGAACATTAGATGCTTCAAGTGAGAAATATATTGTCAAGAATATAATGAGTTGCATATGAGAGTGTGAGTTCCATCTCATGTACCAAATAAATTAATGTCACACAATGTGTCATTACATCAAAAATAATAAGAAATCAAACCAAGAAAGCTCGTCTCATTATAAATATAATTCAATAATTGAGAATAATTAGAAAATATCTAATGAGATCCATCGGAAGGTGTTAAAGAGAGGAGGACCCAAATAAAAATGAATTATGGGTATTCTTTGATAGAATACTATAGGAAGATAAATCAACCATTGAAGCTTTGAGATCTCTAATTGCATAATTTTGGAAGAATAACACAAGGGTATCTCTTAATCAAAGAGATGTTGTAAGAAGGAGAATTGGTAGTTCAAACCATGAGGCATATCCAAAGAATTTTTGGATATGACTTCGTAGCTTAAGTTAGGCCACTTGAATGTGTGCCACAGATACCTTCATGAACCTCATGTAAAGTGGTTTTAGCTTTGTTACATTCTAGAAACTGAAGGAGAGTACCATCAAAACCTCGTCGTTAAAGTACATCGACTATCAAGGTATGTCGAGCTCCTTGTTGAATGAAGTTTCATTTTTGGTTTCAAGATAAATCAGGTGGAAGGGTATTGTCTTTTAGATACGTGTAGATTTTCCCGTAGGTAGAAGCATCAGCCTTGACTAGATTGTATACGACTTGGGATTCAGGATTATCATAGGTGGGGTTAAATAGTTGTTGCACCATGAACTCATAATGAACTCATTTTTCAGGTATTTGCAAGAGAGAAGCAATGGTTACCATAACATCAACAAATTTTTTATCGCCTCTGGGAATTTTCTCAAATTTGATCTCCACAATGTACTTTTTGAAGTCATCAACCATTCTTTTATATGACATCAATTTATCATCTTTTTTTTGGTAATCATCATCCACCTAGTTAATGACTAGTTGAGAATCACCATAGACATGCAACTTTGTGATCTTCCATTCGGTTGCTACTTTTATTCCAATGATCAATGCTTCATACTCAGTTTTGTTGTTAGTGCAGGGAAACATTAACCTGTAGGACTTTGGAATAGTGTGTCCTTGAGGTGTGACAAATAAGATTCCTGTGCCTGATCCATGTTGCATGTAAGAGCCATTAAAGTATAACATCCATTGTTGTGTTGACACTGTTAAACCATCTGCATCTATAAATTCAATGCTCATTGGGTGATCATCTTGTAGTGGTGCTTCAGCTAGTTGATCCACTATGGCTTGACCCTTGATTGCTTTCCTATCCACATTGGATATCGAACTCGCTCAATATCATTACCCACTTGGCTAGTCTTCCTGTCAAGGTAGCTTTGTTGAGTAAATACTTCAATGGATCAATTTAAGCTATGAGTTTGATAGTGTGAGTCAACATATAATTTCTTAGTTGCTGAGTAGAAAATACTACTGCCAAATAGGCTTTCTCAATAAAAGTTTAGTTGATCTCATATCCATTCAAAGTCCTACTAATGTAATAAATTTCCCTCTCTTTTCCTGTGAAATCTTCTTATGCCAGTAGGGCACCCAAAGATAGTTCAATTGTTGCAATGTAGAGTAATAATGGATTTCCTTCAGTTGGCGGTACCAGTATGGCTAGAAACATTAGATACTGTTTCAATTTATTAAAGGTTGCTTCACACTTTTCATCCCATTTGAAAAAGACATTCTTGTGTAGTAAGTGATTGAAAGGATGAGTTTTATCAGCCAGTTGTGTGATGAACCTCCCAATAGATTGGAATCTTCCTTGTGAAGATCTGAGTTGGCTGATATTCTTCAGAGGAGGAATCTCCATGATGGATTTGACCTTTGTAGGATCCATCTTGATGCCTTTAGATGATACTATATATCCCAAAAGTTTAGCTAATGTCATGCCAAATACACATTTCTTGGGGTTTAACCTCACATTGAATTTCTCCAGTGTGGTGAAGATCTTGTCTAAAATTTCTAGAGGTCCCTCTCTAGTGAATTATTTTTCCAACAAGTCATCTACATAGTCTTCCATAAAGGTGTGCATCATGTCGTGGAAGATGGTGGGCATCGCACATTGATAAGTAGTCCCAACATTATTTAACCTAAAAGGCATTACGTTCCAGCAAAATGTGCCCCAAGGACATGTGAAAGTAGTTTTCTCTTGGTCTTCTGGAGCTATCTTTATCTGGTTGTAACTTGAAAAATCCATTTATAAGTGATAGAAATGCATGACCCGCTATCAAATCTACGATGATGTCAATGTTAGGCAAAGGAAAGTCATCTTTCGGGAAAGCCCTATTAAGATCCCTGAATTTTGTACATATCTTGATTCTTTTATATGGTTTTGAAACTAGCACAATATTTGATATCCACTTAGCATAGCCAATAGGTCTAATAAATCCCACATCTAGTAGTTTCTTTAATTCAGCTTTCACCAAGAGGGCAATATGGGGATGCATTTTTCTCCACTTTTGCTTCATTGGCCTTACTCTAGGTGGTAGAGATAAATGATGCATGATAAGATTTGGATCTATTCTTGGCATGTCACTGTAGGACCAAGCAAAGTTGACTTGCCTCTCTTCAAAGAATTTAGTGAAGCTTGGTTTTTCTTCCTCTATCATGGATGCTACTACATGTAAAGTCTTGATTGTTTTAGTTGTGCCAATGTTGATGGATTGTGTGGGCTGAATCAACACTGAAGATCTCTCATGATAGTGCTTGGGAAGAGTGTCAAATCTCCCATTTTTTGGTGCCTTAGAGAGGTTTTCACCATCATATGCACTCTTTATTTTTACTTTTTCTTGATCTAATACTACCATTAAATGGTTTTCACCATTAGATCAATTTTTGATATTCATTGTTTTGCAGTTGAGAGATTTGGCACTCCCCTTGTCTGAAGCTTCATTATGAGATTCACTGGTGGAACATGTTTTAGGATTGTCAAAGAAAAGGAAGTTCACAATGGCATCATCATTTGGAAAGACAGGTATGTCAAGTAGCTCATTTTGGTCTAGTTCAATTAGTTCGGGATGTATCAATGGCAAGGAATTGTTAGATTGGTGAAGGTCAAAAGGGGTGAGTGTCATGATGGCAACATCGTCAAAGTGTCTAATAGCAATATTGAGGTATATGATGTTACTCTCTTCTGAAGTATCTATCTCACTCGAAGCATGACCGTATTCACTTGAGTGATTGATATGTTGTGATCCAATTACAAGTGGTCTAGAACTCGAGCTTTGTCCCTCCATACATGTTGGTGTATACTTTTGTATCACATCAATTTCCTTATCATGACAAGACTCTTCAAAGAGGGAATCCCATTCATATTCATTGGAACTATCTCTCAATTGGAGGATTCTCTTAACAACCTACTACATGGTTTCTTCTTTTGATTCTTCTCTATATCCTAGTCTTGTTTTGTCCTTTGAATTCATTGCGATAGGCTGTATTGGTTCTATGATGCCTTCTTCTTTTACCGATAGGACCTTTTCCCTCATATCCCATCTTTTCCAAGATTGTCTTCCCTTTGCCATATTTCTCTGCTTGTACATTGTAAGTTGATGCTTGTGATTGTTCTTCATACTTGTACAACCAATTCAAAACCTCCTTGTCTTCTAATTCGTCCACTAAAGTGCCCGCTTTTACAAACTTTCCATCAAAGAGTGTGGTTGGTTGTGAGGATTGTTGTCTTGATTTGGATGGTTGTCCATATGAATTAGGAGAAGATAGTAGTTGTGAAAGACATAATGACTTCTCAAATGAGTATTCCCCCATGCCTTTGTCTTTCAATTAGATCTTTTCAATCTATTTTGATAAGGAGTTTAATTTTCTTTCATGATCTGATTAAGTAGAATCACTAATGCCCTTGTCTTTTGATTGAACTTTCTCCTGAAGTTGACTTGATAAATAACTTGATTGACCTTCATGGCTTGATGGAGTGGAATCACTGATACACTTATCCTTTGATTGGTCCCTTTTCTCAACCCATTTTGACAAGGAATTCAATTGTCTTTCATTGTTGGATGAACTAAGAGGTATAGCTTCCCTGTTGTGTGGTACAAAAGTATCTTGGGTTGTTTTGAGTGTGTTGCAATATTGGGGATTGTTGGAATCATCTGAAATAGTGATTTCTTGCCCATTGAAAGGGAATTTCAAACACTGATGATATGTTGAGGGCACTACTTGCATCTTATGAATCTAAGGATGTCCCAAGAGTCTGTTGTATGTCAACTCTTTGTCCAACACTTGGAAGACTATATCTTTGACCACCAGTCCCACTTGAATTAGTAAGAAAATCAATCCTTGGGAGGATCTCTCTTCATCATCATAGGCTTTGATAGTTATTTTCCTTCTAGGATCAATAGCATTTTCTGAATATCCAAGTGCATGGATTAGTTGTAAAGTACAGATATTTAGGCCAACTCCACCATCTATTAGAACACGTTTGATGTGTTGTTTGTGAATTAGAACCTCAATGTGGAGGGAAGCGTTATGCGGATGGGTGATTGATACATCATCATGTTTGGAAAATGATAGGAAATGAGGTGCGGTCAAGTGTCCCACCATAGCCTAAAATTGGCAGACCTCTAAATCATTCGGTACCATGGTGGCTACTAGAGCTTGTTCTAGGATTTCTTTGTGCACTGGTGAAATCTTGATAAACTCGAATATGGATATTTGAGAGGGAATTTTCTACAATTGATCAACTATGTTATATTGTGTTGTAGGGACATTAGTTGCTTTGGATGTAGAGCAGGAAACTACTTTCAATATCACTTTAGCTTTCCTTCTTGTGATTGTGTTGACTGGTGGATCATCTTGCTTTTCTTTGATTTTAATGACATTAATTTGATTATCACTTGCGACAACATTTGTGATCAAATTTATTGGTGTAATGTCATTAATATGATGTGGTTTGGTGTTGATATTGTGGTGATGAGTTTTAGTTGTAATAATGTTTCTTTGGACCTTGATTTTGATGTCCTTGGTTTGATCTTCAACTACCTCAACACAATGAATGGTAGAATTATAAATATAGTTCACATTTTTTCCCTTGGTATTTGATGAAGAAGAATCCCCTTTTTTGTAATTTGGTAAAGGATTCATGAATGCTCCATGATCATTGTTTGTTTGGGGTCCTTCTACAAATATGGTCTTGTTATCAATCAAGTATCGTATCAAATGTTTCAATTACATGCAATCATTGGTTTAATGTCCTTTCTTTTTGTGAAAGTCACAATAATGTGCATCATTCCACCATGAAGGTTTAACTTGTGGTTCCAAATTTCTTGCCTCTGGTAATGTTATGGCATTGGCTACAAGAAGCTCCTTTAATTTTGATTCTAATGATTGTCCCAAAGATGTGAATCTTCTTCGATTTGAGGATGTTCGATATGGTGGTCTTCTAGATTCAGAATTGCCTTGATTATTGTTTTGATTGACATTTTGGTTATCATTTTGATTGTTGGTTGGATTGTTGTTTTGATTAGTTTTGGTGGTGGCTGTTGTCAAATTGAATACTCATTTTGTATTTTGTGTTTTAGCCACACCATCATTGTTACCAGCATTTTTTTTCATTGCCAAAACTTTGGTTTATCAGTGTTGTTATAATTGTTAGAGGAGCTTGTTGAGTTGTTTTCATTGTAAATTTTTATGACTCCTCTTTTGACCAAAGATTCTTCAATTTTGATTCCATTTTCAATCAATTTTTCAAATGTAGGTGGGCATTTTAATTCCAATCTATAGCTCATCTTGTCATTTAGGTTATCAATAAATATTTCCGTCTTTTCCTTTTCAAGTATGGGATGAGAATATCTTGCAAACAATCTTCTCCATTTTTGCAAAAATATGAGGAATGATTCACCCTTTTTCTATTTCAAGTTGCAAAGGTCTTTCATTGTTATATCATGTTGGATGTTGTAAGAGCATTGGGTGATGAACTTTTTAACCAACTCTTTAAAGTTTTTAATTGGTGGTACAAGTTTGGAGAACCATTCAAGGCATTGTCCACCTAGACTTCATGGAAACAATCTCATCAAGTAAGTTTCTTCATGTGCAAACTCAAGACTCATGGTTCTAAATTCCCTCACATGATCTATTAGATCTGTTTTACCATAGTATTTATCATAATTTGGGAATTCACAATGTTTGGGAAAAGGAATCATGTTGATATTTTGATCAAAAGGATATGGGAAAATGTCTTGTATCAAGTATAATTTTGAGGTTCCCCTTTGCATGTCAAGAATTTGTTGTTGGAAGTTTTTCATTTGATGAATTAAGGCAACCACTTGTTCTATATTTTGTGAATCATTTTTAGGCTTTTTAGGAGGTGCTTTCAATTGATTAACATCAAAGTCATTAGGAAATTTGACACCTTGTTTAGCTAGCATTAGTAAGTATTTTTCCTCTTTTCTTTCAAAAATATTTTCTAAGCACTTGTGGAAATTTGGATCTTGTTCAGTATGTTGGATGTCTTCCTCAGTTATTTCTTCACCTTCAGTTTTGTGGATTCCATGGAAAGGGTTTTCTTCAAGTTCAGCCATGGTGTTTTGAGTTTTGATGTTTGGAGTTTCAAGTTCTCTTTCCTTGAGTTTCTGCTTTTGTAATCTTGTTTGAACAGGCTTACAAGTGTTATAATTTGACTAAACTTGGATCTTTGTTTGGGAAAATGCCAAGGATGAAAACTAAGTCAAATAGAATGAAAAATTCTATTGATGAGACTAAGTTTAAGTTTGATTATACTACTTTTGTTTCGTGATGAAAGGATGACAAATCATGATGATGAAACTTGTCTTAATAATTAGGGATATGATAAGTTTGATGATTTAGGAACTTTGAGATGTTAGATCTTGGTTTAGTTTGAAGAATTCCACTTGTAAATGGCAGTTTTAACAAGTTTAAGACTCTGTTGTGACTAAGGAATGATTCTGTCTTGGAAAAGACTCTGAATTCTAGTTCAAACTGAGGAATAGGGGATAAATTTAACTCTCTATTTTTGAATTTAATGGATGCACTAAAAAAAATTTTGGATGGCTAAAATATTGGACAAATGTGCTATAATAGAGTATGCATGCACTAAAATATTGCTCATATGCGCTATAAAATTGCCTAGATGTGATAAAACAGAGGATGAATGCGCTAAACAAATGGCCAAATGCGCTGGAATAGAGTTTGCATGTGCTAAAAACAAGACTCAATGTGCTAAAGGATATCTCAAATGCACTGGAAAACAACTTGAATGCACCAAAAAAAGCCAGGATGTGCTAAACTGCCTCTAAATATGATGATTTCAAATGGGTGATCTGGAAGTGGATGCGCTAAAAGGATCTACAAATGCACTAAAAGGTGTAGCAAATGTGCCAAAAAAAGGACTCAATGCACTAAAATAGTGTCTAAATGCTCTACAATATTTTATAGATGTGCTAGAAAATACAGTGAATGCACTGAAACAGAGTATGAATGTGCTAATCTAGAAATTTTCAGTGTTTTTAATAGTTTGTCTATTTGTTTTGCTTTGAAATTGAGTGTTTCCAAAGTGTAATTTGTTGAACAATAAATTTTTCTTGGTTTCCAGTTTGCAAATTGTGTGAATTGAATGCTTTAAATGGATGATTTATTGAATTATGACTTCAAACACAACAACAATTTGTCAAGTTGTGTCAAGCCTAGTAACTAAACACTGAGTGTGTATTCAAGAATTTGGTCCAATTCTTTTGATTGCCATAGGTATAACACAAGAGAAGACAATTCAAGCACTTTTCTATTCTCAAGGGTCACTTAAAATACCACAACCCACATCTTAAAACCATGCAAGCTCACATAGCCCTGTCACCCCCTAGAGGGCACCTGCATTTTTTCCTTTCGTAGGTCTTAACCAAAGTCGAATCCTTCGCTTTTGGCAAGTAATCCTTAATGGTTATATGGTGAGTATCTTGGGGGTAGATTATTCCCTCCCCTTGCATTGTGATAGAAAAAGTGTTAAGAAATTCATAGTAAGGGTTTCTGTTCAGTGTGGCAATAGATAAATTCCCTTAGGAGACCTCCCAACCTTTAGAACAAAGGCTTTGGGAATGGTTATTTTGCACACTACCATCGAATTGCAGACTTTCCCTGAATTCGCTTTTGATTATAGTGGGTTGGAAAACCTGGCTTTGGTTGTTCCCACTTAGGTCATTCTCATAGGGTGAGTACTTTTCCCCACTACAACAGGCCTTTTAAAGGTGTTAATAAAGCATAAAATAGTGAGTCTAGCATTCTGATAAGCTAGTTAAGGGGAGAGAATAGGCCTCTCACTTCAAGCACAAAAGACAAGGGGTTCTTTAACCTTTTAATTAAACTAGGTTGATAATTTAATCAAAAGAAGACAATAAAAACTCTATCCCCTACATACATCATTAGTAGTTGCATAAGATTGTCTTTGACTAGCATATTAAGTACCTACAACACAAAAAAAATCAATTAGTTCTTGATATTTTAAGATTTTGCACATTTAAACAGATGTGCTAAAACAATCATCCTATGAGCTAAAAGATTATTTGTATGCACTAAAATAACTATTCAATTCACTAAAAGAACTATTCAATGCACTAAAATAACTATTGTATGCACTAAAAGAATCTATATATGCGCTGAACTATTTATCGAAAGTGTTGAAAGACCCCCTAAATGCACTAAAACATGTGTTGGGTGCGCTAAAAGATTCTCTAGATGTGTTGTAACAAAGATTGGATGTGCTAAAAGATCCTTTAGATGCATCGTAACATAGATTTGATGCACCAGAAGATGTTTTAGATGCACCGGAATAACTCATGGTCGCGCTAAAAGAATTTCATGTCTAGAATTTGCGAAACAACTTTTCTAGAAATTGTTAAAAATGGGGTTGGGCCCCACGGTGGGCACCAATTTATGTGGGAGGTAAAATGTGTAAATTAAACAAGGTCACACAAGAAATGAGACATATTACATTAAATATTTGAATCATAAACTAATCAAATTAAAACAAAACAAATCTCTAAAATCATTTCATTGTTCTCTATTCTCAAGGATCCTTTAAATCATTAGTGCTCTCAAATTTGCATATGCACTATGATTGGTTTGGATGACAACCTAAGAAATGAGATATTGTAAGATGCAAGAAACTAATTCCTACATGAAGTATAAACTATGTGATTGATGCCATGATGCTATGATATTAATGTTGTTGTGATGAAATGAAGATTATGCTATGATAATGATGCTAAATGCTATAGTGGAAATGTTGTATGAAAGCTAAGATGATAACTAAAATGCAACTATAAACTAAGACATGATTCTAAACTAAAATGATTCTACAATGCTCAAATGCTAAATACTAAATTGCTCTATGCTCACTAAATGCTCTCAATATTTCTGCATAATAAGTTTACTCAAAGATGTGATGTAAAATGTTGTAGAATGGGATTGTATTTATAGGATTTCCAAAGCATCTTGTGATGTGGCAACAACCGACAGTCGAGATTTCAACATGAGAGATGAACGGTGAAGATGGAAGAATCGTGGAGGATGTTCCCTTGACCAAGGGAAACATGCCAAATGATGAGAGAATAAAATGTGTGAGATTTCCAAGTGTCCAAAGTTTGTTTTGGAATTGGTTGAGAATAATGCAATTTAAATATTAGTCATATTTAAATACATGTGACACTTGATGATGTGGCCAAAAAGTGTTGTAGACATATGACTAAATTTGAATTTGGAATTATTCAAACTTAGTGAGAAGATATTTAATTAAACAAACTATTGACATTTGTTTATTTAATTAAATTTAGAAGAATGAGGTTTAAGATGAAGAATTTAGAAAAGTGTGAACTATATAAATAAATTGAGAATTTATTTATAAGTAGATGAAATTAAAGGGGTCATTAATTAAATAACTAGTAATTAATTAATTAATTAATTGTCTTGACTGATTTTAGGTGTATACAATACCATTCCCACAACCTATTTTACCTAGTGCCCCTCGTTTACCTCAACACAGTGGAAAGGAATTTGATCTTGTTGAGAAACTTTGCAACACTCCTGCTAATATCTCTTTGTGGGATTTAATTTAAACATCACCTACTTACCATGGCATGCTTCAAAATGATTTGCAAAAAGTTGTGGTCCCTCCTAGTGTGCAACCAAATGATGTAGCAGCCTTAATTGAGGGTATGAATTTGGTTAATTTGGAAATTGTCTTCTATCAAAGTAAATTACCTCCTTCATAAATGTAAAAATAAAATCATGCCCTAATGCTAATGGTTGTTATTAACAAGGTCAAGATTAGGTGTACCCTTATTGAAAATGGTTCGTGCCTAAATTTTTGTACTATAAATATTTTGGATAGAATTGGGGTGGATAAGATGTAAGACCCCTCCCCTTGTGGCCTTGTTGATCTTATTAGTCATCAATGGTTTATGTTCTATATTTTATGTTCCTTTTTGTTCGGAAATATAAATTATTGATTATTGTTCCTATACATCAAGTTGATTATATTTGTTAACTAACTAACTAATGGTTTTTGTGATTTCGTGTGATAGCTAGATGAGGTCTATTCCCTATCTACATAAGTATGGAATGATTGATAGGTTTCATTATTGGTAATATCATTATGTATTTTAATGGATTTCATCATGTTAGGTGATTTATATTATGAGTGTGAGTAAGTGAAGATAAAGGTAATGATTGATATTCAATATTTGGTTGTAGTAGTATTTGTCATATGTGAAATAGATTATTGATAAGTGGTAATATTTTGATATTAAATAACATGCTCAATTATTTCTTGACTCTAAAATATATTATGCAAAAAGGTAGAGTTAAATTATATATAGGTTTAATTCCTTAATTGATTATCATTAGAAGAGTATTTTTCTTATGCTATCTACCTATCTATTTCAAATACTATTAATTACAAGAAATACTGACACCTCCTTTTAATTGAGTAAATAGGTTAAAATTTTCCACTATTTATGAAGGGGTCACATAGCTATTTCCCTTATATCATTCTTGGAAAATTCTAGCATTGTCAAGGATATGTATTCAACCTTGTTTTGTAAGGGTCAAGTGCATGTGGGAGTTGTTTCTTATTAGATACTTGAGTCACCTCCTTAAATGCCATTATTTATTTTAGGTTTTATAATGTCTTTATGTGGTTTTAATTGTTTAAAAGGTGCCCTAGGTGGGAGGTCTATAGATTAGGGGAATTTTATTCTATAAAATCACTTAAATTAAGTTTAAAAGCCACTCTAATTTCCCACTTATTAAAAGTGGTGAAAATGGGAGTTGGTTGGGTGGTTTTGGGGAGTTAGTTGCCCTTTTCCCTTCTTTATATTCCTTCTTTTTGAAAGGAGAAGGGGATATCTCTTTTGTCTTGGCTTCACTCTTTTTTCCTTGGATTCTCTCCTTTTTCTTTTGCTTTACTCTTGTTCTTTGGATGCTTTCACATTGTTGGGAGGAGGACTCTTGGTGGAGAATGGAGGAAGGAAGAGAGGATTTGGGAGGTCTTCTCCAACTTGGGAAGAAAATCTTGTGGTAGAAACTAAACCCTTTGTTGATCATTGTTTTTGATGTATGAAATAATTCTTTGGATGTTTTCTTATGGTTGCAAAAGTTACATGAAAATGGTTTTGAAACCTTTGTCTTTTATTGTGATTTATATTTGAGTTTACTCTTTTTATGAACACCCACCTTGACTAATTTGAACATAAGAAGCCTTTATGTGTTTTAGGTAAAGAAATGATAGCGGTGTATGAATGGTGGTAATGTGAGTTTTATGTGGTGCATTTTTTTGTGAACCCTTTGTGTAAAGTGATTTGTGGAAGTGCTATGTGACCCCTAGCTCGAGGGTGGATTGAATATCAATCCTATGGTTGGGAGGAGATCTTTTGGCCATGTTGTTTTTCTTTTCCTTTTTAGGCACCCAAGTTAAGCAAGAAGGTTTCCTCCAAATTTATTCCATCTTACAGTCTTTAAGGAAGATGCTTGTGAGTCTTGTGGGTTTTACAAAGTGCTAATATCAAGGTTGAGCCATGAGATTAAAGTTTAATCTTGAGTACCTTTCTTGTTCTTGAGGAGAAAAATTCTCAGCGTTAATTGGGGCTATGGTGTACTTGGTGGAGTTGGGGGAATAAAAAAAGCAAAAAGAAATTGGAAACTTGTTTTATTTTTGTCATATGATTGTGGAAAATTTATCACCGTGTGCTTCCCTTGTGTGCAAGAACTATTGGGTTTCAATAATCATGTTTTGATTGGAGGTAAAAAATTGGTTTTGAAGGGGCCCAAAACCCTTTACAAAACAAAGCAGCTGATAAAAAAATATAACAACATTACATAGAAATCAACCCAATAGTAGTGAACCAACAGCCAAAAAGAAGACAGCCAACCAACAACACTACATATTATTCAGTATCTCTGTAGCCTCCACTTCACTAGCAGCCACCTTCTGCACATCATCCATAGTATCAGACACCTCTATACTAGAGGCCCCGCCCTGAGCTTTCATTTTGTTTCTAGTTCTAACCCCTGACCCACCAATTTTTACCTCACCACTCAAAACACTACCTTTAACACCACCCTTCTCACCAGCACAATCCACATTCAACAACTTACCCACAACAACAGTATCATTAGCAGACATAGTATCCTTTCTCTTTTTCATAGTAATTATAGGAGAGATCACCTTGGCAGAGTTAGAAATGCCCAAAACCTTAGAGACATCTCCACTCTTCATCACAACATTCCACATTTTATCCATTTTATCCTCAAGGGATAAAATTCTCCCCTCCAAGTTTTGTTTCAAATTGATGGTTTCCTCCACCATAGTATTAGCCATAGTATTAAGAGAGTCCAACAGATCATCAATTTAGCTTTGGATAGAAGGGTCCTTAGCCTTTCTCACAATACCTCTAATTCTAACATTAGTCCTATTAATCTCATGGAAGAACCACTTAAAAATTTTAAACAACACATTAGCACTATCACGAGCTGAGCCTAACACATCATACAACTCCTCCTTGTCAAATTTATCAATCCATTTCCCCACAAAAATGTCCTCATTAGATGAACTAACATGAACCTTATCAGCAGAAATATCCTTACCTTTTCCGGCAGAAATAGGAGTCATCATCTTTTGAATGGAATAGGTGATTTCCTCTGCTACAACCTTCCTTTTCATCAGCCTATCCACATCCGCTTTACTAGTTTCCATAGTATGTCCTCCACCAAAAACCCTTTCCTACCCCTACTTCTACAACCTAATGTCAGCACTCAGAGAAGCCTTTCCAAAGATACCTCCGGCCAGGGAAAGAGGGAAACCCTTCTCCAAGAGTAGGCCAACAATTCTTAACACCCTTCTCTTTCGGTTCCCATCCTCAATCTCCTACAATTGTCTAGTCATTGGGGGAGGAGAGGAAGCTTCCCCATAAAGTTCATTTTTGTCCTTAACCCCCTTAGTATGAACATTCGCAACCACCTCATCACTGCATGTTGTATAGCCCTCTTTGTCATTCAGCTTCCTTTTCCTAGTCTTACCTAGAACAAGGTAATTGGGGCCCTCCTCAAAAGAGGCATACAAATCTAAGACATAATCAACATCATAATCCCTATCAAACTCAGAATCTTTGTTCAAACTAAGTCTCCTCTTCTTAGATTTTTTACTAACCCTTTCCTCTTCTGACCCCCTCCCGGGGATTAGCAATATTTTCCTTCAGGCACACAAGAGGTTTTTGCACCTCATGAACTTTGACGTGTTCATAGATTAGGAGAATTAACCCCAAATGCAAGATAGGGTTTTTGGGGTTTTTCATGTGTTCCTTAATCCCTGAGTCAAGTGACATCAACAAGTAGTATGGAAACGAAATCCATTTCTTATGCCGAAAATGTTTAAGTAAAAGGAAATGGTAAGAGTTAACCATCATATACATGCCTTCCAAGGTGACATACCTCATAATCTCTTCAACAACATCATGCCACAAAATTTTTAAAGAGCTTCTCTGATAACCACCGCTCTTTGTCATCCTCAAATCAGCAACCTCTTTCCCTTTAAAGAAAATAGACATCACAACCTGCAATTATTTTTTGTCTCTAAACACCTTTATACCATGCATAGCCAAGCCAGTAATTTGGGCTATGAATTATTCATCAACTATGACTTCCCTTCTGCCCAAATTCAGAGTTCTCTCATTCCACCCTTGAGCAACCAGATCAATGACCTGAGGGTTGTTACCATGCAATTTCTCCATATACGGAGTTAAGCCACCCTTCTCTAAAATCCCCCACACCTCCTTCCTCTGCTTAGAAGAAACACAGAACTTAGGCTCGACGTGGTTTCTATCCCAACCCATTGCAAAAATATTAACAAACAGAGGCAAAGCACAAAGTAGAAACCTCAGGAAACTAAGACAAATACCACCCAGAGCAGAATCATAAAATAGAAGACTCTGGAAACTAAGACGAATATCACCCAAAATCTGTGCAAAGCCAACAAAAGGGAAAATATGAAATGAACTTGAACTCTGATCCTTGTGAAAGCCATCCCCCATACTTAAAACTTGAATGAGATAAATCCATTCATCCTCATTCATAAAATAAGGCCACGTGAATAAGGACATGCACAACTCAATGAAAAATAAGATCAAAAGCAACTTGCAATTAGAATTCATTGTTAATAATAGATGTTGCCTCATAAGGAATAGGATCATTTAAATCCCACTCCTTTCTTTCTCTAACACCAAAGTTAGTGAAGAAATTAGCTAACATATTTCCCTCTCTCAATATGTGGGAGATATAAAAAGTGTCAAAGGAATTGATGATTTCAATGGAGTCCCTAACCAAGGCCTCAATAGTCCAAGATGGAGGTGAAGCATTCTTCAAATTATTTATAATGTTTAGACTCACCTTCCAACTAGACCTTCCTATACCCTTTACTTTGAGCCATTTTGAGTCCATGATAGGCTATAGCCACCTCTGCATAGTGGTTTGTCTGGATTCCCAAAGGGAGTGCCACAACTAAGACAAGCCTACCATTAGAATTTCTAATCACTCCCCCACATCCTGTAGGTCTTGGATTTCCTTTTGCCATTCCATAAAAAATTATCTTAACCCAACCATCAGGTGGCACATTCCAAGCAACATCTTCTCTTGAATATTTCCCTTTAGAGACCAGAAGAGATATATCACAAGGAAACTTCCACTTTTGTGCAATAGAGATAT
>VDFB02000003.1:131748629-131839296 GCA_007258455.2 Sequoia sempervirens
GAGGTGTGACAAATAAGATTCCTGTGCCTGATCCATGTTGCATGTAAGAGCCATTAAAGTATAACATCCATTGTTGTGTTGACACTGTTAAACCATCTGCATCTATAAATTCAATGCTCATTGGGTGATCATCTTGTAGTGGTGCTTCAGCTAGTTGATCCACTATGGCTTGACCCTTGATTGCTTTCCTATCCACATTGGATATCGAACTCGCTCAATATCATTACCCACTTGGCTAGTCTTCCTGTCAAGGTAGCTTTGTTGAGTAAATACTTCAATGGATCAATTTAAGCTATGAGTTTGATAGTGTGAGTCAACATATAATTTCTTAGTTGCTGAGTAGAAAATACTACTGCCAAATAGGCTTTCTCAATAAAAGTTTAGTTGATCTCATATCCATTCAAAGTCCTACTAATGTAATAAATTTCCCTCTCTTTTCCTGTGAAATCTTCTTATGCCAGTAGGGCACCCAAAGATAGTTCAATTGTTGCAATGTAGAGTAATAATGGATTTCCTTCAGTTGGCGGTACCAGTATGGCTAGAAACATTAGATACTGTTTCAATTTATTAAAGGTTGCTTCACACTTTTCATCCCATTTGAAAAAGACATTCTTGTGTAGTAAGTGATTGAAAGGATGAGTTTTATCAGCCAGTTGTGTGATGAACCTCCCAATAGATTGGAATCTTCCTTGTGAAGATCTGAGTTGGCTGATATTCTTCAGAGGAGGAATCTCCATGATGGATTTGACCTTTGTAGGATCCATCTTGATGCCTTTAGATGATACTATATATCCCAAAAGTTTAGCTAATGTCATGCCAAATACACATTTCTTGGGGTTTAACCTCACATTGAATTTCTCCAGTGTGGTGAAGATCTTGTCTAAAATTTCTAGAGGTCCCTCTCTAGTGAATTATTTTTCCAACAAGTCATCTACATAGTCTTCCATAAAGGTGTGCATCATGTCGTGGAAGATGGTGGGCATCGCACATTGATAAGTAGTCCCAACATTATTTAACCTAAAAGGCATTACGTTCCAGCAAAATGTGCCCCAAGGACATGTGAAAGTAGTTTTCTCTTGGTCTTCTGGAGCTATCTTTATCTGGTTGTAACTTGAAAAATCCATTTATAAGTGATAGAAATGCATGACCCGCTATCAAATCTACGATGATGTCAATGTTAGGCAAAGGAAAGTCATCTTTCGGGAAAGCCCTATTAAGATCCCTGAATTTTGTACATATCTTGATTCTTTTATATGGTTTTGAAACTAGCACAATATTTGATATCCACTTAGCATAGCCAATAGGTCTAATAAATCCCACATCTAGTAGTTTCTTTAATTCAGCTTTCACCAAGAGGGCAATATGGGGATGCATTTTTCTCCACTTTTGCTTCATTGGCCTTACTCTAGGTGGTAGAGATAAATGATGCATGATAAGATTTGGATCTATTCTTGGCATGTCACTGTAGGACCAAGCAAAGTTGACTTGCCTCTCTTCAAAGAATTTAGTGAAGCTTGGTTTTTCTTCCTCTATCATGGATGCTACTACATGTAAAGTCTTGATTGTTTTAGTTGTGCCAATGTTGATGGATTGTGTGGGCTGAATCAACACTGAAGATCTCTCTCTATGGAGTAAAAGCTTAGGAAGAGTGTCAAATCTCCCATCGTTTGGTGCCTTAGAGAGGTTTTCACCATCATATGCACTCTTTATTTTTACTTTTTCTTGATCTAATACTACCATTAAATGGTTTTCACCATTAGATCAATTTTTGATATTCATTGTTTTGTAGTTAAGAGATTTGGCACTCCCCTTGTTTAAAGCTTCATTATGAGATTCACTGTACATGTTTCGAGATTATCAAAGAAAAGTAAGTCTACAATGGCACTATCAGTTGAAAGAAGTGTATGTCGTTAACCATTTTGGTCTAGGTCAATTAGTTCGTGGATGTATCAATGGTAAGAATCGTTAGATTGGTACACAAAAGGGGTGGAGGCTGCGATTGCGGCAAGTTTGGAGAACCATTCAAGGCATTGTCCACCTAGACTTCATGGAAACAATCTCATCAAGTAAGTTTCTTCATGTGCAAACTCAAGACTCATGGTTCTAAATTCCCTCACATGATCTATTAGATCTGTTTTACCATAGTATTTATCATAATTTGGGAATTCACAATGTTTGGGAAAAGGAATCATGTTGATATTTTGATCAAAAGGATATGGGAAAATGTCTTGTATCAAGTATAATTTTGAGGTTCCCCTTTGCATGTCAAGAATTTGTTGTTGGAAGTTTTTCATTTGATGAATTAAGGCAACCACTTGTTCTATATTTTGTGAATCATTTTTAGGCTTTTTAGGAGGTGCTTTCAATTGATTAACATCAAAGTCATTAGGAAATTTGACACCTTGTTTAGCTAGCATTAGTAAGTATTTTTCCTCTTTTCTTTCAAAAATATTTTCTAAGCACTTGTGGAAATTTGGATCTTGTTCAGTATGTTGGATGTCTTCCTCAGTTATTTCTTCACCTTCAGTTTTGTGGATTCCATGGAAAGGGTTTTCTTCAAGTTCAGCCATGGTGTTTTGAGTTTTGATGTTTGGAGTTTCAAGTTCTCTTTCCTTGAGTTTCTGCTTTTGTAATCTTGTTTGAACAGGCTTACAAGTGTTATAATTTGACTAAACTTGGATCTTTGTTTGGGAAAATGCCAAGGATGAAAACTAAGTCAAATAGAATGAAAAATTCTATTGATGAGACTAAGTTTAAGTTTGATTATACTACTTTTGTTTCGTGATGAAAGGATGACAAATCATGATGATGAAACTTGTCTTAATAATTAGGGATATGATAAGTTTGATGATTTAGGAACTTTGAGATGTTAGATCTTGGTTTAGTTTGAAGAATTCCACTTGTAAATGGCAGTTTTAACAAGTTTAAGACTCTGTTGTGACTAAGGAATGATTCTGTCTTGGAAAAGACTCTGAATTCTAGTTCAAACTGAGGAATAGGGGATAAATTTAACTCTCTATTTTTGAATTTAATGGATGCACTAAAAAAAATTTTGGATGGCTAAAATATTGGACAAATGTGCTATAATAGAGTATGCATGCACTAAAATATTGCTCATATGCGCTATAAAATTGCCTAGATGTGATAAAACAGAGGATGAATGCGCTAAACAAATGGCCAAATGCGCTGGAATAGAGTTTGCATGTGCTAAAAACAAGACTCAATGTGCTAAAGGATATCTCAAATGCACTGGAAAACAACTTGAATGCACCAAAAAAAGCCAGGATGTGCTAAACTGCCTCTAAATATGATGATTTCAAATGGGTGATCTGGAAGTGGATGCGCTAAAAGGATCTACAAATGCACTAAAAGGTGTAGCAAATGTGCCAAAAAAAGGACTCAATGCACTAAAATAGTGTCTAAATGCTCTACAATATTTTATAGATGTGCTAGAAAATACAGTGAATGCACTGAAACAGAGTATGAATGTGCTAATCTAGAAATTTTCAGTGTTTTTAATAGTTTGTCTATTTGTTTTGCTTTGAAATTGAGTGTTTCCAAAGTGTAATTTGTTGAACAATAAATTTTTCTTGGTTTCCAGTTTGCAAATTGTGTGAATTGAATGCTTTAAATGGATGATTTATTGAATTATGACTTCAAACACAACAACAATTTGTCAAGTTGTGTCAAGCCTAGTAACTAAACACTGAGTGTGTATTCAAGAATTTGGTCCAATTCTTTTGATTGCCATAGGTATAACACAAGAGAAGACAATTCAAGCACTTTTCTATTCTCAAGGGTCACTTAAAATACCACAACCCACATCTTAAAACCATGCAAGCTCACATAGCCCTGTCACCCCCTAGAGGGCACCTGCATTTTTTCCTTTCGTAGGTCTTAACCAAAGTCGAATCCTTCGCTTTTGGCAAGTAATCCTTAATGGTTATATGGTGAGTATCTTGGGGGTAGATTATTCCCTCCCCTTGCATTGTGATAGAAAAAGTGTTAAGAAATTCATAGTAAGGGTTTCTGTTCAGTGTGGCAATAGATAAATTCCCTTAGGAGACCTCCCAACCTTTAGAACAAAGGCTTTGGGAATGGTTATTTTGCACACTACCATCGAATTGCAGACTTTCCCTGAATTCGCTTTTGATTATAGTGGGTTGGAAAACCTGGCTTTGGTTGTTCCCACTTAGGTCATTCTCATAGGGTGAGTACTTTTCCCCACTACAACAGGCCTTTTAAAGGTGTTAATAAAGCATAAAATAGTGAGTCTAGCATTCTGATAAGCTAGTTAAGGGGAGAGAATAGGCCTCTCACTTCAAGCACAAAAGACAAGGGGTTCTTTAACCTTTTAATTAAACTAGGTTGATAATTTAATCAAAAGAAGACAATAAAAACTCTATCCCCTACATACATCATTAGTAGTTGCATAAGATTGTCTTTGACTAGCATATTAAGTACCTACAACACAAAAAAAATCAATTAGTTCTTGATATTTTAAGATTTTGCACATTTAAACAGATGTGCTAAAACAATCATCCTATGAGCTAAAAGATTATTTGTATGCACTAAAATAACTATTCAATTCACTAAAAGAACTATTCAATGCACTAAAATAACTATTGTATGCACTAAAAGAATCTATATATGCGCTGAACTATTTATCGAAAGTGTTGAAAGACCCCCTAAATGCACTAAAACATGTGTTGGGTGCGCTAAAAGATTCTCTAGATGTGTTGTAACAAAGATTGGATGTGCTAAAAGATCCTTTAGATGCATCGTAACATAGATTTGATGCACCAGAAGATGTTTTAGATGCACCGGAATAACTCATGGTCGCGCTAAAAGAATTTCATGTCTAGAATTTGCGAAACAACTTTTCTAGAAATTGTTAAAAATGGGGTTGGGCCCCACGGTGGGCACCAATTTATGTGGGAGGTAAAATGTGTAAATTAAACAAGGTCACACAAGAAATGAGACATATTACATTAAATATTTGAATCATAAACTAATCAAATTAAAACAAAACAAATCTCTAAAATCATTTCATTGTTCTCTATTCTCAAGGATCCTTTAAATCATTAGTGCTCTCAAATTTGCATATGCACTATGATTGGTTTGGATGACAACCTAAGAAATGAGATATTGTAAGATGCAAGAAACTAATTCCTACATGAAGTATAAACTATGTGATTGATGCCATGATGCTATGATATTAATGTTGTTGTGATGAAATGAAGATTATGCTATGATAATGATGCTAAATGCTATAGTGGAAATGTTGTATGAAAGCTAAGATGATAACTAAAATGCAACTATAAACTAAGACATGATTCTAAACTAAAATGATTCTACAATGCTCAAATGCTAAATACTAAATTGCTCTATGCTCACTAAATGCTCTCAATATTTCTGCATAATAAGTTTACTCAAAGATGTGATGTAAAATGTTGTAGAATGGGATTGTATTTATAGGATTTCCAAAGCATCTTGTGATGTGGCAACAACCGACAGTCGAGATTTCAACATGAGAGATGAACGGTGAAGATGGAAGAATCGTGGAGGATGTTCCCTTGACCAAGGGAAACATGCCAAATGATGAGAGAATAAAATGTGTGAGATTTCCAAGTGTCCAAAGTTTGTTTTGGAATTGGTTGAGAATAATGCAATTTAAATATTAGTCATATTTAAATACATGTGACACTTGATGATGTGGCCAAAAAGTGTTGTAGACATATGACTAAATTTGAATTTGGAATTATTCAAACTTAGTGAGAAGATATTTAATTAAACAAACTATTGACATTTGTTTATTTAATTAAATTTAGAAGAATGAGGTTTAAGATGAAGAATTTAGAAAAGTGTGAACTATATAAATAAATTGAGAATTTATTTATAAGTAGATGAAATTAAAGGGGTCATTAATTAAATAACTAGTAATTAATTAATTAATTAATTGTCTTGACTGATTTTAGGTGTATACAATACCATTCCCACAACCTATTTTACCTAGTGCCCCTCGTTTACCTCAACACAGTGGAAAGGAATTTGATCTTGTTGAGAAACTTTGCAACACTCCTGCTAATATCTCTTTGTGGGATTTAATTTAAACATCACCTACTTACCATGGCATGCTTCAAAATGATTTGCAAAAAGTTGTGGTCCCTCCTAGTGTGCAACCAAATGATGTAGCAGCCTTAATTGAGGGTATGAATTTGGTTAATTTGGAAATTGTCTTCTATCAAAGTAAATTACCTCCTTCATAAATGTAAAAATAAAATCATGCCCTAATGCTAATGGTTGTTATTAACAAGGTCAAGATTAGGTGTACCCTTATTGAAAATGGTTCGTGCCTAAATTTTTGTACTATAAATATTTTGGATAGAATTGGGGTGGATAAGATGTAAGACCCCTCCCCTTGTGGCCTTGTTGATCTTATTAGTCATCAATGGTTTATGTTCTATATTTTATGTTCCTTTTTGTTCGGAAATATAAATTATTGATTATTGTTCCTATACATCAAGTTGATTATATTTGTTAACTAACTAACTAATGGTTTTTGTGATTTCGTGTGATAGCTAGATGAGGTCTATTCCCTATCTACATAAGTATGGAATGATTGATAGGTTTCATTATTGGTAATATCATTATGTATTTTAATGGATTTCATCATGTTAGGTGATTTATATTATGAGTGTGAGTAAGTGAAGATAAAGGTAATGATTGATATTCAATATTTGGTTGTAGTAGTATTTGTCATATGTGAAATAGATTATTGATAAGTGGTAATATTTTGATATTAAATAACATGCTCAATTATTTCTTGACTCTAAAATATATTATGCAAAAAGGTAGAGTTAAATTATATATAGGTTTAATTCCTTAATTGATTATCATTAGAAGAGTATTTTTCTTATGCTATCTACCTATCTATTTCAAATACTATTAATTACAAGAAATACTGACACCTCCTTTTAATTGAGTAAATAGGTTAAAATTTTCCACTATTTATGAAGGGGTCACATAGCTATTTCCCTTATATCATTCTTGGAAAATTCTAGCATTGTCAAGGATATGTATTCAACCTTGTTTTGTAAGGGTCAAGTGCATGTGGGAGTTGTTTCTTATTAGATACTTGAGTCACCTCCTTAAATGCCATTATTTATTTTAGGTTTTATAATGTCTTTATGTGGTTTTAATTGTTTAAAAGGTGCCCTAGGTGGGAGGTCTATAGATTAGGGGAATTTTATTCTATAAAATCACTTAAATTAAGTTTAAAAGCCACTCTAATTTCCCACTTATTAAAAGTGGTGAAAATGGGAGTTGGTTGGGTGGTTTTGGGGAGTTAGTTGCCCTTTTCCCTTCTTTATATTCCTTCTTTTTGAAAGGAGAAGGGGATATCTCTTTTGTCTTGGCTTCACTCTTTTTTCCTTGGATTCTCTCCTTTTTCTTTTGCTTTACTCTTGTTCTTTGGATGCTTTCACATTGTTGGGAGGAGGACTCTTGGTGGAGAATGGAGGAAGGAAGAGAGGATTTGGGAGGTCTTCTCCAACTTGGGAAGAAAATCTTGTGGTAGAAACTAAACCCTTTGTTGATCATTGTTTTTGATGTATGAAATAATTCTTTGGATGTTTTCTTATGGTTGCAAAAGTTACATGAAAATGGTTTTGAAACCTTTGTCTTTTATTGTGATTTATATTTGAGTTTACTCTTTTTATGAACACCCACCTTGACTAATTTGAACATAAGAAGCCTTTATGTGTTTTAGGTAAAGAAATGATAGCGGTGTATGAATGGTGGTAATGTGAGTTTTATGTGGTGCATTTTTTTGTGAACCCTTTGTGTAAAGTGATTTGTGGAAGTGCTATGTGACCCCTAGCTCGAGGGTGGATTGAATATCAATCCTATGGTTGGGAGGAGATCTTTTGGCCATGTTGTTTTTCTTTTCCTTTTTAGGCACCCAAGTTAAGCAAGAAGGTTTCCTCCAAATTTATTCCATCTTACAGTCTTTAAGGAAGATGCTTGTGAGTCTTGTGGGTTTTACAAAGTGCTAATATCAAGGTTGAGCCATGAGATTAAAGTTTAATCTTGAGTACCTTTCTTGTTCTTGAGGAGAAAAATTCTCAGCGTTAATTGGGGCTATGGTGTACTTGGTGGAGTTGGGGGAATAAAAAAAGCAAAAAGAAATTGGAAACTTGTTTTATTTTTGTCATATGATTGTGGAAAATTTATCACCGTGTGCTTCCCTTGTGTGCAAGAACTATTGGGTTTCAATAATCATGTTTTGATTGGAGGTAAAAAATTGGTTTTGAAGGGGCCCAAAACCCTTTACAAAACAAAGCAGCTGATAAAAAAATATAACAACATTACATAGAAATCAACCCAATAGTAGTGAACCAACAGCCAAAAAGAAGACAGCCAACCAACAACACTACATATTATTCAGTATCTCTGTAGCCTCCACTTCACTAGCAGCCACCTTCTGCACATCATCCATAGTATCAGACACCTCTATACTAGAGGCCCCGCCCTGAGCTTTCATTTTGTTTCTAGTTCTAACCCCTGACCCACCAATTTTTACCTCACCACTCAAAACACTACCTTTAACACCACCCTTCTCACCAGCACAATCCACATTCAACAACTTACCCACAACAACAGTATCATTAGCAGACATAGTATCCTTTCTCTTTTTCATAGTAATTATAGGAGAGATCACCTTGGCAGAGTTAGAAATGCCCAAAACCTTAGAGACATCTCCACTCTTCATCACAACATTCCACATTTTATCCATTTTATCCTCAAGGGATAAAATTCTCCCCTCCAAGTTTTGTTTCAAATTGATGGTTTCCTCCACCATAGTATTAGCCATAGTATTAAGAGAGTCCAACAGATCATCAATTTAGCTTTGGATAGAAGGGTCCTTAGCCTTTCTCACAATACCTCTAATTCTAACATTAGTCCTATTAATCTCATGGAAGAACCACTTAAAAATTTTAAACAACACATTAGCACTATCACGAGCTGAGCCTAACACATCATACAACTCCTCCTTGTCAAATTTATCAATCCATTTCCCCACAAAAATGTCCTCATTAGATGAACTAACATGAACCTTATCAGCAGAAATATCCTTACCTTTTCCGGCAGAAATAGGAGTCATCATCTTTTGAATGGAATAGGTGATTTCCTCTGCTACAACCTTCCTTTTCATCAGCCTATCCACATCCGCTTTACTAGTTTCCATAGTATGTCCTCCACCAAAAACCCTTTCCTACCCCTACTTCTACAACCTAATGTCAGCACTCAGAGAAGCCTTTCCAAAGATACCTCCGGCCAGGGAAAGAGGGAAACCCTTCTCCAAGAGTAGGCCAACAATTCTTAACACCCTTCTCTTTCGGTTCCCATCCTCAATCTCCTACAATTGTCTAGTCATTGGGGGAGGAGAGGAAGCTTCCCCATAAAGTTCATTTTTGTCCTTAACCCCCTTAGTATGAACATTCGCAACCACCTCATCACTGCATGTTGTATAGCCCTCTTTGTCATTCAGCTTCCTTTTCCTAGTCTTACCTAGAACAAGGTAATTGGGGCCCTCCTCAAAAGAGGCATACAAATCTAAGACATAATCAACATCATAATCCCTATCAAACTCAGAATCTTTGTTCAAACTAAGTCTCCTCTTCTTAGATTTTTTACTAACCCTTTCCTCTTCTGACCCCCTCCCGGGGATTAGCAATATTTTCCTTCAGGCACACAAGAGGTTTTTGCACCTCATGAACTTTGACGTGTTCATAGATTAGGAGAATTAACCCCAAATGCAAGATAGGGTTTTTGGGGTTTTTCATGTGTTCCTTAATCCCTGAGTCAAGTGACATCAACAAGTAGTATGGAAACGAAATCCATTTCTTATGCCGAAAATGTTTAAGTAAAAGGAAATGGTAAGAGTTAACCATCATATACATGCCTTCCAAGGTGACATACCTCATAATCTCTTCAACAACATCATGCCACAAAATTTTTAAAGAGCTTCTCTGATAACCACCGCTCTTTGTCATCCTCAAATCAGCAACCTCTTTCCCTTTAAAGAAAATAGACATCACAACCTGCAATTATTTTTTGTCTCTAAACACCTTTATACCATGCATAGCCAAGCCAGTAATTTGGGCTATGAATTATTCATCAACTATGACTTCCCTTCTGCCCAAATTCAGAGTTCTCTCATTCCACCCTTGAGCAACCAGATCAATGACCTGAGGGTTGTTACCATGCAATTTCTCCATATACGGAGTTAAGCCACCCTTCTCTAAAATCCCCCACACCTCCTTCCTCTGCTTAGAAGAAACACAGAACTTAGGCTCGACGTGGTTTCTATCCCAACCCATTGCAAAAATATTAACAAACAGAGGCAAAGCACAAAGTAGAAACCTCAGGAAACTAAGACAAATACCACCCAGAGCAGAATCATAAAATAGAAGACTCTGGAAACTAAGACGAATATCACCCAAAATCTGTGCAAAGCCAACAAAAGGGAAAATATGAAATGAACTTGAACTCTGATCCTTGTGAAAGCCATCCCCCATACTTAAAACTTGAATGAGATAAATCCATTCATCCTCATTCATAAAATAAGGCCACGTGAATAAGGACATGCACAACTCAATGAAAAATAAGATCAAAAGCAACTTGCAATTAGAATTCATTGTTAATAATAGATGTTGCCTCATAAGGAATAGGATCATTTAAATCCCACTCCTTTCTTTCTCTAACACCAAAGTTAGTGAAGAAATTAGCTAACATATTTCCCTCTCTCAATATGTGGGAGATATAAAAAGTGTCAAAGGAATTGATGATTTCAATGGAGTCCCTAACCAAGGCCTCAATAGTCCAAGATGGAGGTGAAGCATTCTTCAAATTATTTATAATGTTTAGACTCACCTTCCAACTAGACCTTCCTATACCCTTTACTTTGAGCCATTTTGAGTCCATGATAGGCTATAGCCACCTCTGCATAGTGGTTTGTCTGGATTCCCAAAGGGAGTGCCACAACTAAGACAAGCCTACCATTAGAATTTCTAATCACTCCCCCACATCCTGTAGGTCTTGGATTTCCTTTTGCCATTCCATAAAAAATTATCTTAACCCAACCATCAGGTGGCACATTCCAAGCAACATCTTCTCTTGAATATTTCCCTTTAGAGACCAGAAGAGATATATCACAAGGAAACTTCCACTTTTGTGCAATAGAGATATCATAGGAATAGAGATTAATCTTTTGTCCAGCATAAAATGAGATCCCAAAAAGAAAGTTTTCCTTAATACCCACACAAATCTTATGAGCCACATATATAGTCGGAAGAGAAAAATTTCTAAATTTTTTGTTGTTGTGCTCAAGCCAAACCCCCCATATCATTTGAGGAAAAGTGAGAGACCACAAAATCTGTAGAGTCAGATTAGAAGAGGGGCCAACCCATTGATACCATAAATATTTGAAAAAACTAGGAAACACCTAGCTAGGATTCCAAAGTGAGAGCACATGATTCCATATCACACCAACATATCTGCACCCAATCAACAAATGACAAGTATTTTCCACTTCCTCTTCACAAAGAAAGCATCTATTGGGCATAACAAAACCTCTTTTAATCAGATTATCAATAGTTAATATTTTTTTCTAGAAGAAGAGCCAAAATAAAATGTTGACCTTAGGAATCAATCTAGAGGACCAAATAGAAGCCCAAAAAGGAGGTAGGCCAATAAAGGATTCATTAAAATGAAAGCTAAGACAACAAAGAAGTTACCAGTAGAGGAAGGCTTCCAAACAAACCTATCAGGAGAAGGGATAGAAGGAATATGAACCAAATAAATAGCATTATAAATAAGTTCCAGACCAGGGTCCACCTCATGCAACTTCCTCCAACAACCTCTGTCAATATAGTTAATAACAAATCTGCCAAACTGTCGCAAACAGAGGTCCATAAAAGGGTTGAGCCCATGGCTCATCCTTGAGTGGCCTATTGCCATACCAATTATCTTCCCATAATAGAATACTCCTCCCATTACCCATCTACCAAAAGAGACCCTTAGCCACAAGCCTTCGAGCCTTCAACATACAATTCCAAAGCATAGAACCATATAGAGGATTAAAATCATGAGACTAAAAATCTCTAATCCCATCAGCACCATGTAAGTCTTTGCTCAAGTAATTTTCGCCCACTCACTTTTGGCTAGCAAGAGATTCCACAACTGTTTAACCAAAAGGGCAATGTTAAACATTCTGATTTTGCAAATGCCCATCCCACCAGCCTTTTTAGGCCAACAAACATCATCCCAAGCAACCAAATTAGTTATTTTTTTGTCTTCAACACCCGTCCAAAGGAAGTTTTTCTAAATTCCTTCCAAGATATTCACAAATTTCCTCGGCATGTGAAAGAGACTAAGAGCATAGACCGAAATACTCTGAAAGGTGGATTTAATCAGCTGAACTTTACCAGCTTGGCTCAAAAAATTCCCCTTCCACCCAACCAACTTGGAATTAAATTTGTCAATCAACCCCCTCCATAAGGATTCTAAAGCCTTAGAGCATAAGGGGAGCCCTAGGTAAGAAGCAGGAAGTTCACCAATTTGACACTGCAAAATTATGGCTATCCTATTATGTCTTTGAATCAAATTGTTAAAAAAGAAAATCACACTCTTTTGTAAGATAACCTTATGCCCAGAAGTAGCCTCATACATTTTCAAAATCAGCTTGACAGCCTTAGCTTCCTTAATAGACGCCTGCCCAAGCAAAAGAGAATCATCCACAAATTATTGATGAGAGCATACAAGGTTAGCAAAAGAAGGGGCTAAACTAGTCAAACAACCAGAATTAACAAATCTTTGGATGAGATGACCCAAGGACTCAACCATAATGATAAACAGGAAGGATAAGATAGGATCCCCTTGCTACAGACCCCTAGAGAAATCCAAGAGAGGAGGAGATCCATTGATGAGCACAGAGAACCGAGGAGTCAAAATAAGTTGATGCACAAGAGCCACCATTTTCTCCCCAAAACCAAAGGAGAGAAGAATCTTAGACAAAAAACCCTAGTCCACTCTATCGTAAGCATTAAGTAAATCAAGCTTGAGGATAAACCCAACCTGTTTATTGATAGAAAGAGAATGAATATTCTCATGAACAATGAGAATAGAGTCCAAAATTTTCCTACCAACCACAAATTTGTTTTGCTGAGGAGAAATAATGAGAGGAAATTTTTTTTGCAACCTCAACGCCAAAACCTTGGAGAAAATCTTATAAATTGAGTTGCAAAGACTGATTGGTCAAAACTCCTCAAAAGAAGTAGCACCAGGCTTTTTGGGAATCAAGACAATAAAGGAGGAGTTCAACTCCTTTAAAAGGGAACCCAATCTGAAAAACTTCTTAGTAGCCAGAACAAAATCTTTCACAATAATTTCCCAAAAAGAATGAAAAAAGAACATGGGAAAGCCATCGAGACTCGGAGCCTTATTACCTTCAAAGGAGAAAACAACACAGTGAATTTCATCTAACGAAGGAATACAAACTAACTACATGTTGAGATCATCATCCACCAACTGGGGAATATTCCTAAGAATATCCTCTTGACAGGCCATATCAAGCTCCCCCTCCACCGAAAGTAGCTGAGAGAAATAGGAAGCAACAGTAAGCTATAAATCAACACCCTTCTCCAGAGCTTGATTATTATAGTTAATCAGATTAATCTAATTAGAAGCCTTGTGTTTCAAAGTAGAGATATGAAAAAACTTAGTATTTCTATAGCCACTTTTCAACCACATGATCCTCAAACACTGCTTCCAAAATTCTTCCTCCTTCACAATTATATTATGCAACTTGGAAAGAAAAATATTCTCCTTCAACATCAAATCCTGATCATACCCAAACGTTTGAATGACTTGTTGAATAGAGTGAAGCTCCTTAGACACCCCATCTATCTCCATAAAAATATGACCAAAAGAGGTACGGTTCCATTTTCTAACATTATTCTTAACATTAGCCATCTTTATAAGAACTCTATACATATAAGCTGACCCATCCACATTAATGTTCCACCAATCCTTAACCAAATTACCTAGGTCAGGATGACAAGTCCACATTTTCTCAAATCTAAAAGGAAAGTTCTTCTTGCCACCCAACAAATCCACAAACAAAGCCAAGGGGAAATGATTTGATCCCAATCTGGTAAGAGTTGAGAGGGAACAAGAGTAGTGGACTAACCACTTAGGGGTTATAAGAGCATGATCCAACTTAACCTAGATAAGGGCATTACCCACATGCCTATTCGACCAGGTAAAGGAAGCCCCTTTCAGATCCAAATCAAGAAGAGTTGAGTCATTAATGAACTGCAATAGGTCGTATCTACTATCATCCACATTTTGTGAGCCACCCATCTTATCAGCATCATGTAGAGGAGTATTGAAATCTCCAATGACCAACCAATTACCAATATTATGGAAAACTTTAAAAGAAGCAAGATTCTCCCAAAGCCTTTTTCTGGCACTCTTACAATTAGGAGCATAAATATTAGAAAAAGTGTAGGAAAACTTATCATGAAGGTGGAAAAAAGAGGTAGCCACATGATTACTATCATTAAGCACCTCCACACCTCTAATCACCCTAAGATTCCAAAAGGTCACAATCCCAATAGAAGCACCAACCACCTCAAAACAATTCATCCCACAATCCTTGAAAAGCTTCATTTTCAACCTAGAAAGTTTATCCAATCCCATTTTAGTTTCTTGAATTAAAACAATATCAGGGTGATGATCTCTTACTAGATTAGACAAGAGATCATGCTTATGAGGGTGATTCAAACCCCTCATATTCTAGGAGATAATCTTCATGGGAGTTTATAGGAAGTGCTCTTAGAGCACATATCCAACAGAGTTCTCTATGTACCACCAGCTATATCCATCTGACTCTCCTTATCCTTAGCAACATTAGCTAGAGGCCATCATCTACCATGCAACTTAGACCCATAGTTTTACCTCTACCTATTCCTTGTCACAACTCCCAACAAGGGAAAGTGTTTCTTCCTATTATTCCCACGAGCCTGAATGTAAGGCAGATTATCCACTTCCTCCGACTCCTCAAACTCCTTAACACCAGGCCTTAGCTCCAACCCCTATATTTCTGACACCACACTTTGAGGAATCCCCCTAGGAGGAGATCTAGATTCAACAATCATAGAAGAATGATTTTCCTCCAACATCACATACCTTACCTCAATAAACACAGGGGATGAGCAATCCTTTTCAACTTGTCCCATATCCTGATTCATTTCCCCCTGAACAAGTAGACATTCAGAAGAATCCACCTTGTCAGCCTCATCTAGGTATGTGTCCTCACAAACCTCCACAATCACAACCGAAGAGGGAACAACTTCAGGCTCCACCTCCTGAGCTGGAGGTTTTATAGACTTGACCTCCTGAGCTGGAGGTTTCTCTTTCTCTCTTCATTATTTTGTCATCTCCTTAGGTACTTTGAGAGTAAATTTTTGAGCCCAATGGCCAAATTTTTTATAGTGGAAGCAAGCAAAAGGATTTGACTCGAATTCAACCATCTACTCCCACACCCCAAGTTTAGAGTTAATCTTAATCATAGAATGAAAATCAGCTGATTGCTCCACATTCACACAAAATTTGGCTTAAACTAGCCACTTCCTAGAAGCTGTCATTTTTTCTATCGACAAAAAATAGCCAAATGTGTTGGAAATCCCCTTAAATACCTCCTCATCCTAAAATTCCATGTGGAGGCCAGGCAATGTAACCCAAACCATAGCAGCCGAGAAAGAGCACGAGTTTGGATTGAAGCTCAGTTCCCACTTCTTTAGCATCAAGGAATAATTTCCAAGGAACCATGAGCCACCTATCAGTGCCATCACCATATCATCTTCATAGTTGAAGGAAAAAGAGAAGAAACCTTTGGCCATAACAACCACATCAACTTGTCCTTTAGGTTTGCAACGATTTAAGGTAAACTTGCACACCAGCTTGATATGAGGCCGAGGACCAACAAATTTACCCAATAGAGCCATGTCCATATTAGACATGCTTTTGTCAACAATACAGTCTGAAACAGAAACATAGTACTCTCTGGTCTTTTTATTAGCAACAAAAGACATCAAAGGGGAAGTACTTTTTCCTTTAGGCTCAGATCTAAACAATTTTTTCCATTTGAGAGAGGAGCTCGACAAGAAAGCATTCTTATTCTTGTCAATCCCAAGACCCTCCACATTAGGAGTCCCATCACACCCATCCAAAGATAGGCCATTCGTAGACTTTCAGATCTAGGTACCACTTTTTCAGAGCCAGGCACCGGGGAGTGCATCAGACACACACTCTTCGAAGACCCTTTCCTATCAGAAAAAATGTTAGCCACAAAAGGGGACCCACTCGGCTTACCTACAGCAAGGGCCCAACCTAACATCACCCTCTCATCAGCAAACCATTTGCCATTACCGCTTGAAGCATCATCCTGATCTCCCACCTTTTCAAAATTTGAAAAATTGCCACCACCTGAGGAGCTTCCCATCACATTTTTCAAATTTCAATAATCATGTTAATAATATCATTAGCAAGAATAATTGTATGGTTATTATAGGTTCTTGGCTTGTAATTAGTTTGAGAGGAAAAAGTGAAGTAGATAATATTTCTTAGAATTGCACATGAAACTTGCTATATTCACCTAGTACATAAGGACAAATCATTTTAAAACCAAGGGGAAATCTTTTAAGCATGAAATTAATTTTGCATTTATGTCTAAGATAAATGAATGTTGTATCACCAACCTTGAGTAGATCACCTCGTACTAACCCTATCATAAATGAACTAAAGAATTGTGTCTTAATTCATTTAACTTGGTTGGGAAAATCAAGAGGTACAATTAAAATTGTAGGGTTTAAATTAACTATTTTATTTTCTTATAAAAGGGTAAAAGAAGAATAACATAAATAAAATTGAAATTAATAATAGACTATAAATACATGAACGAATGTAACTTAAATATATATTAAAATTATATAAATAAAACATCATATACACACACATATATATCATTTGATTATAAAAGTATACAGTACAAATTTTATATTAAATAATTTAGGAACAAGCAAATAAGTAATCAATGGAATGGGCATTCTTGTAAATCCTTCAACCAATATATGAGTAAATCTTTTAACAATACTGAATATGTAGCAAGCAACAAATTACAAGTAATAGATCAACTTAATAAAATGTCTTAGAGCCCTCTTAAACCTCTAATCAAAGTGTTAGATGATGGACATTTCCCAGGAGTAAAATCTTTTGGTTTGAGTTGCCAATCTAAAGGTAAATAAGGAAACACACAGTTAATATGATCAACTTTTAAACATTAAATCTGGGAGAAAACTCAGAGGCAAGACGCTGAAGTTATTTCTTTTGTTTTAGAAATTCTAAAAATTCTTAAGATAGAAGGGAATAAAGTTTTTAAAAAACAAAAGAAAGCAATTACAAGAAGTTTTCGATTGATAGTTAGGTAGTAATATTAATAATAAATTCATTCTTAATATGAATTCAATTAATTTGGATCAATGGAAGTATTTCTCAAATTGAATATCATGGTAAGAAAATATTAAGAATTAAAAAGTAGTTAAATAGAAGTTTCCATATTATACTTATCAATCAATAGAAAGTTTCTAAATTTGAAACTAAATAATAAAATGAAAGGATTTATATCTATTTATTTATTATTAGAAGATAGAAAGTTAACCATCATTATTTAATTCTTAGAGTCTTGAATTAATGAAAAATGACTAAAATTGTAGAGAATATAAGCTCTATTTTTGTTAAATAAAATATTTTAAAAAAAATAAACCCATGCTTAATAAACATGAAATTAGTAAAAGGGGAGGGATCTAAATTATTGTAATTGGATGTTTGTTAGATGATCTAAGTATGAGTTAACCAATAATGGGTAATCCATTTAATAAATTAATCATTGTTGACACTACTTGTTTTTTGAGTTAACTTTAAGTCAATAATATGGTTAGTTGAAAAGATTAAATAAGTGTTTTAGTTATCATAATTCATTCAATCATATTGTGTAACTATTTTTTAGATATTATAATAGTTTTGTTTCCTAGAAGAGTTGAGTTGGAATTAAGCTATTATTTTTGAAAAAGAAGAAAACCGTAGAACATATTTCATTTCATAATGTTCCTTATTTTAAAATATTTGTTCCATGATTATTAATAATGCTAACAGGTGTGAATGCCCATAAGAAAGGTAAAAAATCAAGGTAGTCATAATAAGAATGTTATTTTAGTTAATGTTATTGAGGAAATTTAATACTAACCTTACTATTAGCATGTTTCATGTTCATGCGTAGTTAATGTTTAGTGGTGTTTACGCGTATTTGTGCAAAAAAAAAAATCTTGGTTGTATATTGTTTAGTAATGTCAAAGTTGGGGCATGGCATATGACTAAAATTCAACCAAATACTTTTTCCATTCGTAATTTTGATAATGTGGAAAAACAATTGCTTTGTGTGATAACATTATTTGTTAAAGTGGGTAAGGTTGTATTGCAAACTCCCATCCATGTCATGCCCCATGAACTTTCATAAAATATTCTTTTGGTTAGACCATGGATTCATGAAATGAAAGGAGTTCATTCAATGCTTCATCATCTAATGAAATACACTTACAACAATAGGGTTTATATGATAAAAGGTGATCCAAAAATATGAACATTGTTTACAAAATGGAACATGAATGAAGAATCCTCTTAGAACATTGATACCAACTACAAAAGTGGAACCCTTACAAATTGAGGATAAAGATAAATTTCTTTCATCGGTGATAAAGTTTTTGGATGATTATTGGGGTTCATTAGATTTCACACCTATAGTCATGGGTGAATATAAGATTACAAAATAATTAGAAAAAGAGAAAGAAGCTACAATGGTATCAACACAACTTATCATTGAAACATTAGAAACATTTAATTCCACAACTACTATCAAAGAGGAAAACACAAATTGCACATCTACATATTATGAATATGATTATTATAAACCACCTTCTTTGAAATAAATGGAAGCCATTTATGGAAGAGGTTATCAAATTTTGAAATAATTTGGCTATAATGGAAAAGGATGTGGTGTAAAAGAACAATGTATTTGTGTCCCCATAGAGCCCAACACACAAGAAACAACAAAATGTCTTGGATATTGTCCTTCAAAAATAATGAAAACATCAAAAGGACCTTCACTTAATCATGCAAGATTATCCCATGACAAATACCATTAGTGTTGCTCCTTGACATGTGGTAGTTGTAGTATCACACAATACTTACTACCATGCATGGAGGTATAAATTAAGTTCTATGCAATCATATTTTACCTTGCAAGGAGTAGCATATCATCATCCATCTTGGTTCAAATTCATCCCTACACTTGGGGGGCAAGGGGTTAGATAGCTTTATCTTAGGTGAATTCCTTATAGAAAGGGATCCCTTTATGTCTCCTTAAAACATTAGTGTAGAAAGTACACTAATATTTAAAGGGGGTGGCATACGGTCCCCCACTCATTTTTTGCATAGGAAATGGCCCCTTTTTAGTGATGATAGCATACAACTCCTAGGAAGTGTGACTTTCTCAATAAAAGTGTGGCTTTTTTTTATCTATGTTGTGTCTCCTTTATGGTGATATTGGGATTGATGTCCTAGTGTCACCTTTCTTGAAATATGATGTTCCCCTTGGTGGTAACGCTATGGCTAGTATTCCCTAAGGTGTGAGTCTTCTATTCCATGACTAGTCCTCTCTTGGTGGTGATGTCATGTGTGCTATTACTTAAGGCGTGACCTTTCATATATTGAGCAAAGCCCCTTTGTTATTTTTTTAAATCACCTTTTGTGGTGGTGGTGTTATAACACCCCTTGAGGTTTTGGAATTTCCTTGTCATCATTTATGTGCCTCCTTAGGCGAGTTTATGCACCTTCTTAGGTTAGTTTGACACTTTTTCTTCACTTTGTTCACATACATTGAACTTAGTGTTGCATTGGAATAGAATCTTGATCATTTTGTAACACCTTATCAAATTTATCAGGGAATATAACTCTTGGTATGGTTCTCAATGGGTGCACACCTAGTGAATAGTGGACTTTACTAGACTTAGTGTGTTTCTCATTTTTCTACATTGTTTTGGGGGCTCACCTTGTTGGGAAAACAAGGAGAAAAAACTGAGAGGGGGGGTGAATTTGTTGTCACAAAATATTTAAAATTTTCAAACTTAACTTAATCTCATATCTAATGAATGAACAATAAACCATAGACCATCAGCACATCAGAAACACAAAGAACACCAAGACTTTTTTACATGGAAACCCTGTCAGATCCATCACATTTGTCATTTTCAAATCTTTCAAAGTACTCAAAAAAGATTCAATAGCCCTGATATTAGTCTCAACCTCTTTAACCTCATCAGGAGTGGAAGGACCATTATGAGGAATAACATATCTATTCTTTGTAATCTTCCAAAAGGGTTCACCAATATTGTTGGCATATGCCTTGATTTTTGGTATATGGCTCAAGGAAATTATTGGTATGGCTTCTAGTGTTGTCATTGATGGAAATAGAAGTCACTATTATGGCCTACAGATCTGAACTTGGTCATACCGATAGTGAAAGTTAAGTATAGTGTATTACCGATAAAGAACACTGAGAACAGGGTATTCGGTCAACATATCGATCTGTATGCCTCACTGGATCATCATTTTGAGTTGTGGATCTTCGTGAGAGGTTGTTAAGCATGTATGTTACCTTATTGGTAAGTCTTGTGTTATTGCATTAATCGGTGTATGAGTAAAGTGATCCAACAAGATGTTTTTTTGTCTATTTGTTCATTATGGCTGACCCAATCAATGTAGTGTGTCGCAGATGTATAAGGGATGATTGTTTAAATGTTTCTATGGTTGGGAATTTTATTTTGGGTCCCAGCTATGTCATGGCCAACTTGTATGCATACACATTATAAATTATTCATGATTTAAGCTAACATGTGGAGAATATTATATGTTGTGTGAAGCTAACATATAATAATTAAATTCTTGCTGGTGGATATATATGCAAGTTCAGTAATTCATTTTGGTGATGAAGATAAGTGTGTAAGTGTGTGAATGTGTGTGAAGAGAAGAAAAGATGTGTGTAAAAGTATTAGAAGGGTGATTGAGTGATCTATGCACAAGGGCAGAAAAACAGAGAAGGGCAGAATAGAGTAGAGCAGAAATACATAATCAGTCAAAAGGGTTGAAGATCGTCTATTTAGCTTCATTGGAACTAAATCCAACCATTTGGAGATGATATTTCTTAGTTCAATCTTTTTTTGTAATGCAAAAAATTTGTAAGGCAATGAGCCTTCCTTATTCTGAGCAGTGAGCTCTAGGCAGTGTGCCTGAATGCATGTGTATTCCCTTTTCTTCATACTTTTAATAGAGTATATAAATTATGGATTAATCTCCACCATGTTTTTTCCCCTAATAGGGTTTCCAAATAAAAATATTGGTGTTATGGTACTTTCATTATCTTTTTCATGTGCTTGCATATTTATTTATGTTTATGTGTTGTAAATGGTTTAAGATCTAATTTGAAGTTTAAATTGTTGAACACTGATTCACCCCCCCTCTCAGTGTTCCCTGAGTCCAACAATTGCTATCAAATAAAGTTCCTCTTCGGAAGCTTAACAACTTGAGGTGGATCTTGAAGTATAATGGACTCTGGTAGTCTTCAACAATAGATTATGGTAGCACTTGATGATCTTCACCAGTCTAAAGCAGAAGTCCTAGAGTTAAAAGAAAATCTTGTGGATGCTAAAAAAATCATTCAATCATTGAAGGATAAAATAAATGAGTCAAGAGAAAAGAGGAAGGAACTTTGTGATCAGCTGAAATAGAAAGAAAATAAAAGCTTGGAAGATGTCCACCTAAATCAGACTCTAAAAGAAATAACTGAAGAATGTGAAAAGTTTGCTAGGAACAATGCTACTCTAAAGCTTTAGATGGAATATGTGGCAATGAAGCTAACTAAGGAGATTGAAGAAAGAAAGAAGAATGAGGAGAGTTTGACTTAGTCCTTGAAAGAGAAATCTAAAGAATGTAGCAAAGTAAATACAGATTCATTTAGCTAGAGATTGAACTACAACAATCTAGAAGTAATGAACAAGAGCTTGAAAGACAAATAGCTATTTTCAGAGATGAACTCTCTATTGCAAATGAATACAAGGAGAAGTTTAGAATCAGTTCTTCTAAGATTGATGAGATGAATAAAGGACAAAAGGATGCAAATGATAAGTGAGGTATCAGATATGAAAAGGAAGAATGTTCTAGATTTGAACACAAGGATCCTAGACAAAGAAATTAGATGAACAAAGGCATAAGGTATCTGGTAAGACAACCTAATGCTCAAAATTTTAATGGTTACTACTTTGCTTGCAATAAATTTGGTCATATGGCTTCTCAGTGTAGAAGAAAAGAAAATTCAAGCAGTCCATCATTTCCCCATTAGTGTTTGAATTGCAAAAAGTTTGGTCATAAATCAATTGAATGTAGAAGTATGGCTATCAGTATGAGGAAGGTTAAATGCTATACTTGTGGAAGATTTGGACATGTTGCTAACCAGTGTATATCAAAGGGAAATCAATTGAATGAATGGTTTAGACAAAGAAATCCTATGTGCTACAACTGCAACATATTTGGTCACATTGCAAGATTCTATAGGAACATAAATATGGATAGAAGAGGTCTAATATATCAAGGAAGAATTTCACAAAAAGATGAGAAAGGAAAAGGAAAAGTGATTGTGGAAGAGATAATAGATTAGATCAAGAAAAAATGGGTAAAGAAGAGTGAATATGATAAGCTCATACTGGAAGCTACCTCCGGTAATCCCTCTGGTAATTCCTTCAAAAATTGATTTCAAGCCATCAGCCTAGGGGGTATTTCAAGTAAAATCCCTTGCACCCCTTGTCAGTAGTTGGAACTAGAATACATGAAGTTGTCAATAGTTGTGCCATCAATCAACAAATGTATCTGTGATCACTTGTTCTATAAGTTGAGATCTTGAAGGTCTATAGATGGATTCTTCTCTTGTTTTCTGAGAGTGTAGTGTAACTAGAACTCCTAGGGCATAGCATTTATTGTGGTAAAAAGGTTAGGTGCATGAAGCTATAGAAAGATATTTGGAACCCTCATTTTTCACTTTGCATTAAAAAGATAGTGAAAGAGCCTTTGGAGCAGAATTTTGGAAGGAATCAAGTCGATTTAGCAGTGAATTCATCAGGTATTCTATTTGTTTGTAGAATTTCTAATTTTTGGTGCTCGATAAACCTTGTTCAGTATGGAAAATAAAGAAAATTAAGGGAATTGTGAGTTTGGATGAATATAGTAGTAGGAAGATCAGGGATGTAAGAGATATTTTGAAACAGAAGTTGATTCGAAATAAGGAAGTTGATACCCCAATCGATGTAACAGGAGATCAGAGGGCTCTAGTAATTTCAACGATCAAAGATCCATTGACAAGGTGCATTACATATGGAATTCCATACAAAAAAAATTTTGGAAACATGGAAGGATCAACCTTTGCAGGCGTAGTTTACATTTCACATAAGATGATAATGGAGGACCAAGACTTTGACTTGTGTAGTTTGTTGAAAGATCAACTAATGGAGAATTTGCAATTGACAATGGATGTATATTATCCTTTTAGGTTTGGCACTTTGATCATATGTATCATGATGTATTTTCTAAATTGCTTTCCGTAGAATGATAATGTTGTATGGAAGGAGAGTGAACCGGTTTGTAAGCAATTTTTTAAGCATTTCAATACTCTAGAAAATTGTGAGCAAGCTCATGGAAATTTCTTTAGAGATTTGTTAGGAAAGTTTGGAGTAGTTGGTATCTCTTTTCTGGTAAAAAAATTTGAAGTTGGATCATCTTCCAATAAGACAGAGAAAGAAAAAAAGAGCAATAGAGTTTGATGATGATACTCCTCCAATGCTCAAGTCTCTGGAATCTAACAAAAAAGGAAAAGAACATATAATTGTGGATATACTTGATGAAGACTCTGATGAATACACCCCAAGAGACGAACCGAAATTAGTTGAACTGGATGTAATAATAGTAGAAGGAAGAATTGAAGAAGGTGCTTTACTCAAAGAAAAGATATCATAGATTGTTCAGGAGGAAGATGGAATGCAAAAGATTGCTAACATATGGTTAGATGGACCCTCATATGAGCAGGATTTGATTGAGACTACTCTAGGCAGATAATTTGTGCATAATAACATTGAATTAGAAATTTTGCAGAATGTATTCCCTGAAGAGTTGATTGAGTGTATTAAGGAAGTTGTGGCCTCTGACTCTCAGGATAAGAAAGAGGAGGAAATAATCTTACATTTGAAGGAGCATTTCAAGGTATCCCTTGGAAAATTGAAAAATAAAATAAATGTGTTGAGGCAGTGCATCAATTCAGCTAATGACATCTACAATTATTGTCTATGTTGGCCTCATGTTGTTGGAAAATATAAAGATAAGCTAGAGAAAATTGAAATTGAATTAAATAAAATTGGTCAGGACTACATGTTTCAGGTCCAGGATGGAGTAGTAAAGAAAATAATTCATGAGTTGCAAGTTGAGCACGCAAAGATTCACTTTTCTAGAAACACTCTTATGGACACTTTCTAGATAGTGAAGAATCAAACTGAATGCAGATTGGAGCAGCTAATTGAAGTCTTCAGGAAAGGAGAGAAGTTGGAAGAAGCAATTACAATTTTGGAATCCCTCATTCAGATCATCAACCAGACATCAAAAAATAATAGTTTGATAATAATTATTGGGATTCATGTAGATGCTTGGAAGAAATTTCTTTCAGAGATGAAAGATAAGTATAAAATAATTTTCTAATTTGTGTAGTAGTTATAGTTTTCCAAATTTTGATCAAATTTCTATTTAGCAAAGGGTGAGAGAGAGAGCAGTAAAATTTTGTTTTAGCATAAAGGAAGAAGTGCAGTAAGAATACTAGAAAAAGGGGAGAGAAAGCAATAAAGTTTTGTCAATCATTGATGTCAAAGGGAGAGAGAATGCAATAAAAAATTCCTTGACATCCTAAGGGGGAGTAGTGTTTTGTTGTGTTTTAAAATTTTGGAGTTTGACAGTGTATCTTTGGTTTTGACACTTAGTCATTTTTTTATCATTTTTCACTAAGTGTTGCCATCAATGCCAAAGGGGGAGATTGTTGGCATATGGCTCGATTGTCAGCATATGGCTCAGGGAGATTATTGGCATGGCTTCTAGTGTTGTCATTGATGGAAACTAAAGTCAATATTGTGGTATGCAGATCCGAACTTGGTCATACCGATAGTTAAAGTTACGTACAATGTATTACTAGTAGAGAATGTGAAGAACAGCGTATTCAGTCAACATATCAATCTGTACGCCTCACTAGATCATCATTTTGAGTTGTGGATCTGCATGAGAGGTTGTTAAGCATGTATGTTACCTTATTGGTAAGTCTTGTGTTATTGCATTAATTGGTGTAGGAGTAAAGTGATCCAGCAGGATGTTTTTTTGTCTATTTGTTCATTGTGGCCGACTCAGTCAATGTAGCATGTCGCAGATGTATAAGGGATGATTGTTTAAATATTTCTATGGTCACGAATTTTATTTTGGGTCCTAGCTATGTCATGGCTGACTTGTATGGGTACACGTTATAAATTATTCATGATTTAAGCCAACATGTGGAGAATATTATATTTTGTGTTAAGCCAACATATAGTAATTAAATTCTTGCTGGCGGATATATATGTGAGTTTGGTAATTCATTTTGGTGATGAAGATAAGTTTGGAAGTGTGTGAATGTGTGTGAAGAGTATAACAGATGTGTGTACGAGTATTAGAAGGATGATTGAACAATCTATGCACAAGGCCAAAAAAACAGAGAAGGGAAGAATAGAGTAGAGCAGAAATACAGAATCAGTCAGAAGGGATGAAGATCATCTATTGATCTTCATTGGAACTAAATACAGGCATTTGAAGATGTTATTTCTCAGTTCAACTTTTTGTTGTAATGCAAACATTTTGTAAGGCAGTGAGCCTTCCTTATTTTGAGTAGTGAGCTCTAGGAAGTGTGCCTGAATGCATGTGCACTCCCTTTTCTTCATACTTTTAACAAAGTATATAAATTATGGATTAATCTCCACCATGGTTTTTCCCCTAACAAGGTTTCCATGTAAAAATATTGGTGTTATGGTACTTTGATTATCTTGTTCATGTGCTTGCATCTTTATTTCTATTTATGTGTTGTAAATGGTTTAAGATATAATTTGAAGTTTAATTTTTTGAACACTAATTCAAACCCCCCTCTTAGTGTCCCCTGAGTCCAACAAATAGACCTCAAATGACATTCCATTCTTGATTTACACAAAGGGTAATTTTTTCCATTGAATCTAGGATTGTCCTTCTTGTATGATGCCATCTCGGATCACCTCAAGCTTTTAAAATTCTTCAGAGGAACCTGCTTTGATACCAATTGTTGGAAAAACAAAGACAGGAAACTAAGAGGGGGGGTGAATCAGTTGTCACATAATATTTAAACTTTTCAAACTTAACTTAATCTCAGATTTAATGAATGAACAATAAACCAAAAACCATCACCACATTAGAAACACAAAGAACACCAAATTTTTTTATGTGGAAACCCTTTTAGGGGAAAAACCATGGTTGACGTCAGTCCACAATATTATACCCTGTTAAAAGTATAAAGAAGAATAATGGGAATGCACATCCATTTAAGCACATTGTTTAGAGCTCACTGCTCAAATACAAGAGGGATCATTTCCCAAAGGAGACACACTATCTTATAGAAATTCAGACTAGATTGGTAGGGTATGAAATGAGAAAATAGCTTCTACAAAATCTTGATTACAATTCTAGTTAAGCACAGAAACACTCCTTCACACTTCGCTCAAACTTCTTCACACTCTGCTCTGCAATTGAATGATTAGATCACTATTCACACATTTGCTCTTCCTTTCCTCTCACAAAATCTTATGCACATTTCAATTTTCTCAAACAATCACTCTTATATATCCACAACATGGATTTGCATCAACAACTTTGTCGGCCAAAATAGAATATGAAATATAAAACATATACACAATGTCAGCCCAAAATCACAAGTAAAATCTCAATGCGAATCAAACACCGTCAACCAATATTATATTTTTTGGAAAGAGAAACTACAAATATACTTTGGTGTTGTCATTGATGGAAACCCTAGTAGGTGATTGATCTGCATGTCATCATTTACTTCCACTGGCAGAAAAAATGAGGATAGTCAAGAAGAACAAAGCATCTGACAATTTTGTGTTCTTCAATTCTCATGCATATTTTTTGTTGTTAGTTTGAGTTGTGGATCTTATGGGAGGTTAATAAATTTATTTCTTATGTTTTTCAAAATTCTTAGTGCCTCGTATCAAGTTGTATGCAAGTTTGGAGGTTTGGTTGAACATCTTTCTATTCATCAGTATTTTGTGGCCGACTTGAATGATTTTAAGTGTCATGGATATTTGAGGAGTGTCTACTCAAATGTTTTTGTGTTTGATCATCTTGATTTGGGTCTGAGCTAAGTTAAGATTGACCATTGTGCATTCACATTAAATATTATTCATGATTTGAGATGATAGTTGTAAATATTATTAAGTTTTATTAAAGCCAATAGGTTGCGATTAAATTCTTAGTCGCAGATATATATAAATGTTCAATTATATCATTTTGTGTATGTAGAAGGTGTGTTGATGCGTGTTGCAAATAACAGAAGGGTGATTGAGTGATTTATTCACAATTTCATTTTTGCATTAAATATTTTGTGGTGTGAGTTAGAGCAGAGTAGAGCAGAAGTGTAGAATCAGTCCAAAGGATAGAAAATTGACTACTAAGCCTAACCAGAACTATATTCAAGAATTTTTAGATGTTATTCTCTTAGTTCATTCTCTTGGATCTAATTCAAATATTTTTAAGGTAGTTTTCCTTTCTATTTTGAGCAGTGAGCCTGAATGCAAGTATGTTCTCTTATTGTAAACTTCTTTTTGAGTATACTCAAATCATATTGTGGATTGGCCATCCACCATGGTTTTTCCCCTAATAGGGTTTCCACGTAAAAAAATCCTTGTGTTATGGTGTTGTGATTGTTTGCTTTCTGTTTCTGCATATTTCATTTGGTTGAATGTTTTAAGTGGATTAAATATCAGAATAATAAAGTTATTTTTTGCAGAACAATGATTCACCCCCCTCTCAGTGTTCCTTGTTTCCAACAATTGGTATCAAATCTAGTTCCTCAAAATAAATATAATAGCTTGGGAAGATCTTGGAAAATGCTTTCAATCAATACAAGTAGTCTTCAAGAACAAATTTTGGTAGCCCTGGGTTATCTTGACCAGTCAAAATCTGAGAACCGAGAACTACGGGAAAATATTGAGAATGCAAAGAAATTCATTTAGTCATTGAAAAACAAAATCAATGAATCAAGGGAGAAAAGAAAGGAATTGTGTGATCAGCTTAAGTAGAAGAATAAAAGCATGGAAGATGAGTAACTGAGTCATGCCTTGAAGAAGAAAATAGAAGAGTGTGAAATTTTTTCCAAAGAAAATGTTGCCCTGAAGCGTGAGATGGAATCCATCATGATACAAATGACCAAGGAAATTGAAGATAGAAAGAAAAATGAAGAAAAGCTTGCTCAATCCTTGAAAGAAAAATTTGAACAATGCAGCTGACTAGACAATGAATTGGAACAATCTAAAAACAATGAGGAAATGCTTGAAAAATAGCTTGATGATCTCATAAATGAACTTACTGTTGCGAATGAGTACAAGGAGAAATTCAAAGCAACCTCAACCAAGCTTGATGAAATGATTAAAGGTCATAGGGCTGATGGTGACAAGCAAGGTCTTGGGTATGAAGAAGGAGAAAGTTCTAGATCTAGATAGAGGAATTCGAGGAAAGGGAGATTCAAGCAAGGAAATCATATGAGTGGAGCTAGAAGGAATCTAGTAAGACAACCAAATGCTCAAAGATTAAATGGTTACTGTTTTGCTTGCAATAAATTTGGTCATATGGCTTCTCAATGTAGAAGCAGGATGAATCCAAGAGGACCATCATTCTCAAGTCAGTGCTTTAATTGTAATAAGTTTGGTCATAAGTCAAGTGAATGTAGAATTGTGATGAACAACTTTCATAGAGATATTAGATGCTATGCATGCAATAGATTTGGGCATATTGCTAACTAATGCAAATCAAGGAAAAATTAGTGGAATAGTAGGTCTGGATAGAGATATTTTGAGTGTTCCAACTACAACAAATTTGGCCAGACTAATAGATTTTGTTGGAGCAAAAGAGGTCCAGTAAAACAAAACATGCAATAGGATGTTAAGGGAAAAGGAAAAGTCACTACAGATGTAATCAAGAGGAAAATTTAGAAGAAATGGATGAAGAAGGATCCCTCTGTTAAAGGAAATGTGCTTGCACCAGAATCTGCTTCTAGCAATTCCTCTGGGAATTAGTTTTAGGCCTTTGGCCTAGGGGAAGTTGTCAAGAAAATATCTTAACCCCCTATCGGTAACTGGCACCGGAATGTGGATAAGTCCAGTGAGTGCATAGATTTCTTTCAAATGTTTTTCAACTAATTGGAGATAGTATCATACTGCAATGGAGATCTGCAAGAGAATTATTTGTCTTAGTGCATGGAAATAAGGTAACCGAATGTATTAGGGTAAAAGCATTTATTGTGACAAAAAGGGTTAGTTTTGTGAATAATAAAAGGTTATTTTTATCCTTCATTTATCACTTTGCATTTTGGAGAAAAGAAGTTTGGAGAGCCCTAGAGTGAACTTTGTTGAATTGAGGTGAGATTCAAGTGTGAAGAAGTTTCAGCGATCAAAACTCTGATCTGACGAAAAGGTATTTATCGAAAAACTAGTGAATTTGTGAATTTGTAAAAATGGCCACTCCATTGGTAGTTGAGGTTAAGGATAGACCTTGTCCAAAGTTCAAGTGGAATCCTTATAAGTCTGTTGAGACTGAGTCCCTAGGTGTGTTTTTGTTTGTACCATATGAAGTCTTGCACACTGAAGAAATTAGTGCTTATATACATGCCAATATTGAAGAGTTAGGAAGCTCTCAAATGTTGAATTTTTATTCCAACCACATAATTGGAGAAGATTTCACTATTAAGCCAGAATAAAAGACCCTAGAAGTGAAGAAGTTTACACAATTTGTGAAATTTCCCATATTTGAGGAAAGTGAATGGGTGTGATATACTTTGAGCAGAGTTCATGCCAAGTTCATGTGGTTGAATATACCTTTCAAGATTACGAAAGAGGCTATATGTGCAGTCACAAGTTTAAATTCCTTCGGTGGTCTACCAATCTTGAAATCTATAAAGAATCAGATGGTTACTGATGCAACAGGTGCACAATGGGATAGAAGGGAAATGATAATCAAAGATATTGCTGAAGTGGATGTGAAATTTGCATCGATGGTTATTGGGTATAAGATCTACCACTCCAGCTGGGATAACTTAGTATCTGGTACAACCATTTATGTAGCCTATTCGATGGTAAAAGAAAATGTTGATTATGACTTGTGTGAGCTGCTAAGAAGTCAGCTGATGGAGAATCTGGGTAAGATTAAGAAGGAAAAAAGGAACTATTTTAAGTATGGTAATTTGTTGTTGTGTTTGTTCTTTTACTTCATGAGTGACGTTCTGGGTATTGGGAAAGTTCATTGGAAAAGTAATCAAAATGTAGCTATGCAAATAAGAGATATATTGTTTGGAAGAGGTGATCGTCAGACCTGAAATACTACCCTCTAGGGGTACTTCAAAAAAATTTAGAATATGATGCATGCCAAAGAAAAAATTCCTACCTCAATTGTAGAGAAGTACAAAGATACAATTTGTTTCATGGTAGATATTCATCAATTTCATATGGGAGCTGCTGACCCCAGGACAATATGGATTATGCCTATAGGATATGAAGTAGAGGAGAACATCTTGAAAGTGTATGTGAAACATTTTTTGAGCATGCCTCTGGATCCGATAGAAGAAAGGTTTGGATCTTATGCAAAAAAATAGGATGCAATTCCATGATCAATTACATAAGCCAAAGATAGTTAGAAGAGTAAGGAAAGAAGTAGAAGCGTTTGTAGAAAACGTGGGCATACCTGTAGAAAAATTGAAAGAAGCCAAAAGAAAGAGAGATGAAGTTGAAGCAGGAAAAGAGTCAGCAAGAACCAAATCTTCTAGTCTAGCAAGATCCTCTGCCCATACTAGATCAACAAGGAGTTCTACATCTGCTTCTGCAACCAAGCCATTTCCTCTACAAACCCAAGACAAGGGCTCTGGTAAAAGGAAGAAGAACAAGAGCTCAAGAACTTATCAAGCCATCTCAGAAAGTGAGGATACTGAGTCAGACGAAGTTGTGAAAGAAATGAAGAGGAAATATTCCAGTGAGGAAGAAAAGACAAAGAAGAAGGAAAAAACTGACATATCAGCTATGATAGTTGAAGAAGTTGAGAATGTTGTTGTCAAGGATGGAAATCTCAAGCCCCTCTACAAATGGTATGAAATTTTTGATGAATCAGGTCAAAGAATTCTTAAAGAGGGTACAATAAAACATCTGAATATTTTCAACAAAGTTCTTATCAAAATTATGTCTGGTTTACCTAAGAGTTTGTATGATGTTTTGGAGGCGAGAAGAGTAAATGCTAGAACAAAAGAAGAGAATATGAGAAAAAGAATTCTTGCAGACTTGTGTCTGGAAATGTCTATTAAGGAGTTGAATTCACTCCTAGACAAATCTGAGAGGGAATTAAGAAGAAAAATAAGGGTAAACAAACTTATGATCAGTGAAACTGGTATTGTTGCTGATGAAACCAAGAAAATCATAGAAGTATTTATGTCATGAAACAGGATTAATGTTGAAGAAGTGAATGTTGAAGATGTTGTATTTGATCCAGTAAATGAGGAGGTGAATGTGGATACTGAGGATAATCATATTCCTCCTGATGTGGATAACATAGAAGCACCTATGGAAACTGAAGTTCCTAAGGTTGTCTTAGCTGAAGAAAAGGAGACACCAAATGAAGAAGTTGAAGCTCCTAAATTCAATCAAGAAATAGTTACTGTGGAACTAAAGGTTGAAGAAGAAGAAAAGGTTCGAGTTAAGGAGATCCCAGTGGATGTAAGAGACACTACCAAGGTAGTAAAGGAATCTCTAGTGGATCAACAAGAAGAATTTGATCCCGAATTGGTTGAAGGCCCAATCAATCTATCCACTTTTTCCCCAATTTAGATAATGAAGGTTGCATCAATTGCTCAAGCTAAAGCCAATGAGAAGATTTTGAAGTCTCACATGGAGGACAATGAATTATTAAGTCTTGCATCAGGAGTTCTGGAGAAAATTATGCCAACTCATGTTAAGGATCCATCTAGTTCCTCTTCTGGTGAATTGAAGAAGCTCATAAATTTTGTATGTACTCATTTCAAGTCTCTTGAAAAATCAGCCATGGTTAAAGTACAGAAGGAGTTTGATGGAAAAATATTTAGTTGGTTAAAAGAAGTGATTGCTAAGGATAAAACTCTGTTAGCCACCTATATGAAGAATATTCAATAATCTATATCTAAAGGTGGAAAGGCCTATAAGTCATGTTTTATTTTTTCCAAATTCACTGAAGACAATGAGAAGAAGGTGAAGGATCTTGAAAAAAAATTGGCTACCATTTATGATGCTTTTGATCCACTAGCTAGGAATGTTGGTGAGCAAGAAGGTCAAGTAATATCTCTACTTGAAAAAATAAGGAGTTTGAAGAATGAAAATGATAGGATTGTAGGAAGAGAATGTGAACTCATAGGACTAATTGGTCCAAAGATTGAAATAATGGTGAATGCTTTAAAGGAATCCAAAGATGTTATAGCAGTTAGTGACCCAATGAATCTTGAGACTATAGAAACTCAATCTTATTTAGTCTGTGGTCACATAAAAATTCTAGAGAGTTTCAAAAGGGTTTGGGACACAAATTTGAGCATGTTGAAGAGAGATTTTGCATATATTTTTAAATTTGTGTAAGTTACCAGATCATGCCTATACAATTTGAAATTTTGTTATCTTTTTGGTTCCCAAATTTTTCCATTGATGCCAAAGGGGGAGAGTTGTATAGTGAAAAATGTATATTCATCTTAGGGGGAGTTGCATTTCTAAGCTAAGATTGAAGATTCTTTTTGAAATTTTGAAGTGGAAGTGTAATTCATGTTGGTACTGATTCAACACTTAGTCATTTTTCACTAAGTATTGCCATCAATGCTAAAGGGGGAGATTGTTGGAAAGATACACTAAAAATATACTTTGGTGTTGTCATTGATGGCAACCCTAGTCAGTGATTGATCCACACATCATCATTTACTTCCACTAGAAAATAGATTGAGGATAGTCAGAAAGAATAGAGGATCCAACGGTTTTGTGTTCTTCAATTCTCATGCAGATTTTTTGTTGACAGTTTGAGTTGTGGATCTTATGGGAGGTTAATCAATGTATTTCATGTGTTTTCCAAAATTCTCAGTGCCTTGTATCAAGTTGTATGTAAGTTATGAGGTTTAGTTGAATATCTTTTTGTTCATCAGTATTTTGTGGCCAACCTAGATGATTTTAAGTGTACAGGATATTTGAGGAGTGTCTACTCAAATGTTTTTGTGTTTGATCATCTTGATTTGGGTCTGAGCTAAGTTAAGACTGACCATTGTGGGTGTGCATTAAATATTATTCATGATTTGAGCTGACAGTTGTAAATATTATTAAGTTTTATTAAAGCTGACATGTTGTGATCAAATTCTTAGTCGCGGATATATATAAATGTTCAATTATATCATTTTTTGTATGTAGAAGGTGTGTCGATGCATGTTGTGAATATCAGAAGGGTGATTGAGCAATTTATGCATAATTTCACTTGTGCATTAAATATTTTATGGTGTGAGTTAGAGCAGAGTAGAGCAAAAGTGAAAAACCAGTCAGAAGGATAGAAGATTGACTACTGAGCCTAACCAGAACTATAATCAAGCATTGTAGATGTTATTCTATTAGTTCATTCTGAAGGATTGAATACAAATCTTTGTAAGGTAGTGCACCTTTCTATTTTGAGCAGTGAGCTCTAGGTAGTGAGCGTGAATGCAAGTGCATTCTCTATTGTAAACTTCTTTTTGAGTATACTCAGATCATATTGTGGATTGGCCATCCACTGTGGTTTTTCCCCTAACAGGGATTCCACATAAAAAAATCCTTATGTTATGGTGTTGTGGGTTTTTGCTTTCTCTTTCTGTATATTTCATTTGGTTGAATGTTTTAAGTGGGTTAAAGATTAGAATAATAAAGTTAATTTTTGCAGAACACTAATTCACCCCCCGTCTCAGTGTTGCTTGTTTCCAACAATATTGTGGCCCAAAACAACATCCTCGAATGTGCCAAACATTCAAATTTTAATCTCAAAGGATCCACAACATGTTACAACCACCATGTTGGCCAAGAACATAAAAACGTAAACACACAAGAGAAAAATCACTGACCACAAACACATCGATCAATGCGGATGTACAAAAAAGATAGAGCATGATCTAGAAACATCCACAACCACCATAAAACACTAGAGAATCATCCACAACAACTGAACTAACTAAAATAACTTGATCTTCATTCAGGAACACAACTTGAAGTAGCAGAAAAACTATCAAAATACAAATCTTCATAACCTACCCAAAACTTCATGAGGACCTCTAAAACTTTCAGTGGATAAACTAGATACACTTAGCAAGAAACCCTTTAGTCCACAAAAATTGATCATCAACATACTAGTCACATTGATATAACAATCTTCACTTCTCCACTGACAAACTATAGCACTTATTATAATTTTCTCAATATCCTCGACATATACAACCTTCAATACATCAATGCTAATAGTGTTGACATCAATGACAACCACATATCATTAACACAACCACAACATTCAACACACCTAGTGAATATTAGACTTCACTAGACCTTGTGTTGCCTTCGGTTTGTGTTTCACTTAGAAAATATCAAACTTTTCTATGGTGTGAGTCATGAACATCTTAAAATGGATGCTAAGCATAACACAACTTGCTTGACAGTAGAGCTATGTGTTTCATGAGTGTCTAGCATAACACAACTTTCTATCCTTGTGGAACCCATCATATTGCATGGAAATCTATCATAATGCAACTTGATAGCTAGTAGATCCATGTGGATCATAAGTTATGTGGCATAACACAAATCACTAGTCCTTACACCTAACCCACCTTAGAAAACCAAGTTTGGAGGCTTAATTCCACCTAAGCCCATTGCTTGCATCCCACTTGGTGCCTGTTTTGAGTGTTAGTGGAGGCATTTCTGTCGGGGGCACCCACGTGGCGTGCAAACATCTACATGACATGGTTACATCCCTGGTAGATTCCTGTGGTTGAACCTATAGAGGTGTTACACTTCTTAGTGGAGGTGAAGTTGTAATGCCCCCTTCGGCCAACCGACCCAAATATGGTCGTTTTCTTCCACTCTTTCTTCAAATTCATCCCTTCAACATTCAATCCAACTCTTCACCACTTCAGGCTTCCATTCTTGCACTCTCACATTCACTTTCAAGCTCACTTTTACTCACTCCAAGCATTCAAGCATTCCATTGCAGCTAAAGTCACACTCAATCACTTCAGTAAGCAAGTTTAGGACCACACCATTGTAACAAAGGCTCGAGTACTCTCATTTTCTCCCCCAAGCATCCTTGAGTGCTCTTGGTGGAGGTGGTAAGCTTCTCTCTCCTCTCCTCTATCACTTGGTTGAGTAGCATAACACTATTTTGTATTGCTTCTTTTCTCTTTACTATATTATTTCTTTTATCTCATTTCCTTGGCTATCCATGGAGGTGGAAACACCTAAACGGGGGTCTGACTAAGGCAAGCCCCTATACAACCACCCAATATTTTCCCTTTCTTGTTGTGTGTAGGAGTACATTATCTTCAAGGGATTAGCTGGCGAATGAATTCCTTGGTGAGATTCTCCTTATTCTCTTCACTCATGCATATTTGCTTTATAATATTAGAGAGTACTTTATTTATTTAATCATGTCATTCTAGCCCTTTAGTTAGTCTGGTAGGCCATGAGATTTTTTTCGTAGTTTGACCTCATCTCCACTATTGTTTGGCCGTACAGATGATAATGCACTTTTGAGATGCCAGTGCACCACGCTAACATCCAGAGACTGCACTTTTGTCCTCGGACAGAGAGCTTTCTGAGACGTAGTGTTAGACCTATAAATTGGTTCACCTAGCCTCTCCCTGTGTTTCGAGTCTACATAGTAACTAAGTGGCCTCATGGTCCTCGTTACTTTCACGTCACATTCCCTCATATTACACTTAGCTGAGGTAAGTTAGGGCAGCCTCTCTCATCTTGACCCTCTGTGACCTGGGGTCTTGCATGCAGTGGTCCCCCTCTCTTACAATTACTAACCTTGAGTTTTGTGTGTATATTTTGTGTGTTTTCTTTGTGTTTGCATTGTGTTTACATCATTTTTTTGTTCATTTTTTTCCATCTATATGTTATGTTATTTTATTGACATGTATGTTTGTGTATGTTGTCTTGCTTCATTGCATACATGTGTGTATTCCTTTATGTTTATGTTTTCTTGCTAGGGATCTTGGATCTTGGGGGCTTGTGCACTCCCCCTTGATCCTTTATCATCCTATCTCTTCAAAATTTTGATAATTATACCTCTCTTGACATGGATTTTCTACTTTATTGCGAGTTTGAGTGTAAGTTTATACTCTCACTAAAGTGGGGGCTAAATGTAGCATAAAAAATTGTCACCCTTGACCATTTCACTATGTTTTTCTCCACCTTAATTTATTGAGCCTAATTGACCCCCTAATTTCCTAAATTATGCATTTTGAGACCTATTCTTACCATTTTTGATAAATTGCAAGAGTAAAACAAATGTGTTTATTTAATGTTTTACCCCCAACACTTAAATCCCTGAAAACCAGTGCTAGGATTGGGATTTCCTTGGGCAGATCTATCCCCTATTTTACTGGGCTCAAAATTTGAATATGTCAGTTTGATATTTTAACATTTGAAATTTTGGTTTCTAATTTTAGCTATCAAGGTATAATTTTCAATAAATTAGCATAATTGGATATAAATACCTTGTTATTGCATCTTTTCAAATCTATCCAACATCATCTAGTGTTAACAAGAAAGAGGTGAACATCAAGAGCACTATCAAGCAATTCAAGAGCAACATTTCAGTGATTAATTGTAGCAATTCAAGATCCAAGCATCATGTCAAATCTTATGTGAGTTTTATGTATGTTCATGTTATCATTGTTTGTGAAGGCTAACCCTTGCTGTACCTCCAAGAAATTCAAGCATTCAAGGAAGCAATATCCAGGACTTTGAGATGATGTGCATGACTTCGGTCCTTAAAGGAAGACACTGAAGGGTGGTGAATTGCAACACTTTATGGATTCATAATTCCTTCCTATCATTTATCATTTTATCATTGACATTACCATTGTGGAAGTTGAAACAATAACATAATGTTTGACTAAGGAAAAATCCTAAGTGGCACAACCTTTCCTCTCTCTTTAAATTGGTATAGGTTTTAGGATTGGAGAGGATTGAAGGAAATTTGGAGATCATTTTTCCATTTTTGCATTCAAAACCCTACACCATGTCAACTCAAGGAAACTCACCTATAGAATTATCTGATAGTGATTTGAAAAATTTATAGGTGGGAATCAAGAGCTCATTTCCAACATTAGAGAACTATAAAAATAGATCCAAGACACCCCTACAAGGATAGAGACACCCTTGGGCACCTATGTCCTCCTATTCTAACTAATACCAAATTTTTAGGATAGGTACACAACACTTTTCCCTTCCCATATTTGCTTGCAAATTTCTGTTACAATCTATCAACTCTCATAATCTTACATTTTTTGTATTAGGGAACATAATCTAATTGGGCTAATGAAGGGAAATCAATCTCAATCCATTTTCAAGGCTCAAAAAGATGTAAATATAGGTCTAACTGGATCACCTTCATGGTTGAAAGTCAATCTAATCACCTTGTTGATTTGCATCCTATTGTACCCTTGAAAAAGGAGAAAACTAATCTTAGGTTTTACTCATTAAACTTAGGGTTCCCTTTTTCTTTGTTACGAACTCAAAACATATTTTTTTGAAAAATTTCTATAGATGTATCCTAAAATTAAAAAATTTCAAAGATATTTTGAAATGCTAAATCCTTTTTATGTTAAAATACATCACACATGCACTACTTGTTTTTGATATATAAAGCATCAAACCAAGGTTGTTGTCCCATTACAAAAAGCTTGAAGGCTAAAAACCAAGTCTAAAGACCATCACAACACAAAAATAACACTTTAATAGTTCATCAAAAATAAAGAAAAGAAACAAACAAAAAACACCAATGAAATAACCTAACCAAGGAGTTGGCCCCAATCCCCCATGAGGAAATTAAATAGTTCCTTGTGGCTATTATCCTTTTCATCAATCTTCTTCAAATATTTTTCCTATAGAAATAAAAGAGCATTAGCACATCTATGCATGACCTTGGAGCTGAACTTTGAAAGACTAACCATCTTCTTCTCAATCTCCAACACTTTCCTTTTAAGCTCAATAAGCTCCCTCATTGTAGCAGCACATTGAGGGCATTTGTGAGTCACCTCCAGAGGGTCCATATTGGCATTATCAATACTAATAGTGCAATTGGGTTGGATTTTGATAATTTTGTGCAAATATTTAGAATAAAACCCATCATCCTCATCATTAGTAGAAGAGTCGCCTGCTCAACATTATCAACAATCCCTCTCTTCCCAACATTCTTGAGATGGCTCGCTAGACAGTTATATATTCTTAGTAGAGAGCCACTCACCCCTCCTCGGCTTTGTAATTCTTCACATTGACCACAACAATAAAGTCATCCTCTACCAAGATTGTCTTAGTAGAAATTTTCTATTTTTTGGTGAGAGGGGGGGTTTGAGACCCCATTAGGCCATGCTTTCTTAAAAAAAAAAGAGAGGAGAAATTTTTAAGGTCACAAAGACCTTGAACAACTTGGGATTGTTCAAAGCTAGGTGTCATAGGTGAAGGGTTGTTCTCCAAAGGGCTGGAGGTAGTGGTGGGATGAGAAAAAGTATTTGAGGGTTCACCCAAGACCTTTGGAAAAGGGGGAGAATGTTAAATAATAGAGGGTTTATTCTTTTAACTTTTCAATTTCCCATGAGAGGTCAAAGCAATAATAACATGGGGGAATTGGGGTTTTCCTCAATTAAAAAAACTTTATTTTTCTTAGGCAGACATAAGGCCAAATGGAATTGGTATAGCTAAATTATAAGACATTGATGAATGGGAATGGGGGATTTTTTGGGCATTTCCAATTCAACATAAGAACATATTTAATCAAACTTTCCAAAGAGTTTAATATGCAAAAGGGAAAACTTAACAAAATTTTGTGGCGAAAATGGTTTAGTAGAGAGAAATGATAAAAATAGAAGCACTTGAATCTACCTTCAAGAGTGAAAAACTTCATTAGCATAAGGAATACATTTTCCCAAGGTGGAGGAAGTTTTTCTCTATTGAATCCACCTTGAAGCTTGATAGGATTTTCACCATCCTTGAAGAAGATAGATAAACTATCATTGTCCAAGGTTTTCTTATGCTTCTTCCACTTCTTCTCTTTGGTACTCATCCCAGTCACCTGTCCAGTAACTTCCTCATCCACTTCAAACTCAATTCCACCAAATTTAACTTTTTGAGAGTCCCAAGAATGGTTGAACTAGATAGAAAGACTCTCATTGTGCCCCTTGAGGTATTGCAAGAATGGAGAAACACCTCTTTCATAGAAAATATGACAAACCATGGCATCACAAGAGAATTCATCATAGGAACTAGGCTCAATGTGGACTCTATCACTTCCCATTCTTCTTGGGTCAAGTAGTCGAGTCAGCAAGCTAATAATAGGTCTTCTCAAATGCTCACACTAATGGAAAACCAATAAAATTTGGAAACTAATAGAATCTTTTTGCAAGAGCTTATACAAATGCCAAGAAACCAAGTAGTAGGTGTAATTATAAGAGAGTAAGGGATAAAAATTCGTGCTAGAATGGTAATGATTATACAACTTCATCCATAAATAAAAATAATTATTACAAATCCTCCTCTAAATCAAGAGCCAATAATGACTCACATAGTTAGTGCTACTAAAAAAGGTTTGTGATATTCCCGTAATTGTAATCACATGTAAACTTCACCATAAATTAATCCAGGCAATGTGTATGGCCATATAAGTCTTGTCATCTCTAAGAAAATCCACCAAAATACTTTTTGTAATTTCATAGAACAAATAAAAGTGTCCCAAAAAATGGTGGAAAGCCTTAGAAACACCACCAAGAGTATCCCTTTGGAGCGAACTACCAACTATGATGTACCTACAAGTCATATCACATATTCAAAAATACTTTAAGATAAAATCCACCATTCCATGGGCCACATAAAAAAGCCCCAAAAAATGGTATAAATCAAATGATGGAGCATCATGATAAGCATTAATATGGTTTTTATTTATTCCAGCTATATTAGTCATAATTAAGCACAAATCTTTTTAGGAGTGACAACAGATGATAAGGCAAGTCTTATCTAGCCTCCAAAAAGTACAATTACCATAATTATCATAAGTGGGATCAATCTCCGTAACCTTCCTATTGTCAACCCAACCATTAGGAGGCCACGTCTATAAGTTAAGCCACCACAAAAAAATTGGACCCTTTTGGAACTAGTCTCCATAACCTTACATAGAGTCAACATCCACATTATCATGCAACAAAAAAGAGACATATTTTTTGTATAATTAGCCTCCAACAAGATAAAATTTGAATTTTCCCACTTCAACTTATAAACCTCCATCACAAGCATAGAACCGAGGTTACTATTCTAGTCATACACACCTTTAACTATCATTAGCATGGGTAGGACGTTCCACTCCAAAGTAAGGAGTTGTTTAACATTGTTGGGGATACAAGAAAACTTACGCCACCACTAAAGAGGCTTTTGATCCATCCCCAGATGGGCCATAGCATCGACAACCCTATTTCCCTCATGATAAATATACTTAATCTCATAGTTTTCCAGGCTGAGGAGATTTTGAATATCATTGATAGTATCCTTAAGCACCCAGCTTGGATGAGAAGTACCTTTTACTGCATCAATAATAAGTTTAGAATTCCCTTCAATGAAGAGATTCTTGATTCCAATGGTGAGGGAAATCCTGAGGCCCCAAAAGAGAGCCATACTTTCCACCAAATTATTTTTGTTAATACCAAGACCATGAATGTAGCTTGCCACAATAGCCATTGAGGGGGTTCTTATCATTCAATCTCCACTAGCCATGCCAGGATTAGCACTAGAGGCACCATCAAAGTTAAGTTTACACCAACCAAAAAGGGGGAGAGTCCATTTGGTGTGTAATCTTGTCATCTTTTTTGTCATGTCAATCTTGTAGAAATAAATAGGTAATCCCCATTGAGTAGCAATTTTATATTCGAAAGAGAGAGGGGGACATTTGTAAACCTCCAATGGAAAATAGAAATATTCTCCAAAATAAGTTTGCAAAAAGTTGAAGATCTCAAGATTCCTTTTCATATCTCTAAATATCTAATTGTTTCTTTCCTTCCAAAGGCTCTAGTAGAGGTGAGGAGGTATCTAGTTCCATAACTCTTTGATAAGGGGGTGATGAAAAGGACTAACCCATTCCTTGAGAAGGTCACCCAAATTCTTGTTCATGGGCTAGTAGATTTAGAGTTTTTGTAGCACAAATTCCCAAGTTTTCTAGGCAAAGGGGAAATGTATGAGGATATGGGGGATTTTTTCTTCATCCATATTACAAAGAAAATATCTTTTAGGTAATTGGAAGCCACATTTGATATTTTCCTGAGTTAGGATTCTATTGTGCATAGTTTTCCACCAGAAAAAAAATGATTTTAGGGATAAGCTTGTTGTTCTAAACCCTTGTCTAGCCAACAAAATTTCCTTTCTTTAATAGAAAATTGCAAGTTGATTTGATAGAAAAGTTACCCTTAGAAAAATTTTCCCAAAAGAAGCAGTCTTTCTTAGGAAATATGGGTATTCTAATTTTACAAATATCCTTTTTGAGAAGAAGAGCACTTTGATGAAGATGATCATGAATTCGATAGCAATTTTGAATAAGTTTCTAAGAATTACATAGAAGGTAATCAGAAACCAAAGGTCCAAATGTTCTTAAAGCATGGATTTCAAGGTTTTTAAAGAAAGGGTGCTCACTAAGAGGTTGGTCAAACAACCATAAATCATTCCAAAACTGGATAATATTTATGTTCCCCACTTTCCACTTTAGGCCCATCAATAATAAATCATAGGTTTTAAGGATATTAATCCAAATATTTGAGCCTCCAAAGAAGCCCAATTCAGAAAGAACACTATGGAATCTTGAGTGATTAATGTATTTAGCACTAACAATTTTGCACCAATCCTTCTTGTGTTGAATAAGGTCCCGACACACCTTAGCCATCAGAGCTTTATTTAGATAGGTGATTTTCCTAATACCTAGACCACCATACACCTTAGGGAGGAAAACTTTATCTCAACTGACCAAGGCCATTTTTTTATTTTCCTCAGTGTCCAACCATAAGAAATTCCTCTAAATTTTTTCTAACTTATTTGCAATATAGGTCAAGATTTTAAAAAGAGTTAGAAAGTAAACAGGGATTCCCTAAAGGGATGTAGCAAGAAGTTGCAACTTACCAACATTAATCAATTTTTCTCCTTTCCAGTCCTCCAGCCTTTTTTGCATGCATTCCAAAAAATATTTCCAAAAGGAGGGGGATACCTCTTTAACAATAAGGGAGAGCTCGAGATAAATATCTGGGAGGTTAGCACATTGGCATGCACTGCTTATTATTGTAGAGTACATATTGAATTTTCTAACCATTATGATGTTTATCAACATATATGTTTGGATTTGTATACTAATAATGTTTTGTAGGAGTGTAACATTGTCATGTCCCTTTTTCCAAAAATAGAACTTACTAAAAATAGTACGTTTCCACCGTCCCAAAATAGTAAGTCAAGAAGGATCATAGCGAAAATTGGGAAAAATATATATATTTAATATTTATATTGTCCTAATCACATTTACATTATTTGGGAAAATAAATATTAAAATTATAAATATTTATAAAATGTTTGTGGGACCAAGTTGGAAAGTACATTTGTTATTTTGAAAATTGGCTTTAATTGGGTGCATGCCAATAGTCGAATTTGGAAAATCAAGTTTGAAGTGGAGTTATGTGAAAGAACACTTGGATCTTCATCTTGGGCATGGGATTTTGGCACCAAACTTTTCTTTTTGCATGTGGTTTGCATTAAAACAAAAAAAAATGATTTTTCACTCATTCATTTTATGCATTGTTTTCTCTCATAGGGTTGTGATTTTATTTAGAGGCTGGTAAACCAAAGGGTTAAGGCTCAAACATAGTGGTTTCAAGGGTCTCCAAGTGCAATTTCATTTAGATATTGTCATTGTGCTGAAAAGCTTCTAGTTGGAGTTTGTATCAATTTTGTTTGCAGGGGTTTGCTGGTGTGAAAGTGTCTTTTATATTTCAGTTTGGTGTTATTGTAGGTTGCACAAATTGTCTATGTACGAGAGGCATTATATTATGTAATTTTCTGCTTAGAACAGTTATATATTTCAGTTTGGTTTGTTGTTGAAGATTTGCCTAGTTGGTGTGTGTTCCCAGCTTTTAGTATCTAGATCTCTATTGTATTTTGTTTATATTGTTTCTAATTGTTAATAGAAGATTTTGACAGAAAATATGATGTGGTTTTCATGTTAAATTCATTAATATATCATCATATGATGTTTTCTCACATTCTTGAGTTATATTTGCACATATTGGAAAAGATAAATTTATACTTGATTTTCATTGTTTGCTATTAAATTGCAATATCTATGTGAGATATATTTATCACATAAAAATATGATATAATTTCTAGAAAGGGACATTACAGTTGTATTAGAGCCATGATCTTTCTAGTTTAAGGATTTGATCATTTTTTATCAAAGTGGGAAAAGAAGAGTTTAAATATGGTCAAAGTTGGTGATCCTATGGAAGACTTGTGAAAAGAACTAGCGGACATCAGAAAAACTTATGTCAATCAAGATGAAGGATTTAAAAATTTACTCGAGCATATAGTGATTATATCACTTAGTTGAAGAACATGATGGCTATCAAGGGACATAGACAACATTTAAATTTGGGTGGAAGAGATCTCAAGAGCAAAGCCATAAAATCTTTAGCACCCACTTTTGATGGGTTAGACAAGATCTCAGTCAGAGCCTGGTTATTTGAGATGCAAGACTATTACTTCCTTAGTTCCATGGAGGAACAATTTTTCATTGAGTGTGCAATCTTACATCTTGAAGGAGCTGATCATGATTGGTGGTACCAACATATGAACACCCAAGTCCACATTCAGGTAGATTCTTTTGATGAATTTTGTCAAAATTTGATTGATAGATTTAATCAAAAGATTGAAGTGGAGCAGATAGTTGTAGAAGATTTCATAGAAAAAGAATCTAAATCTGTGAGTTCTTTGAAGAATGATGAATGTGTGACAAAATCTCAAAATGACTCTTCAATCATGCATGTAATTACTATAGATAATGTGGTGCATAAAGAACCAAAGATAATGATAGAAACACCTAAGACATAAATTCAAGATATGGAGGAGATGGTGATGATGCAACATAAGGAAACATTAGATTTGGAAAATGAAGAGATATTTCAACTAGAATCACTCCAAGCCACAGTGGTTGAATGTAGCGATTCTTTAATTAAAGAAAATGTTTCAATGATTTTTAGTGAGCTTCCATTTCAAGAAATTGTAAGTATGGACAAGAAGGAGCTAGTTCCAAGTGAGAATGGTCAATATAATAATTGTATTTTTGGAAATGATTTCATGATGGATTCTATAGCTCAACCTTATCCTACTAATGATTTTCATTATGAGAGTGATAGTCTTACTACAAATTTCTTTGAAATTCCTAAATTAGAAAAGGAAGATTTTAGTTCTAGGGGAGCATGACTCTCTCAAAAAGGAAATAACACATGAGAAGCACAATGAATACTTTCACCTTGATTGCAACAATCAGCCCACTTTTACCTAGGACCCAGGTGTGGCAACACCTAAGCATGTTGAGGGTTTATTTTGGAATAAATATCCCTTTTATTTTGATGTTGTTTCAATTTCATCTCAGGAGTTATGCAACGAGAATAACATTGAGGAAGCTAATGCCAAAATCTATGGTGATGATGTTGAATACAAATCATATTTTTTATTGTTAAGTTTTGATTCTAACCCAAAATATAGAAGCCTTGATGTTGACTAAAGATACATAAGCCTTGGTTATGAGAATAAACATGATAACTTTGTTTCTATAAAATGGGTAAAGGAGAAGTTTATGAAGATTGGGACAGCCATGGTGTTGTTGGTGACAAAGTAGTGCAGAGAAAAAATAATGGAGAATGCAATTTTAATTTGATACGACCAATAAGGAGATTACAAATCTCAATATCGAAACATTGGGTATGCAATGCTTTATACTCTTCAAGTATTCAAATAGTTATGTGTGTTACAATATAAATATCTATCTTCCCTCTCCTCCTAGCTTTATCCATTTTAAATTCTTCCTTGGATTCCATATAGAATTAACACATAAGTAAATGATAAATCGTTGGTGAATCATTTTTTGAAATATTGAAGTTGTTTCGCATCAACTAATAAAGTTGTTTAGCATAAATTAATAAATATTCAAGATAAACCATGAAGGGAAGCAATGAGCAATGCTAGGGATAACCAATTAATAAGAACACATGAATAAGTGGAGCATACATGTGAATAAGTGAAGTACAAGTACTCAAATACATGTAAGCCTTGAAGTATACACATGAATACATAGTATACACATTAATAGAAAGCATATTCATGAATAAAATGTATACACATAAAAACACGTAAGTCACAAAGTATACATTGGAATACACATAACTCACAAAGTATACACTTGAATACAAATAACTCATGTATCTATTGAAGTGTGGATTTATAATGCAAATATGGACACCATCAATAAAAAAGATTTTTATTAACCAAATATCCATTTAGGCATACATCAATATATGTTGATATAAGTATAAAATATATACAAAAATATCCATATAGGGTTACAAGAATGTCATACAGGCATACAACAAGGGACCCTAGAATCAAAAGTCATTGCTCTCTAAGATCTCAAAAAAAACTCTTTCCCTTTGCTACTCGAGCGGATGGCGATAAGTATGTTACTCATTTACTTTGAGGTCAAGGGGTGCTCCTAGTGCTCCTCCTAGGGTTTATTTTCTCATCGAGTCTTATCTATTACAATAAAAAGTAAAGACATTAATATATAGAAATTACACTATAAAAAATGATATACTTCAAAAAACAATCACTAACTACCAGTAGATGATCACTTTCCTCAAGGGAAATATTTGCATGCCCATGTTGTGGCATGCTGAAGTCCTATAGAAACCATCCAAAGAGAAATTAAACTATGAATCAATAATCATTTGATTTTTCACTAACAGCCAGCTATAACAAAAAATGTAATTTGAAATTTAGTAATCTGCCTCATACCCCCGTGAGAGGCATCGAGGAGTCTATAGCAAAAGAAACTGTTGCAAGTATGAGAAAGTTTGGTGGTGTTATAATTAATTTTTTCATTGATGACAACATAGTTTAGTATGTTGCAGATTACACATGTATAGTTGAGATACTATTGAGATGTTGTGAGTACATGGATCTATCTTTATGATGTTGTAGATGTGTTGAAATGATGGGTTTCCAAGTGCTTTTGAGAAAATTAATAAAAAGTGAAGTCATAGTTATGTATGGGTTTAGAATGTGCTCTAGTATGTACTACAAAATTCTCTTATGTTGATCCCATGCTTGTGAAGATCTGAAGGGTTGATGTTGATGATCTAATGGTGATATATACTGATTTGTAGCTTCTGGTTTGATGGAGTGTGAAAGTTGTGTTCACCAGTGTGTGAACTATTTTGGCAGAGTTGGTTATCTATGGACTGGGTGAAATCTATGGACTAGGAGAAATGTTTCTGCTCCTTAGTCCTTCATTGTTTCATTTAAGGTCTTGCAGATCTAGAATATGTCTTGTAATGTTGTTCCCTGGGTTCTAGTAAAGATGTTTGTGGTTTTTTGATCCAGAAGTTGAGTTTCAGAGTTACTATATGTGTTTGCACAGTCCAGATGGGCTGATGGAAGGAGTTCTATGTTCGAAGGTTGTTACACTTGTTGTGGATGTATCTAAAGGAACCTAAGATGAGTTCTCATGCATCATGAAGCATGTTACATCATCCACATGTTATCTTGTTTGGAAGCATATACTTCAATGTTAATTTGTGTTTTCATTAGGTTTGGCTAACCTAGTGTTTACACTTCATATGAAGAATTAAATTTATTTAAGGAATCATGTGGTTGATCTGAGACGTTGCTTTTGGACTTTGTTAAGTGTTTAATTGTTCCACTCTCATTCCTTTCCATCAAGAGAATGTTGAGCTATCAACTTAATTTGAATTTATGAAATGAAGCATATGTGACCGACCTTGGAGAAAGTTTCTAAGTTGAAGATGGTATAAATAAAAGTCAAGATATGAAGAATTGAATCATGCAAAGTAACAAAGTAAGCCACAAGTGAAGAGTAGAATTGTGTGAAAGTAAGTTGAGGCAATAGTACTTCATTGTGTTAGATTCTTGAAGGCAGTGAGTTGAAGGTTTCTACAATCTTCTGATCAAGGCTGTGGATTTGTGTAAATTGTTGTGGTGGATCTTTTGTTTTCTTTTGTATCTGTAGGTAGTGAGCCTCCCTATTTGACAGTGAGTCTTTCTATAGGTAGTTAGCCTTTGTCTTTGGATAGTGAGTCCTCTTCTGGATAGTGAGCCCTTGGCAGTGAGCCTTTGTATTGGGTTTTTCTATCTCTTTATATTGTGAGTTAATCCTCATCATGGTTTTTCCTTTAGTGGGTTTTCCACCTAAAATCTAGTGTTCATTGTGTTGATTTTACTTTCTACTATTTTCATTTCATGTTCATACTTAATAACAGAATAGTGTGGTTGTGAATTTGATAAGTGTTGAAGTTTTGAGTTTAAATTTGGTGACAACTGATTCATCCCCCCCTCACAATTGTCCTGCACCTTTTAACAATTGGTATTAGATCCTTTTGTTCATTGGTGTAGAGCTTAACTACTTAAGGAAGATCTGATGGTGCATAAGTTGGTGATCCCTATATTTGATGGATCTAATTATAGTGACTGGAAAGTGCAAATGAGAGGATATATTATCTTTCTTGGATACAAGACCTAGAAGGCAATTGAGATGAAGTATGTTTCTCAAATGTGTGGTCTTACTACTACAAATGAGTTTTTTTCTTGAGAATGAAAAGGAAAGGTATGCTATTTTCAATGCTCTATCTAAAACTGATTGAACTAAGGTTATTTCTTTGGGCATTTCTCATGAAGTTTGGAGAAAGTTGGAAGATATTTGTTGATGTGTTTTTTATGCACTTCTCAACATAGGTAATGCATGGGTGCATCACCTCTCTTGAAAGACAATATTCCATAATCAAATTGCAAAACACTATCCCAAGATCTCTAATGCCAAGTCTTGACAATGCTTGGAATACCTCAGTTGATTCATGTGATTTTCTGGAATCACAAGGAGGACTTACAGATGAGTTACAAAGTGTGGGAATTTGGATTTACAAATGGAGTTCCTAAGATGGGGAAGTTAGTGTACAATTGTTGTAGGTTCAAATAGTAGTCCTAATCTCCTATTTCAGCTCTAGATTTGGCTTTACAATGTGCAATGAACCTTACCATAGGTCACTTATTAAAAAAAGAAAAAAACGGAAGTGAAGAGAAGAAGGTTCCTAGACTTGAAACTATGAATGAACAATGATCATGGAGGCTGCTGCAGTAGACAAACTCCCTAAACTAGGTTTTTCTTGGCCAAGAGGAACCTACAGTTACACAAAACCAGTGCAATTTTCAAAGGACTGTAGATTTTCAAATTACATACACACATCATAAACATGTAATTGAACTAAGTTGCAGCAACAAAGTAAAGAAGTTCATACTAGCTTTACAAAGTGATTCATCCTCAACAAACCACAAAAAGCATGAGCTAGAAATTCACCAAATATAGTAACAACAAACACCATCATCACTTCCATTCAAGAAACTAACAACTAAACTAATAAGGAAGTAGAACCATGTACACATAATGAAAAAAATCAAAAGAAACACCCATAAATAATGCAATGTTGCTTTCTATTGTTGCAGAATGCCTTTACACCAATTTTCCAACCATTTACAAATGAGGGGTAAGCCCATATTTATAGTTTTCCAAAGCCCAAATGAACGGCTAGGATTGAACTACATTGTGTGGCTCATATTTGATTACATTAGGGTTTCACCTACCCCTCAATATTTTGCAATTTAAAATTCATCTTTATCTCATTCTTATTTTGTCTTCTTGTGCCTAAGTGTTGTAGCAAATTTGTCCTCTTGCTGATTTCCCTTTTCACTGTAGCTGAAACTGCTTGAAGGCTAGTCTTTGCTTGATGTGTTCACAACATTGTCCATTGGATTAGACAAACCTCCTTTACAACTTTGCATCATTTTTGAATGAATAAGATGATTTGATGAGACAAATCCCAATGGATCATGATCATTTGGGGAAGGGAAAATAGCCCCTCCCTACCTCTGACTTAATGAACAACCATCTATCTCCTTAGTTGTTGAATTTTCCCACCATGCTGCCATTTATTTGACAACCTGTTTGATGAATCAATTGATGTTTGTGTAAACATCCTCCTATTAGCAATCTTCATCACCCTTGGCACATTCTCATAGTTGGTCCAGTAGTAGCGGATTCATGGATAGACTCGTCATGAACATTCCCCTCTTGTATCCAACTCCTTTGACAATTTTCATCCTGCACATAGCAGTGGATCAAATAAAGATCATGTAAATAATGATATAATTTTTGAATATGACCATATAGCAAATGCTTATTTTGAACAATCACTTGATTATGATTCAAATAGTCTTATCATTACATATCCTTTAAGCAACTAACGACAAGAAAAGGTAGCGTAGAATGTGCCCCGTTTAGTAACTTAGGAAGTCTTCTCATCATTTAAGTATGATCACCACCATCCATTCAAATGTCGTACACTAATGGGGTTGATCATTACTTGATCATGGTGTTCTCATTTATTTTTCCAAGAGGTCTTTATCCTTCTTAGCTAGTTGATTGCTCAAGAATACAAGGATCAATCATCTTGGAACCATGCCATAGTAGCAAGATCCATGCTTGAAGTCATGAGATGTGGCAACATCCCTTATGAAGAGGAGTGGGAAGGCCATGATGAACATGCCACAAAATAGTGTCTTCCATAATAAGTATGCTAGTATCCCATAGAACTTTGCAATTAAACGTTTATACCCTTTGTCACCTTGCTAGCATTATGGAACCCCAGAACGCTCCCAACTACTACTGTCAATGTCATGACAACCAATGTTGTTATTCATGGTTAATTCCCTCTAAGGTAGGAGAATGCTCCACAAGCCATGGTGGTTCCATGGATGAAGGGGACAATAGAGTAGTGTTAAAGCTCCAAACTCATAACCAGCCACCATGTCCATGATTCTTGATATTCAATCAAAGTCAGCCCAAAGTTTCATGGGAGCTTGGTGTGGCTCGGCCGTTAGAGAGGGAGCACATGGAGGGATCTGTTGAAAGGGACGTTGAGGAACAACATTGGCAATGTCGGGTCCCACAACATAAAGCATCATTTTGAAGACAACACCATCGAAGTAAATGCAGGATCTGAGTGTGGGAATGGTGAGGCATGCTGATAAAAAACTTTGGCTTCCATAATAATGAAGTCTATGTATCATCCTTCGTAACCATATTTGTCAACTCTAGAGGGGATGCCGATGAGAGATGTCAATGCTCTTAGTCATTTCATTTTATATCACTCGCTTCAGATCTTATATGTGAACATCTGATGCAAGATTTGAGATTGCTTAACTAGTGACAAGTGATTGCATTCTTGTGAAGGTGAATGATGCACTGCGTGTGTTGTGGGTACTTATTGAACATTAAGTATTTGATATCCTTCTTTGTGAAAACAAGCCATGGATAGCACTCGTGGGATATACTTCAAGCTACACCAACATCTGGGTTTAATTAGCTCGCTATAAGAGACTATAATCATTTTGCACAATTCATACGCATCATATCCCAGCCTATTTACATCATATTGTTTTGTTTGTAATTAGAATTATCTACATGGGTAGACTATGTTATTTGGATACCATGGGAGGGAGCCATGGAAATGTTGCTGTAAAGAGACCATTCAGATAATGAACTTTTGATGATCCTTGCCCGATATGCGGGATCTACTAGCTTGTGCTCTATTGAGTAATGTGGAGCACCTCCACTGGCATCATTTTTCCTCATTCTTAACCTCGACAGTGATATACTCTAATATGTGTCTCATGTGTTAGTCTAAATTCTCACAATCAAATGAGACATCCAAAGTTCCACCATCTGAATCATGCTTTAAATCGGCAGAACCATACCTGGTCCACAATGAAACTGATGATTCTCCCCACATTGTGAGAAGAAGATGTCCGCGGGTGGGAGAATGTGGGGTGCCCCAATAAGAAAGCCATGAGTAATGGTGTCTAGGTAAACAACCCCCACATGAGCGGAGCCCACATGGGAGAATGTCATCAAGAACCGAGGGTGGAGGATCATGAAAGGCCGAGATGTAAATGTCATCAAGGTGACAGTGAAATATGGATGGCCACCCACATAGTGAACTTTGTAAAAGTATCATCCTCATCATGAGCCCATCTCCTTACACCTTATTACTTCACACGATAATGGCTTACAATCGAAAAGGCACCAAGTTGTTGCACAAACACCAACTAATTTTTCCTTCAGATGAATGCTTTCATTAAAATAATAATCACCCCCAACATCATGTGCGGTTTGCTCATTTCTTTCTCCTCTAAAATCTGATATCATCATATTAGAAATGCCTAACAACTCCTTTGATTCACTCTCACCCACTGTCAATCACCTGGTCCTTATGTTGTAGCATTATAATCAAACCTTGGGAAGGTTTAAGATTGTTACAATAAACAGAGAGATGGAGTGACCCATCCGTGCACGAGAACCATTACTAAGAACACCCCAATAAGAATGCTCACCTTGTGAAGTAGAATTTCGTTAGGGGCCCATTGAGAATGTAGAGTCTACGAATGAGCTAGCCGTGGGGAGTAGTGATATGAACGTCGTTGGTAAATGGCCATGAGGTTACATAATTCCACCAAAGAGCTCCCACCAAGCCTAAACCAAACTCACGATGTCACCTTCATTTCTAGAATTTGCAAGGAGCACATTGCTAGTTGAATCACCACCACCCTGAAGACCCTAAGATTTCTCTGATAAATTATGTGCTGCATGCGCTGTGAATTGAATTGGGACCCTTCTATTAGTTGGAAAAAAATTGAACATTGAAGCCCCTTGCAGAAGGAAGGATGCAGGCCACCGAGAGGAGTATGCCATGCAAAAATGACGCCTTGACAACCTCCACCCTCATAGCGGCGACTGCAAGAGAAAACTTGGTGGGTGGCCAACTTTAAATCCAAAGCCATTTTGAGCACATCCTCCTCATCACACACCATTAATTGCACACGTGTTCCTGGACAACATTTGAACACTCAATTGTTTAAGCCAGCCTCTTCGCCGAACGAGGTGGTCTCCCAATCCTCACCTCTCTCATCGACAGATCGTTCCTTTAACTATGTACCTATTAACGCTATTTCCACCCCATTGCTTTGTTCTTGATAGCATGAGAACCTCCCTTTTAGGGCTGTATTGCTTAGGAATAACTACTCAGATCTCAGCCAGGCCAAGATAGTCCACATAATTGCAAGGTCGAGGTGGCATTGTTAAGATACTATGCGGTATGTAGGTCCCATAGCAAAGAATTCCATCAGGATAGTGCAGGTGGAGGAAGGTGGGTAGTCATCATGAGATAGTCATTATGTCATCCGCCAGGACAGACGTCGTAGACAATGTTGGTACCTACAAGAGGAAGAGCCATTGAAATGACGGTCGGCGAAAATGGACAACTCCAAGGTACAACCTGCAAGTCCCATAGTCGTTCGTGACCATGATGCCTACCAAAGACTCCTCCATCACTCGCACAAGGCTTCCTGTCCAAATAATACTACACGAGTCATACACAATTTCCTATTTAAATTTGCATTGTTTACACTTCTAATAGGCACTCAAAAGGTTGATATTTCTGAAATTTCTTAAAATTTAACCATACTAGCTTTTGAAACAGCTTGCATATCATTTACAGGACAATAATTTCTTGTATATCCCCTTCGATTGTAAATTGTCCCTTGATAATTAAGGTACATTGGGGATATGCAGTGGATGATAGAGAAATAACACCATTTGAGGAATGCAGGTGATACCTGGGAGGAGGCTGGCATGATGAAGCTGTTAAGATAATGGCTAGAGCCAGTGCGAAACCTACAAGGGAGATATTTTTCAAAAATTCAATGGGTAATAGAGGTGGGGAAGCCGCTATGCAAATGTCACTATCATTTGGCAGAGAGCGAGGTAGACGAGTAAGCAGGGCCCAAATAGAGAGCTGCCACAAGAAGGATATATAGAGTTATATTCATGGACAACTCAGGTAGATGTTCAAAGAATGTTGTTGAAGGAATGACGAAAGACTAGTCGAGGCCCACGGTAAGGAGACAGTGTTGGTGGGTTGCAGGCCCACATGGCGGGGAGGCAACGAAGGTTTTCTGATGTGAACAACATTAGGGTGATGTCCTCCCGCAAATGGAAGCCCATGAAGTGGTCCCATCGAGGACTTTGGACGTAACAGTGCTTAGCCATTAGGTGATGAAGGCTGGGTGGGAGAAAACCATGTGCAAAGACCTACAATCATTTGGACTTAGGCAGTTTGGAGTAACAAGGTCAGCTGGCTTGCAAAAATAGTGAAGATGGAAGGACCAACTATAGAGCTTGCCGTGCGGGTAGATGTCAAAGGTTGGTCACTGTGAGAATGGTGAAATGGGAACAGGGTCCCGCCTAGGGTGACCCACAAGAGTGATTCCACATAGCATGAAGGACTCGATGGAAAACATGGGGGTGGGGTTCACACGTCGAGTAGATGCTGAGGCTTGGCCACCGGAAAACAACATAGCATAGCAGTGAACAACAGAGGCAAACCCATGAATGCGGGTCCATAAGCATCAATGGCCTTTGGGAAAAAAGCAAACAGAAGCCCGCAAGAGCTCACCTGCAGAGGCAAATGACTTAGCAAAAATTAGGTTAGTGAATTTGGCCAACATGTAATTGGTTGTTTTAAGGCTCATGGCTGACTTGGGCATGGAAATAGAGGCACGCAAAATGAGATGAGGTCAAAAAAACCATCCAAAGTGAAAAAGAGGGGGTCCCTAACTCAGGCGAGGCATGTGTGCAAAACATTCACAACAAATGGAAACTCATTGGGGAAATGCTCTAGAGCATTTCGATGAAAAATTGGAATCATGAACCCAAAATCTCTAGTTTTGATCCCCCCATGAGGAAAAATGAACCAGACGCTCGACCAAAGGATCAAAACCATCTATCAACCCAACCTTTAGTATGTTGAAAATCCAAGTGTGTGCTCATGCATTAATTCCCATCCTTCAATTGCTACAGGAACTTGAGCTTCGTCTAGTCAAGCTATGTAGTTTATTCTTACTCCAAAAGCATCTGGGACATTGCCTCCCTGCTAGTCAGGCATCCATAGCCCTGACGAGGTTGTCACTGTGATTCTCCTGAACATTACTCTATTATTGGTCGGGCGTCCATAGCCCCAGTAGAGTTGCTTGGATATCCCTAAAATGTTGAATTTCTATTTTTTGATTTTCAATATTTTTCTTTCTTTCTTCTTGTTTCTTTTGATTTTCTCTTTTCAATTCTTTTCTTTCAACCTACAAACAATAAAGCTCACACTCAAGGTTGAGAATCATAGTGGCGCTGAAGCAAAATTTTATATTTTTCACTTAATTAGACTTTGCAAAGGACCTACAGTGACCTCTAGATTCTTAAAGTGTGTAAAAGATATAATATTTCAAAATACATCGAAGTTAGACTAAGCCAATGACTTATCCTCTTTGAATCAAACACCTAGATCACTTGACACTAACAGAAGACCTTCACCATCCACTCTGAAAACTTGATTAGAATTTAACAAAGAAATACATAGAACAACCCTAGGTACTTGAAATGGTTAGTGTGCACATAGATGTGCCCAGCTAAAAGCAGAGTGACCCCGATCAAAGCAATAGCAAAGCGAGAGAAAATGAGAAGGAAAATGGAGGCAAACAAAAAGTGAACACCTACACTAACCAAAGTGGGAAAACAAAATAAAAAGGAAAGGAAACCTAACCTAAAGCAAACTAACCTACGACAAACCAACTATTCTAATGAAAGCAGGAAAGTGGGACTATCTACACAAAATCTACACTACACAAAACAGACTATGCACAAAAATATTACAAGAAACTACATTCAAGCAAGGAAAACTGACATTCACGTTTGTTGAATTTCACAAGGAATGCACTATTAGATGGGAAATGGTTATAGTTCTAAGCCATGCAGATTTATCTTTATATTTAGAAAAAAATGAGGTTTATTATCATAGCCTTCAAATTCCATCTCGTCATCATGAAAAATCAATAATTGAGGAGGATCGTTAAACCCATGGTTAATCCATAAACACGTTTGTCTCCCCTCATTCCCATAATAAAAATAATAAGTGCAGCCAAGAGAATTCACAAGGGAAAGGAAGGATAGAACCTAGATGTCATCACATGGAGGTATGAGCATTTGACAGTTGAGAGTGAGCACTACATCATTGATCGTTTCATCAACAACCTTGGATGGAGGCACTGGATGGTGTTGCATTTAAGGCATTAAGCTTACATAAGGCTAGGAAAACAAGGAAGCAAGCACTCCTTCAAATATTTGTGTGGGATTGGAGACCCCTATTAGCTGTTCCTTGAGGAGATAGACTTCATCTTGTTGATTTTCTACAAACTTGGTGTCCACTTGATTGCTATCTTCAAAAGGAAGTGTTTCATTCAATCCCTGGGTGTTGACCTTATTTTTATGGTGTTCAATGTCATGGGACGATGACATGCATGAATCTATCCTATTGCATCCATCTAAACATGGAAAAAGATCAGTAATGACCATGGCGGAAGGACTCCATGTTTCATCTTGTAGTCAGCCAAGTGCTTCATCTATGTTGGTAGCTATCTTAGTACCTCTGCCTTTGTCTTCTTCTCTTTGTTGTTCATGCATCTCCTCATGGAATTCACTTGTCTCCTCTTGTTCACTATTGCTATAGATAGAGAAGGAACCCCTCTCCCACTCTAGAAGCTCCAATGTAACATCATTCGAAGGCTCGAGAGGTAGGTCTTCATCACTCCCCTATCCTAGAATGTACTCATTCTCAGCATTGGTATACATCTAAAGTGCATCTCCAAATGGGATGAAGACTTCGACTGATTGCACCTCCCCAAGGGGACCAAAATCCCATGCATTTTTTCTCTTCGAGGATTCCCCATAGAGCCCAAAATATGTGGTGTATGAATGCTCTTCAAGAGGGGAAAATTCTTGGTGACCAATGGACAACACTCCTACATGTTCTACTTCATCATTTAGAGACACGAGAATGTGTAGTTCTTCCATTGTTGCTACCCCAACATCCTCATGAGGGCTGCCTTCAGCTAAGCTATCACTTGGTTCTAGCTCTTGATCTTCTTGTTTGATTCCTAGGTCAACTACAAGGGGTGATGAACTTGGTTGTGCCACTTGTTCTTTGACTTGTTCGATGGCCTCTCAGAAAAGTTCAAACATAAACTTGGAATGTGATAAATCATGTATTCTGCACCAATTCAAGAGCAATAGAACATCTAGATCCACTTGATATCTTAGCTTGGAAAAATCCCTTTCCAATCTCGAGATGAGCTAGTCATATCTTTCCACTATTGGATCCTCATCATCACTTGGGAGGGAAGTTAGATAGTAGACAACCGCAGCATGTGACTTTTCCCACTCCTCCAAATCTCCATTTTTGGATGCTTGATCACTATCATTCATTAAGGAGAGCTCCTCTAATCTGATCTCACATATTTCTTTGTCATCATTCTCTACTATCCCAAGGCTGATAGCCTTTTCTTCTTTCTGATTCTTAGTGTCTATGTTGGTTGTCCTAGCATATGCTACTGCAAACTTCATTGATTCATCATCAATTGTCAATAGCTCCTCTTCTAGGGTGGAGGATTGGTCTTTGCTGATGGAGGAAAGGCCTTCTAACTTCTTTCTGACTAAACTTTCATTAAAGCATTCTGCTATCCTATGAAAATCATCTTCTTCCTTTTCATTTTCAGCTTCAATGTTCGTTGTCCCAGCACTAGTTTGTGTCAAACCCTTTGGTTCCTCTTCGAAGTGTTGTCCCCTAGATGTTGACATCTTTCCTACCTCATGGAATGACTCATCCTCCTTGATAGTTGGTTTCTCTAGCTCATCTGAACAACCCTTGACTTGAGTGATAATGTTTTCACATGAGGAGCAAGTTAACTCTGAGTGGGGGGTATTGTGAAATCGGTACTAGGTATTCATTAGTACTTCCTCCAATCTTGGTCCATCTTTGCTTCCCAAACATTCTTGGATTAGCTCCTTGAACGCCTTAGCTACCATGATTGTCAATTCTTCTTCTGGATCTGCAAGAAACAAGGGTTGATATATTTCCCAAAAGGGAATCTCTCCCTACAAGACTTTTTCAATTCTGCTCAAGAATGTTAGACATCACAATTTATTGTGTTTGCATGTGCCATGGATCTAACATCTATCCACCAATGCAAATTTTTGCAATGGTTTCCTTAGTCTCTTGTTTAAATCTACATGTAGCTGAGTAATGTTGATTTGCATGCACTACTCCATTTCAACTTAGCTTCTTCTTCCTTCAGAATTTTTTGGTTATAAGTTTTAGCATTAAAAGATATCTCCCTATCTCATATTTCCTCTTGAAAGTTCTCTTTTAACTTCCAACTTTCAGCTTTGTAGGATCGACATGCCAACCCTCCTTCTAGCACCAGTTCTATTAATGTGTTTTTTATGCACTTCTCAACACAAGTAATGCATGGGGGCACACCTCTCTTGAAATATAATCTTCCACAATCAAATTGCATAACACTATCCCAAGGTCTCTAATGCCAGGTCTTGACAGTGCTTGGAATACCTCAGTTGATTCATGTCATTTGCTGGAATCACAAGGTGGACTTACGGATGGGGTAAAAAGCATGGGAAGTTGGATTTACAATTGGTGCAGGTTCAAACAACAGTCCTAAACTCCTATTTCATTTCTAGATTTGGCTTTACAATGTGCAATGAACCTTACCATAGGTCAATTATTAAAAAAAGAAAAAAAGGGCAGGGAAGAGAAGAAGCTTCCTAGACCTAAAAATATAAATGAACAGTGATCATGGAGGTTGCTACAATAGACAAACTCCCTAAACTGGGTTTTTCTTGGCCAAGAGCAACCTACAGTTACACAAAACCAGTGCAATCTTTTAAGGATTGCAGATTTTTAGATTACATACACACATCATGAACATGTAATTGAACTAAGTTGAGGAAAAAAAGTAAGGAAGCTCAAACTAGCTTTACAAAGTGATTCATCATCAACAAACCACAAAAAGCATTAGCTGGAAATTCATCAAATATAGTAACAACAAACACCATCATCACTTCCATTCAAGAAACTAACAACTAAACTAATAAGGAAGTAGAACCATGCAAACATAATGAGCAAACTCAAAAGAAACACCCATAAATCATGCAATGTTTCTTTCTATTGCTATAGAATGCCTTTACACCAGCTCTCCAACCATTTACAAATCAGGGGCAAGCCCTTATTTATAGTTTTCCAAAGCCCAAATGAATGGCTAGGATTGAATTACATTGTGTGGCACATATTTGATTACATTAGGGTTTCACCTACCCCTCAATATTCAGCAATTTAAAATTCATCTTTGTCTCATTCTTATTTTTTCTTCTTGTGCCTAGGTGTTGTAGAAGTTGTCCTCTTGCTGATTTCAAAATTCACTGTAGTTGAAATTGCTTGAAGGTTGCTCTTTGCTTGATGCATTTGCAACATTGTTCATTGGATCAAATGAACCTCATTTACAACTTTTCATTGTTGTTGAATGAATCAAATGATCTCATGAGATAGCTCCCAATTGATCATGATTGTTTGGGGAAGGAAAAATAGCCCCTCCCTGCCTCTGACTTCAATGGGCAACCATCTATCTCCTTAGTTGTTGATTTTTCCCACCATGCTGCCATTTGTCTAACAGTCTGTTTGATGAGTGAATAAATGTTTATGTAAAAATCCTCCTATTAGCAATCTTCATCACACTTGGCACATTCTCATAGTTGGTCTGATAGTAGTGGATTCATGGATAGAATCATTATGTGCATTCTCCCCGTGTAGCCAACTCCTTCAGCGATTTTCATCCTACACATAGTAGTGGATCAAATAAAGATCATGTGAATAATGATATAATCTTTGAATATGACCGTATAGAAAATGCTTATTTTGAATAGTCACTTGATTATAATTCAAATAGTCTTATCATTACATATCCTTTAAGTAACTAATGACGAGCAAAGGTAGTGTAGAATGTGCCCCATTTAGTAACTTAGGAAGTCTTCTCATCATTTGAGCATGATCACTGCCATCCATTCAAATGTCATATGTTGATAGGGTCGATCCATACTTGATCATTGTGTTCTCATTTATTTTTTCAAGAGGCCTCTATCCTTCTCAGCTAGTTGATTGCTTAGGAATATGAGGATTGACCATCTTGGAACCATGCCACAACAGCTAGATCCATGCTTGAAGTCATGAGAGGTGGCAACGTCACTTACAAAGAAAAGGAGTGGGAAAGCCATGATGAACATGCCATAAAACAACATCTTCCATAATAACTATGCCAGTATCCCATAGACCTACACAATCAAACATTTATACCCTTTGTCACCTTGCCAACGTTATGGAACCCCAAAACACTCCCCACTACTACTAGCAATGTCATGACAACCAATTCCGTTATTCATGGTTAATGCTCCAAAATCCATGGTGGTGTCACGAATGAAGGGGACAATAGAGTAGTGTTAGAGCTCCAAACTCATAACCAGCCACCATGTCCATGATTCATGATATTTAATTGAAATCGGCCCAAATTTTTGTAGGATATTGTTGTGGCGTGGCCGTGTGGGATCGAGCATGTGGAGGGATATGCTGAAAGGGACATTGAGGAACAATGTCAAAAATGTCGGGTCCTACAGCATAAAGTGTCATTTTGAAGACAACACGACCAAAGTAAATGTGGGATCTGACTGTGGGAATTGCGAGGATTGTTGATAACAAACTACAACTTCCATAATAATGAAGACTATGTATCATCCTTTTTAACCAATTTTTTCAACTCTAGAGGGAATTCCAATGAGAGATGTCGATGCTCTTAGCCATTTCATTTTATATCCCTCGCTTCAGATCTTATATGCAAACACCCAATGCAGGATTTGAGATTATTTAACTAGCGGCAAGTGATTGCATTATTTTGAAGGCAAACAATGCACTCCATGTGTTTTAGGTCCTTATTAAACACTAAGCATTTGATATCCTTCTTTGCACAAACAAGCCATGGATGACACTTGTGGGAGATACATCAAGCTATGCCAACGTCTAGGTTTAATCAGCTCGCTCCAAGAAACTATAATCTTGTTCCACAATTCATTTGTATCATATCCCAACCTATTTACATCATATTATTTTGTTTGTAATCAAAATTATCTAAGTGGGCAGCCTGTGTCCGTTGGCCATCGCGGGAGGGAGCCATGGAAATGCTATTGTAAAGAGACCATTGAGATAACAGACTTCTGATGACCGCCACCCGGTATGCGGGATCCACTAGTTTACGCTCCATTAAGTGATGTGGAGCACCTCCGCCGATTTTTTTTTCCTCATTCTTAACCCCGGCAATGATATGCTCTAATTTGTGCCCCATTTTTTAGTCTAAATTATCACAATCGAACGAGACATCCAAAGTTCTACCATCTTAATTATGCTTTAAATTGGAGAAACCATACCCTGTCTACAACGACACCCACGATCCTCCCCACATTGTTAGAAGAAGGTGTTCATAGGTGGGAGAATGCGGGGCACCCCAATTAGAAAGTTGTGAGTAATGACATCTAGGTAAACATCCCCCACATGAACAAAGCTCGCATGGGAGAATTTCGTCAAGAACTAAGGGTGGAGGAGCACCGAGGGTTGGGATGTAAATGTCATCAAGGTGACAAAGAAATATGGATGGTCACCCACATAGTGAAATTTGCAAAATATCATCCACCTCATGAGCCCATCGCCTTACACCTTATTACTTCACATGATAATGGCTTACAATCGACAAGGTGCCAAGTTGTCATGCAAACACCAACTAATTTTTCCTTCAGATGAATTCTTTCGTTAAAACCATAATCACCCCCAACATCATGCGCGATCCACTCATTTATTTCTCCTCTAAAATCTGATATTATCATATTAGAAATGCCTAGCAACTCCTTTGATTCACTCTCTCACCCATTGTCAATCACCTGGCCCTTATGTTGTAGCATTATAATTAAACCCCAGGAAGGTTTAAGATTGTTACAATAAACAAAGAGATGGAGTGACCCATCCATGCATGAGAACCATTACTAGGAACACCCCAATAAGAATGCGGGCCCTGTGAAGTAGAATTTCGTTCGGAGCCCTTTGAGAACATGGAGTCCGCGGGTGAGCTGGCCGTCGAGAGTAGTGATATGAACGTTGTTGGTAAACAACCATGAGGTTACATAATTCCACCAAAGAGCTCCTACCAAGCCCGAACCAAACTCACGATGTCACCTCCATTTCTAGAATTTGCAAGGATTACATTGTTATTTGAATCACCGCCACCCTAAACACCCCGAGATTTCTCTGATAACATATGTGTTGCATGCGCCACAAATTGAATCGGGACCCTTCTATTGGTTGGTTGAAATTCTGGATATCGAAGCCCCTTGTGGAATTAAGGATGTGGGCTATCGAGAGGAGTATTTCATGCGAAAATGATGCTTTGATAACCGCCACGCATGTAGCAACGCCTGCAAGAGAAAACTTGGTGGGCAGCCAACTTTAAATCAGAAGCCATTCTAAGTGCATCCTCCTTATCCCCCACCATTAATTGCATGTGTTGTCCTAGACAGCGTTTGAACACTCAACTGTTTAAGCCAACCTCTCTGCCAAATGAGGTGGTCTCCCAAACCTCGCCCCTCTAATCAATAGATCGTTCCTTTAACTCTGTACCTATTAACGCTATCACCACCCCAGTTCTCTATTGTTCACAACATAGGGAGCTCCCTTTTAGGGTCGTGGTACTTAGTAATAACTATGTGGATCTCAGTCAGGCTGATATTGTCCATGGAATTGCAAGGTCAGGGCAGCATTGTTAAGATGCTATGAGGTATGCGAGCCCCATAATGAAGAATGCCATCAAGAGAGCGTAGGTGGAGGAAGGTGGGTAGCCGTCATGAGATAGTCATTATGTCATCCACCAGGACTGATGCCGTAGATGGTGTTAGCACACACAAGAGGAAGAGTTGTTGAAATGACGGTCAGTGAAAATGGCCAAATGTGGAACCCACAAGTCCCACAACCATTTGTGATCATGATGCCTGCCAAAGACTCCTCCATCACCCGCATGAGGATTCCTATCCAAATAACACTGCATGAGTCATACGTAGTTTCCTATTTAAATTTTTGTTGTTTACACTTTTAATAGGAACTCAAAAGGTTGATATTTCTAAAATTTCATAAACTTTAACTGTACTCGCTTTTGAAATGGCTTACGAATCATTTACGGGACAATAATTCCTCATATGTCCCCTTCAATTTTAAGTTGTCCCTTGACAATTGAGGTGCATAGGGGATATCCAGTGGATGATAGAGAAATAACAACATTCAAGGAATGTGGGTGATAATTGGTGGGACGTTGGTATGATGAAACTGTTAAGACAACAACGAAGTAAAATGGCTAGAGCTAGCATGAAACCCACAAGGGAGATATCTGTCGAGAAGTTGATGGGTAAAAGAGGCAAGGAAGTTGGTATGCAAACACTGCTATCATTTGGTAGAGAGTGAGGTAGATGGGTAAGCGGGTCCCATGCAGAGAGCTATCGCGAGAAGGATATACAGAATCATATTCACTAACAACAACTTAGGTGGATGTTAAAAGAATGTTGTTGAAGGAACAACAAAATACTAGTTGAGGCCCGCGGTAAGGAGAAAATGCTGGTGGGTTGCGGGCCCACATGGTGAGGAGGTGGCGAAGGTTTTTCGATGTGAACTGCATTGGGGTGACACCCTCCCACAAACGACGACCCACAAAGGCAGACCTACTGGGGAGCATGGATGTAACAATGCTTAGCCATTAGGTGATGGAGGCTGGGTGGGGGAAAACCACACACAAAGACCTGCAATTGTTTGGAATTAGGCATTTTAGAGTAACGGGGTTAGTTGGCTTGCGGCAATAGCAAAGATGGAAGGAAAAACTACAAAGCCCACTGTGCAGGAAGATGTTAAAGGTTGGCCACTATGAGAATGATGAAATAGGAATGGGGTCCCGCTTAGGGCGACCCGCAAGAGCAGGTCCACATAGCATGAAGGACTTGGCAACAAACATGGGGGTGGGGTCTGCACGTCGGGCAAAAGTTGGGGCTTGGCCACTGGTAAACAATGTAGCGTAGCAGCAAACAACAGAGGGAAACCCACGAATGCAGGTCTACAAGGATCAACGACTGTCAGGAAAAGGGAAAATGGAAGCTTGCAGGAGCTTTCCTATGGAGGAAAATGACTTAGCGAAACTTAGGTTGGTGAATTGGGACAACACGAAATTGGTCGTTTTAAGGCTCATGGCCAACCTGGGCAGGGAAACAGAGACACACAAAATGAGACAAGGTCAAAATGACTATCAGGAGTGAAAAAGAGGGAGTCCCTGCCTCAGGCGGGGCGTGTGTGCAAAGCATGCACAACAATCTTTATGAAGGAAATGAAAGAGTGAAATTGACAAAGAAGCTGACAACAAAGCATAGATATGAGAATTTGAAAATGGAAGAAGGTGAAGATTTTGCAAGCTATTTCCAGAGGGTTGAACTTGTAGAAAATGATGTTAGGAATCAAGAGGTAAAATTGATTGATGAAGATATAATTGAGAAGATCCTAATAACCCTACCTAAGTGTTACAGTGATAACATGTTAGTTATTGAAGAAATGTATGATACTAAGAAATACATTGAAAAAGAGCTATTTGGCACCTTGACTGCATTTGAGATGAGAAAGTTTGGAAAGAAAGAGGAAAAGAGAAAAATAACATTTAAAGCAAAAAAGATTGAGGATGATCCGAATAGTGATGGTTCTGATGAGTTGGAAGTGAATTTTACTAGGAAGTTGAAGAAAGGTATCGATAAGTATAAAGGTATGTTTCCCTTTAAATTTTTTAGTTGTGGTAATATTGGTCATTATGCTTAAAGATGTTTGAATAGAGTTGTACATAAGAAGAACAAGGATTGTAAAGATAAGGATAGAAAGGGTAAGAAATATAAGAAGTTGTATTATGTTAAAGAAGAAGCTGAAATCTCTGATGATGAATCTGATTATGAGGGTAAAGATAGTGAATGCTTGTTCTTAGCTTTGGGGAATAAATTTGTGTCTACTAACCCTAGAAAATGTGCAAGAAAGAATGTTTTAAAGAACAAAAATAATGAGATGGAAGGTACTTTGGTTACCACCTTTCATGCTAGATAGGATGAAGAATACTGGGTGATTGACAGTGGATGCTCTAATCACATGACCAGAGATAAAAGTAAGTTTACTAAACTTGAAAAGTATGATGGTGGTTTGGTCATGTTTGGTGATGATTCAGGAGCGAAGATTTTTGGGAAAGGTACAATTAGTTTTGATGGAATACACAACACTAAAAATGTATATTATATACAAGGTTTAAGGCATAACCTTTTGAGTGTTGGAAAAATGTGTAGCAATGGTTTTAAACTTGTGTTTCAGAACAATACCTATGAAATCAGAAAAGGATCTAGAGATATGGTTGCGGTAGGAAGGAGAACTCATGGAAACATCTATCAGCTTAAGGGTGTTGATGGTCAGTGCCTTGTATCTCAAGTCAATGAAAGTTGGTTTTGGCACCAGATAATGGGACATGTAAACTTTAATAATATGGTCAGGATCAATTCAAGAGATGTTGTATGAGGTCTTCCTAGAATCACAAAGCATGCTAATACTATTTGTAGAAGTTGTCAGTTGGGGTAACAAACAAGATGTCGTTTTAAGGGAAAAGAGCAACCCACTACTAGAATGTTGGAATTAATTCACCTCTGTGGTCTGACTAGAACAGGAAGCCTAAATGGTGACAGGTAATTCATGCTCCTTATTGATAATTATTCTCGAATGACATGGGTTGCTTTTCTTAGAGAAAAGAGTCAAGCTCTAGATAGGTTTAAAGTGTGCAAAGCAAGAGTGGAAAATTAAGTGAACCTAAGAATCAAATGTTTGAGACCTGATAGAGGTGGAGAATTCACTTCTAGTGAATTCAATACATTTTGTGAAGATCATGGCATAAAAAGACAACTTTCTACTCCAAGAAACCCTCAGCAGAATGGGGTGGTTGAGAGAAAAATCGGACGGTACAAGAAGCTGCAAGAACTGTGATGAAAGAATCAAATGTACCGAATGTGTACTGGAGAGTGGAAATACACACTACTATTTATGTTCTTAATAGAGTTTAGATTAGAGGCAACAACACAAAGACTCCTTTTGAGTTATGGACTGGTAAGACTTCTACTATGAAGTACTTTAAGGTATTTGGAAGCAGATGTTATATTAAAAGAGATGATGAAAATCTTGGGAATTTTGATGCTAGATGTGATGAAGGAATTTTTCTTGGGTTTTCAACTACCAGCAAAGCATATAGATGCTTCAATAAAAGATTAAGGAAGATTTTTGAGAGTGCTAATGTAAAGGTTGATGAGGATATGCACAGACCTATTGAGGTAAGTGAAGTTGAACCTGATGATCCTATCTGTGGACAAGTACCTAAAGAGAATAAGGATTTTGAAGAAGAATAAAAAGAAGAAGAAGAATAGATTAAAGAAGAAGAAGAAGAAAGCCAAAACCTGCTAGTAAGACTCCTAAGTATGTGCGAAAGAATCATTCAGAGGAACAAATAATTGGAGATAAGAGTGAAGGTGTGAAGACTAGAAGTAAAGTAATAGCTGAGGTAAGTCTATGTTTACTTTCTAAAATAGAACCTAAGTCTATGTGTGAAGCATATGAAGATGAGAGTTGGGTTAGAGCTATGAAAGAAAAGTTGCAACAAATAGAAAAGAATCAAACATGGGAATTAGTTTCTATTCCTATGAATAAGAATGCAATTGGTTCAAAATGGGTGTTCTGGAATAAGTTGAATGAAAATGGTGAAGTTATAAGAAACAAAGAAAGTGTAGTATGCAAGGGATACTCACAAGTTGAAGGCATATACTTTGAAGAAACATTTGACCCTATGGCTAGAATGGAAGCTATTAGGATGTTTTTGGCATTTTCTGCCCATATGGACTTCAAAGTATATCAGATGGATGTCAAGTCAGCATTTTTGAATGGTGTATTGGAGGAAGAAGTATTCATGGAACAACTTGAAGGATTTTAGTTATCAGACAAACCAGATATGGTTTGTAAGTTGAAGAAGGAATTGTATGGACTGAAGTAAGCTCCCAGAGGTTGGTATGCAAGATTGGATAGATACCTAACACAACAAGAATTTAGCAAAGGATTTTCTGACAAAAATCTTTACTTCAAAGTGCAAGGTATTAAAATCTTGATAGTGGTAGTATATTTTGATGATATCATCTTTGGTGGAAATGAAGGCATGTGTAAAATATTTGTAGAAGAAATGCAAAAATAATTTTAAATGTCCATGACTGGTGAGTTGAATTTCTTTCTTGGTCTTCAAGAATATCAAACTAATAAGGAATTTCTTTCTTGGTCTTCAAGTAAATCAAACTAATAGGGGGATATTCATTTCACAATCAAAATATATGAAATAGTTGTTGAAGAAGTTTGGAATGGATGACTCCAAACTGGTTAGTACTCCTATGGTAATCAGATGCAAGTTGAGTAAGGATGATGAATCTGCTAAAGTTGATCAAAGAAAATATAGATCTATGATTGGTGAGTTGTTGTATCTAAGTGCTACCAAACTAGATATCATGCATGCAGTATGTTTAGTTTCTATATTTTAAGCAAATCCTAAAGAGGCACATGTTACAGCTATAAAGAGGATATTTAGATATCATAAAGGTACACCAAATTATGGCTTAAGGTATCCTAAGGTGTTGGTTTCACCTTGAGTGTTTATATCAATGCAGATTGGACTGGTTGTGTGGATGACCAAAAGAGTACCAGTGGAGGTGCTTTCTTTCTTGGCGGAATATTGGTTTCTTGGTTGAGTAAGAAACAAGACTTGGTTTCTTTATCCATTGCAGAGGCATAATATATTGTTGTAGCATCCTTATGCACATAGGTTTTTTGGATGAAGGAAACTCTGAAATATATTAGAGTGATATGTGATAAGCCTATTCCTATTTTTTGTGACAACACAAGTTTTATAAACATTTCAAATAATCTAGTAATGCACTCAACAACAAAACACATATCTATCAGATATCATTTCCTGAGAGAGAAGGTGTTGGAGAATGAAGTCAGGCTAGAGTATGTGTCATCAAGGGAACAAATTGCAGATATATTTACTAAGGCTCTTCCGAAGGATACTTTTCAATATCTTAGGGAGAGGTTGGGGGTCATTGGCCCTCCGAGCTAGGTGCACATGGAGGTGCATCAATCCATTGAATTCATAGATTCTTCATTTATCTAGACTGATGAATGGGTCTACTCTGTCGGGGGAGTAGAAAAGTTTTTCATTATTGCAATATGAGTTGAATGGGTGTACTCCTAAGGGGGAGTAATTAGAGCTTTTCAGTCTTTACCATTGATGTCAAATGGGGAGATAAAATCATGTGAAAAAACAACAGAAGAAAGAAGGAGAGAGTCTCATGAAATAGAAGAGAGTTGTCTTTGATGGTTTTTCACATCATGTGTTGCCATCAATGACAAAGGGGGAGATTGTTGCAAGTATGAGAAAGTTTGGCGGTGTTGTCATTAATGTTGTCATTGATGTCAACACAGTTGAATATGTTGTAGATTGTGCATGTATAGTTGAGATATTGTTGAGATGTTGTGAGTACATGGAGCTATCTTTATGATGTTGCAAATGTGTTGAAATGATGGGTTTCCAAACTTTCTTTTGAGAAAATTAATAAAAAGTGAATGCAAAGTTATGTATGGGTTCACAATGTGCTCTGGTATGTGCTTTGCATTTCTCCTATGTTGATCCTATGCTTGTGTGGATCTAAAGGGTTGTTGTTGATGATATGATGGTGATATATACTGATTTGTAGCTTTTGGTTTGATGGAGTGTGAAAGTTGTGTTGATTAGTGTGTGAACTATTTTGGTAGAGTTGGTTATCTATGGAATGGGAGAAATGTTTCTACTTCACAATCCTTCGCTATTTCATTTAAGGTCTTGCAGATCTGGAATATGTCTTGTAATGGTGTTCTTTGGGTTCTAGCAAAGATGTTTGTGGTTTAGTGATCCGTAAGTTGAGTTTCAAAGTTTTTTGTATGTGTTTGCACAGTTCGGATGGACTGATGGAAGGAGTTCTATGTTCAAAGTTTGTTACACTTGTTGTGGATGTATCTGAAAGAACCCGAGATGTGTTCTCATGGATGATGAAGCGTGTTAATCCATCCGTGTTTTATCTTGTTACTAGGAAGCATGTACTTCAATGTTCATTTGTGTTTTCATTAGGTTTAGCTGACCTAGTGTTTACACTTCATATGAAGAATTAAATTTATTTAAGGAAGTGTGTGGTTGATCTGAGACATTGCTTTTGGTCTTGGTTAAGTGTTTAATTGGTCCACTCTCATTCCTTTCCATCGCGGGAATGTTGAGCTACTGACCTAATTTGAATTTATGAAATGAAGCATATGTGGCCGACCTTGGAGAAAGTTTCAAAGGTTGAAGATGGTATAAATACAAGTCGAGATGTGAAGAATTCAATTATGCAAAGTAACAAAGTAAGCCATAAGTGAAGAGTAGAATTGTGTGAAAATTGAGGCAACAATACTTCATTTTGTTAGATTCCTGAAGGCAGTGAGCTGAAGGTTTTTGCAATCTTCTAATCAAGGTTGCAAATGTATGTAAATTGTTGTGGTGGATATTTTTTTTTCTTTTGTATCTATAGGTAGTGAGCCTCCCTATTGGAAAGTGATTCCTTTCTGTAGGCAGTCAACCTTTGTATTTGGTTTTGCTATCTCTTTATATTGTGAGTTAATCCTCACCATGGTTTTTCCCTTATTGGGTTTTCCACTTAAAATATTGTCTTCATTTTTTTTATTTTACTTTCTATTATTTGCATTTCATGTTCATACTTAATAATAGAATAGTGTGGTTGTGAATTTGATAAGTGTTGAAGTTTTTATTTTAAATTTACTGACAATTGATTCACCCCCCTCTCAGTTGTCTTGCACCTTTTAACAGAAACACCAAGCTCCATTTCCCTATGAACATATGGAGGTCCTTCCACTTGCAAACATTTGAAAATAAAACAACAAATTATTCAATCACAAAAACTACAATAGTGATGCATGTCATGTCTTATAATGTATGAGATAATGAAGAAAATTTTGAGTTCTTATTGAACTATATATTTCTTACTATCATGCTTACTATTTTCCTTGTCCATAGATTGTTTAAAAGTACCTTTTTTAGGCTTTTATCCATAGCAGCAAGGTGGTGAACCATTTGATAAAATGCTTTGGTAGACATGTACGAAAAATATGGTAGCATAGAGAAGGAAATGAACTATTTGAATAAATTCCTCAAAGAAATGTGATCTCATGGTGATGGAATGCCATGGAAAAAAAAAGTGTCATGGCATTCCATCACCATGAGACCACATTTATTTGAGGCATTTTTTCAAACAATTCATTGCCTTCTCTATGGTATTATGTTGGGATGGGGTGGATCGTATAGTGTGGTCTTGGTTATGAGATGGGGGGGGATCATGACATGAAGAGGGATGGGTGGGGATATGAACAAGTGGAATATGAGGTGGAAGCTTTCATGGATTGGTAAATTGAGGATGAGGATGAGGACCTTGAAAAGGATTTGGAGGGGAATTTTGACTAAAGTCTTGGTTTCTATTCTTAAGGCAATGAGTTGTTTGGAAAAATTCCTCGAAGAAATGTGGTCTCATGGTAATGGAATGCCATTCCATCACCATGAGACCACATTTCTTCAAGGAATTTTTTCAAACAACTCACTTCCTTGTCTATGTTATTGCTTACTATTATGCTTTGATAGATTTTTTCCAAGCATCCATAGTTTGTTGGAAAGCACTTGTTTTAGTCTTTTAGCTATAGTAGCAAGGAAGTGAACTGTTTGATAAAATGCTTTGGTAGACATGTATGGAAAATGTGGTAGCATAGAAAAGGTGGTGAGTTGTTTGAAAAAATTCCTCAATGAAATTGGGTCTCATGGTGATGGATATCACCATGAGACCACATTTCTTTGAGGATTTTTTTCAAATAACTCATCGCCTTGTCTATGATATTGCTTACTATTATTCTTTCATAGATTTTTTCCAAGCATCCATAGTGTAGAAAATGCAGTGAACTATTTGAAAAAATTCCTCAATAAAATGTGGTCTCATAGAATGCTATGACAAGAAAATGCAATTAGCAGTTGCTCCTAGTTATTACTTATGCTATGTGAATTAATTGCATCACTCCTTATGTTGAATTTATAAAAAAATGTATTGTAATTGAAAATTCGTCATCTATCAACATCTAGTTATTAGTTATTCAAGGTGAAGTAATGCTTTGAGTTTGAAAGATGTGCAATACAATGTAATCAACGATATGAATATAAGCTACACAAATCTATTAAGTACAATTCATTAGTTAAACTCTTTATTCTATTACCTGTGTGAAGGTTTGTACTCCACTAGCACTAGGAGGTGTTCTGACAAAACCTCCAATATTAGTGTATTCAACACCCAAAATCAGATAGTAGAATACCATTCATATAACAATGTTATTCACATGTAATATTTATAATTGTTTACTATTTACATACCTCACCAGCAGATGCATTGGAGTAAAAAATAGGTGGAGGGCCAGTGTATCTAGTATCAACACTGTGACCCTGAAATTTTATTACAATCATTAAACTAAATTAGTTAATCTTGTATTTCAAAAATGAAACTTAGTAAATTAAATTCAATGAACATGTTAACATTTACCTAAGTATAGGCCTTGAAAGCCTAATTCAAACTGTCATCTTCCATCACCATCTCTGCAGCTGCAAATGTATCCTACACACCAGCCTCCTGACCATCTATGGGGTCATATGTACAAGTCAACTTGCAAACCTAACAAGAATGGGGTGGAATCCTACCCCTTGAACTCTCCCTTGGATGGAACTGTACTACAGGACTAGCACGCTGGATGATACTTTGGTTCAAAGAGCTAATAGATTGTAGAGTGTCCACCTCGACGCTCTCCTTCATGATGAAAGGGATAGCAATGTGCTCATACGCCGGCCTAGTGAGTGCGCATCTCCCTTGCCATTGACAATTGAGATGTGCACCTAGTCTATCCTATGTTGAGCCACCACCTCTCCCTTGAAAGTCTCGCATATCAAAATAGTTAGAAATTTTGTTGAGGAAAAACTTGTAGTAGAGTTTCTTCAAGAAATATTGGTGGGCCTCATTATTATTGCATGGTGGATGGTCAAAAACCATCCACCACCTATTCCAAAAATTGTTCTTAATCCCTTGGTGGTTGCACCAATGGATAAGAAACCTCTTTCTATTAAGGTCAAGAGTTTGATTTGTGTGTGGGTTGGTGAATAGTGAGCACAAATCATATTTTGTAATTTTATCATCTTTTATTTCTTTATATGATAATTTATTTGCATAAAAATTCCTACACTCCTGCCTCTTATTTTCCCAACCACTTAATTGTTTGCTAATTGCATTTACATGTGTTAACATGGATTGAAGTGAATTCACAAGTGTGCTTCTTTCCATGGCTGAACTTATAGGATGGTTCAACCTTGCGATTAACTCCTCAATCTACTTTTTGTTGTTTTCAATTTCCCCTATTAAATTTTGTTGAGTACCAGAAGGATGTTGTGGAATTTTTGGAGGAGTTTGTTGTTGTGATTGATCAGGATTTTGTTCATGTGCTTGTTCACGAGGAGAAGGATTTTGAGGAGGATTTTTAGGTCGATTATAAACTCCTATAAATTAAAGAAATTGACATTAAAAAAAAATCTAAATTTACCTATTTAACAACAAATTCATAAAAAAAAACTATACTTACTTATTTGACATCTTCATTGATGTGGTGACATCTTGGTGATGAAATTGAAAAGATTTGATGAAGAAATTACAAGTTTTGATGCTTCCAAAATGCGAGTGTGCAATGATAGGGTTTGCTGGCCACGGGAAAGAAAAAATGACAGTGAAAATGAAATGAATCAGATTTAATTTTTTTATTATTATAATAGCCTATAACGCACTCATATTATAACACGAGCACGTTATAGGCTTGGTGTGATCAAGCCTTAGGCTCGGTCACACCAAGCCATAACGTGAGCATGTTATGGCCTTTCAAAATTAAAAAAAAATTGGCCACTTTTTGGCCCCCCAACTTTTTGCATCCACCCCTTTTTTTACTCCCTCTTGTCAAACTAACTATTTATTTTCCCACTAACTAATTCTATATGAGACACAATGGATTGCAGTGATTGAGCAAGGGTGGTTGTATAGGAGTTTTCTCCCACATGATCTTTCAACCTTGCAATTAACTCAAGTTCTTTTCTATTATTTTCAATTTTTCCTAATATGTTTTGTTGTGTTCTTAGAGGATGACAATGAATTCTAGGAGGTTTGTTGTGGTTGTTCTTCATGAGGGTTTTCATGAATAGGTGATTTGGGATTTTGAACATTTAAGGGTGAATTATCAACTCCTAATTTTTTTTTAAAAATAATTTAAAAACTAAATCAATCTACCTATTTAGTACAAATTTGACACTAAAAAACTAAGAATACTTACTCCTTTGACCTTCCTAGCATCTTCGTGGGATTTTGGTGATGATTTGGAAAGGGTTTGGGTGAAAGATCAAGTCTATAACAACATGAGCATGCTTAGAAGGGTTCTTAGGCTGTAGGATGAAGGTAGAACGTAGAATGAAATGTTGCTTTTTGTTTTATTGTTTTATGAGCTATAATGTGAGCATGTTATAATGTACTAGTGTTATGGCTTACATGGGCATTTATCGTATAACTGCTCTTTCTTTTGGTAATATATAATCAACTTAAAAAATATAAATTTTAATTTTAATTCAAACATTATTTTATTTCATCTATACATTATTTACTATTCATGCAATTTTTTATTTTATATTTGGAAAAAATATTATTTATTATTCAATAATTATTTTGTTTTGTTTTTACGTGGAAAATTGTGGTAAATACTAGCATATTCATTTGAGATAAATTTATGTAAAAGATGCTAAGAGATATCATTATGAAATCTCTATTTTATTTATATAAAAAATCTAATCAAAATAGACCTCTTGATAATGATATATCTTATCATCTTTTACTTAGATTTATCAAAATATTTTTCTAACTAAATTTTCTTATCCAAGTGTAAGAGTTTGTCTCCAACTCAACCAAATCAAACAAAAATTTCTTTGTACTAAGAGTTTAGGCTTAATTTATTTTTACTAAAATATGAATCTTCAAAGAAAATAAACAAATTTAAGATAGGAAAATACATATTTACATCGAGAGACATCTTACAATGGCATTTTTTGTGTTCAAAAAAACTCTACCTTAAATCAAGGAGATTTCTTGAAATCATCACCCTTCATTTAAAAAATCATCAAGATAATGCATAATAAATAGGAATAAAGGATAATACCTAGAGGAGCTCATCATAAGATTAAATCAGGGGTTGTTTCTTCCGTAACTATTTCTTCTAACTGTTTCTTTAAGGTTTTTGATAGTTTGTGACCATTACTAGCTAGCTTTTACTTATGCCTGTGGATTTTATTTTTTAGGCTGAAAATTGAAATACTTTCTTGAATTCTCTGGAATTATTCATAAATTTCATCTTTTATTTCAAGTAGCTTTCGAGAATGAGGATCGAAGAATGCTTAAAAAGCTTCTATTGCATCTAGAAATTATAATTTCTAAAAAAACCTCAACGGTCCAGATCATTTTGTTTTTGCTATGTGCTATTTAAAATGCTTTACACCTGGGCAGAATTGTGACAATTCCAAGCGTTAGGAAAGATACACATTCAATTTTTTGCGTTACCAAATTATCTTTCACCATTAAGTTTTTGTTTAATTTTGTAATTCGAAGGTCTATTAATCGGTAATGGTGGATGTAAGTATGGGAGGAGAGGTGGAAACCTTCACTTTTCAAGCTGAAATCAACCAGTTGTTGAGCATCATTATCACCACTTTTTATAGCAATAAGGAAATTTTCCTTCATGAACTTATTAGCAACTCGACCGATGTGAGTATATCATCTACAAATTTAGTGTTTTAAATATCTTCTCTGGTTCGATTTTGGTTTAATATAATGAATTGTTTCATTTTACAGGTTCGAATGCCTCTATTTTAACTTAGTATAGCAGATTGTTCCTATTTGTAAAATACTCTATGATTTTTTATCTTGTTAAAGGAGTCAATTTGGGAGCTTAGTGGTCATTCTCGATAGTTTTATTTTTTCTTAACTTTGAGGAGTAGATTTTGAAACACGAGTTTTTTTTGAGATGTTGGGATACAAACGATGTGTGTAGGCTCTGATAAAATTCATTTTGAGGGTCTAATAGACAAGAGTAAAATGTAAGCACAACCGGAGTTGTTTATTAGGATTATTCCTAACAAGGCTAAAAAAACCTTGAGTATAGTTGAAAGCGGAATTGGAATGAACAAAGCAGGTAGGTTTATTAATAAAAAATAATGAAATCTAAATGAAACAAAAAAGAATCAAGTTTTAATTCTAGAGTTTAATGGAAAATAAACTATGTAATAGATCTTGTGAACAATTTGGGGATAGCTATGAGGTTAGGAACAAAGGAATTCATCGAGGCTCTATAGGTTGGGGCGGATGTAAGGATGATTGAGTAGTTTGGAGTGGGGTTTTACACTGCTTACCTTGTAGCAGAGAAAGTAATTGTGACTTCAAAGCACAACGATGTTGAGCAGTACATCTAGGAGTCATAGGCATGGTGGGGGGGGTCGTTCACTATTACCAGGGATGTTAGTGGTGAGCCTCTTGACAGAGGAACTCCAGGTAAAATAACATGTTTCATCTTCTCAGGGTTTTAAGAGTAGCTTTCCTTTCTGCCTCTGTAATTCATGGAATTGTATGACCCTGTTATTGGTATACAACTGTAATACATGCCTTGTACTAACCCCACTTGCCATGCATTCTTGTTTTGTGTTATGTATGATCTGCTATTTTATTTTTTTTATTATTTTGCACATGTGTGTACTATGCATGGGTTCAACAAAGGTTTTTTAATCCCTCCACTGAGCAACCTTTGGGTCCATATGTCAATGTGCCAAGTTCTTTAAATGATTTCTAAATTCTCTAGCACAAGCAACTGAATTTTAGCTAACAAATACTTATGGAGATACTGAATTTGATGGAGAACAGATTCCTCACAAAGAGGGGGTCTTCCTATTTCTGTACATGTCGCTTGGCATTTATTCTCCTTCAACAAGGAGCACTCTCCAAATACAACACAATAATTAATTTTTAATTTTGAGTTGTAGTTTTATCTTTTCCTACCTTTAGTTAGGAACAAATCTCTTTTTCACTTTTCTATGCCTTTGATATTACTTATGGTATGACCACGGAGTGCAACCCAGTTTAACCTCTAATACAATATGCTTTCTGTTTAAATTTGTAGTGTTTGGAATAGTATTGATTCTCTCAAAATTGACTAGCTTAGCTCTATCTCAAAACCAACATAGTGGACATGTTCCATTGGAAATATTTACCAAGCTCTCCAATTTGCAAATACTCAGTTTATGGGGAAATTTGCTTGGGGGAAATTACCAAACTCCATTAGAAATTTTTCCAACCTCACAAAACTTTATTTAAGTGAAAACCAACTCAGTGGATGGTGCCAATGGAGCTAGGTAAGTTGAACCTCCTTGCCCAGATTTACCTACAAAACAATCAACTTGTTAGTGACAACAACTTAACACATTGGATTTTCTAACTTTTCTCACAAATTTCTCCCACTTGCAACAAATAGAAGTGTCAAATAATCATCTCACTACTATATTATCCCCATCCATAGGCCAACTGTTTTCCAATCTCAATTTCTTGGATTTATCAAACATGATAAGTGGAAGCATGCCACAACAGATTGCCAATCTAGCAAACTTAACCTATTTAAGTTTAAGCAATAATCTTTTTAGTGGTAACATTCCATTTGGAATTAAAAGATTCCAGAACTTGGAAAGATTGTACTTGGGTGGGAACAAATTTGAAGGAACCATTCCAAGTGAGATAGGTCAAATGCAACACCTCGAAATCCTAAATCTTAGTTACAACTGGCTATGTGGAAAAATACTAGATTCTCTTTGTAGCCTCCAACAACTAAGACGTCTTTTGCTTCAGCACAACTACTTGTTAGGGAAGATCCCTGTTAGTTTAGCAGGATGTCAGAAGTTGGAGCTCATTGACATATCTAACAATAAATTAGGGGGAAGAATACCTCTTGATGGAAATATATTGCCACCATTCGAAACTGCATAAGAATTATCAAGTATTTTTGTTAAAATTGAGTTTTGTTGGAAGAGACCTCTATCCTATTACTCTAAATATGAATGTTATTACAATAATGATATGATGGAATGTCCATTGAGATGCAAAGAATCTCTCTCTTGCAACTATAACAATGAAGATAAGAAAATTGATTTTAGTTTCAACATGCATTATATTCCTTGTTCACTGGAGATATAACTTTACAATGTCTAGTCTAAACTACCAAATATCAATAGTAGAGTTTAACCTTCTTTAAGAGGTACTCCCTATGTGTATGTAAAATGTATCATGAATAAGCAAATCAAAAATTATACAACACACCAATGAAACATTATATCAAGGAATTCAAACAACAAAATTGAAACAAACAATTCCCCAATGACATCTCATTGTCCTCTATCTCCAAGGATTCTTTAAGTCATTTTGCTCTCAGATTGTTTGTGCACATGACATTCCAAATGACAACTTGAAGAATGAGAGATGTTGGAAATGCAAGAGATGTTTCCTACATTACATGATTGCTAAACTAGTTGTAAATGATATGCTAAGATAATGGCGCTGCTATGATGTTGTTATAGGAAGATGTTATGATTAAACTAATATAATTAAGATGTTTCTAATGGAAATGCGATGATTAAACTACTTAATCCTAAAATGCAAATACTAGAATAATAATGCTAAGATGATAATGCTAATGAAAATTCTGCAAAGTGTAATTATGCTCAGCTCTCTATATATGCTTTTTGTTGTAAATGAGGGTCTACTTATAGATTTTCCAAGGCATGAGCCTTGGTGGCAGAAATCAACAGTCTAGATTTAATCTAGAGAATTGACGGTTGAAGATGAAGAGGTTAGAGAGAAAAGGGGGGTGTGTTCCCTTTAAAAGAACAAACTTCCAAGTGTGAAGAGGAACAAAATGGAGATGAAGACCAAGTGTCCCAAATTTGTTAGAATTTGTTGAGGATAAATGTCAAATTAAATATTAGAAATATTTAATTTCTTGAGACACATGATGAGGTGGAAGGTGGAAAGAAGTTAGTAGAAATGTGCTTAAATTCGAATTTAAAATTCAAATTTAATGAGAGGAGGTTAATTAAATAAAACAAACTAATTAAATTTGTTCATTTATTTAAGATATGAAGAAAATGATTTAGAATAGGAAGAATTAAAGAAAATTAACTATATAAATAAATTTTTCAATTTATTTATAAGTAGAAGAATTAAAGATTATTAATTAAATAACTAGTATTTAATTAATTCCTCCAAATCAAATTTGAGTATATACATTTTTTTCCTCTTTGAAGTGATGTGTTTGCGACACATTGCTTCAAAGAAAAATTTGCTATATTTAGTGCTGATAAAAAAATTGGTATGCCCTAGATGCTAATTTTTAAGTGACGATGCGTGTATGCCTCTGTTACCTATTTTTCACTTCGAGCTCAAACAAGTAGAGCTGAATGAAATTCATCATTGATAGGTACATAATTTTTCATGTTTTTCTGATTTAAGTATTCATTGATCATCATAGAGATCATTTTACATCTGAATCATAGTTTTATTGTGCAAGCATTTGAAACAGAAAAATGAAAATTTGCATAATAATGCCTTTTATTCATTTTGTAAAAATGTTGAATCTTGCACAAGCCATGAGAGTAACTGAATTTCATTCTGACAATCAAATGATGAATACAAATTTCAAGGAAAAACTACACTACTGAAAATAACATAAGCGTAAAGAAGAGGAGCAATTCATCATTGCCTGTAATGATGAATCACTTTCATTGGTGTCTTTAGTTGTCGCGTATCCAAGCTGCTATAGCCTCGTTTCCTCACTCAATGGAAGCTTTCAGCTTCTTTTATTTTACTAACATGTTTGTTTCAATGTGCAAGAACAGGTTCATCATGTTTGAGATCATTTTATCAGATATGTGGAGCAAAACGGGCTCCCACAAGGGTTGAGCTCGACATATCAAGGAGGATATATTCTCAAGTTCCATACGCAAGTTCATGAATGCTGATAACAGTCATTAAAAGCATCAATGCTACTGAAACTAAATGATATAATCATGCAAGCAACCTTATTTCAAAGAGATTTCAAAGTATTTAGCAACATTAATTTCAAAATGTAGTAATCTACTCTTGAAGTAGACAGCCTTTGCAAGGTATGGACCATCAATGTTAGAGCTGTTTTTCATCTCCATTTTAAGCTAAAAGTAATCTTGGTGTTTGAAAGAATAATATAATGGCAGCTTATGAGTTCAGCTTATGAGTTAAGTGACAAATGCATTCCAGTCATGGGGAATGATGAAACAGCTAAATCAAAAGTCCAACTTTGAGTCTATGCAAGGAGGCATCAAAATATCAATGGAGCAGCAATTATGGCTTAGACAACATTCTACAGGAATGTTTATTTCAAATACCAGATGAGAAATATCAAGACATTAAACATGAAGATTTAACAAAGGTAATTTGTGGCAGCATCAAGTACAGATTTATAATGGTGCAGTCATGGAGAATGAGCAACAATTACCTAGAGCAGCAATCATTAAGAGCAACAACTATGAACAACAATATTTAACAATATATGCTTGAAGTGGACAGCCTAAGTAAGGAACAATGAAGCCAAAATGTATGGAGTAGTATGCAAAGGAAAATCAGAGTCATAATGCCATTCAAAGCCACAACAGTGAAATGTCTACAGTCTATTTCAAAAGAAGATACCATTATGTTCACATCATAAATTAAGAATGATAATATACTCATGGTGGAGTTCATACACAACAGTATAAAGGATAGTGCTGCCATCCATTTGAAAATATTCTTATTGCCAAAGAGTGATAGAGAGCAACAGAGCTTGAAGTAAGATAAAGATTTTGTAAATCTGTTAATGCATAGTGACTATCACAAGCATGAAGATAGCTTCTCTCTAGAAGACAATTCACAAGGAAAGATGTATGATAAACATTGTGGAAAATAAGATCTCAGCGACTATGATAAGGTGCAAATGTGTCTATGAGCATTCAACAAGAGTATCAATCATCACAGTTATGTGGTTCAGTTTTTTGCATAACCACATTTTTCACTAAAGTATGGCAGTCACCGTGTCTTCAACAACTCAAAGAAAATGCATTGGTAAATGATTAGTTACATAATAACATGTAGCATCATAACAAACATGTGAAACAACAGGAGGTTTCCCAACTGCCACAACATAAGCAAGGGGGTCAATTTTTATCATTTTATAGCTACAGCCTTGTATAACTGAATGGAAATATTTTATAGAGGGTATGACTGAATGGAGGAATAAAGGAAAAACCCTCAACTTGGAAAAGAACAAATGCTACCCAGCTGCAACTGTTATATTTTCCAAGAGAAATAATGTATCAGATATGCACAAGAAGATACAAAGGATAGAGAAATGATGAATACCCAAAAGCTCTAATTAAAGTCGCGACCTCAATGTATACAGTTTGAGAACAAAGATCTAGAAGACATCTATTAGCTGTGATCATAAAAAATGAAATAGTTTTCAGAAATTGAAACTTTAGGCCGCCATAAAAGCTTTAGCCTTTTGTTCAGAAAAATTAGAGGAAAATATAAAAGAGCTTTCATTTTTGTTCAAGGTTAAATACCCAGATAGAGGATAGTATAAGCTGCGACCAGAAAAGTGGAGATAGCCCTATTCTTACGGTTACTTTTGCCTTATAAAGACATAATAAAAGCTTAATTATAAGTTCAGAATCAACTTACCTTTGTTACAAAAAAGAGGCGACCAAGATTGAGGTGAAAAATCAAAAGGAACTCAACAATATCAAGCTCGATTCCAGCTCTCATGGCGGCCAAAGTCAGACAAAGTGCCAAGAAGATACAAAGAACAAAGTGCAGATGTCAAAGAATATGTCAGAATATTATTCACAGTCACGCCTTAAAGCTCCAAAAAATGCATTTTAAATGCTTGAGAGTGTCTAGAGCTATCAGAATAAGCTTCATCTTACCTGTTACATTCAGAATCTCTCAAGAAATTATCAAAATCAACAGGAACAAGGTCAAGTTTGAACTAAAACCCTACTCCATGGCGGCGGTCGATAGCTTCTTGATGAAGCTTCTCAAATTCAAAAGAATGGTAATGATTTAGGGTTGGATGATTGCTTTTGTTCATTCGCCCTAAACTCATTTTTGATATTTTTGTTAATGATTTTTAATAATCATGATGTCTTTTAATTGTCCCTATGGCCATGACTTTTAAGTCAATGAGCCTAGCAATAGTATGGTCGACCTTGCCAAGTAATAGACCTTTTGCTAAATATTATGGCAGTTTATTAAATCATTGCCAAATTTATGCCATAGTGTTATTTTAATTGTCTATGGTGGTTGGCTTATATTCGTAGTGTTATTTGAATGATGAATGTTGAATGCATATTTACAGTATATGCCAAGTATAGTGTATGAAGTTGTAGATAGAGAATATTCTTTCAAGTTTAGTTGTCCATCTTTATTTGCATAATTCAATGTAAATGAATTAGTTAAATGATACGTTATAAATCATTTAATTAATTAATCTTTTTCAAATGTAAATAAAGATATTATGTAAAGATAAATTACAATTTACTTCAGTTACACATTAGATTCAACTGAAGACTTAAACGTGAAGATGGAGTTCCAATGTACATGGGTGAATTGACAAGAATGAGACAATTTTGCATGCTTTAGCCCACCTTTTCAAGGATTTCCAATTCAGTTGGAGTTGCAGATCAATTGCATGCTTTATGACTGCTAGTTCGAGATTGAGTTCACTCATTTTGCATGAGTTTGAACCTATTTTCAGGGATTTTTGCTTCTGCTTGGATTTCACTTTGGAATTGTCGCTTTATCACTGAAATTGACTTTTAGTTGCTTATTCATGCACTTTGAAGTGCATTCATATTGTATATATTGAAAAAGTTTATCTTTTTCATTCCAGTTCTTGTTATTCAGCCTTTGCATTCTGCAAAGTGAATGGTCATGTAACTCAACTTTCAGATTAATACAATAGTGTTTTACAAGTTTACTTGTGTCTTTTTACAAAGATTCCTTCAAATTGCAGTGAAATCAAAGTCTGCCTTGTCATTTGGTTGTCTTTATGAATGATTTGATGAAGTTTTATTGTGTTTAAATATCAGAACCTTTAAAGTCTTTGTCTCATTTATATTTACATGCATTCAAATAGTTAAAATCACTGGTCTAAGTTTGTGTAAATCAATAGTATTCGTCTTTGCTGAGAAAACTTTGTTTTCCTTCAAAGGTGATTCATTCAAGCCTTCCTTAGAATCAATTTTTGTGATAAGACTGTCAAAATTGACTTGTGTGGATAGTTTTCTGAGGTTTATTGTGAATCAAAATTGCAGATCTTTATCAATTAGGTGCATTACCTTCAATTTACAGTTTCTCGCATTTAGATTTAGTCTTTCTCCTTTTTCCAGTAAATCACTCAGTTATTAACTAGAAAATTAAATAGGAACCAGCCTAGAATCTAGAGGTCTAATTCCTTATAGGATACCCACAGCCTAGAATTAGTTCCAATGTTTCAACAGATTGCAAAATTTCAATATTCAAGCATTCGGGTGCAATCTGATTGAAAACAACCCCCTCAGGAGATGAATCACAAATTTTCAAATTTTTAGAATTCTTTTTGAAGTTTTGAAATTTTGATGATTTGCTGATGATTTTCAAATTATATGATGTTAAGACGATTTATCTCCCAATAAAGAATGTTAATCCAGCCAATTGATTAATGGATGCCCCTTTGAAAATCAAATGATCCCACTTAAATACCCTCCATATACCCCTTTAAATGGTAAAAAGGTGAAAAAGGAGCTCATTTGAATTCATTTGCAATTAGAGATTGAGTTGATTGAGCAATTTGAGCAAAATGGTGATCCCATACCACACCCACCGATTTGAGCGAGTTTGATGACACAACCACCCTACCGCATATGGACCTCTGGTATGTACCCCGAGAAACCTCTTTTTGAAATTTGAATTTTTTTTCCCATGTTTTTCATGTTATCAAATCTGTAATGGTATGTTTTAGTGCATGTGAGACCTGATTTAGCACATAAGTTAAATGTTTTAGCGCACATATTGCTTTAGCACATTTGTGTCCTGATTTAGCACATAGATGGAATGTTGTAGTGCATATAAGTTTTAGCGCATTTAGGTCAAGAAATGGTGCATATGATGACTACCATAGCGCATTGAAAATTTTAATGCATTTGTGTTGCAAAGTGATGCATTAATGGAGTTTTTTAGTGCATTTGCGATATTAGCGTATAAATGCACTATTTTTGTGCATTGACTCCAGGATTGAATTTTGTTGATTGTTCTCCTTACTTTTGATACTTGATGATCACATCAGTCATTCTTTTGATGATGTTTGATAGGATAAATGATGATTGATCTCATGATAGGTGAGATTCAATGATAGGATAGATGATGATTGACCTCATGATAGATGAGGGTCAATGATAGATGCTCTACAAGATTTGATCAAAATCTCATTTGAGTTGATTAGATTGATTGATAGTTTGATTCATAAAATGTTGATTTGTGATATGTTATGATGATAGGAGGACTTACGAGTTCTTCAATCTCGGCAACACTACCCAAAGACTTTGGATATGATTCCACGTCTGGTGTAGGTAGATTTAGATGTTATTGGGCAATGTGGTTTGTCCTCTTTGCTTGATATGCCCTAGTATAGGATAAATAGGGGATTGTTGACCACATTAGCTGAGAGATAGCATAGCAACCACAACACATTCCATTTGGAAACTAGTGAGATGACAGTTACTCTGGAGGATTTATACCAAATATTGGGGATTCCCATGGTTGAAGAGTTAGTCATTTATGATCACACAAAGTAGGGAGGTACCAAGGCACTGAGGAGGATTTTTTCTAATGACAAGATTAGTGGTTACGAGATCTTGTGGTAGGATATGGTTGATTCGTATGAGCCATTACCATTTGTTTTAGCTAGATTCGTTGGAGCTTTCCTATGTGTCGACTGTAGGTCGAAGGGACTATCCATTGGCTAGGGTAGGATATTGGAAAGTATGATCACTCAAGGGATTCGATATGCATGGGGGTCCTATATGTTAGCACATTTGTATCATGATCTACATCAGGCAGTGTATATTGGAATGACAATTTTATCAGCTGGAGTGACATTACTTTAGATTTGGGCTTGGGAGCATACATATGTCACTCGACCTGTAGCAAAGAGAGATTGTACTTGGGGACATATGTCTTCAAATATGCAAGTGGTATTGTCTAGCACAAGCTAGGAAAATTAGAGTATTGGCAGAAAGTTCTTGATGATCTAGAGACCATCACATGGTGACCATACTTGGATTGTGAGCAATGCTCTGAGGATGATCTTGATATTTCATATGTTTGTACATTGAGGTATTTGATTAGATGGATCCGATTTGTTATTGAGAGATTTATGCTTATGAGGGTGCTTTGTCAATATGGTCAAGTTCAGGGAATGCCCCAAGGAGTTGCATTGTATGTGTTACCTAATTTTTCTTCCAATGTCAGCAAGTAACTTATAATTGTGTTTGCATTTAAACATTAAAAGATACAATTTTTTTTGCTAAATTTCATTAATGTGCATAAAGGAGATTGTTAAACAGATTGCATTATTCTAGTTTTGTAATTGCATACAATAAGGAGAACCAACATGTATTGCAAATGTAATCTTTATTGATGATCATAAGTTTATAATGTCCCTCACAAGCTGAGGGACTGATTAGTCTAATTCCTATAAAGAAAAGACTCTACGCTTATAGATAAAAACAAAGAAATGCACATAAAATGAAAAGTGACTTGTCATTGCCTGGAATGAAAATCCTATTGGCCTTGTCCTACATCTTCTCGGTCTTCCTTGCTTGTCCTACTTCAGTTTGATGCTCTCCTCGCTTCTCCTAGGTTTCTTGCATCTGAAAAAAGAGTGTTGTTAGAGCAATGAAAGGTCACTAATCAAAATATGTGCAAAACATCCATAAACATGTAATCTGATATCCATAAGCATTAAAATCGACAACATACCATAAGTGTATAGGAAAACAAGAAAAGAGTAATCAAACGCACCTATGATATTCTCTTTTTATCTAACTTGTGTGTTCCTTGTGCAGATATAAGAAAAATATTTGTTATTGTTTTGATTCAGCTAATTACAACATGTGGAGTAAAATGTGGCTCCCATGAGGGTTGAGCTCAGCATGTTTCCCTCTTATGTTTTAGGAGGGATAGGAAATTGAGCAACTTGATCAAATCAATGATAAACATATTCTTGATGCATTAAATCAATATGGAATCACACCAGTTGATCAACTTTCATTATCAGATTCAAAAGATGTAACAAACAATGTGAACTATCAAGAAGTTACTTTTCATCTTTTCGTAATGAATCAACCAATAGGCTTCCATCATGCCAAAAAGGGTAGTACTTTACTAATATGTCTTTCAATCTTATTAAGTGGATCCAAGATCCATTTTATTAAAGAAGAAAATTATTTATGTTAGCACTAAATTATAGATGCATCAATTTCAATTATGCATCCATCAATAAATAATGTAGGAGCTATCAAGTTTTGTATGAAACCATCATGAGTTACATGAAGCATTACAAGGTGAACAAATAAAGGAATCACAGTTATGAGGGGCAGCCTTGGATAAGGTTTTGATTGGTAATCATGTCAAGGGTAGTCAATGCCATGCAAAAGAAAACTCAAAACCTTAATGATAGTGGCCATTTGGCATCATGATAAAATGTAGTGAGCTCATAACATAGTTCACAACCATGTATGGAAGAAAAGTTACAAGGACCTCAGATGGTGGCATTCATTCACAAGCAACAAAAATCATGTATGATAGAATAGTAACATTGAAGAGAGGAAAGGATATAGAGAAATCGAGTAGTGAGTGTCTGGAGCAGCGAGTGAGAAACTCAGCAGGAGCGTTGGTTCAAATGGCACAGAGGAGGATGGTGCAAGTGAGGAGGATCGCAAGGCTGATGGGGTCTTGGATAGTTGGCGTTGTTGGGCAGTGGCCGAATAGACGGTTGATATTGGAGAGGGAATTACTTTGTGGGCTCTTTGTTTTTTGGCTGCCTTAGATCGGGGGTTTCTCCAAGAGGCTCTGGCTTATTTTTGGGTCTTTGTGTTGGACGCCCTAGGAGATGCATTCTTCTTGTTTGGAGCAGGTTGTGTGTCTCATCTCTTTTCTTGGTTGCATTGCTTGGGGCTCATTTTTGGAGCTGTTAGTGTTGCTTGTGGTGGCTGGCATTCTGCTATCAGTTTTTTCTTTTTGGCTCAGTCCTTTCCTCTTTGGTTCATCATTCTCTTACCTTCAGTGATGGGATCCTTTCTTGGAGTGTATTTTGATGTGCTTCTTTGGTGTTGTTGTGGTCATGGCGGTTCTTTTGAGCAATGCATGTTTGTGCCTCTTGTTATGGTGTTGGGAAGGGATGGTATCTCTTCTTAGATTATTGGTTTGTTAGACCATAGCCTTGTTTTGTTTCTCGGGCTCTCTTTGATAGATTTTGGATACCTATTGTGGGGTTTCTCTGTTGCTGAGGAATGTGGTTCTAAAGATGAAGTCTTGATTGTGACCCCTAGATGTACGGTATCTTTGGCCTCTCGTGATGCTCTAGTTATTCTTGGGTTTAGAGCATTTGGGTACCCTTTTTGGTTGACTGGGCTATCTTTCTCAAAGGGGGTTATTGTTTGTTCTTGGCCCTAGGTCCTCTCTTGGAGGAGCTCTCTATTTTTGGGGCTGACTTTTGTTTGGTTGGGAGTGGTTGATGCTTCTCATGGCATGTTGGGAGGAGGCTTTTCTCCTCTTAAGGCTTTTGGTGTTGAGATTGGAAGGGTTGGTTCTTCTCTTGGTTTGGACAAGCCCTTTCTTTCTCTTGCTGAGAGAAGGATCTTCTTGGCTTCACTAGATGTTTGTGATAAGCCTTCATTGTTGAGAGTGTGGCACATGCTTGTGTTGTAGGGCTCTTGGAGTTTGTTTTTGTTTGATTTTGTTTCAGTGATGTCGATTCAAAGTTGATGGAGTGGAAATTCTTTCCCTCTTGCTCCCTTGGATTTTCCTGCTAGTTTGGGTGTGATCTCTCTCTTGGAGCTCCTGCATGCTCAACCAAAGGATGGTGTGGCTCTTCATTTTTCTAGATCTTTGACTCTCTTCCATTTCCCATGCACGATGTATTTTGTTGAGGTGAAGACAACTCTTGATGTTCAGGAGTCACTTCTTATTGAGGTGGAGGTGGGTGTGTTGGATGTAGATGGTGGTCCTCTTTTTTGGTTTCCTCTAGTGCTGCTCCTATTGAGGTGGAAGTTTCTCCTATTGAGGTGGAGGTTGTTGAAGAGGTGCGCTCTTGGTTTTTTGGGTTGTCAAAGTATCCTCTCCTATAGAGGGGAGATTAGTCCTCTAGAGGTGGATTTGGAGTTGGTCTGTGGTGCACTTGGGAGCTTCAAGGGGTGTCTCTCCTCTTGTGTGCTGGTGTTTTTTATTAGGTGGTTGGGTTTAATGGTGGTGTTTACCATTAAATTTCCTTTTCTTTTGTTGTGTTATGGTCTGTTGTTTCTGAGAAGATGGTTGGTTGTTGTTGTGGTGGTTTGTTGTCTAATGGTTTTAGGTGATTTTTTATAGTCAAAACTTGGGAGGGTTTCTGGTCCCGAATAAAACCAGGTTGTATCTAGGCTTCGAGCCCATGCTTGTGTGTCTTTTGTATCCTGTGATGTCTTGATTATCTATTTGTGGCTGATGGTATGAGAGTTATCTTATTTGGCAGCTTGTTGTTGTAGGGCTGATTTTTGCTTATTGTCGCTATCTTGAGTTTCAGCTGTCATCTTCTGTAAAGGGTTCTGGGCCCCTTCAAAACCTATTTCTTACCCCTAATCAAAACATTAAAGAGAGGAAAACTTCCCATTACCATTTTTTGCAATGGAAAGATGACAACCCTTAAGAACTTTGTTTGCGCAATGCTATGAATAGTAACATTGAAGAAAGGACAGCTAAAAGGGGACAATCAAGTTGTTAATAGGCAGTCCTCACCAGTGAAGAAATCAGTCACATGAGTCATGACATTCAAATGAATGGCTTTCAGAGTTCAAATGAGCAAGCATAATAGGATAACCATACTTCATAGAGACCTCAATCCTAAAGAAGTAGTACACAAATGAGAAAGAAGTCTAGGAAAAGTAGCAAAAGGATTGTAAATGGTATGAAGTATCCATCAAATCATGAGTTATGACTATGGGCATATTACTAATTCTACAGTCCTCTAAGTAGTGGAGTGTATTAGGAATGGAATATCTTTCCAGTATCATAAGTACTACATCATGAAATCAATAGGGAAAGTTACAAAACCATCAAGAAAGGAGGAGAGTCATGAGAGCAAGAATGAAGATAGTGGACACCTCACTACCCAGATAGGCATAATGTAAAGATAATTGTCAATAGAAGATCTAAAGGATGGGCTATAGGAAACACTCAAGAATATGATCATGGAAAACTCATTGTTGATATCATTTCCAAGATTCTTAAAGTGATAAATCATGATGATGCTAAAGCTGGAATATGTAAGATATGGAAGATATCCAAGTCACTAGCAGTCACTTGATAGTTGTCTTGCAAAGGGTTATGTGGAGGAAAAATCTATAGGAAATTCAAATAATGCATTGATAGTCCATGAAATAACAATAAAGAGACAAGGTAAGACAGTGATCTCTAGTGGAGTTAGGATAGTCAAGAGATCAAGATGAGATGATGGTGGGCACACTAACCTTCACAGTGGATAGTGATAGTATGACAATGCATTTGGAAGGACTCAATATGCATCTATAGTCATCAAGGAAGGTGCAACAATGGTTTTCATCCTGAAGACAAGGGAAACAGTGTGATCAATGTATGAACTATCCATACATGACAGAGAACAATAAACCATTCATGACAGAGCACAATACACATGCACTTTCAATTGATCAAATAGGAAAATATGTGAAAGTTTCAAGTCAATCATCAATAAGGACAAGTGCTATTGATAGTGAAGGTAGGTAATGCAATACAAATCCATGTGTTATTTATATAAATGTGGGAGCAAGAAAACATTATAGAATGAATGATGCTTTAAGATCACTATCACAAGACACAGTCACCTTGACATAAGATGATGAGTCACTCACCTCATATAGATGAAAAACTTGAAACTCATAGCTCTATCTGCTTAGTCAAGAAAGATGATCATGATTCTTTTAAAGGGTTTGTGTATAGATAGGTTAAAGGGTTTTGAGACCATTTTGTCCAAGATGTAAGCCATGAAGAAATATTTTGTCAAGAAAACTTATGTGATACCTCTTTAGAAGGTAATTTACATCATGAGGAGTGATCATGAATCTCACATAGTGCTTGAGAATTGGTGACAGACCTTAAGCATGAGGTTTTTATGGAAAAATATTGACACCATAAAGGTTTCATTCCAAATAACATTAGAACAGGGCATGACAAAGTGTGTGCTAGTGAATATCAATGGGGATAGTGGCAGTTTTTTTTTGAAAGATATACATTAAATTGAAGAGAAATGAATTGTGTGATAGTGAAAGGAACTTAATCAAAGATTTGAATTTTCTACCAACTTTCAAGGAACTTTACAATGATAAAGGTTAGTGACTATAAAGTTCAAAAATATGGAGATTCAGAGTTATGGCTATTTCAAACAAAAGTAAAATGCAAAGGTCTTGTAAGCGAACCCTCGAAGTATCTTTTGAGGGCAAATACATTGTCATTTTCAGAGAAGCAAAGAATATAGCCATGGCCTCTATTCTTGTTTCCAAACCCTTGAGATTTAGCACAGTCATAATGAAATAAATGAAAACAGAGGGCGTAATCACAAATATATTGACAGATTTCTGTATTTGCAAAACAAAATCTAGAAATACTTGATTGAATACAAACCATAGATGGCTTTGGAACCAGGGCTACTTTTTCTAGCAGATTTTCACATTTTCTTTTTGGAAACAACCTTGAATCAAATATAGATAAAGTTATTTTCTTAACAAGTGAGAAGAAAAATATAGGTTAGTAAAAT
>VDFB02000003.1:131839396-131916252 GCA_007258455.2 Sequoia sempervirens
ATCAATCCTTTGTTTATGATCAAGAGCGAGTGACAAAAAGAATAAAGTTTGAAGAAAATATTGAAAGAGAGATAACTACTAAAGAGGAGCAAATGATTTTTTTTTCTACTCAGGTGCAAAGTAATCAAGCTTACTCAGATTATAAATTCCAACTAAGTTATGAAACCCAGTCATCCATGTGCATTCCTAGTTTCAGTCCAACATCTATTGAATCATTGAATCATCCTATGAATGAAGAAGTTCCCAAGTATAAGTTTGCAAGCTTTAGGAAAAGTAAGCCTCTAGAATCCCCTAGTAAGTCTTCTCATTTTGAAATTGCAAGTTTCAGAGGATTCAATTCAATGCAAGAGAATGTAGTACCTGTACAAAATTAGTCCATCATCCCTCAAGAGCAACCCATTGATCCAGATGACTTACTCATGGAGAGGATCAACAAGGTAAATCCATTGCATTTAGTCGTAGCATGTTACCGACTACAACAACAAAAGCTCAAATAGGAGGAGGTTGAGCTAGTGGCAAAATAGATTGAAGATCTTCCTCAGGTGGACGACTCTTATGAGGTCAAACTTAAGAAACTAGACCTTCAAATTGAAAAGAAAGAATCAATAAATGATACTAAGGAGCCCAGTCATTTAGGACAACAAATTTTAGAACCTAAGAAAGATGAGGATCCCCAATTCATTGCTTATACAACTGGTTAGTTTTCATGTACAAAGGTGGATAGTCAGGAAGATTAGATTCTGATCATGGAACTTGTAAATGTAGAACAACATATAGATGAAAACGAATAGGATCTTTTCTTCCCTCAAGAGTGTTTTCCTAAAAAAGAAAATAATCCTCTTATCATTAATAGTATTGAGAAAAATGATGAGGATTTGTTTTGGGATGACTTGGAGGTTTTTGTTTCAAGCTTGGATAATAAACAGTCTTCTAGTGAAGAGCATCAGGTAAATATGGGTACGTCAAGTGAAATAGAGCTCGAACCTCAAACCCATACTGATTTACTTGATGAGCTTCCTGGTTTTGTGGAAGAAACAACCATGTTTTATCTTGCATCTCAGGAATCATATGATTCCAAACCACAAGATAAGATCAAAGAGATAGCTCATAAGTATGAACCATGTTGTCCCAACCAGCAGGAGGAGACAAATGAACATGAGAAACTTGGTGGGGAAGAGGCTGATATGTTTTGGTATGATGGGCTACCTTCGTTTATTCAACAAAGTGAAGAAGATATGTCTATGATAACACAAGATTTGGGACAACTCCAAGATTTTCAACAGTGTGATGAGTTGTTGGTTCATGAAAATCAATATGAGAATGAAGCTTTGGCTCATGAAGTATTTTCATTTTGGGATTATCTAAAGTCTGTTTTGGCTCATGAAGAAGTCTCTTTTTGCCCAATTTTGGCTATTGAACCAGCACCCTTTGTAGCAAAATATCAAAAACAACATAATTTGGAAAAACAAGAAACCAACATGGAGAGTTTTGGATTCACACTTTCTAGAGGATGCCCAATTAGGCATCTAAATAGAATGGAGGCCAATAAGGATATTGATATCTTGCTTGCACTCAACATGAGGGTACAACTAAGGAAGAGCACACTCAAGTGACCTTTCTACCTCAAAACAAGAATGTTTACATTCCATATGAAAAGGTTAGTGAGCTTGTATATGTTCTTCAAGAGATATTGTAGCTATTTGTTGAATTTTTATTCATCTTCCATTTCTTTCTAGTTGTTCTCCAACATGGAAAACATTGTAAATTCTTTAGAAAAGACAACTATTTCACCCAACCAGTTAATGGGTTTGTTTGATCAGCTTCTTTGCTAGTTAGAGTAGGTTATCTAGTAGGTTTCAGTTTAGTTTTTAGTTTTCCCTAAGTGTTGTTCAACATAGTTAGTTTTGTTTAGCAATTTGGTGTGTTGGAATAATTTTTGAGGTGCCATACGCTATTCTGATGAGCTACATAGTTTTCAAGGCTGTTTTTAAGTCTTGTTAAGTTTCCAAGTGACTTTGTGCCTAATGGATAAGCTTCAGGCAATTGGTCGAGATGTTTAGCAGGAAAACATATAGCAGATGTCGCCAAATATGTTACCTTATTTTTGCTTCCCGCTAAATCAGGTAGACTTATTATTGTGTTTGCATTTAAACATTAAAAGATACATATCACTTTTTGCTAAACTTCATCTATGTGCATAAAATAGATTGTCAAAAGATTACATTTATTACAGTTGTGCAATTGCATACAATAAGAAAGAGAGCCTGCATTTTATTGTGAATGTAACCTTTATTGATGATCATAAGTGTATAATGTCCCTCACAAGCTGAGGGACTGACTATTCTAATGCTTATGAAGAAAATACTATACACTTATAGATAAAAAGAAAGAAATGCACATAAAATGAAAAGGACTGTCATAGCTTTGAATGACAAATCTCGTTGGCCTTGTCCCGCACCAATCCCAATCTTCCCTACTTTGTCTGCTTCGTTTGACACCTTCTCCTAGGTTTCCTACATCTGAAAAAGGAGTGTTGTTAAGAAATGGCATACCCATCAAAATATGTGAAAACATCCATAAACATGTAATCTAATGCCCATAAGCATTAAAATAGACAACATACCATAAGTGCATAGGAAAACAAGAAAATACTAATCAAACACACCTATGATATGCTTTGTTTATCTAACTTGTTTGTTCCTTGTACATATATAAGACAAATCTTTGTTACTTTTTGATTCAGCTTGATTACATGTGGAGTAAAATGGCTTCCACGAGGGTTGAACCGATGCCGCCGTTATGTTTTAGGAGGGATAGGAAATTGAGCAACTTGATCAAATCAATGATAAACATATTCTTGATGCATTAAATCAATATGGAATCACACCAGTTGATCAACTTTCATTATCAGATTCAAAAGATGTAACAAACAATGTGAACTATCAAGAAGTTACTTTTCATCTTTTCACAATGAATCAATCAATAGGCTGTCCATCATGCCAAAAAGGGTAGTACTTTACTAATATGTCTTTCAATCTTCTTAAGTGGATCCAAGATCCATTTTATTAAAGAAGCAAATGATTTTGTTAGCACTGATGCATCAAGTTCAATTATGCATCCATCAATAAATAATGGAGGAGCTATCAAGTTTTGTATGAAACCATCATGAGTTACATGAAGCAACACAAGGTGAACAAATGAATGCAAGACAGTCATGAGGGGCAGCCTTGGATAAGGCTTTGATTGGTAATCATGTCAAGGGCAGTCAATGCCATGCAGAAGAAAACTCAAAACCTTAATGATAGTGGCCATTTGGCATCATGATAAAGTGTAGGAGCTCATAACATAGTTCACAACCATGTATGGAAGACAAGTTACAAGGATCTCGGATGGTGGCATTCATTCAAGAAACATAAATCATCTATGATATAATAGTAACATTAAAGAGAGGAAAACTTCCCATTACCATTTTTTGCAATGGAAAGATGACAACCCTTAAGAACTTTGTTTGCGCAATGCTATGAATAGTAACATTGAAGAAAGGACAGCTAAAAGGGGACAATCAAGTTGTTAATAGGCAGTCCTCACCAGTGAAGAAATCAGTCACATGAGTCATGACATTCAAATGAATGGCTTTCAGAGTTCAAATGAGCAAGCATAATAGGATAACCATACTTCATAGAGACCTCAATCCTAAAGAAGTAGTACACAAATGAGAAAGAAGTCTAGGAAAAGTAGCAAAAGGATTGTAAATGGTATGAAGTATCCATCAAATCATGAGTTATGACTATGGGCATATTACTAATTCTACAGTCCTCTAAGTAGTGGAGTGTATTAGGAATGGAATATCTTTCCAGTATCATAAGTACTACATCATGAAATCAATAGGGAAAGTTACAAAACCATCAAGAAAGGAGGAGAGTCATGAGAGCAAGAATGAAGATAGTGGACACCTCACTACCCAGATAGGCATAATGTAAAGATAATTGTCAATAGAAGATCTAAAGGATGGGCTATAGGAAACACTCAAGAATATGATCATGGAAAACTCATTGTTGATATCATTTCCAAGATTCTTAAAGTGATAAATCATGATGATGCTAAAGCTGGAATATGTAAGATATGGAAGATATCCAAGTCACTAGCAGTCACTTGATAGTTGTCTTGCAAAGGGTTATGTGGAGGAAAAATCTATAGGAAATTCAAATAATGCATTGATAGTCCATGAAATAACAATAAAGAGACAAGGTAAGACAGTGATCTCTAGTGGAGTTAGGATAGTCAAGAGATCAAGATGAGATGATGGTGGGCACACTAACCTTCACAGTGGATAGTGATAGTATGACAATGCATTTGGAAGGACTCAATATGCATCTATAGTCATCAAGGAAGGTGCAACAATGGTTTTCATCCTGAAGACAAGGGAAACAGTGTGATCAATGTATGAACTATCCATACATGACAGAGAACAATAAACCATTCATGACAGAGCACAATACACATGCACTTTCAATTGATCAAATAGGAAAATATGTGAAAGTTTCAAGTCAATCATCAATAAGGACAAGTGCTATTGATAGTGAAGGTAGGTAATGCAATACAAATCCATGTGTTATTTATATAAATGTGGGAGCAAGAAAACATTATAGAATGAATGATGCTTTAAGATCACTATCACAAGACACAGTCACCTTGACATAAGATGATGAGTCACTCACCTCATATAGATGAAAAACTTGAAACTCATAGCTCTATCTGCTTAGTCAAGAAAGATGATCATGATTCTTTTAAAGGGTTTGTGTATAGATAGGTTAAAGGGTTTTGAGACCATTTTGTCCAAGATGTAAGCCATGAAGAAATATTTTGTCAAGAAAACTTATGTGATACCTCTTTAGAAGGTAATTTACATCATGAGGAGTGATCATGAATCTCACATAGTGCTTGAGAATTGGTGACAGACCTTAAGCATGAGGTTTTTATGGAAAAATATTGACACCATAAAGGTTTCATTCCAAATAACATTAGAACAGGGCATGACAAAGTGTGTGCTAGTGAATATCAATGGGGATAGTGGCAGTTTTTTTTTGAAAGATATACATTAAATTGAAGAGAAATGAATTGTGTGATAGTGAAAGGAACTTAATCAAAGATTTGAATTTTCTACCAACTTTCAAGGAACTTTACAATGATAAAGGTTAGTGACTATAAAGTTCAAAAATATGGAGATTCAGAGTTATGGCTATTTCAAACAAAAGTAAAATGCAAAGGTCTTGTAAGCGAACCCTCGAAGTATCTTTTGAGGGCAAATACATTGTCATTTTCAGAGAAGCAAAGAATATAGCCATGGCCTCTATTCTTGTTTCCAAACCCTTGAGATTTAGCACAGTCATAATGAAATAAATGAAAACAGAGGGCGTAATCACAAATATATTGACAGATTTCTGTATTTGCAAAACAAAATCTAGAAATACATAGATGAATGTAGCCATAGATGGTTTTGGAAGAAAATTATTTTCTTAGTAGGATTTTCTTTTTTTGCTTGTTTTGAAACAAGCTTGAATCAAATTCAAATAAATTTCTTTTCTTAACAAGCGAGAAGCAAAATACAAGTTAGTAAAATACATGGTGGGTTCTTATAGCCACAACTAAGAAAATGTTTTTTTATCAAATACAAAGAAAACCCTTGAAATATACAAAGGTTTTCAAGAAAGTAGAGCTCGAGATTCTACAATAGTACCCATTTCTCCAAAATAGAGCCTGAATACAAAGGAAAAATTTAAATCTTTTTACCATTTGATTAGTAGCTGGAGCTCGAAATGAGCTTAGTTTTGTAGAAAACAATGGATAAAAATCAAGGTGTATGACAGATGGAGCTTACCCGAGCTCAAATTGTTGATTTCCACTGAATATGTCAATTATTAACCTCTATTAGAGCTTCAGAAGATCACTTCCATGGTGGCCCAAAAGTAATCAAAATCCCATAGACAAGGTAATCAAATTTTACACCAAAAAAGAACAAGATAGCCGCGGCTTTGATACATTGAATGGCTTGCAAATGGTGAAAAAAGCCATATTTTTGTTAAAGAAAAGCATTTACCTTGTCTTCACAGTGTTCTCCTCAAGAAATCACAAAGAATCATTCAAAAATTCAGCCAAGAAAACCATCTATAGAGCTTAGCATTGAAACCCCATGGTGGCCTAAAGCAATGCTCTAGAATGTTCGATGGAAATGAAAGATTTTTTAAAAGTCTTTTTTGTTTTGTTTTAGGGTTTGAACCCTATTGAATGCCAACCCAAGGTATTTTTTTACTGTGTTTTTAATTTGAAAACACACTTTAATGTATGTTATGGTCAAAAGGGGGCGTATGCCTTAGCCATGTTTGCCTTATGATGCATTTACAAGAACTTCGGCAATTTTTCCTTGTATTACATTTTGAAGACCAACCATGTGCCTTAGTGAATCTTTTCGTCTCTTTGAAATATGCTAAGTCTTTCAAGAATTAGGAGTCTTCCTTCTAACCCTTCACATAGGTCGAACCATAATTGACCATTTTTTCATGTGTTGATATGAAATGCTAACCAAGTGATGATGGTAAGTCACTTTTGTCTAGTATTGCTTTGAAATGCAGAAATAAGGTTGAGTTAGTTTTTACCAATGCCTTAGAGGGATTTGAGTTAGGTGATGTTTTGCAAGCCTTTAGGAGTGATTGTAGGGTTGTTATTATTTTTGCATTCATTCTGAATTATAAAACATAATTTAAATGATTTGCAAATTACTATATATAATGTTATTTATAATGTAAAAATGTTGATGTATTTCAAGGTGGGGGGGCCTCTTATTTCGCATTTGTTTTTTAAATGTAAAATAGTTTGATTAAGGAATGTTATTATGAATCACTTAATCAAATTATTATTTTAAATGAAAAATAGAGTCTTCTTCTTTTTCAAAAACATTAAAACATGGGTCAAAGCTCTTGGAGACATAATCATGACTGGTAGACATGAGAAAGTTGTGCGAGATTTGTTTTTGACTAATTTTGGAGGGGATGAACCTTTTGGAGGTAGTTTTGTCACACTTTTGGCATGACTTGGGTCTTGGATTGACTTTTCTACATTTTGAGGACATTTTGGAGGAGTTTTGGAGGGTTCTTTTTTGGCCTTTATGTTGCATTTGACTAGGGTTTCTAGGACATGTGTGGGATAGTTGTGGAAAAATTGCTTAAGTATCTTCAAACTTAAGTTTTAGGGAGTTCTTTCTTTCCAACAAAGTGATAGCTTGATTTTTGGAGTTATCTTTTCAATAGGAGCAGTATTGTAACTTAGAGATAGACTTGTATACCAATGAGTACTTTGAATCAATGAAATTGAACATTTGCCTTCTCATTTCATGTTTTATTATGTGCAATTAGTGTTTGATCAAATTACTTTTGAAATTTAGCTTTCCTTGTAGTTTTATCCTATTGTTAAGTACCTGTTTAGCATAAAAGTGTATTGTTGCAAGTTATAAGTTGTGTTAGTAAATGCAAAGTGCTTTTAGTTGTGAAATATTTTCCTTCTAAGAGTGTAGCTGAAAAACCTCCTTATAAATTACTGATGCAAGAATACATGTAAAAATGAGTTGTGTAAACCAAGATTTGTCACTATTTTGAATGTGTGTAAGTTGTTTGTGAATCTTAGTTTTTGGTGTATCACCCTTTGTAGTTTTAGTTAAGTTTCATTTTCAAGCATATTTTTACTCTTTCCTCAAGAAATCATTAGTTTAGGTGACATCAAAAGGGGAGCCAACCCATAATTTGGAGGTCTACTTTCATGATAGGATACCCACAACCTGAAAGTAGTCCCATGTTAGTGCAAATTTGTTGAGTTCTTTCACAACTGGGTAGAGGGGTAAAAATTTGGATCTCTAACACTATGCTCGGAGACATCAGGATATTCTACAGTGGGGACCCACCCTATCCTATGATGCATCCTATGAGGAGTATTTTTTATTATAGGCATAGGTATGGGATTATTGTCCAAAGATCTTGATTGTTGTGATGACAAATGAGTATGCTCATTATTTCTTTACACATGTCGTACTGAGGATATTGAGTCTTGATGAGCCAGTACTAGCATTTGATGATGATGATGAGAGAGAACCACCACATGCACCGAGATGGAGGAGGGAGATGCAGGGAACAAAGGGGATGATGGTGAGGATGGAGGAGATGGTGGTAGAGAGATACTAGATTTTAGGGTACCTCAGAGGAGGATATCTATGCTTCCCTTAGGAGAGCAACAGGTAGGGCCATCTCATGTTCAGATTCATGTGCCTTCCCATCAACAACAAACAAAAATTTATGCTCTACAGTTATAGGTGGAGAGCTTATAGGGGTAGCTAGCATAGGCACAGGAGCAGATTGCCTCTCTAATAGCAGAGAGAGATGAGGCTAGACAGAGATGTGAGCATGCAGTGGTAGCCAAGAGATTACAAATAATGTATGAGGGTATTACTATAGGGGATATGCTTGGAGGGGTTCGTCATTCGACCCGAGAGGCATAGTACTACAAATTATAGTATTATCAGGAAGTTCCTGTAGAGTGACATGCCCCTAGTGACACAGTTTGCCAGTGCTAAATCAGGTTGAAGTCTGTCATAGACAACAAGCAGGGGTGTGACTAGGCGACCTCCCAAAGATCCATCAGGAAGAGATCCAAGTGCAGGTCCATTTGGTGGTGCAACAGTAGGCACAATGAAGCCTACATTGTCTGGGGGGAGTAGCACATAGATTTAGTGTTCACATTTGATATGCTAAGACTTGATGTATTCACTTATGTAGTCTGGGACTTTATGATATTCTACCATTTTGTTAATGTATCTCTCCACATTTTGTGATATCATTGTACACTTGACATTGATTATTTTGAGATTATATGAGATGCAGCAGAGACTATTGATCGATATGTTGTCTACATGATTTTATGATAAATGCTTATGATGAATGCATTTAATTTCTGCTCCATATGCTATGTGAGGTTTATATGATTATGCCATGGTTGTGAATGGATGCAATAATGAAATGATGATGCATGAATTATGATTCTATATTGTGCTTATGGAGGATGCTTTATGATATATGAGATGGATTGGATCATGCAAATAAGATGTGATGCACTTTATTTTTATATTTTTCTAATGCAAATATATGATCTAATCCATGGATGGATGATCTATGATAGTACTTTCTAATGTATTTATGATATGATAATGCTTATGCAACTATATATGAATGATTATTCTTTTTTAATGTCAAATTTACTCAATCCTTTAATTAGAGATGAAATTAGTTTAAAATTTTCCAGCCTTGGAAAACCTAAAATGCACATGCAAAAACTAATATGGATGTAATCTATCTTAACCATGCAAATCTAAATATGCAATGTTGTCATCTTTTCAACTAATTCATTGTGCTTGTTATCATCATTGAGCTTTTAATATGTTGAAAGCTAGTACAAAAAATGATGGTATAACCAAACCATGATGACCTGAGTACAACTTCCATTGATTTTTGATATTGCAAGGTAATACAAGCATCTAGGAATAATTGAACTGAGATGACCTGAGTATTATTTGCATAAAATAGACAAGAGTTAATCCTTTTCCTATGAAAATCTAGAATGTCATCAATGATACTTTATAGAGCACATTCCGTGACAAATTTACATAGTAGTAATGATCAATTCACAGACAAAAGACAAAGAAAAATATCATACTCCATTGTAGCTTCTCTAGTCCATGACATCCTTGAGTTGCTCCAGAGAAATGATAGCGAAAATTGAGATACAACAATTGAACATTCATGCAAAAGTAATTAAACCATGATTCAAAAGAACATCATCTAGTTAGATTTGTTTTGACTGATCTTGCTGTTGATTTGGATGGTTGGTTTTTCTAAAAATTATGATTGATGTTCAATGTTGAGTTTTTGTTGTGATCATTATGTTTTCCATATTGTCTTACTATTTCTTGTCTTTTCTTTTAAGCTCAAAGGAGGTTTTCCCCAATGAGTTCGGGATTTTTCCCCCAATGAGAACCAACCATTTATTGTGAAAGCGTACAATGATAGCCAAGCTAGGGTGAGACATGACCGTAATGCATGGATATGTACATGAGGTTTTATGATGATCAAGCATTATGATGGCGAAAATAAAATGACCAACACACATTCCAATAGATGGAAAAGCTAATCGATCACAAATAGCACCTATTGCCAAGTTTTCACTACTTGTTTTTATTGCACTTTTTCAAATTTTATGATTTTTTTTCACTTTTTTTTGTTTTTTTTTTGCTTTTTTGCTATTTTGTATTTTTTTGCTTTTTCTTTTTTGGATTTTTGCTTTTTACTTTTTGGATTTTTCTACTTTTTTTCCTTTTTGGATTTTTTCTTTTTTCCGTTTTTGGATTTTTTTTTTATTTTTTGCTTTTTTTGGATTCTTTTGTGTTTTGAATCATGCACTAGATGATTTATGTATAAAAATTATTGAGATGAATGTTGTTGATACATTCTTCAAATAGGTCCCCTTTAAGTGTAGATAACTAATATGTTCTAGATCCATATACTGATACAATGACAAAAGGACCTAGCCAATTAGGTTCAAAATTTCCCTTCTTTTCTCGATCCTATTGATTGTGAGGATTCTCTTTTAGTACCAAGTCACAAGCCTGAAATGTTCTTGGTATTACCTTGTGGCTATAGCTCCTTGATATTCTTTGTTGATAAGATTTCATATGATCAACAACATGTTGACAACATTCATCTAACAATTCCAATTCATGTAGTCTAGATACTCAATAGTCTTCCTCTAAAATAATTCCTTTCAATGATACCCAGAATGAAGGAAACTCAACCTCAATAGGTAAGATGGATTATGATCCATACACAAGGGCATATGGTGTGGCTCTTGTAGGGGTGTGGATGCTAGTACGGTATGCCCGCAAGGAAAGGTTTAGTTGAACATTCTAGTCACGTCCAACCTTGTTGACAATTTTCTTCAAGATTTTTAAAATGGTCTTATTTGAGGCTTCTGCTTGGCCATTCCCTTGAGGTTAATAGGGTATGGAAAAGTGGTGTTGGATATGAAATTTTTCACAAAGTTCTTGTACATCTTGGTTTTTGAATGGTCTACCATTGTGAATGACAATGGAGCTAGGGATGCCATACCGACAGACAATGTAGTTCAAGATGAAAGAGGCAACTTGTTTACTAGTGATCGTGGTTAATGGGACAACTTCGATCGACTTTGTGAAATACTTAGTGGTTGTGATTATGAATTTATGTCCATTAGAGGAAGATGGATGAATCTTACCCACAAGATAAAGTCCCCATTGACAAAAAGGCTAGGTCGATGTGAATGATTGTAGCTCCTACGCTGATGCATGTATGATATTTCCATGGACTTGACACTTCTTACACTTCTTAACAAATTGAAAAGATTCTTTCTCCATCTTCAACCAATATTATCCCAAGCGTAGGAGTTTCTTAGTGAGAGTAAGACCAATTGAATGAGTACCACAAATACCTTCTTGAACTTCTCGTAAAGTGGTTTCAAATTCGTCACACTCAAGACATCAGAGGAGAGTACCATCGAGACCTCATCAATAAAGTGTATCAACTATTAAGGTGTGTCGAGCTGCTTAACGGATAAAGTTTCATTTTTGGTTCCGGGATAGATCAAGTGGAAGGGTATTGTCTCTCAGATAGGTATAAATCTTCCCATTTATTGAAGAATCAACCTCAACTAGATGGTACACGACTTGGGATTTAGGATTGTCATATGTAGGAGTATACAATTATTCCACCATGAATTCATAACGACTTCATTTTTCTAGTATTTGTAGAAGAGAAGTAATGGTTGCCATGGCATTTGCAGCTTTGTTGTCTACTTGGAATTTGTTCAAACTTGATCTCAACAAAGTATTTCTTGAAGTCATCTACCATTCTCTTATATGGAATCAACTAGTCATCTTTTGTTTGATAATCATCATTAACCTTGTAAGATCATGAAAACAGGAAAGATTAAAAGTAAACACAAAGCCTATAAAAATCTAATGTAATCTAAATTTGAACAAAAAAGCACAAAGAAAGCATAAAACATAAACATAGAATGATCTCACCCAATATCTACATCCTTCCATGAATGACCTCAATTGTCCTCCATTTCACCGTGATAGTATTCTTGCCCTAAGATTTTTAGTATGTGTGCAAGTATAGCCTTGATAGATGTGATTATAGAAAAATATCAAAGATTAAACAAGTGCTCCAAAAGTCATACAATTTTGGGAGGAGTAAAATGATGAAATTAAGATCAATTTATAGAAAATTGATCATTCGAATGACAAACCAAGATGAAAAGATAAACAGATGATTTAGATTAAAGGATTTGACATGCATTATGATAACTGTTAGTACTAACATGAGTGATAAAACCTAAGAATAGAGATACAGATTAAATAATGATTTAATCTTAGGTTGAGAGTATTTGAAAGTAGAAGAATAATGTTTGCATGAAAAAGATAATGATAGAATAATGGACATAATCTATTTGAACGCAAGCATAAAATTAATTAATTAAATAAAGATATTTAATTAATATGTATGTACATGCATATGAGTTAGAACTACATAACTGATTGGTTATGACAGAGAATTTATTCACGAAAGACACTCAGACATTAAATTAGGAGATAACTGACTAATTCAAATCAATATGAGTCAAGTGGGAATGAACACTTAGATAACTTAAAAAATAATCTAAATATAGAGGAATGTGTTAAAAATAGACTTTTATGAATTAAATGATTATTTAATTCAAGATTCGACATTTAAAGAATAAATTAAATAAATAAGATTTATTTAATTGGGTGAAGAAAAGGTTAAATGAATAATTAAATAATTAAAGTATTTATTTAATTATAGTTGAAAATACGATAAAGATAAATTAAATAAGAATTTATTTAATTTAGGGAGGATAAAGTTAATTAGTGATGTAATTAAATAAAGGACGTTTATTTAATTAATCACGATAGAATAAAGATAATGTGAATTAATTAAATAATTAAGTTTATTTAATTAATAGATGAATAAATGTTAAAGTGAATTAATTAAATAATTAAAAGTTATTTAATTAATAGATGAGAAAGGGACTTTAGAAAGTAATTAAATAATTAACATTATTTAATCACAACCATGACAATTACGAATTATGAAGAAATTGAAGTTGCAAGCTTAGACCAAATTTCAGTGTCTACATTTTGCCCCTTGTTGATACAATGTCATGTTGGTGTTGGGTCAAAGAAAATCGATCAAAAAAATGCCCCAGTTAGGCCCCAGTGTGAAACAGGTGAAGGTATGCCCCCTCAGGAAAATTGACAAATTTTCAAAACAATTCAAAAAAATTGGAAATAGTCTTGATTAGTCAATTTGATAGCCAAAAATGTAGTGGAGTTGACAGAAATGAATTTTAAGGTGTTAGGTATGTGTACGAGTCAATTGAAGTTGGAAGTTGATGTAGACAATAGACAAGGTTGGAGGAAATGCCACCCAAAACCCTAGGTATAAATAGAAAAGGGGTGAAAATCCAATTCATTTTCACCCTCCTAGTTTAGAAAATTGAGATTTTTGCTCTGGACTCCTAGAAATAATGTCTCTAGTTCCCTACTCGCATCAGCGCACCTATTGCATCCAGACATTTAGGTGACCTATAGATGTGGGCCCCCCAGTATGTAGTCTAAAACCAACTCTTGAAATTTTGATGTGCACGCTTTTTTATGCATGTATTTCCCTTTTTTGTTATGCATCACTTTTGTAGAAAACCGCATATGAATGCGTAATTGACGCATCTATTTGCGGAATTACACATTTGTATTTTCATGTATAGCGTAACATAGGTTTTTAGTATATTAGCACATTTGTATTTTATTTCAACGCGTGTGTCCTCCTACATTGCATTCATTGTATAGAGTAGTGCATATAGAAAAATGTATCGCATTTGTTATTTTTGATGCATTTGCTTTCTTTGATGGTCTGTTGATTATGCGTGTCTATATTGTTATGCATTTGCATTTTAGATTGACGCATATGACAATTTGAAATGCATTTGAAAATTTAAATGATGCATGTGATGCTTTGCAACGCATTTGCAAATATAATGACGCATTTGATTGGCATGTTGTTTTGGAATGTTTTACTAGGATAGGTTATTATTTCTGACATGAGGCATACATAATGTCATTACAGGTTGTATTGAATCCAATATATACCCGAGAGTCGAGACCATTGAATGTCTACTTCCGTGATAGTTTGCAGAGCGGGGAGAAATCATTTTGTGGCATTTGGGTTTACATCATGTGACATTCATACCCACTATTTAGGCAAACCAAGGACTGCTGACTACATTGTGGAAGCGGTGGCACTCAAAGACATCATTGTTCCATCTATCTACTAGGGGGGCAATAGTGACTCTAGAGGATGTGTATAGGATTCTTAGATTACCTATTAGAGGCACTAGGTTCATGTATGATACGCAGAGGGGATTCACAGAGATGTACAGATATTACCCCCATTAGGACATTAGACAGCTAGGGATAGACCATTATGAGATTAAATGGCATGTCTTGGCCCATAGATATGGGAAGTTAGATTATCTATTGTGTACATTGATTGGTGGTATAGTTCTTCCTAACCATTGAGGTCATGGATTCCCTGTAGGATGGGGGGAGATGCTTGTAGGGATGTTAGAGAGGCAGGTAGTTTACGCTTGGGGCCCTTGTTTATTAGCTATGTTATATTTCCATTTGCATGATATTTCCTATAGAGAGGCATAGTCCATGAGTTATGGTACCACGCTCCTGATGATATGGGCATGGGAACACAACTATTTTTTGTTTTCCTATCACAACAGAGGTTCAGCAAGGATCACCTTATGCCTTCCATTATGCGGGGGATAACACCCAGCATCATGTTAGAGACACTAGCTACTATAGACATGTCATTACTACTATGCTGCAGTTCATTTGGAGGCCATAGATGGATTTCCCATGGTGGTTGGATGAGGATGGGAATTTGACATACTACTAGTAGACGCAGTACTTGATTGGACACACAATCTCCCATGTACACATCATTGAGAGACATTTACTAGAAAGGGTATTGAGAGAGTTTGGTGAGGTGCAGGATGAGCCTTGAGGTCGAGTAGAGTATGCCTGATCATCGAGAGAGGTTACTTTATGGGGTGTTGAGATTTCGATTGCCACTATAGAGGTAGACATTGATGCATTACAACCAGTACAGTGGGGTTGGAGAGGCGAAGCAAAAAATTTGAGCATTCCAGAGGCATATGATCGCTGGTGAGCCACTCACAGGCCAGTGCCATTCACTAATCTAGACCAAGATGCTCTAGTTGAGAGGTGTGGAACAGGGACATGAGGTAGACATGGTAGAGGTAGAGGTCAAAGGGGTGGAGGTGGTAGGGGGATAGTGGAGATGGAGGAGGAGGTGGCTGGAGGGGTGGTGGTAGGGGGAGACATGGACACAGAGGACGAGGACCACCTTTGTCACCCATCCGTGAGGAGGTGAGGGAGGGAGAGGATATTCCCATGCTTGATGTTGGTAGAGGTGAGGAGGAGGTTCATGTTAAGGAGGCAGAGATTGGTGGAGAGGTGCATGCAGGAAACGAGGATATTCCAAAGGAGCATGCAAAGGAGGAGGCAGGTAGGGAGGAGGCAAATATGGATGCTCTTGGTCTACTCGTGGGCTACCAAGATGATGATGAGGATGAGGAGGATATGGATGATCAGGAGTGGGAGCTCTATAATAGTATTCTAGAGGAGATGGAGGATGATGGGATGGAGAGACCATGACAAGATGATACAGGTCCTATTGATCAAGATACAACAGATTTGCATGCCCATGTAGCATCTTTGGAGGAGAGGATGAGGGTATTGATGTCAGGGAAAGATGCACTACAAATGGAGAGGGACATAGCTTATATGGATAGAGATCAGCCTATAGCTCAGAGATAGGAGACCAAACAATGGTTTACAAATATCATAGCACTTTTCAATGGTCCAACTAATTCTTTTGCATGGGATTTAGTCAGAGCTAGGGAGAGGGCTTCATATTACAGGGACTTAAATGAGGCAGACGTTCCTCTTGAGAGATGGGCTCCCAGTTTTTCTTAGGCACATAGCGATATATCTCAAAGCAGGACTCGTAGCAGGATAGTGAGTACAGAGGGGGTCGAGGGACCTCGCAGGATTGGACCATATGAATGGCCTCCCTCTACACACAGGTCAGGATCCCAGTATCATTCACCTTCACATTCTACTCATGGGAGCAGTGGGAGTTCCAGATAGGGACATTTATTGATATGTATTGAGACATTATATTTTGATCATATAGCCTACAAGCTTCATATTTATTGATACATTATGACATTATGATGTGACACTTTTTGAGATATATATATATATATATATATATATATATATATATATATATGATTTTGGTGGTGATTCTTATGATATGTAGTCTTTTATTTATGAATGTTATGTCTATATGAGATGCATATGTGATGGATGTAATGTTATGCATATATTTACTTTATGATGTGTTTATGCAGCCTAAGATGTGATGTTGATTCTAGATGATGATGTATGCATTGATTTCTTATTGTATCAATGGATGCTATCTATGAAATTTATGATTATGAGATGCAATGCGATGTATATATTTACACTTGTTATGTAGATGTAATGATTTTGTTATGTAATCTATGATAATGAATGCCTATTATGCCATGATTTCCTAGATATGATAGATGTCTTATGTTTTTGTGTTTTAGAAATACAAGATATATTTATGATTTACAATGTATGATATTTACATGATGTTTCTGAAATGAATGCATATGTAGGATGCGTTATATTTGTGTTTTTCATAGGACTTTGTCATAATGCAAGAAAGAAGAAATGTTAATGTGGAAAGAAAGATGAATAAGAAAAGACTTTGATGTTAGTATTAGCAATCTTCGATGTTTCGTTGTACCACTAAAGGTGTTGCACTTTATCATCATTGGGCATTAACTAATACAAATGGAGACAAACACCATGATATGACATAGATCAAGGTGTGCAAGGTCATCCACCTGCTAACAACAGATAGTCACATACAAGGATTGTCTTAACTCATACTAAGGGCACAATTGCCCTAGTCTTTTTGTCAAGACAAACCACAAACAACAAAAAAATAAAAGAAGGGTCATGAGACATCATTGCTCCTCTAAATCCTTCATGGGACATCCTTGAGGAAAATAGTAACATGACTCAAAATCCACAATTAAAAGATCGTTGACAAACAACAGTCAAAGAAAATGGAATACTGATACATTGTTGCTTCTCTAAATCCTTTAGGGGACATCCTTGAGAAAGCTACTAACAAGATTCCAATCATAAAGTCAAATGAAATGATAAGATAAATAAGCCATAAAGTCAAAAATCCAATAAAATATTTGTCAAAACTTGATATGTTTGTTTGATTGTTTTGATTGATAAGATAATTGATTGATAAAGCCTGATTTCAGGAGAGAGACAGATTGGATAAGACATTGAGTCTAGTTTTGGTGTTATGACTATCTGTGTAAGGCATGACAAAAATCTTGGTTTCAGAAAGACATGTATCATATAAGACATTGAGTCTAATGTCATTGATGTGATAACCTATGCAAGGCCATGTTGATTTGTTTGACAATGTCTATATCCAAGAAGGACTCATCCTGAATAAGGCATAGATTTTTTTGTTGATATTTGTTTTCAAGGATGCATCATGTAACAAACATAAGTTGATATGTTTTGATGATGTATGTTTTCAGGAAGGACACATCTTGTAGCAAACATAAGTTGATTTTTTTTCATGATGTAGCTTTGGATATTTGTTTTATTTGACTTGATGAGATTTTTGACTTGTTCATCTTGTTGATGTGTGACCTAATATGATGTGTTGAAAGTTGACTGTGTGTGGAAATGAACCCTAAAAGGCTGATCTAGTGCGGCCTCAGGGGCTCATTGATTGATGACCTTGCCTACATTATACATGTAGAGACCTCATAGATCGACTAGAATTTGACTGACAAGACTGACTATAAAAAGCTTTATTTTTATGAAGATATCTAATGTGTGTGGTAGTGTATGTGATGAACCCTAATGGACTAACCTAGTGCAACCTCAATGACTCATCGATTGATGGCCTTGCCTACATTATACATGTAGAGACCTTGTAGTTCGACATGACCAATGACCAAATGGATTAAATCATGATTTTATACAGACAATCCTAAAAGGACTAACCTAATGCCTCACGGGCACATTGGTAGATGGCCTTGCTTACGTCCAGTCATAGAGGCAATGTAGTTCAACAAATGACAAAAGACTGACAAGTGTGACTGACTCTGACTGTTTTTTTTTGGATTTTTGACATGTTTTGATTTTTTTGTCTTTTTGAAGTTTTCCAATGTTTTTGGATTTTTTTTAGGATATTTTGTAATGTTTTTGGCTTTTTGATGGTTTTCCGTCTTTAGGATAGCCAATGTAAGAACCAATATGATGCAAGTCAAGTGCTTGCCCCTAGTAGAGTATAAGACCAAATGATTATGAATAGGATAGGATGGGGGATATGAAATGCACTTGATGTCAATCGTTCCAAGTTATGGGAAGGACTACCGTTTATTATGAATGGTGTGTACAAACAATGGATGGAAATGATAGGTGATCTGTGCAAGGATAGATAATATGTATAGGGATAAGAAATATGTACAGGGAAGTCAGATTAGAATAATGATAGACAAAGGAGTAGAGTCAACTACACATGGTGCTTGTTTGCCAAGTTTTCACCATGGTACTTATCCAAAGCGTCACTGAGGTGGTTTTCACTATTGGACGACTTATTTCTCTTTACTATTTTCTTTATTTTCTAATTCTTTTTATGTTACCAAGATACCTATTTTCCAGGTTTTCACCTAGGTAATGATTTTTTTTTAAATTTTTTTTTTTGTATTTTTGATAATTAAGACAAGGCTCTCGGAAGCTATGCATAGAACTTATTCAGATGAAGATTGTTGATAGGTGTTGACAATGGTTCTCCTTCAGGAGTAGAGAGTTGATATTCTCTTGATTTAAAGGCTTCTATGACAATGTAGGGTCCTAACCAGTTAGGTTCAAACTTTCTTGGTTTCCCTCTTTCAACTTGATTCTTGAGGTTCTCCATTAAGACCAAGTCACCAATGTCAAAGTTTATATTCAATACCTTCCTGTTATAGCTACGACGAAGATGATTCTAATATGCTTGGAGATTATCTAATTCCTTCTATCTTCATTCATCTAGGAATTCTAATTCATGCAGTCTTGAAACTTGGTACTCTTCATCGTCAATATGCCCTTTCAAGGATACCCTCAGGGAAGGAATCTTGACCTTAATAGGTAGAATGGCCTTAAAACCAAATACTAAAGAATATGGAGTGGCACCAATGGGAGTATGGATGCTTGTGTGATAAGCCCACAAGGCTAGATTAAGCTATAAATGCCAATCACGACCAACATCATTAATAGTATTTTTGACGATTCTAATGATAGTTTTATTAGATGCCTCTGCTTGGCCATTACCTTGTGGGTAATATGGGGTGGAAAAATGATGTTGGATATGGAACTCTTCACAGAGATGATGGAATTCCTAGTTTTTGAATGGATGACCATTATCTGTGATAATGGATTGAGGAACACCATACCAACAGATGATATAGTTCAAGATAAACTTAGAGATCTATGTGTCGGTGATGTAGGTCATGGGAATAGCCTCAATCCACTTTGTAAAATACTCAGTGGCAATAATGATGAACTTATGGTCGTTGGATGATGTGGGATGTATCCTACCTATGAGGTCGATTCCCTATTGGGAAAAGGGCCATGGTGACGTTATGGGATGGAGCTCCTATGCAGGTGCATGTATCAAGTCTCTGTGTACCTAACATTGATGACATTTCTTAGCAAAGACATGAGTCCTTTTCCATGGTAGGCCAATAGTAACCCAGTCTCATAATATTTTTAGCTAAGGTAGGACCACTAGAATGGGATCTACATATACCCTCATGTAACCCACACAAGGTTTCTTGTGCTTCGTCGATATCGATACATCTCAGTAGGTTATTATCTAAGGAACATCTATAGAGGGTGTCTTCGATGATGGTTTACTTGGATGACTTGCAAAGGAATGTCCTATATTGGTTATTAGAAAGGTCAGGGGGTATGATTTCGGCATGGAGGTAGTCATAGATATCTTTATACCATGGGAAATTTGGACCAACAATATCACACACCATCTCAGAATCTGGGATGTCATAAGTAGGGACCAAAAGTTTTTCTACCAAAAACTTGAACATAGGCACATTGCTTGGTATGTCGAGGAGTGAAGCAATAGTAGCCATGGAGTCTGCTACCCTATTTAGAACATGAGGTATTTGATGGAATTCAACCTTGTCAAAGTGCTCCTTGAAACTATCAGTCATGCATTTGTAGGGAGAAATATTTTCATCCTTAGTCTCATAATCATCATTTACCTATCAGATTACTAGTTGAGAATCACCATAAACCTATAGGTTCCTAATCTTCCATTTGACTACCATGTGTAATCCTGTCACATGAGCCTCATATTTTTCTATGTTTTTGGTACATGGAAAGGAAATCCTGAATGACTTAGGGATAGAATCACCTTGTGGTGTGATAAACAAGATACCAGCCCTTGAGCCATGATTTTTATGGGATTTGTCAAAGTATAGTTTCCATGTTGTGCCTGTGTCAATGGTGAATATAAACTCATTAGGAAAATCTAGAACTAAAGGGTGAATTGCTTGTATCGGTGCATCAACTAACTGATCAGCAATGACTTGTCCCTCGATAGCTTTTCTTTCTATATACAAGATTTCATACTCACCAAGTGTCATTACCCATTTTTCCAGTCATCTTGTTAATGTTTCTTTGCTTAGAAGATATTTTAAAGGATCTATCTTTGCAACCAACATTGTTTAATGGTTTAGCATATAGTGCCTTAGTTTTTGAGAAGCAAATACTACCGCAAGACAAGCACGTTCAATGGTACTACAGTTGAGTTCTTAACCTACCAAGGTGAGACTGATGTAGTATACTACCATTTCATGACCTTCATTATCGTTCTCTGCCAACAGTGCTATGAGTGATGAATGGGTTGCTAAAATATAGAGAATTAGTGGTCATCCCTCAACAGGTGGCATTAAGACTGGCGGTGTGAGTAGATAATCCTTAATCAATTGAAAGGATTCTTGGCATTTACCTGTCCAAACAAAGGGTATTCCTTTTCTAAGTAAATGTTGAAAGGGATGTATCTTATCTACTAATTGCACTATAAATCTTCCAATGGATTGCAGTCTCCCTTGTAATGTCCTTAGTTGATTGAGATTAGCTAGTTGAGGCATTTCTATGATTTCCTTTACTTTGGTCGGATCCACTTCAATGCCTTGTCTAGAAATGATATATCCCAAAAGCTTTCCTGATTTCACACCAAACATATATTTCTTCAGATTTAGTCTCACTTTATACTCTTCAAGCCTTTGAAATATCTTGTCTAAGACCTATAAATGATCAGCCCTTGTGAGTGATTTAGCAATAAGGTCATCGACATAATCCTCCATAAGAGTGTGTACAAGGTCATGAAAAATAGTGGTCATGGCATGCTGATAGGTTGCTCTAGCAATACGTTCCACATGGACATGTGAAATTTGTTTTAGATTGGTCTTCAGTTGCTATCTTGATCTAATTATACCTTGAAAATTCATCCATAAGGGACAACATCTCATATCCTGTAGTCATGCCTACTATCATATCAATGTTGGGCATAGGAAAGTCATCCTTAGGATAGGCTTTATTTATATCTCTTAAATCTATGCAGATGTGGATGCCCCCTATTGGTTTGGTGACTAATTCAATATTGGAAATCCAATCTGCATAGTCGATTGATCTAATGAAGCCAATGTCTAATAGTTTCTTCAGCTCATCCTTGACTAGTAAAGCAATCTGTGGGTACATTTTCCTCAATTTTTGTTTCATTGGTTTTAAACCTAGTTGTACAGGAAAATGATGTACAATTTTAGGATCCAACCTAGGCATGTCTACATATGACCAAGAAAAATTAATCTATCTTTATGTAAAGAAGTTGCGAAATTCTGGCTGCTCTTCTTTTGTCAATGATGCTGCAAAATATACTAGTCGGCGAATCTGTTTTGTTCCTATGTTAACTTCCACTAATTCTTCAACTAGCATGGGCAATTTTTCCTATGCAACAAGGAGGATGTTCAAACCCCCATCCTTAGGTGCCTTAGAGAGGTTTTTCCTTTGGATGCATCCTTATTTTTTTCTTTTTCATTGTCTAAAAGCTCCTTTCATTTTCACCTAGAGACTCATCATTTTTATTTTTGTCATTATTTTTCTTATTTTTGTGATTGGAGGGTTGAATAGATTCCTGAAAATATGCTTTGTTGTCCAAATCAATGGTAAATATAGCCTTGTGATCACCACTAGGTATGCCTTCTCCTAATCCTAGGAACTCAGCAATCGCTTCATCATTCTCAAAAATGTCTAAGACGGGTGTGTCTTGTTGGTCCCAATCAATGAGTTGGGGATAGACTAAGGGCATGTCATCATTAGAATTGTCAAAGTTCAATGGGGTCAAGGTAGAATTTGAGTTTTTCATATAGTCACAAAAGTTTTGTACCAAGTCCTCTTTGCTCCTTTGCTTGGATCAAGGTGGATTCTAAGGTGGGCCTAATGTCAAGGTTTGGTTATCTGAAATGGATTTAGCAGGTTCCCAAGAGGTAGGATCAACAAATTCCCAGTAGTAATGTTTAAACCATTCCTATTTTGTCATATTCTTTGGTAGATAAGAATTCAATGGATTTGGTGAAGATTTCAACATCAATTCAAGTTCTCCAAAAAGCTTATCAAGGTCCATGGTAGAGGTGGAGGATAGGGAATCCCACTCATATTCATTTGAGTCAGAGAAATCACAGTAGGGTTGATCAGATGGTTCATCAAATGTCTCGATATCTTCTGAACCACTTACTTCCTTGAGTAAAGGTGATGTGGTACTAGGAATGCCAATCTGATCAGTTGAAACCTAAGCCTTTCAGCCACTTAGAAACAATAATTGGTTCTATCCTCCCATCTTGATGTAAGCCTAAACCACTATGTCCATTATATTCCTTGCTTTGCATGATTGTGACACCTTTTCCATATTAATCTATAGGAATGTAATCAAGTGAGGGAGGTTCTTCAAGGTCTTCTTTATACAACCAGGTGGTCACATCTTCTGCATGTATGGCTTCTTTGCTTACTTCTCCCCATTTTATAAAGGTTGTTGAGGGAGGAATGTGTATGGTGACCACTAATCGTCTCCTATCTGTTTTAGGTAAACTGTATGATTTAGGAGGAATCAGATGGCTAACACAATAAGATGTCTTCATCTGATATTCTCCACAACCCTTATCTTGGATCTCAACCCTGGGAGTGGAAGGTAATGATACCAAAGTGAATGTTCTAGTGAGAGTGGATGGATTGACATAATGAGATGAATTGGATGATGAGGCTTCTTGGTTTACAGGCACTTGGCACTGAGGTGTCTCTCATAGACTAGTGCAATATTGGAATGGATCTGGGTCACCATCTATTGTTATTTCAATTCCATTGTAAGGGAATTTTAGACATTGATGATATGTGGAAGGGACTTCCTTCATGGCATGAATCCATGGTCTTCCTAGTAGAAGATTGTATGGAAGGGTGAGATCCAAGACTTGGAATTTTGTCTCCATAACTGCAGGACCAATTCTGATAGGAAGTGTTACCACCCCCTTTAATTTTTGTTCCTCATCATCATAAGCCTTAATGACAATGCTTTTGGTTGTGTCTACACATGCTTCCGAGAAACCTAATGCCTTAATCAATTTGAAAGTTTAAAGATTTAACCTTGCTCCTCTATCTACCAGAACTTGTCTAACTTTGGTTTTGTCAACAAGGACTTCAAGATGTAACAGGTCATTATGATTTGTCTTTTCAGTTGCATAGCCTTGTTCAAAGAATGTGGCATGATGATTATTGGTCAAGTAGCCCACCATTTCCTCAAAACAATTGACATCAAGATAATTAGGAATATTTTTCTAGTATGACCCCCTTTTCCACTAGTTCTGTAAAGGATGTGCAACAATGTACCCTTAAGTTACTTCTCAATTTTGGGTTGAGGTTTTCTTGGAACATAGAGACCTTCTATTTCTTAGGTATCTTAACAGGACATCGAATAGCTATGGTTCTCCATCTTTGGAAGAAAGCGATAAAATTTTCCTCTTCATCTTGTGCACTATGACACAAGGTTGCTATGTTTATTTCATGGTTGATGTTAAAGGAGAAGTTTTCAATGAATTTATCAGCCAATTCATCCCATGATTTTATTCCATAGTCAAGACCTAAAAACCACCCTAGTACAATTCCAACAAGACTTCTTAGAAAGAGTCTCATAAGATAGGTGGAGTCGTAGGCGACATCTATGCATAGCATGGAAAATTCCCTTATGTGTTTGATTGGATTCCGCTTTCCATTATACTTGGGAAAATTTGGTATGACATACCCATGAGGGAAAGGTTTCATGTACAATGATTTATCGAAGGGAAATGTGCATAAATCCTTTGCTAAAAAGGTTTTCTTGTTAGACACTGCCATGTTATCCATTTGTGTTTGAAGTGTGTGCATTTGTGTCTGTAGGACATCAACCTGAACTAATGATGTGTTAGTTGGATTATTTGGATCTATGTATGTGTTTTGGAATCCAGCATTGTGTGATGGGTTTTGGTTAAATGTGGGTATGTAAAGTGGGTTTGTATTTGGAATGTTAGTGAATGGGTTTTGATTTAGAATATGTGAGAATGAATTTTGATTCAAAATTTCTGTAAATGGATTTTGATTCAGAATTTGTGAAAATGGATTTTGATTCAGAGTTTGTGAAGTGTTGGGTCAATTTCCATATTGGAAAGAGGGTATGCCTCTTGTCTTTGAAACCCCAATCTGTGGTATGGTACTAGCGACATGAACACTATGTATAGCTATTGTCTATGGAATAGTGCTAGTGACATTGACACTTGGTATAGGAGCTGATGTTCTAAATTTTTTGTTCCCAACAAAAGGACTGAAGGGATTGGACAATGACGTCCCTATGGTAAAATTTATCCCTTGTGTCAAGGTAGGCGTACCAAATGGAGTTGTATGTATTATTGAATCACTCTGTGTAGGTCCTCCAGATGGTATAGTCGTAGTCACTTGAGGTATAGTAGCACTAGTCGTAGTGGTGTTTGTTCCCTAAGTAGATGCAGTTTGTAGGGTATGAATATCAAAACTAGGAGGTATTTTAGCACCTTCTACTAGCAATTTGGCTAAGTGTCATTGAGGATCATTTGCTAGATTGTTGTCTACAAAGGAAGAAAACTTAGGGTCTTGTGTGATAGCATCTAGTTCTTCCACTATAACACGTCCTTGCGTGTCTCTAGTAACAAACTTCTCTAACAAAGTCTTGTGAGGTCTAGATGAAGCTACCCCTACAAAGGGGTTTGAGAAAGGATTGATGAAATCGTTTGGATTAGCAATCTTTTCTCTTTTTTTCCTTTTCGATCTTGTTTCAACCATGTAATGTAAGCTTAAAGTGCAAATGATGCAAAAGCTAAGTCTATGGATAGTATGAATCTAATCTATGTTTTGGGATTTTTTGAATATAAAGGATGAATGTATGCAGCAATTTTTTTGGTATTTTCTCTACAAATAAGGTATGTCTAAAATGACACTATTCTAGGATGACAGTGTCTAAATATACAAAGGTCTAAGTGATCGATTTGGAAGATTCTAAAAGAGGTTATCTATTAGCTAAAGTGTAACCCAAGTTTCAATTTAGTTTTGATAAGGAACCTGAAATATGCTAACCAATTTTTTCAAAATATTTACACAACATAAACTAGCACTAGCCAACTTGATTAGCATTAGTTTCACAATTGAAACCAAGTATGAAGGATCTCAACGCCAAGAATGCACACTCAATCCCAAGGAAAGATAGGTGTTCTCATATGGCAGAGAAACTAAAATAACAACTTGAAATGAAACCAACTCAACATCAAGAATGTGCACTCAAGATCCCATTGAGGGTGAGGTGCTAACATATGATGGAGTGATTAATTGAAAACTGGAATCTAATAGGCAGATAACCAGCCATGAAGCTACAACAATCTAATTCATCCATTGTGGCAGGCATCCACTGAAAAGTGGGGATTCTCCACTTGAGAGTGGGTACAAAGAGATAACAAGTTCATTCTCCACACTGGCGGTAAACCATCCAAGGGTAATTAATATGAAATTAAATAAGTAATTGCAGCAATCATACTGGTTGGAGTAGTACTACTAAACCACAACCTTACAAATTCAAAAGACTGCAAATATGAGCATTACAATGATAGAAAATGAAACTGATAAGAGGAGAATGAATTGTTACAATGATTTAACACTCCAAAATAGAAGTAATAGCCCAAAACAAAAACTATTACAATCTGATGTAAAAATCTGAGTTATGGAATTCTTAATCAACAAACTATGAAATCAATTAAATGCTCATAACATCCTCAAAATACATCCGTTTCGAATGAGATGAAATGCAGTGAACAACAGGAAGGTAGGTGACCAAGTGAGAATGGAGAAACAACAACCAAAACCCCCTAATAATTAAGCATGCATTCCAATGCACTCTTGAAAAGGTACAACCCTCCTTGAAGGGGTGATTTTTATTTAAAAATCAAACTCTCAATTATAAAATCTGAAACTTAGCATGATGAGTCGCCCAAGATCAACAAATCCAATGGTGAAATACCCAGAACCAAAATCAGACTAAAAATAAAGCTATGAATAGAAACCACCTTCAGTTGTAGATAAACCAGCAAACCAAAATTGACAAAAACTCCAGAATTCTTTAATTAAATGAGCTCAATCTACTAGTTTGATATTGAGGAGTAGCAATGTAGCCAACTAGGTGTTATCTTGCAAACACGAAATTGGATGAAAGGCTAGGAGGTAGACATCCTCAAAGCAAAATATCAGTTGTCATTCCGATAGCATAAATTTAGCATAATTTTCATGGATACCAATGTTGAAGCAAAGCATTCATTTTATAGAAGACTAGAAGACTCTTCAATTCCTCAAGAAAGTACGCCAAGAGTCACATGAGACTCTTCAAATTTCTAGAAACCTTCCAACTTCACAAAAAAGCATCCACTTTATCAAGGCACAAATAAACTTTATTTTTAAAAGAATATCTTCAAGAAAAGGCGTCCACTTTTCCTAAGGCATTAAAAGACTTTAAATATTAAATTTATCCTTCATGATGACATCCCCCTTCATGACCACCTTTTAAGAACAACTTAAAGTTATTTTCCCTAGACCAAGGGGTCAACTACAAATTATAACAGTAATTCCTTTAATCACCAAAATTAAACCTTTAGAAGCTAGGCTTGAATTGCATTAAATGCTCCAACTAAAAATGAAGACCTTGAAGACTGACAACTGCATACTACCACAAATAGAATTTACTATAAATAGTAAACTCCTTGAAAAGCCATAGAACCTCAGAATTGGAAACCCTAATTTTTACCTCAAACGAGCCTACAGGTTTCCAGAATAGGCTAATGAGTGTTAGAACAGATCACTGATGAGAAGGGGACATTACAGTTTGCCCTCCTTGAGATTGCTTGTCCTCAAGCAACTGAAAAGATGGATGTAACAAAATCTGTTCTCGTTCCCACGTGGCATCTTCAATAGGAAAATTCCTCCATCTAACCAAGTATTCCTTGATTGTCCTTCTCCTCAAGGAACACTCTCTAGTATCAAGAATTTCTTCTAGAATCAACACCAACTGACCTTCCTCATCCAATGGAGGTAATTTTGAAGTAGCCACAACGTTGTGTCCAAGTGCCTTCTTGAGGCGTGACACATGGAAGACATTATGCACCTTGCTTTCAGCTGGAAGCTGCAACTCATAAGCAACTTCACCAATCCTTTTGGTGACTTTAAAAGGACCATAAAATCGTGGCTTTAACTTTTCTGCACCACTCTTCTTAAGGGTAGATTGTCTATAGGGTTGAAGCCTCAAATAGACCATGTCTCCAACTTCAAAAGATCTCTCAACATGCTCCTGATTAGCGTATAACTTCTATTGATTCTGAGCTTGTTGCAAGTTTTCCTTGAGAGATTTCAAGATGTATTGGTTCTGCTAGAGCATATCCTTAGCTTGTGGAGCTCTACTATCACCAAACACCAAATCTACAAAGTTAAGAGCATCATAACCATAAAGGGCCATAAAAGGAGACATCTTAATTGACATATGATAGGAAGATTTGTAGCAGTACTCTCCCAAATGAAGCCACTTAACCCAAGCTCTTTGCTGCCCTGAAACATAATTTCTAAGGTAGCCCTCTAGCCACTTGTTGACAATATCATATTGCCTATCTGTTTGTGGATGATAACTAGTACTTGGAGTAAGCACTGTACCACTCAGCCTAAAGATCTCTTGCCAAAAATCACTCAGGAACTTGCTATCCCTATCACTGACAATGGTTTTAGGCAAACCATGCAATCGGAAAACTTCTTAAAGAATAATAGCATAAAAATGTGAAAACTTAGTCAATCTATCTACCACCACAAAAATACAATCACGTCCTTGTACCTTAGGCAACCCAGTGATGAATTCCATTGCAATGCTTTCCCATTTCTAATTTGGGATTGGCAAGGGCTGCAATAACCCAGCTGGAAAAGAATGTTCATTCTTATTCTTTTGGCAAATAGAACACTCTCTTATGTAATTCATTATCTCATCCTTCATCCCTTTCCAAGCAAACCTTTCTCTAATCTGCTTGTAAGTCTTGAACATGCCTTGATGACCAGCAAGGGGAACATCATGAAAAGACTGTAGAATCTTCTTTTTAAGCTTAGATTCATGCACTAAAAAGACTCTACCTTTATAGATAATTAACCCATCAACCAACTTATACCTTTCATTAACCAAATGACCTTCAAACAAGCTGGTTATAAATTGATTTTTAGCATAATCAGTAGCAATTAACTCCTTCCAATCTACTGATAACTCACAAAGTGACTACAAATGAGGCCTTCTGGAAAGAGCATCAACCACTATGTTATTTTTCCCTTTGACATACTCAATGTCAAAGTCATACGCTTGAAGCTTACTTACCCATTTTTGTTGTCTTTCATTTAAATCTTTTTGGTGCATAAAGTGTTTAAGACTGCTATGATCAGTCTTAACAAAAAATTTACTTCCCACCAAATATTGACGAAACTTAGATAATGCATGCATTATAGCAAGCATCTCTTTGTCATATATTGAGTAAGATTTTTCTGTTCCTCTCAACTTTATGCTCTCAAAGACAATGGGGTGCTTGTCTTGCATAAGAACAGCTCCAACTCCCTCACCTGAAGCATCACATTGTAATTCAAAGGGCTTTGTGAAATCTCGTAGGGCCAACACTAGACATGAGCTCATTATGTACTTGAACTTGTCGAAGACTCCTTGTGCCCTATCTATCCATAGGAAGGCTCCTTTCTTAGTAAGATTTGTAAGGGGGGCTGCCATATGAGAATAACCCTTAACAAATCTTCTGTAGAATCCGCACAAACCCAAAAATCCTCTCAAGTGAAAAATATTCTTTGGAGGTGGCCAATCAAGAATGGCCTTAATCTTTTTTGGATCAACCTTGACACCCTTGGCACTAATGATGCGGCTGAGATACAACAGTTCTATCACCTGAAATCACACTTTGATTCTTTGGCAAACAAACATTCTGCCTCCAAAATGCTAAGTACTTATTCCAAGTGCTTGAGGTGCTCTTCCCAAGACTTACTGAAGATGAGAATATCATCGAAGAAGATGAGCACAAACTTCATCAACTGCTATCTAAAAATCTTGTTCATACAAGATTGGAATGTAGCTAGAGCATTTGTCAAACCAAAAGGCATGACAAGAAATTCAAAATGCCCAAAATGGCATCTAAAAGTTGTCTTCTCTATATCTGCCTCCCTCATTCTGATTTGATGATAGCCCGAACAAAGATCAATCTTCAAGAAAAACATAGCCCCATGGAGCTCATGAATAAGCTCATCAATCCTAGGGATAGGATATCTATTCTTGATGGTCTTTTGATTCAATGCACGGTAGTCAATAAACATATGCAATGTGCCATCTTTCTTTTTGACCAGCATTACTGCAGAAGCAAAAGGACTCTTGCTTGGTCTAATGAAACCAATCTCCAATAGCTCCTTGATGGCCTTTTTGATCTCATCTTTTTTCTTCTTTGGATAATGGTATGGTGTAGTCATGATAGGATTTGCTCCTTCTTCTAATTCAATTACATGCTTAGAACCTCTTTCAAGAGGTCTTCTAGGAGGTAGGCTTCCAAAGAATTTGCTCTTCTTTGAAAGTAAGGCTTGGATATCAAGATGATATTGCCTCTTCTCTTCCACTAGATCAGCTGGTAGTACCATACACACAGTTGCCCACTCAACTTGATCATGACGGATCAGCCTTTCCATTCTTTTCAAGGACACAATTCGAGGGCCCCCATTTGACATCCCTCTCAAAACAACCTTCTTTCCATTAGCTTGAAATTTCAGCTCCATTGTTTGTAAATTCAAAGTGATCTCTCCAAGAGATCGCAGCCATTGTATTCCTAACACGGCATCGGTATCACCAATACCCACAACATAGAAGTCATCTTTTACTTCATAATTTCCTATCTGAATAGAAAGGTTAGGAATTTTCTTAGTACATGACATGGTGAAACCATCAGCTACCATTACTTTGAATCCTTCAAACTCTTCAATTTTCAAACCTCTCTTTGTCACAAATCCTTCATCAATGAAGTTGTGAGTTGCTCCAGTATCAATTAGAGCAACTATTCTTTGAGATCCAATCACTCCACGAACCCAAAAGGACTCAATTTTCTAAAAACTTGATAGTTGTGCGAAAGCACTACCATCTCCCACCTCATCGAACTTCTCTTCTGGAGCTTCTTCACCTTCAATACTTTCTGATTCGTATTGTTGATCAGACGAATCATATTCTGATCCAAAATCAGAATAGTCCTCCATTAGGTTTGCTTTGCCTCTTCCATAGCAACGGTGACCCTTAACTCAAGGTTCATGGCAAGTGTAGCAAACTCCATCTTTTCTAAGCTGTTCTTTGAGCTCTTCTGACAACCTTGGTGGAAACTTCTTTGGTAGATTTGAAGAATTTTTTTTATTAACCTTCTTATGGCTAAAAGGTTTCGAATGAAACTTAGGCCTTGGGGCTGCCAACTCCATGCTCCTTGCCTTCTTAATGGCTTCATCTAAAGTTGGTGGATCAAAGGATTTGACCCATCCTTTCAAGGGCTCCATTAATCCTTCTGCAAAGAGTACCACAAGTCTTCTTTCAGTAATGTTAGGCACCATTATTGACAACCTTTGAAAATCAGCCACATAATTTTCTAAAGATCCTTGTTGTTTCAATAGTGCCAATTCTCTGAATCTCAACTCTGGATCCTTGGTATCAAATCTCTCGATCAGCTTGTTGGTAAACTCATCATAAGTATGAATGAGGTTATGGCCAAGAGTGACCAAACCATGAGTCCACCATTCATGAGCTATCCCATCCAAATGCAAAGTAGCAAATTTGATAGCATCTCCTTCTGGCATGGGTCTGAGAGAGAGATAATTATCTAACTTTTGCACCCATGATCTGGCTGTGCACTTATTACTACCATCAAAATGCTCCATAGTTATCTTTCCCAAAGCCTGGTAGAAATCATTTCTAGGCACAATAGGAGGACGTTGCTCATTCCTTCCTCCATTTCTCTGACTCCTTTGATTCATGAATTGATCAAAGGTCCAAGTACCTCTCAAGTCAAGAGGTAAAGAGAAGTAGTCCATGTAAGCTTGACGTGCATCATTATCAAAGGTTGGTGCAGCTTCAACTGGTTGTTGCTCTTCCATTATTGTGAAGACGAGGAAAAGAGGTCTAGAGGATGACCCACTCAGAATTGTGGCATGTTGACCCACAACTCTGTTTCTAGTATTCACCTCAGGGCTACCATTATTGTTATTCCCATTAACTCCACTGCTTTCTCTAGTTGAGTTATTTTGGGGCTGAATGATATTATGAGCTGCTTGCTGGTCCAACTTGGACAATAATCTAGACATCATGTCTATCATCCCATCAAACTTCTTCTCAACTCTATCCCTCTCATCATTAGCTTACCTTACACTGTCTGACATTATTTCAACTATCTTTTCTGTACCTTCCACTATTTTTCCAAGATCCCTCAAGGCTTCTGAAAAATTCTCTGCCTTTGGAATAGGTGGGAACTGATGCTAAGTTCTAGCCTAACTTCTGGTGAATGGTCTAGTGTCTCTTTCACTCATCCGACAACCAACTACAAATTGCCACAAGATGGCAAGGTCTTCTGCTCTGATACCACTGAAATATGCTAACCAATTTTTTTGAAATATTTACACAACATAAACCAGCACTAGCCAGCTTGATTAGCGTTAGCTCCATAATTGAAACCAAGTATGAAAGATCTCAACACCAAGAATGCACACTCAATCCCAAGGAAGGATAGGTGTTGTCATATGGTGGAGAAACTAAAATAACAACTTGAAATGAAACCAACTCAACATCAAGAATGTGCACTCAAGATCCCATTGAGGGTGAGGTGCTAACATATGACAGAGTGATTAATTGAAAACTAGAAACTAATAGGCGGATAACCAACCATGAAGCTACAACAATCTAATTCATTCGTTGTGGCGGGCATCCACTGAAAAGTGGGGATTCTCCACTTGAGAGTGGGTACAAAGAGATAACAAGTTCATTCTCCACACTGGCAGTAAACTGTCCAGGGGTAATTAATATGAAATTAAACAAGTAATTGCAGCAATCATACTGGTTGGATTAGTACTACTAAACCACAACCTTACAAATTCAAAAGACTGCAAATACAAGCATTACAATGATAGAAAATGAAACTAAGAAGAGGAGAATGAATTGTTACAATGATTTAACACTCCAAAATAGAAGTAATAACCCAAAACAAAAAACTATTACAATCTAATGTAAAAATCTGAGTTATGGAATTCTTAATCAGTAAACTGTGAAATCAATTAAATGCTCATAACATCCTCAAAATACCTCCATTTCGAATGAGATCAAATGCAGTGAACAACTGGAAGGTAGGAGACCAAGTGAGAATGGAGAAACAGCAACCAAAACCCCCTGAGAATTAAGCATGCATTCCAATGCACTCTTGAAAAGGTACAACCCTCCTTGAAGGGGAAATTTTCATTTAAAAATCAAACTCTCAATTATAAAATCTAAAACTTAGCATGATGAGTCACCCAAGATCAACAAATCCAATGGTGAAATACCCAGAACCAAAATCAGACTAAAAATAAAGCTATGAATAGAAATCACCTTCAGCTGTAGATGAACCAGCAAACCAAAATTGACAAAAACTCCAGAATTCTTCAATTAAATGAGCTCAATCTACTAGTCTGATATTGAGAAGCAGCAATGTAGCCAACTAGATGTTATCTTGCAAACACGAAATTGGACGAAAGGCTAGGAGGTAGACATCCTCGAAGCAAAATATCAATTGTCATTCCGACAGCATAACTTTAGCATAATTTTCATAGATACTAATTCTGAAGCAAAGAATTCATTTTATAGAAGACTAGAAGACTCTTCAATTCCTCAAGAAAGTACGCCAAGAGTCACATGAGACTCTTCAAATTTCTAGAAACCTTCCAACTTCATAAAAAGGCGTCACTTTATCAAGGCACAAATAAACTTTATTTTTAAAAGAATATCTTCAAGAAAAGGTGTCCACTTTTCCCAAGGCATTAAAAGACTTTAAATATTAAACTTATCCTTCATGATGACGTCCCCCTTCATGACCACCTTTTAAGAACAACTTAAAGTTATTTTCCCTAGACCAAGGGGTCAACTGCAAATTATAACATTAATGCCTTTAATCACCAAAATTAAACCTTTAGAAGCCAAACTTGAATTGCATTAAACGCTCCAACTGAAAATGAAGACCTTGAAGACTGACAACTACATACTGCCACAAATAGAATTTACTATAAATAGTAAACTCCCTGAAAATCCATAGAACCTTAGAATTGGAAACCTTATTTTTTACCTCAAATGAGCCTACAGGTTTCTAGAATAGGCTGATGAGTGTCAGAATAGATCATTGATGAGAAGGGGACATTACAGAACCCTTGTAGTACGAGGACTAAATGATAAGGTGAACTCCCAAACTTGAATGATGAGTTGCAAGGATTCACGCGTAGGACAAAAGATATGATGACTAGGTTCAATGACAATGTTTGTTGAATCAAGGGTTTATCCAAAGCATGAAATGTGCCTATCCTAAAATATTCAAAAGATGATATCTCTAAAGGAAATAAAGATCCCTAAGATGAAAGTAAGATGTATGACTAGGGTACCTATTGCTATGACTGAATGATTCCCAAAGGATGTAATCATTCAATTTTTGAGTGAACTTTCTGGTTTTTGTCCAAGAATCAGTGTAAAAGGATAAGTCATATACTAATTTGACTGTTTGTTCTCAGTCTATGACAATAAATTATGGCTTTCTGATACTCAAGCAAATGCATTGAAGAATTTAATAGTTGTGGTTTTCTTTCTCAGTTGCGGATTTCTAGCAAATTCAATTTTAGTTATCAAACATATGCAGATTTGTTTTTAGCAAATGTGACTCGGGGTATCAATTGTGACTCTGTAATGATTAGATACAGTTTTCAAGACTCTGGCTGTGTACTGGTAAAAGTAGATTGGTTCTGTGACAAGGGCATATGCATCATTCTAGACTGCAGATGTGGCTCACCTATTCAAATGCATCATAGAGTATGAAAATTGTAGGTTTCCAGTAACAAAGTTAATGACAAATGCGACTAAGATATCAAATGCAGTTTTATACAAAACAAATGTGAGCTATTTTGATAGATGTGACTCAAGTTTAAACAAATGCGACTCTACTAATCAAATGCATTTATTTGGTGAATAGTTGTGACTCTATTTGACAATTGTGGTTTTCTGATGAACTATTGTGGATTTCCATTGAGTTGTAGTGTAAACTGACTCTATTTTGTGATCAAGTTTTGACAAACAAAGAAAATAAGAAGATAAAGTATTTTTAGTTTGATGATCATGAACATGTGTATTTCTAGAAAACAAGTACAATCAATCCTAAGGCTATGAAGGACATTATTTACTAAGTTATCACTTGGTTTTTACCCCAGCTACACTTATTCAAGGTGGATGACTAGTAGCTTGACCGCACTGGCTCCCCTCCACAGCTCAACACTTCATTCTGGGTAGCCAAGTTACAGTACTCATGAAACTCCCATGGTATACTTCTCATCTCTACAATGAACTGTAAAAATGTGAGATGACTTCATAGGTCTGACCTACTGCAGTAGTAAATAGAGGGTTTTTGGCTACTAAAAAAAGGGTGTTTAATTTGGGCATTCCATTCATGGGGTATCATCCATGTAGCAAGAGACCATTGCTACCCTTCTCGTCGAAACAATACTCGTGATTCTTGAGTCTCAAGAACCCACTTTTATATACTGGCTGGAAGTCACTTAGGTTCAACGTGTGACTAGTCTGAGTTGTCTTGGGGTGAGTACTTTATCCCACCAAGATAGACCCAATTTCTAAAGTCGGTAACCGATTCTCTTGTACCCAGGATCACACGAATGTGCAAGGGGAGAGGGTACTTCGATATACCAAATCGTGAGGGTAATAATAGAGCATGCTTTCACACCAAACACAATAAAAAATAATAAATTTTAAACCCAAATGACAATTTTCTAATCTACCAGACAATTTGTTTCAAAAATAAAGTCTTCAACACACGTCCTACAAAAAAATTCATTACTAGTTTTTAGATTAATCTTCGTCGATTGTCCTACAGAAAGGGTTTCAAAAACTTGTCTTCTATAATATGTCCTGCAAACACTATGTTAAATCCTTAAAACAAATGTTGTAAACTGAAAATTAGCTAAAATAAAAACACAATGAAAAACTGTAAATCAAAAATTGAACCTAGAAATTTCACCAGTCAGATGCGTTGTTTAGAATGGCAGATGCATCGCAAATTTTCACCAATCGGTTATAGTTCGATAAGTCATAGATGCGTCAAATTTTTTTGGATGCGTCATTTTATTTGTCAGATGTGGTTTATAATATCAATTGTGTTGTTTTGTCTATCAGGTGCATCGAGTTGTACGATACCTACAAAAATTGAATAAAATGTATACAGATTTGCGAAGAATGTGTCTTCACGTTGGATTCACTAATGTAACATCATGAAAATAGGAAATATAAAAGAAAACAACAATGCAATCAACCTCTAATGCAATCTAAACTCAAACAACAAAGAACAAAGGAAATAAGCTAAAACATAAAAAAATCTCACCAAAGATCGATGTAACTCCATGGATAACCTCTATTGTCCTCCATTTCGTCGTGTTGGTATTCTTGCACTCAAATTTTTAGTAAGTGTACAAGTATAGCCTTGATAGATGTGATTATACCAAAATATCAAAGATTAACAAGTAATTGCTCCAAAAGTCACAAGATTTCGAGAGGAATAAAATGATGAAAGTTAGATCAATTTATAGAAAATTTATCATTTGAATGAGAGGCCAAGATTAAAAGATAAACAGACAATTCAGATTAAAGGATTTGACATGCATTATGATAACTGTTAGTACTAACATGAGTGATAAAACCTAAGAATGGAGATATAGATTAAATAATGATTTAATCTCAGGTTGAGAGTATTCAAAAGTAGAAGAATAATGTTTGCATGACAAAGATAAAGATAGAATAATGGACACAATCTATTTGAATGCACACATAAAATTAATTAATTAAACCACTAGTGATTCAACTTGACCTGACCTTGCTTTTCAATTTTTGTGCATATTTATTAGCTTAGGAATTTAGGTCTTTAGCAGCGGTCCAATATAAGCACTACTTGAAAGTTTATTTTGGCATCATGTAGCCTTAAACTTTGTCGTAGTCATGAATAGTGACACCGCGGCACATTTTGGAGTTAGGGTTCAAACACCAAACTGAACTATATATGAGAACAGTGCCATGGCAAGGCACCTTGCAAACTAGGGTTTAACACTAAACTAACTCGTCCCTCAAACTGCGACACTGCAGCGGAGTTTGAGAGTTAAAGGCTCCCAGTGGCATAGTTTGGAACTTTCAAACTGCATTGCACTTGCAAACAGTGATGAATATGTTGTTTGAGGCATGCTGGGACAAATCAAGGTCATGATTTTTTTTATGAAATTTAATGCGGTTGCTTTCCTAATGCAGGAGGAGGTGGGGATCCTTCATTCACGTGAACACAGGTCTCAGGTACTTTTTGGCATTTTGGAGGGTATGCCCGAGCAACAACAAGAACACCTAGGGGCTATCAGTCTCTAGTACATCACTTACACACCACCATTAAGGACTCATTTGGGTATGATGATGCCACTTGCTGAGCGATGGCACAACAAGACATCCTCTTTCCACTTTCTGACAAGCGAGGCCATGCTCACACTAGAGGACGTGTGGAGGATACTTAGACTACCCATCCATGGAGATCACATGATTTATGATGCAAATGCCAGGAGGGAGGCCTGCTATGACATGATGGGCCTCAATCAGATTTTATTTTGTGAGGGCTAGATTGAGCTAGAGCATTACAGGCTCAACATGTCACCCTTTCGCTTGGTTACAGAAACCATCATATCGGGTCTTGTTGCACCAGATCATCGAGGCCAATATTGCAGTCCTAGATGGGGGATCACTTGGGAGCTGATGGTCTGGCAACAAGTATGATTTGCTTGGGGGCCAATTCTGTTGGCCTCATTGTACAGAGATTTTCATGAGTTTACTTACATTGATGGCAAAGCCATCGGGGCTTGGGTCACACTCCTCCACATCTGGGCCTCGGAGCACATCGTTGTGCCTCATCCAAGAGTTGTTGTAGTCAATATGGAGTCAGATGATCCAGTTGTCTAGAGATACTAGGGCGGATTTTCACTTGCACACATAGGACAACACGAGATTCCTCATTGGAGGAGAGTCCTAGATGAGATGCAAGCCTTTACATGGTGGCCATAACTTGGATGGCCCGCTTGGTACGATGATGTGCAATAGCTCTTCTTTGCCGAAAAGGATAGGCTTATGTAGGGCAGGGAGCATACTATAATAGAGAGATACCTATCATGTCGCATGCAGAGACAGTTTGGGGAGCCTCAGGACAAACCCGATGACTAGTATGTGGCGATATTTGCACATACTACAAGGGAGAACTCATGGGGCTGCTACATACTTGCAGCTGAGGCGGTACAAATTTTTATGCAACTGGTGGCCAGGCCATGGCCATACGATCAAGGTCAAGTTGATGTAGGTAACACTTAGGCCTACAAAGATTGGTTCCGGCCACCTCTTCGTTTGACAGTACCAGGCACACCATCTATATGGTGCAGGGCTAGAGGCAGAGGGGCAGGTTGAGGCCGGGGCTAGGGAGGCCAAGGGGGTAGAGACATAGATGGGGATGGGGACCAGGGAGGAGATGGGCCACCTCACTAGCCAGTTCAAGACAAGAGCCCATAGGATCAGTGGCTTGATCAACAGAGGCAGGATCTAGACCAGGGGCAATAGGATCAAGATCATGGGAGGCAGGATATGCGAGCAGACTAGCCACCACAAAGAGATCAAGGACCTCCACCACTACCTAATCAGGGGATGCCTAGATATAGTAGCTACAGGCTCAAATTGTAGGGTTATAGGGATAGGTGGCTGCCTTGATGATAGAGCAGGACCACCTGACACAGGAGAGGGATTAGGCTATCCAGTAGAGGCAGGCTGCAAAGCTTAAGGCATCCCAAGAGACAGGTCACAAGAAATAGCTGGAGAGTATGTCTGCCTCTTCCTCCCAAAGTTTTTTTTGTTACGTGCATATAGGGAGGTAGTCAAAAAGGTTGACTACTACAGGGTTCATTATCATTAGGTCATCCCCTAAGCATCCCGAGTCCCTGATTATTCACAACAAATAGGCTATAGAGCTCCTAAGGACTACAAAGAGAGACATCCCAGCGAGGGCGAGGGAAGCCAGTAGGGCTAGCCTATTTTTTATCAAAGACAAGATTCTTTTTGCACCCCATGGGCTCATTTTTGATAGCCCAGTGGGCACTTGTACTTTATGTATTGATTGATACACACTTGATCTAATTTGTACCATGACATTGTATATTTATTTTGATGATATATGAGATGAGATGATTTTGGTTCAATGTATGGTGTCCTATTCTATTTTATGCATTTATGGATGGATTTTACTTCTATATGCGATGTCATGATTCTATCCTATGTATTCTGAGATGATTCTATACGATGCCCATGTGATGATGATACTATGTGACAATGTTATGTGATGCAATGATTTATGGATGCATTTTTCTTTTTTCAGTATCTTTTCTTACACACTTTTTATGATTATGTATGCAAAATGTTATGATATGAAAATAATTAGACTAAAAAATCTATATTATGTACTTAATGGATGATAAAATACATGAGATGCAATATTTTTCTTTCCGTTACTTTTCTCATGTATGATATGGTAATGCACTTATGATAATGAGATGATATAGTGGTACATATGATATGGAATGATGTATGATGTTTATGATATGATGTCTATGTTATGATAATGCAAATGGATGATATGTATGCATATGATGCGACAGATGTTAATACTACCTATGTATATGATGTGCATGATATGCTCTTTATGCAATGGATGTTTTTATAAGATATGTGATGAGTTTAATGATGCATATGGGATGGTTGTTTTTATGCTTATATAATGAATGTATATGTATGGTTTATGAGATGCTTAGAATAATCAATCTATATTATGCAATGATGCCAATGTAATGAAGGTAATATGATATGGTATGTGTTATGCAGTATGCTGATAGTTTATGGATGCAGGATGGATGCACTAGCGACAATGATTTTCAATTAACTGTCATGGTACCATGTTAGTGCAGAAAAGGAGATAGAAGAAAGCAAGAGATTCCAACAAGTCACGAGATGATGATGATGATGATGATGATGATTATTTACTTACCAAGGAGTTGGGATTTTAAAAGGGCCAATTACCTTATGTTTGATAACACACATAGGCATGATGCATCAAGGTATAAAGAACCAGGATGGCATTGCACCTAGTGTGATGGACTTTGACTCGACAATCAAATAGGATTACTCTTGTTCACACCTGGCATATGGAACCTTATTAAAAATGCAGTTCAGATATTCCAAACATCCCAAACCAAAACATAGAAAGGAAAGCCTTCCTATGTGGTCAACAAGATATCTAAAACACCTTCACTACACCCAAACAAAGCACGCATGACCAAGTTATATTACAAGAATATCCAACAAGCACAGTAGATAGAAAGATCATGATCGTTACCCCATTCCTTTCTCTCTAAATCCCTTCATTTGGGGCATCATCGAGAGGTCATTGAAGTGAGCGCAAAAAGATAAGTCAAAAGACAAAGATAAAGTAAACAAACAAGCTAATGTTCTTCAATACCGCTAGCCAAGACTAAACTACGATGATGCCTAATGTTGATGTCCATTGTAGGAAGGATCCATCCTAGGACATGACAATATCAGATGATTGATTTGGAACTGATTGGATGATAGGATATTGACACAAAAAGTTGACCAACTTGTTTATGTACTGACCTAGACTCGAGACCTCGACAATTAACTTTTCACTTTTGAACTACTAGACTTGTTTCTGACTATTTCACCAAAGGTTGAGGGTGATGATTGTTTATTATGAGTGACGTTTATTGCGGGTGAAAGAAAGATGAGATAGATGTAATTTTTTTTCAAATATTTGGATGTTTTGACGTTTTCAAAGTGTTTTGAGGTTGTTTTTGGTATTTTCAATATTTTTACAAATGGTTTGATTTTCAAATTTTCTAATGTTTTGGGGTTTTCCAAGATTTTGACCAAGAGACTAACCTAAAGACCTATCCTAGGGGCCTTAGGAGTTCATCAACAGATTAGCCTTGCCTATGTTATACATGCAGAGACCATGTAGTTCGACTAACACAAACTCAATTATTGATAAGATATGAACAAATGGATTGCCAGTTTATTATGATGGACTCCTAAAGGATTGATCAACCTTGCTTACATTCAAAGGTCAGAGACAACGTAGTTTGACAAGATGACTTTTTTTTGACTTTTTGACCTATTTTTGGGATTTTGCTATGTTTTGAATGTTTTTGGATTTTCTTGGTTTTTCGATGTTTTTGAATTTTTGAATTTTCTAATGTTTTTGGATTTTTTTATTTTTTGATGTTTTTGGATTTGTGTTTTCTATTTTTTTTGGATTTTATGATTTTCGATGTTTTTGGATTTTTTGATTTTGGGATTTCAAGAATATACACGAATCTAATCCGATGAGAACATTCCCCCAGTGAAGCAATAGACTACCTGATATAGGAAGGACAAACCGACCTTGAGAGTGGGTCAAGTAGTACTAGGAGGGATCATGACATGAACACAAGACCAAGCTATGATGCGACATGGATGGTTGATGGATGGAGATATGGAATGTGATGGATGATGGAAGTATAATGGATGGATGATGAAAAATGAGTTGTGAAGATCCTAGTGGATGGAAAGTGATTATTTACATAAGGTGCCTATTTGCCAGGTTTTCACCAAGGTACTTTCCCCAAAGTGCCACCGAAGTGGTTTTCACTAGAGGACATTTTTCTCTTCGCTTTATAATCCTTTTCTAATTTTTGGATTTTTTGTTTTTGTTTTTGTTGTCACCAAGATGCCTGTTTTCTAGGTTTTCATTAGGGTGACCATTTTTTTGGGACATTTTCTATTTTTTTTTATTTTTTGGTTCTATACCTTGAAATATTTTAGGCATAAAACTTTTTAAGATGGGAGTTGTTCATGGGCTCTTGCAAAGGTTCCCCTTCTAATGTTGATAACTGATATGCCCCTAACTTATAGCTTGTTGTGATGATGAATGGCCCCAACCAGTTGGGTTCAAATTTTCCTTTGCCATTTGGATTTGGGACGTTCTTCTGGTTCTCCTTTAGCACAAGTTCTCCGACTTGGAAGGTCCTACTCCTAATCTTCTTGTTATAGTTCTTCTTGAGTCAGTTATGATACACCTACAAGTGGTTTAATGCCTCCATTCGTCATCCATCTAGCAGTTCCAACTCATTTAGTCTTGACACCTGATATTAATAATCTATGATTAGATTCTGCAGTGATATTCTCAGTGACAGGAGCTCGATCTTGATGGGTAATATGGCTTTTGATCCGTAGACTAGGGAAAAAGGGGTGGAACCTGTGGGTGTGCGGATGCTGGTTCAATAGGCTCAGAGGATGGGATTTAGTTGGAGATACCAATCATGACTAGCTTCATTGACCATTTTCTTGAGGATTTTCAGGATGGTCTTGTTTGTAGCCTTAGCTTGGTTGTTCCCTTGGAGATAATATGAGGTGGAAAAGTAATGTTGAATTTTAAATTTATAGCATAGGTCACGAACATCCTAGTTTTTGAATGGTGTCCCATTATCTGAGATAATGACTTGTGGGACACCATAGAGGCATATTAAATAGTTCAAGATGAACTTTCATATCTTCCTTCCAGCTATGTATATCATTGGTATGTCTTCCACCCACTTTGTAAAGTACTCAGTGGCAATAATGATAAACGTGTGGCCACTAGATGAGGTGGGGGTGATTTTTCCAATGAGATTGAGCCCCCACTACGAAAAGGGCCATGGTGTGACAATAGGATGGAGCTCTTGAGCTGGTGCATGGATGAGGTCCCCATGCTGCTAACATTGTAGACACCTTCTGACATAGTTATGCGCTTCTCTTTCCATAGTAGGCCAATAATACCCCATCCTCGGCAATTTCTTGGCCAAGGTCATACCGCTCGAGTGTAAACCACATATGTCATTATGTACTTTGGTTAAGGTAGTCAATGCCTCCTCAGCATTTAAGCAACGTAATAGGTTTCCTTCTATGCTCCTACAGTAAAGAGTTTCTCCTAGGATGACGAATCGGGATGCTTTCTTAACAAAGGTTTTCTTAAGGTTTGAGGTTATGTCAACTGGGAGGAATCCTATTCTTAGATAAGTGTATATGTCAAGGTACCATGGATCACCAGGACCAACAATTTTGCATACAAATTATGACTCCAATACCTCAAATGCAAGCACGAGAAGCTGCTCTACAAGGAATTCATGCTTTGGGACATTGCAAGGGATCCAATTATTGCCATGGTGCCTGTTGCTCTATTGTTTGCTCTGGGTATCTGCTTGAATGTGATCTCAATGAAGGACTCCTTAAGACTTTCCACTAATTTCTTGTATGGAGTTAGCTTGTCATCTTTAGTCTGATACTCATCATTCACTTGATTGATTATTAGTTACAAGTCCCCACAAACCTTGAGAGCCATGATATGCCACTGCACTGCTATTCTGAGTCCTATGGTTAGAGCCTCATATTTTGCGATATTGTTTGTGCAGGGAAATGCAAACTTCTAGGATCTTGGTATGCAGTCACCCTGTGGGGTGATGAAAAATATCCCAGCTTCCGATCCATGTTATGTGTAGGAGCCATCAAAGTACAACTTCCAGTGGTCTAATATGCTCAAGTTGAATATGGATTCATCAAGGAACTCTAAAATTAGTGGATTCTCTGAGTACATTGGCACTTTTTCCAATTGGTCTGCAATAGCTTGCCCTTTGATGGCCTTATGTTCCACATACTCAATGTCATATTATGATAGGATCATGACCCACTTGGCCATCCTTCCTATGAGAACTAACTTGGAAAGTAGGTACTTGAGTGGGTTGATCTTGGCAATGAGTTTGATTTTGTGTGTTAACATGTGTCTAAACTTCTGCGAGGAAAACACCACTGCTACACAAGATTTTTTGATGAAGGAATAATTTAACTCATGCCCTACCATGGTCCGATTGATGTAGTAGATGGCTCTCTCTGTTCTATTTTCATCGTGTTGACCTAGGAGAGCACCAAGAGCTGTTGTTGTTGCTGATATGTAGAGGATTAGAGGCTTTCCTAGGATCAGTGGTATAAGCACTGGAGGTGTGAGAAAATACTCTTTGATTTTGTTAAAGGCCTGATCGTACTTGTCATCCCATCTGGACAATACCCCCTTATGGAGTAGGTGAGAATATGGGATTGACTTGTCTACCAACTAGGCTATGAATCGACAGATTGACTAGAGCCTACATTGTAAGCCTCTGAGTTGTTTCAATGTCTTAGTTGCCTCCATCTCAAGGATTTCCTTTACCTTAGCAGAATCTATTTCAATTCCTCTCATAGACACAATGTATCCCAAAAAATTCCTTGATTGTACGCCAAAGACGCACTTCTTTCAATTCAGGCGGACCTTATATTCCTCAAGTCTATCAAAGATGGCACTCAATCCTACTATGTGGTCCTACCTCTTTCTGGATTTTACCAATATGTCATCGACATAATCTTCCATAGTTTTATGGATCATGTCATGAAAGATTAAGGTCATGGCCCTTTGATATGTTGCTCCAATGTTCTTTAGGCCAAATGGCATCATGTTCCAACAATATGTCCCCCATGGACAAGTAAAAGCCATTTTATGTTGATCTTCTTTGGCTATCATGATTTGGTTATACCCAGAGAATTGATCCAATAGTGAAAGCATCTCATGTCCTATGGTCATATCTACAATCATATCAATGTTGGGAAGTGGGAAGTCAAAGAGGCTTTCACCATTAGATACGTCCTTTATTGTTACTATTTTAGGGTCAAAGAGTGCGACAGTGTGGTTTTCACTCAAAGACTTTGAGATTATTCTCAAGTTTTCACTTTTGCGACTAAAGGATTCAATCATCTCCCCATAGTAAGCTTGTTTGTCTAGAATGATATCAAACCTAGCCTTATGATCTTCGTATGGTACCGTGTTCCATAGTCCCATGAATTCTGAGAGTGCTTCATCATTTTCAAAAGTGTCTAGAATTGGCGGTCCTCGTTAGCTGTAATCAATGAGCTAGGGGTAGACTAGGTTGATTTCATGGGTTTGAATGGTTGACTCAAATGACACGGTACTAATCATGAGGAGAGAAGAACTCTTAAAAAGCATAGGTAAGTTAGTTATGGCATCTTCCTCATCACTACTACCATAGACATCAGTTATGTCAAAGGTGAAGTTGTCTAAAGGCAGACTAGTGGATACGGTTAATTGAAGAGCAGTTGTCATTTGCTGAGGAGTTTTGACCTTCTTAACTGGGGGATTTTAGCCATGTATGGTTATACTCGGAGGGGTACATCCAAGGCCAAGATTTTTCGTTCGCATATTAGGAATGATGGGTACTAGAAGTTTGTTGTCATTTTGTCCAAGCTTTTTGTTTCTGTCATATCCCATGGCGAGCATCATTTGTAAACCTTTACTGCTATCATCTTTAGGTAGATTAGTTGTCAGTCTATTTTCTTGGTATAGGGAATGGGATAGGTCCTCTTCTATTACTTCTCGACTGAGATCTCCCCAACTTTTGAAGCTGGAGGAGCCTACTGTGAAGGTTTGGGATGAGGAAGCATCATTTGATTGTGGTCGTCCTCATGACCTAAGAGATTGTGGTAACTCTCCTAACACAAAAGCATTTTTTGGAATTGTATAGTGTCCAAACCCATTATCTTGGATAATGACCTTGATATCGAAGATGGCAGGGATGGTGGGTGTCTCTATCGCAGAAGTGGAAGCGAGAGTAGCTAGATCAATGTATGGAGTTGAGGGGCCTTGATCATTTTTAGGCACTTGGGGGATTTTGTAATATTTTGCTTCTAAGCTCTTGCAGTAAGAAAAGGGTTTGGGATCCCCATGGATAGTGATCTCTTGGCCTTGGTATGTGAACTTGCCACATTGGTGGAAGGTTGATGCCATTGCTTGCATCCCATGGATCCACGGACTCCCCGAGATAATGTTGTAAGGAAAATCGAGGTCAAGGACCTGACAAGTGGTTTCCATAATTGTTGGCCCTACTTGAACAAGGAGTTGGATAATGCCCTGAGACACTCTTTCTTGATCATCATAAGCCTTGATTGTGATGCCTTTTCCTTTTCAATGGAATCCTTTGAGATTCCCAAATTCTTTATGAGCTTGAGGGAACAAATGTTTAAGCCTACACCTCCATCCACCAAGACTCTCTTGACTTTGTTCTTATGCACTAGGACCTCTAGATGGAGTGCATGATTGTGAGATGGTTGGGTGGGGAAGTCTTCATCGAAGAATGTAAGAAGATTTGGGGTAATGATGTTTTTCGACCATAGCTTGGAATTGTTCAGCATCAAGATCTGCGAGACAGTGGATGAAGCCAATGCTTCTTCAAGGATATTTTTGTGGGTTGATGATATCTTCAGTAACTCCATAATGGAGATCTAAGTTGAGGTTCTTTTCAATTGATCAAGGACATTATATCCACTAGGAACAGATCTCGAGTTGGAAGTGGGTGCTCTAGGAGCTGAGATGACCCTGCGATGGTAATTTTTTTGCCTCTTGTGGTGACTCCACAATCAACTTGGGCTACTTTGATGGTGATAACAGTGTAATATTCATCTAGGGATGTGACGACATGGTCATATACATGATTCACACTTTTGAATGCACCCTTCCCGTTATCATTGTTATTGTTCCCTTTGTTGCTATGATTGGGCATTGGATTCATGTAGATCTTAAGATCTTGATTTCCCACTGGTTGTTCCACATTTATGATTTTATCATCAGTGAGGTCTTGAATTTATTTTTTCAACCTCATACAACTAGCAGTTGTGTGTCCCTTGATTTTTTGGAAATCACAAAGGTGATTTTCATTGTACCATAGCAGTTTCACCAAGGGCTCTTCATAATTTTCATAGGTGGGGATTGTGATGAGTTTTTCTACCACTAGCCCTTTCATGATGGATTCACCTGATTCCCCAAGGGCTATGTACTTCCGTTTAGGGGAGTTTTTGTTTTTTTGGGGTGGCCCCCTTTGATCACTCACATTGTTGATTGTTTGATTGTTTGGTTGTTGAGTCACAATGTTAGCTTGTCGATTGTTCTTATTGTTGTTTTGGGGTTGTTGTTGGGGTGATGGTGTGTTTTGTCGAGGAGCACTAATGACAAATTTGGCATCGACAACACCATCGTTGGTAATGTTTATGTTTTTCACCCATGTGTGAGGTTTGTCATTATAGTTGGTGGATGGGAGATTGTTTTGTTGTTCAAGATATGCGAGTGTCCCTCCTTGTGCAATAAGGGTTTGTTCAATGTTAAGCACCTTGGGGATCAATTGGTCATATGTGGTGATTCCTTGCACCTTGAGGTGAAATGCCAGGGTTCCTTCTAGATTGGAGATGATGGTGCAAACTTGTTGTTCTTCTAGCATGACCCATTTTCTCCTATTGGCCTTGGATCACCATCATTGTAGGAAAGAAGCAAATGATTCATTTTTTCCTTGTTTCAGAGCCGATAGTTCCTCTAGACTAACATGCATACCAATATTGAATGTGTAATTTTTTATGAAAGCATCTACTATCTCTTGGAATTTTTTGATGCCAGGAGGAAGGAGGGAGAACCACTCCATGGCGTGGCCAACCAAACTTCTAGGAAATATCCACATCAAATATATATCATCATATACAACTTCCATGCAATGTACTTCAAATTCCTTGATGTGGTCTTTGGGGTTTCTCGTCCCACAATATTTATCGAATTTGGGGATTTCAAATCCCTTTGGGAATGGTTTCATTGCAATACTCCTATCAAATGGGTAGGGACATAAGTTGGTGGGTGTCTTTCTGGTTTTCCTTGACTGAAGATCAGGCACTTGTTGCAAAAGAAACTTGATTTGTGTTGTTACATCATCTTGCAGATCAGGGGGTGGGATGAAGGTGTTCTATGGTGGTTCATTTGTTGGGGGGATGGGTGGATTAGTTGGTATGTTGGTGGATGGTGTTTGCATGTTTTGTTGTGCCAATTATGCTTGTACTTGTTGTTGTATCAACAATGCTTGTTGTTGGTCCTATTGTTCTTCTGCTAATAATGCCTATTGTTGAGCTTCTTGTTGTTGTTGTACCAACAATGCTTGTTGTTGGGCTACTAATTGGGTTGATTCTTGCTACTCTTGGTATTGCTTCAACGCTTGTTGGTATGCTTGTTGTTGGGTTGCTTGTTGTTGTGTGAGGTATTGTGCTTGTGGCCATGCTTTTGCTTGTTGAGCTTGGTATTGGGCTTGAGCCTGTGCTTGTTCCTGAGCCTGGGCTTGTGCGGCTTGTGAATCCTATGTAGCTTGAGTTGCTTGAGCTACTTGTTGTGATTGTTGTAAAACTTGAGCCACTTGAACTGCTCGTTGTGCAGCTAATTGTGTTTGTGCTTGCTAAGCGGCTAGTTGTGCAACTTGTCAGTTTTGGATTTTTTAGAGTGTCTTTTGATAGGTAGCTTGTTGAGCAGCTTGTAATGCGATGCTATATTGGTTTGACATATTTTTTTTTGGTGGTGGAGGTGGTGGAGGTGGTGGTGGATTTAGAATGGTGTTTGTTGTCGTGATGAGAGGCACTATTGTGTTGATGATTGGGATTTGTGTAGTGGATGGTGCAATTGATCTGTTTGGTCCTTGAGAGACCATGTTTTGAGGTATTTGGGGAATGTTTGATGATGTGGTGGTTGCTTTTGTTATTGGGATGGTTGTCATTTTTTGTTGCAATATCGATGGCAAGATCGGAGGATTCAATATGATGCTTTGATTGATGATTGGGGGATTGTTTTGAATGAGAGGCAACAACAGTGGTAACCCCAAACTGAGAGTTGATGTTGATGTTGGTGGAAAGGGTGGAAGTGGTGGAGAAGTGAGTGGCATACTTCCTTGGGGAAATGATGAAGATGAAGGGTCAAAGATTCCCCTTGGTTCAAATAAGTCCCCTTCTCCTTGCGAGGTCATAGGGAGAGAGGTTTGAGGTGTTGCGTGAAATGATGATGATGGGTCATTAGGATCATGAAAGGTGAGGGGGGCATATGGGTGTAATGGATTTTGGGGTACAGGTTTCCCCAAGATAGTGTTTGCATCCAAATCTTGATTACTCACAAGGGGGTTTGTTTGTAGTGCATTAAGAAATGTACTCCCTTTGTTAACAATAGGTTGAGTTGGAGCAATGGATGATGTAATTTGGGGAATGGGTTGGGTGATGCTTTGGAATGGAGGTGTGGATGAGATTGGAAGCATGGTTCAAATTGGGTCATGACCCCAAGAGGTTGTTCCATAATGGTGCTCACATTGTAATCAGAAGGGAGTTTGGCCCCTTGTTTTTCTAATTCAAGCATATATTGTGAGGGATGGAGCTTCATCATGATGTTGACAATTCTATGATTTTTGATATTTTGGACCATTTTGGTGATCTCGTCTTGTGCCATCTCGAAGGAATTATTGGTGATATCCTCTACTTGACCTTCTCTTGTGCATTTTGTGATGATGAAGGAAGATTAGTGAGGGGATTGCTTGATCCAACGAGATTCATTTTGGAATTGGTTTGGCTTAGGTCACTTGAAGTTGATGTTTCTTTGTTGGTCTCCATGTTCTTCTTGTGTTGCGATCTTGTTTGAACCATAAAATGAGGCTCAAAAGAGAATATTTAGGATGATCAAGGATCAAAGGTGTGATGGTGAAATGTGTGAAAGGTGGATGATATGGATGATTAAAATCTTAGAGGATCTTGAGGGGGATGCTAGACTTTTGGGACTTTTTTGGATTCTGATTTTGGATTCTTTGATTTTTTTTTATCTTGGTTTCTTGGATTTTGACCTTGAATTGGTTTTGGATTGTTTTGATTTTAGATAATGAACAAATAGATCCCAAGATGTTGGATGTTATCTATGGGATAGACTTTCTCATAAGATGATAATTCGACTAAGTGTAGGGAGAAGGATGAATCTACCCACACCTAACCAAACAAGATGATTTGATGACAATTTAACTAAGCATATGGAGAAGGATAAAATCTACACATACTTATTCAAACCAAATTTTTTGATGTTTTGATTCAAGGATTTTCATTCATGGATTTTCCAAAAAGTCTAGCATAAAGGATGGTTTCAAGATTTTCAAGAGTTGTTGGTGAGATGATTTTGATTTGATGTTTGAAAGATATATGAAGGTTGACTTTGATCCTATGTGTATCTAAAAAAGGATTTTGTTTACAAGACCTCAGTTTTGAAGAACACACTTTACTATAAACAAGATGCTCAAATTGTTGAAAAAGTCTTGGGTTTTGACAATAATAAAATGAGTACAAATTGGGATTGTTTCTTGAAGCTCTTCTATAAAAGTTGAAAAGCAATCTTTGTCTGAATTCGTAGAGCATTGAGAGACGCTTTTGATGATATTTTGGACTAAAATTTTTTGACTTTGGTTTCCAGATTTTGATCTTGCGTGAAAGCATTTGAGACACATGTGTGGGGTTCAATTGTTTTTAGCTTTGCTTAGTGACTTCTTTTTACCACAAACAATTCTTGATTAGGTTTTTGAGCTAGATGTCTAACGTCTTAACTTCTTCTCATCCCACAAATTACATTATGTGGAACTTCAATGAAATTAAGGAAAAAGTTACCTATTGTTGACTTTAGCAAGAAAATTGAGATATAAATCCAAATGTTCAAAAACCTCTAAGGATAGAATCCTCAGGGAAAGCAATAACACTTGAATTTTTTCAAAGATATTTGCTTCTTAAGGGTTTGAAATTTGATGACAATGTTGAATGTTTGTTTTCCCAATGTTTTTTGATCAAGCAAAGTGTTTTGTTTCCAAGAAAATGTACAACCCTATGGATATGATAGACTGTATTTGTTGAATCCCCACTTGGACAAGTCTAGCTACACCTACTTTTAGTGAATGGTTAGATGTTTGACCACACAGGCTCCCCCTTATAGTGCACTCGTTTCTTGGGTCATCCAAGCATCAATACCCATGAATCTCCCATGGCATATTTTCCATTTCTACTAAAAGCCGTAAAAGTGTGGGGCAGCTTTAGAGCGACCGTTCTTGCACCAACAAATAGATCAAGGATTTTGGCCTTTTCTAAACAAGGGTTTTTAATGCAGGCATTTCATTCATGGTGGACCATCCATGCAGTGAGAGACCATTGCTGCCCTTCTCGTCGGAATAATCCTTGTGATACTTGCCTTTCCTAAAGTACCCACACTTATATACCGGTTGGAAGTTGTTTGGTTTTAGCGTGTTACCAATCGGGTCGTTCCCTTGGGTGATTACTTTTTCCCACAAGGTGGGCCCTCTAAGATAAAAAAAAAGTGAGCAAACATATTCGTATTTCGATCAATCTTTGTTGAGAAACAAAGAGAGAACACACACAATATGTTCCACTCACACTTATAAGATTTGTTCAATTTTTAATCCCAAATGAAATGTGGAGGAAATCTCTTACACAACTTAAGATCACCAAAAATCCTTTTGATTCTCAAGATCATCGTGAGACACAGGATCATCGTGAGGCATGAGAGAAGTGTATACATCTTTTTGATGGTATTATTTTGGGTAAGTGATTACAAAACAAAGAAGCACATGTTCATTTTATCCTTTCAAAGCAAGAGTGGCTTCTTTTTAAGCACCAAAAGAAATGTGAGATTTTGATTGTTTAATTGTTAACCTTAAACAAAATCTAGTAGATTTGCCTAAAGTTATTTTTAACCTTTTGTCTTGTTCATTTTAAACCCAAATTGAAACTTAGTGAGTCCTAAAATCTTGAAGAGGTAAAACCCTTAAATTTGGAATTATAATTGCTTCCAAAAGTGTCTAAAGACAATTGATACAAATAACGTTATATTTCAAACTTCCTTTTTTGCTCCTTCCTTGCTCCTATCTAAAGAACTGATTAATTCAAGAAAACAGAGGTAGAAAACTAGTTAGTAACTCCAAATGATCAAAAGCAAAAGAAGAACATGTTGAAAAAATTGAATTTTGACTTTTTACTCCACCCTCATGGCACAACCCACATATGCGGCATTGTTTGAAGAAATCAGGGGCATTGTATAGCGTTGCTAGGTCTGCAAGCTCGATGCTCTACAACAGAATAGAGAGCACGATGGCAGCACAATTTTGCTTAGCAACATAGTTTGAAGTTTGAAAATCCTAGCGCCTGAGAATTGAACTAACGTTGCAATTTGAATATTTGAATTTCTAGGTGGGAAGGTTACAACGACGGAGTTTGGAGTTTGAAGCCGGCCATTGTATGGCACCACAAATCGATAGCAACACAGCTTCCTATAGATAGACACCAAAAAACAAAAAAAGCACAGAATTTTGTTAAAAAACATGATTAGAATTTGAGATTTTCCCTCCTTCTAGTGTCAAATGTAGAACCCCAATCCTATACCTACACAAACACAACAAACAAACACATCATTAGATCAAATGCAAGTGAGAATCAAGATTCCCCATGAAATTCATTTGCAAAGCTCAAATAGGAAAGAAAATGAAGGAAATGAACCAAGAAAGCAATGAAATCCTATTTTAAGATGCAAACTCTCAATCCCATGGGGGAATTGGTGCCAATTTGATGTGGAAATTGGCCCTTTTCCAACTCCTATGCAATCTTGTGATGATTTGATGAAGATTAATCCACTTGATGATTGATTCAATTGAGCTCCATGAAGAAACCTGCAATAACCTAGTTATAAACTTGATAAAATGGATGAAAATGGATATTCTTGAGGATGAAATTGAGTATAGTAGACTTGCTCAAATTGTGGATGATCAAAACAAAGGATGAGCCTCTTATTTATAAAAATACAAGATAGAGGAATGATCAAGATGGAGTAATGTAGGATCATTCAACATCCCATGGGCAAGTGCCACTTGTCAAGATGTGAATGGAGGAAGCTTGAGCACATTTTGATGAATGTGCACAATAAATGTTATTAGGTGGAATTTCAAATTTGTGAAATGACATGTTGGAGGGAGAAAAGAATGACTTAAATGCCACTTGGGTCAATGCACAAGGACATGTAAGAGGTCCAATGAATGTCTTGTTTGAAGGACAAATCCACTTGGAGGGATTTTCAAACTTGGAGGAATATTTCCCTAAAGATGCCAAGTTGAAAGAAAATAGGGATTTAATAAATCAATTAAGTGTATTTTCATGTGCAAGTGGAAAAATCTAGAGGAATTGGATGATTAGGATTAAATTAATCAGGATTTGATTAATTTAATGAGGGATTAGTTGATGTGACAATTTGATTTATATTTTTGGGTTGATTTAAATTAAAGTTGAGAAGAATGTGATTTAGATTTAATTAAATAAAGATTTTATTTATTTAATCAGAGATGATGATGTTAGATTAAATTAAACAAGGTTTAATTTATTTAATTTAATAAGATGACTTTAGAGATTTAATCAAATAAAATGGATTATTTAATTAAATAGAGACTAGAGAATTAATTAAATAACGTTGATTTATTTAATTAACAAGAGAGAATGACTTAATCAGATAAATGATGATTTATTTAATTAAGGGATGAAGAGTGATGATTAGCTAAGAAGATGATTTAGGACGAAATGATGTTAGTAATCAGGATCAAGTGTGATCAGTACATTTTTCGTGTCTACATAAAGCATTCCTAAGTTTAGCTAAAGTGTGTGAGAATAAATTAGACTAATAATCAATTAAAGATTAATTAATTATTAGCTAATGCAAGATAACTCTAACAGGTTTAACTCTTGGCTCAAAATCTCAGGCCTCTGGTAATGTTATAAGTTTATTTGCAAGAAGTTCTTTTAATGCTGATTCAAGTGATTGTCCCAAAGGTGTAATTATTTTGCACTATGGTGGTGGAGCTGGTTTAGATTCACTATTATTTTGATTGCTATTTTTATTGTTTTTGGGTGCAACACCTGATAAATTAAACACTAGTTTTACATTATGTGTATCAGTTGCACCATCATTACCAACAATTTTGTTTCTTGTCCAAAATTTAGATTTTTCATTGTTGTTATGATGATTGGAAGAGTTAGCCAAGTTTGTTCCTTCGTTATAGATTTTTAATACTCCTATTTTAACTAAAGCTTCCTCAATCTTAAATCTATTTTCAATCATCTTTTCAAAGTTGGGTGGACACTGTAATTGGAGTCTATAACTCATCTAACTGTTAAGATTGTCAATGAAGATTTCCATCTTTTCTTTCTCTGGTATAGGATGAGAATATCTAGCAAATAATTGTCTCCATCTTTGTAAGAATGTAAGAAATGACTCACTATTTTTCTATTTTGTGTTACAAAGATCCTTCATGGTTATTTCATGTTGAATGTTGTATGAATATTGGGTGATAAACTTATTTACTAGCTCTTCAAATGATCTAATACCTAGTGGGATTTTTGAAAACCATTCCATGCATTTCCCACCCAAACTTCTTGGAAACAATCTCATTAGATAGTCTCTTCATGTGCAAATTCCAAACTCATAGTGCAAAATTCTCTTACATGATCTTGAGGATCAATTTTGCCATTGTATTTGTCATATTTTGGAAGATCACAATTTGGTGGAAAAGGTATCATGTTCAAAATTTTCTCAAATGGATTTAAGGACAGATGTCTTGCAGCAAATATCTCTTGGTTGTTCCCCTTTGCATGTCTTGGCTTTGTTGTTGAATATTTTGCATTTGTTGAGTTAAAGCATTCATTGGATTTGTGGTTCGTGAATCAAAATTTGTTTTCTTGGGAGCTCCTTTCAAATGGTTTACATCAACATCATTGGGTAGTTTCACACCTTGGTTGGACAACATCAAAAAGTATTTCTCTCCATCCTTTTCTAGAATTTTCTCCATGAACTTGTGAAATTTAGGGTCTTGTTGAGCTTGTTGAATGTCCTCATCAGTTATCTCATCTATTTCAAGTTGGTAAAATTTTTGAAAGGGATTTTAATCTCCTTCTTCCATGATGGTTTTATTTTCTATTTCCTTCTCTTTGAGTTTTTATTTTTGGGCTCTTGTTAAAACGGGCATGCAAATGATAAAGTTTTTACTATACTTTGATCTTTTTTTTGGGAGTGCCAATGAAATACCTAAGTCAAATAGGATAATGGATCCTATTGATGAGACTAAGGTATAAATATGGTGTACAATGTTTGTTTCATGATGAAGGATGATAGATCCTGATGGTGAAACTCAGCTAACAATCAGAGATAAGATTGATGATTTGGGCACTTTAAGTTGCTTGATCTAAGTTTAGTTAAAGGAATTTCACTTGCAAAAGCCAGTTTCTTCAAGTTTAAACCAATGTTGTAATGATGAATGATCTGTGCTCTGAAAAAGGATCCCTAAATGTGATTCTAGTGATTAGACAAAAGGTCAATTTATGTCTTTGTTTGGGTATCAGGTGAATGCGACAAAATAGGGAGTATATGCACTGAAAGATGGGGTAAATGCACTAAAATAGAGCCTATATGCACTAGACTGTCACTTAAATGTGCTAGAATAGGGAGCTGATGTGTTGAAAAATGAAGCAAATGTGCCAAAACTGAAAGTGTATGCACTGAAAGATGTGGAAAATGCACTACAACATGAAGCTTGTGCACTAAAAGATGGGACAAATGCACCAGAACAGAAAGATTATGTGCTAAACTGGAAATGTCACCATTTTTAAAAGTTTGTCTAGTTTTCTTGTTTTTGAATTAGTAAATTGAGTGTTTTTAATTGAAATGAAAGAGTAGGTAAATGCACTGAAACAGCAAGTAGATGTGCTATAACAGATCTTGTATGCGTTGAAATTCACCACCTATCATTGAAACAAGTTATGGATGCACTACATCGAAATTCATGAGAAAACTTGTTCACGAAAACTTGCCAAAAAATGTTAAAAACGGGGTTAGGCCCCATGGTGGGCACCAATTTATGTGTGTATATAAAATGTATCATGAATAAGCAAATCAAAACTTATACAACACACCAATAAATCATTATATCAAGGAATTCAAACAACAATCAAATTGAAACAAATAATTCCCTAATGGCATCTCATTGTCCTCTATCTCCAAGGATTCTTTAAGTCATTTTTCTCTTAGATTGTTTGTGCACATGACTTTCCAAATGACAACATGAAGAATGAGAGATGTTAGAAATGCAAGAGATGTTTCCTACATTACATGATTGCTAAACTAGTTGTAAATGATATGCTAAGATAATGGTGATGCTATGATGTTGCTATATGAAAATGATATGATTAAACTACTGTAATTCAGATGTTGCTAATGGAAATGCCATTATTAAACTACTTAATGCTAAAATGAAAATACTAGAATGATAATGCTAAGATGATAATGTTAATGAAAATTCTATAGAGTGTAATTATGCTCAACTCTCTATAGATGCTTTTTGCTGTAAATGAGGGTCTAATTATAGATTTTCCAAGGAATGATCCTAGGTGGCATAAATCAACGGTCTGGATTTAATTTGGAGAATGGACGGTTGAAGACAAAGAGGTTAGAGAGAAGAGGGGAGTGTGTTCCCTTTAAAAGAACAAACTGCCAAGTGTGAAGAGGAATAAAATGGAGATGAAGACCAAGTGTCCCAAATTTGTTAGAATTTGTTGAGGACAAATGCCAAATTAAATATTAGAAATATTTAATTTCTTGAGACACATGATGAGTTGGAAGGTGGGAAGAAGTTAGTAGAAATATGCTTAAATTCGAATTTAAAATTCAAATTTAATGAGAGGAGGTTAATCAAATTAAAAAAACTAATTAAATTTGTTCATTTAATTAAGATATGAAGAAAATGATTTAGAATAGGATGAATTAAAGAAAATGAACTATATAAATAAATTTTTCAATTTATTTATAAGTAGAAGAATTAAAGATATTATTAATTAAATAACTAGTATTTAATTAATTCCTCCAAACCAAATTTGAGTGTATACACTCCCTTTATTATCGACATGTCTCAACTGCTTAAATAATGTGCAATAGATGTTTGTGGAGGGTAAAACAACTTACTTTTACTGGGCAAGTGGTCTATAAGTTTATTTTGAAACATAAAGTTTTTCTCTAGCTCTTTAATCTTTTTGTATGATTTGGTGATTATTAATAATAATAATAAATTCATTCATATTAATCATATAATACTATTATCATATTAGAAAATTTTAAAGTTAATAGGATGACACTGTATATATTTTACATTTAACTTAGTTTAAAAGTCAAACAATAATTAAAGATAACAATAATAATAATTTATAAGATTCTATTTTTGTAAATTATTTGTAATGTTTTTTTTCAAATCAAAATTAACGTTTAAAGAAAGATATATCTCAGCATTAATTATATAGATTCTAATTGTTCTCCATATGCAACAACAGCGATTCTTCATATGGCAATACTAAACCTTATTTGTTAGGTTGGCAAATAGAAAGGAATTTCTATTTACCAATTGTTCTACAATTCCCCATATGCAGTGACAATAGTTATTGTTCATATGGAAATGCTCACCCTTATTTCTTACGTAGTGTTGGTTTTCAAGTCACTTTTCTAGTTTCCCTTTACCTATCTATTTATGAAATACTTGAATAATGGGAAACTACATCTATTTTCCTTGATATTTTGGTGATAGTTTGAATGGGTTTTCCATACTTAATTATTGAACGTATTTCCTATACAACCTTTGGGGTGTGCCTCCTAAAAACATTAAAACCTCATGAATTATATATTATGTTGTGCAAAGGATTGGAACTATGCAAGATATTGTACCCAAAGCAATTTCTCCTGTTATTACACCACTCTTGATTGTTCCCAAAATAGTAAACAGAATTGAAGCAAAAATGATTTGCAAAAGAGCAGTGCTACTTGATGCTTGAGTTTGGGTTTTTAATATTCTATATACCACAAAGTAAAAATTGTATCTCTTAATGATATTAGAGCTTTGGAAATGTAAATAGATAAAATTATATTCCAATAACACAAGATATTACATAATAGTCACCAGTATATGAGATGCTACATTAGATTCTCATCAATTGAAAATAATAGTGCCAACTTGAAGCTTGAACTTCTACAATAGACATATGAGATTGACTATATTTTTATATAAGTCAATTAATTTTATTTATAAACATGACTTGGAATACAATATAGAGATAAGGAGAGAAAAATAGAGAGTAGAGATGGAGAGGGAGAGAGAGAGAGGAGAGAGAGAGAGATAAGTGAGAGCAGAAAACATAGATATAGAGATATATACATGTTTGAGAGAGGTTGGAGAGGCAAAGATAGATAAGGGAATATGGAGGGAGAAAGAGAGGAGACATGGGAGAGATAGAAAGAGGGAGGGCGAGAAAAGGAGAGTAGATAGGTAGAGGAGGGAGAGAGGAGAAGATGGAAGAGGGAGGATATATGTAGAGAGGGAGGAGAGGTTGCTGAGGGAGAGGAGGGAGCCGATAGATGTAGAGGGAGTAGAAGATGGAGGGAGAGATGGAGGAATAAGATAGAGAGAGGGAGAGATGGATGGGTAGAGAGAGGGAGATATTTTAGAGATGGAGCAAGATGAATATAGACCTCAGAGAGATGAATATAGAGCAATAGAGGTAGAGATGAATATAGAGCAACAAAGGAAGAGTGAGGCAAATAGATACATGTAGAGATGAATATAGAATGAGAGAGGAAGAGGGAGAAAAATAGATAGAGATATAGAGAGAGATAGAGGGAGATATAAAGATAGAGAGAGATAATGAGATACAGAGGGATAGATAGAGAGTGATAAATGGAGAGGAAGAGATATAGAGATAAGGAGGAATAGGGAGAGATCGAGATAGAGATATGGTGAGATAGAAAGATATGTATTACTTAGGGAGATATAGAGAGAGGGAGAGATAAAGAGGAGAAAAAATAGAGAGAAGTAGAGAAAGACAAATAGAGATGGAAAAGGGGGGAGAGAGGAGAGAGGAGGCTGAGATATAAAAGATAGATAGGGGAATAGAGAGGGAGCAAGAGAGGGAGATATGGGGAGAGATAAGGAAAGGGGGGGAGAGAAAGGGAGAGAGATAGGTAGAGGAGGGAGAGAGAGAGAGAGAGAGAGACGATGGGAAAGAGGGAGATATATGTACTTTCTATGTTATAAGAACTTTAATACCAAGTACTTGATTACACATCATATGCTCCTCTTACACTAAGTTAAATTTTCATAAAACACTTATATCATTTATTAGCGTTGTTATGTGTTTTAGGCATTTCAAGCAAATATCAAATAGAAAAGCAGAGGAACAAAAGCTTCAAGCTTTGGAATATAATACATGTACATAATCCCACAAAATGCATTCTTAAGTCACTTATACATTGTACTAAATGCCAAGGACGCTGCTTTGGGCCCACTGCAAAAAATCAAATCTTAACTAGAAAATGTTTGACAAGCCTACCATTGAGCCATGCAAAAGAGAAAAATTGTATTATACTCTGGAAGATGATTTATATCTACTATAATACTTCAAGATTGTCATATAATTGCAAAATTCAAGATGAATGATATAGATATGTTCTCCCAAGCTGTAGATTAAGTTATGAATTCACACAATTTGATCTATTTCCTAGCATTTGTGATTTGGAAAGTTTAAAAACCCAATTTATGTAAACCTTTTCGCATAATATAGTGAATGATGATGACACTCTTATTGTATATGCTAATATAATCCAATGACAATACAATGAATGATGATGACACTCTTATTGTATATAATGCAACTAAAGAAAATATTATAACAAAAACACAAATATAAATATTACTGTCATTTCGGATTCCTACAATCGATATCTCTCGACATTTTCTATATAGACTATGTAATAGAAAAAGATATATAAACTGCTCTATCTTATTGCATAGCATATATAAATAACATCAAGTTATATTATTTTCAAGGAGGTAATTTTTTTATTACTTTGTTTTTTAATTATTTTTAAAATTACATTAAATTAAATAATCTAATATTATCTAAACATCTATGTATTAAAAAAATTATTATCTAAACATCAAATAATACAAATTTTATAAAATTTCGATAATACTTATTATTATATTTATTTAATAATTTTCACCCTCACTATCCCAATAATATTATATATATTTAATAATGTGACTATTTTTAACATAATATTATAATATTTACCTATTATATATTTAGTATTTATATACACTATACATTATTAAATATAAATATAATTTAATTTCTTAGAGATATTATTAATTAATATATTATAAGTTTAATATTTATCTATATTTATTTTTTAAATCTAAAATATATTTATTAAAAATGATTAAAATGTTAAATATATATTAGAAGTTTAATATTTGTCTATATTGATTTTTAAAATACATATTATATCTATTGAAACATATATATTATATTTATTAAAAAACATTCAATTTATATTTATTATTACATATTTTACAAAATATGATGCATATTATTAAATATAAATATTATTTATTTATTTTTGGATTCCTACAATTGATATCTCTCAACGTTTTCTATATAGACTATGTAAAAGGATAGATATGCTAGTATAAATGCAAGAGTATTATTTTGACTAAAATTTAAATATAGTAGCAAAATAAAATTTTAAAACAAAAAAACACATAATTTAAAGACTTCTTTGAATTATTTTATCAAAATTTAAATCTATACAAAAAAATAAAAACATAAATCTAAGTCAAAAATAAATATAATTCAATACTACAATTACTAAAGCTTTTCTACCATTTGTCATACCAAAATAAAATTGTTTAAAACTAGCAATTGCATCTTAGGGTGCAATGGGTACGCCGAAGAGGTGTGGAATGTCAATGGAAAAGTTTTGTTTTTTTTTCATACATTCATGTAGTACATGAGGTCAGTTGGTAGGTTATTTATGAAATGATGTTTGTGCAACAAAGGTCTAAATGGACCAATGAGTTTCAAATCATCTATGCATCCACTTACTAAATTTAGACATGATTAAAACAAAAACCTTTAAATTAGGATGATAATCAATTTCCATTACCAATAGACTCATGTTATGTAATAGAGAGAGAGGGAGAGAGGTAGAGAGATATAGACAAGGAAGAGAGGGAGAGAGAGAGAACTATTCCATTTATAATGAAAATAATTAACTCTTAGATAGTTATGGTCTTAAATATTTATGAAAATTATAAAGTCATTTTACAATAAAATGAGTTATATTTTAAAATTGACCTTTGTCTTTTGATAAAAAGAATTTATGAAAAGAACTAATATTTTTTTATTAAAATACTTTATTATAAAATTTGAGCCTCATTACTGGTAGCTTTATTTTCATCCATTAATTTTTTGAGTTTAATTGGCGAAACAACTCCATTTAGTAGGAAATGATCGAGGTTATGAATGCAATTTTTTGTGAGTATCGAAGATTTCCTTCTGTCTATCAATAGAATCTCAATTCTGCACAGTAGAAGGTGGATTGTTATCAAATATTATAGTTGGACAATGCTCTGATAGTGTATAGTGTATGCAAAATGTGGAAGCATAGACAAGATGTGAAGTGTTTGACTGGATGTGTCAAAGAAATGTGATCTCATGGGATGCTATGTTTGCAGGTTGTGCATAAAATTTGTTTGTTGAAAAAGAGTTAGAAAATCTCAAGCAAATGCGATTGGCAGGTGTAAATCCATACTCGTGAAACCTTTGCCGACATCCTCACAGCATATGCCAAAATGGGAGCTTTGGAACAGGGTGTAAACATCCATCCCAAGATAAACAATAGAGGAATTTTGTCACATGTTGTAGCTGCAACTGTTTTGGTAGACATGTAGGCAAAATGTGTAAGCATTGACAAGACATGTAAATTGTTTGACAGAATTCCATGATTGCAAGATATACAAAATTGTGGAAGCATAGAAGGCCTCAAAGAGCAGTGTTCTCACGGAATGCCTTGATTGTTGGATATTCACAAAGTGGATTTGTTGAAATGGCTTTAGAAACTGTCAATTGGATGCAACTGGCAGGTGCAAAGCTAGACTGGAACGGTTGACAAGACTAAGGAATATCTGGTATGAAGGGACAGGAACCAATGAATTTTGAAAGAGATTGAGTGAAGACAGGGAAGTTTGGAATAAAATCAAAACAAAACACGCCATATTAACCCTAATCTTAATTATGAATGAAAAGGTCTGCCGAAAAGCATCGCCGGCCAGATCTTTTGCGTGAATCTTGTTTGCTTCAGTCCATTCTTGTAACAGAGTACGTGCATAATGAGGATAAATTGTAGCTTAACTAGTAACTTTTGTTTTGTTGAGCTCTAGCACTGCACCAACAAAGAGAAATCCACACTTCCGACCACCGTGTCTTTAGGGTGAAGGGGCCACAAAAGAAGCAGGAAACAAATTCAAGTTGATGCAAGAAAATTAAGGCGTAAAAATAAAATGAAAAAATTTGTACTCAAGTACTAAGTATCAGTTGAAATGCAAGATAAAATTTAATGTCAAGTCACTCTGCAATTGGGACACACCAGGGCACAACAAGATTCAATATTGAACTCAAAACTTTCATGAAAGAATTTGCCAAATACAAGTTTTTATAGCAAGGGAGACCTAATATTTCCCGTGTTTATAGTAGGGGAGACCTAATATTTCCCGTGTTTCACCTATATTTAGCAACTTACTATCCATAAAGGTCTATACTACCTAAATCCTTGCTAAAAATTGTGATCGTCTTGCATCCCGTAAGCAGCGCTGCACTGTTGAGAATTGTGTCTCAACCTTGCAAGCTTTTTCCATAAAATTCTAGAATTTGTTTGTGGTAATTCTCCACATGTTTATGTGTTGGAAAAAGGTGTATGAGTTGTTAAAAAATGTGCCTTGTCCTTAGTAGAATATAGGAGGGCTATTTTTAGAGTATAAACAACTCATTGTATAACTTTTATGGGGGTCTAAACTAGAGGACAAAATTATGGACGAAAATGCTATTTTAACTTGGTTGTTTTTCCATCTTGGAGTTACAAATGACAAGTGGGTAACATGTGGCATGGTTGTTTTTCCCATGGTTTTGGCCCATGGTTTTGTAAAACCACAAATGGTTTCCAGGTTGTAAATCACTATAAAAGGAGGGCTTGGGGAGGTGTTTGAATCATCGAGTTCAGTTTGCAAGACTGGGTGCTAGAAGGAGTCTCTCTCCGAGTTCGAGTTCGAGTTGTGGTGATGCGCTCCTGTAAGAACTTGCATTGCAAGTGTATTGTAATCTTCTTGATTTGATAATACATTGTGCGGGTTTTGGAGGGTGGGGTTTTTCTCTCGGAAGGGTTTCCCCACGGTAATTACTGTGTTATGTGTTTATTGTGATATTTCATTTATGCATGTTTATTTGTCCATTGAAATCTCTGTAATAGTTAGTTGAATTTGCATAATCATCCTCTCAAGATTAGCGTAGGAAGTGATTCCGCGCACCTTTGCTTCCTTACAAGTGGTATCAGAGCCTGGCCAGTTTTGGTTCTATTTGTTGGGTACAGGGTTTTTTGAGCTAATCAAGGTTTGAGTGGGAGCTTGTGTAGAGGTTTTCATTTCTGTATTGCAGGATTGCAAAGATGGCAAGCATATCGGGGAGGATTGATGTAGAAAAGTTTTCTGGCACAAACTTTGAGATGTGGAAGCTGAAGATGGAAGATCTGTTAATTGATCGAGATCTATGGGATGCGGTGGATGAGAATACGCTGAGGCCCACAGATCCAACTTTAGCTACACAATATGATGTGACTGATAGAAAAGCTAAAGGTCTCATCAGATTGTGTCTTGCAGATTCAATTCTGATTAATGTCCATGAAGAATCTACTGCAAAGAAGCTTTGGAAGAAGCTAAGTGAGATCTACCAAGCAAAATCACTTGTGAATAAGATTTTCTTGAGGAAGAAGTTGTATTCCTTGAGAATGGAAGAAGGTGGACGAATTTTGAGCATCTTGAAACATTCAATATGTTGGTGACTCAGTTGACCTCAGTTGGGGTTAAGATGGATGAAGAAGAAAGGTGCCAAACTTTGTTGTGTTCGTTGCCAGACTCATGGGACAGCCTTGTCATGGCCATAGGGAGCACTTCAGTTGTCTTGAAGATGGAGGACGTTGTTGGTTCTCTACTTTCTGAGGAGATGAGAAGGAAGGTCTCTCTGAATGCCAAAGAGGCTTTGAGTGTTGAGGAAGACCAAAAGAAAGAGGCAAGAACGAAAAGCAGCATGGCCGTTCTAAGTCCAAGAATAAGGGGAGATCAAAATCTCCTGGTAAGTCCAAGGCAATCTGCTGGAATTGTGGCAAACCTGGACACTTCTGAAAGGACTGCAAAGAGGAGAAGAAGAAGAAGAAGAAGAAGCAAGATTCTGATTCTGAGTCTGAGAAGGAAGATGGAGATGCTTTCATCCAGCCTTGGCCACTCATGCAGGTGACAATGCATGGTTGATAGACTCAGGTGCATCTTTCCACATGACTCCTAATAGAAACTGGTTTAGTAAGTATGAAAATTTTGATGGTGGTAAGGTGTATTTGGGTGATAACTCTGTTCTTGATATTGTTGGTCGTGGAACTATTCGTGTGAAATTTTCTGATGGTAGAATTAGAAGATTTGATGGTGTCTTGCATATCCTGGAACTAGCAAGAAATTTGTTATCTGTTAGCAAACTAATAGATGCGGGTGTGCTTGTACAGTTTTCTGAAGCAGGTGTGAAAATGGTGAGAGGTGCTATGGTAATAGCAAGAGGAAGCAGATTGGGTACATTGTACCAGCTTGATGCATGCACGGTTGAGTGCAATAGTACTTCTGATAAGATTGTGAAAATGACTACTTTGTTGGAGAAGGAGAGGGTTTCTCTTTCAATAGATGGTCGTGGTTTTTGGGTACCCAAGGGTGCTCTATCTACCGAATCAAAGTTACCTGCAGAGAAGACCATGTTATGGCACCAAAGACTCGGCCACATAGGTGAGAAGGGTCTACGGACCTTGAAAAATAAAAACCTTGTTGATGGGTTGAATGACTGCAATCTTGAGTTTGATTTTTGTGAGCATTGTATCTATGGTAAACAAAATCGTATTCAGTTTTACTTGAGTTCTCATAAGTCTTCATGTATTTTGGATCTTATCCATTTAGATGTATTTGGTCCAGTTGATGTTTCTTCTATTGGTAGATCAGTTTATTATGTTTCTTTCATTGATGATTTCAGTAGAAGAACATGGGTTTATTTTCTTAGGAGTAAAGCTAAAGTTTTCAGTCGTTTCAAAGAATTTAAAGCAATGGTTGAGTTGCAGACTGGAAAGAAGATAAAGTGTTTGAGAACTGATAATGGTGGTGAATATTGCTCTAATGATTTTGACACATTTTGTAAAGATTGTGGTATTAAAAGAGAGAAGACGACTCCGTATTCTCCACAGCAGAATGGAGTTGCAGAAAGAATGAACAGGACCTTGATGGAGAAGGCTAGGAGTATGCTGAGTGGAGCTGGACTAGAACAAAAGTTCTGGGCTGAAGCTGTTGCCACTGCCTACTACCTGATAAACAGGTCTCCTACATCAGCTCTTGTTGATAAGACGCCAATGGAAGCGTGGTCGGGCCACAAGCCTTCACTTAGACATCTGAGAGTGTTTGGTTGTGAGGCATATGCTCATGTGCCAAAGGAGAAGTGGACAAAATTGGACAACAAAGTTGTCAAATGTATCTTCATCGGATATAGTTATGGTGTGAAAGGATACAAGCTTTGGGATCCTGTTGCACAAAAGGTATTTTATTCCAGAAGTGTTATTTTTAGAGAAACTAAGCCTTCTTTTTATAGTGCAGCCAGAATAGATGGAAGAAAAGAAAGATGTGATTCAACTGCCTGCTACACCTGAGAAAGTTGAATCGAGGCCCTTAGAAAGACAAGATGTTGAGGAGAGCTCTACGAGTTCTGAATCATCAGAGGAAGAGGGAGAACCTGAACCTGAACCAGATCTTGTTCGAAGGTCTAGTAGACAGAGGAAAGCACCAGAAAGGTATGGATATTCTCCTGATGATTGGAGGTGTATATTTGCTTTGAATGCTAATATTGATGAACCGAGAGGCTCTTGGTATGAATGATTCAGAGTCCTGAAAAATAGCCATGGAAGAAGAGATGGCAGCTCTTAAGAAGAATGACACATGGGACCTTGTACCATTGCCTGAAGGACGGAAGCCTGTTGGTTGTAAATGGGTGTTCAAAAGGAAGATGGGTTCAAATGGAAGCATTGAGAAGTATAAAGCACGTTTGGTTGCAAAAGGTTACTCCCAGGTTGCAGGAGTTGATTATGGTGAAATTTTTTCTCCTGTAGCAAAAATGACATCCATTCGATTTTTACTTTCTATTGCAGCTGCTTATGATCTAGAGGTTGAGCAGATGGATGTGAAAACAACTTTCCTTCATGGAGATTTGGAGGAAGAAATTTATATGACACAGCCAGAGCACTTTGTGGTGAAAGGTAAAAGTCATTTGGTCTGTAAGTTGAAGAAATCCTTGTATGGTTTAAAACAAAGTCCTAGGATGTGGTACCAGAAGTTTGATACATATGTTTTGAGTTTGGGATTTGTGTGATCTAAATCTGATCACTATATATATTACAAGTCTGATGGTGATTATTTCCTTGGTTATTGCCTTGTATGTCGATGACATGTTGTTTATTGGCAAAGGAAAAGGTTTGATTGCAGAATTAAAATCTCAGCTCTCAGCAAAGTTTGAAATGAAAGATCTTGGTACAGCAAGGCATATTCTGGGAATGGAGATTATAAGAGATAGGAAAAATAGAAAGCTTTGGCTAGGCCAGAGTAAGTATGTTGGTACTATTCTGAGAAGATTCAATATGTAGGATTCCAGACCATTGAGTGTTCCTGTTACTATGGGAACAAAGCTTTCTAGCTCACAGTGTCCTACATCCCCATTGGAGATGGAAGAGATGAGTCGAGTACCATATCAGAGTGTTGTTGGAAGTTTGATGTATGCTATGGTCTATACAAGACCAGACATTGCCCAAGTAGTGGGAGTACTTTCCCGTTACATGTCTAATCCAAGAAGAGCACATTGGGATGCAGTAAAAAGAGTTTTCAGATACTTGCGGGGTACCTCAGAGTACTCTATATGTTTCCATGGAACAGGAAACGAGCATTCCTTGGATATTCAAGGCTATGTGGATTCAGACTGGGCCGGTGATGTTGATAAAAGAAGATCCACCAGTGCATATGTGTTTACATTATTCGGTGGTGCAATCAATTGGATGAGCAAGCAACAAGTTGTGGTCACTTTGTCCACTACAGAGGTAGAGTATATGGCAGCTACTCATGCCTGCAAGGAAGCCATCTGGCTAAAGAGATTGTGTTCAGATATAGAGTTCAAACAGGGTGCAGTGACAATTTATAGTGATAGTCAGAGTGTAATCTGCCTAGCGAAGAACCCGACATTTTATGCCAGGACCAAGCACATTGATGTACAATATCATTTTGTGAGAGATATGGTCGAGGACGGCAAGGTGAAGTTGGAGAAGGTGGAGACTTTGGTGAATGTTGTTGATGCATTAACTAAGCTCGTGAGCACAGAGAAATTCAAATGGTGTTCAAAGTCTATGGGGCTCTCGGCCCCTAGCAATTAAGTCCATGACACTTTGGATCCCCTGACTCTTGCAAGGTGTTCGACAAGTGGGAGAATGTTGAGAATTGTGTCTCAACCTTGCAAGCTTTTTCCAAAAAATTCTAGAATTTGTTTGTTGTAATTCTCCACATGTTTATGTGTTGGAAAAAGGTGTATAAGTTGTTAAAAAATGTGCCTTGTCCTTAGTAGAATATAGGAGGGCTATTTTAGAGTATAAACAACTCATTGTATAACTTTTATGGGGGTCTAAACTAAAGGACAAAATTATGGACGAAAATGCTATTTTAACTTGGTTGTTTTTCCATCTTGGAGTTACAAATTACAAGTGGGTAACATGTGGCATGGTTGTTTTGCCCATCGTTTTGGCCCATGGTTTTGTAAAACCACAAATGGTTTCCAGGTTGTAAATCACTATAAAAGGAGGGCTTGGGGAGGTGTTTGAATTATCGAGTTCAGTTTGCAAGACTGGGTGCTAGAAGGAGTCTCTCCGAGTCCGAGTTCGAGTTGTGGTGATGCGCTCCTGTAAGAACTTGCATTGCAAGTGTATTGTAATCTTCTTGATTTAATAATACATTGTGCAGGTTGTGGAGGGTGGGGTTTTTCTCCCGGAAGGGTTTCCCCACGGTAATTACTGTGTTATGTGTTTATTGTGATATTTCATTTATGCATGTTTATTTGTCCATTGAAATCTCTGTAATAGTTAGTTGAATTTGCATATTCGTCCTCTCTAGATTAGCGTAGGAAGCGATTCCGCACACCTTTGCTTCATTACATGCACGCCATTGATGGTCAATTGGAGAAAGCTACATATCTCTATTTATAAGAAATCAGAATATGAAAAAAAAATTTAGAAACTGTCAGTTAAAAGTGTGAGAAAATATTCCATCATGGTTAAAAGTGCAGTACTCACAGTTTGTGAAAAGAAAAATTGTTCTTAGATTTGTTCAAATGGATTATGGAAGTTGTTTGAAAATTGTTTTAAATATCACCTACATTGCCAAAAATAGAGGCGTGTGCAATAAATTGTGGACTACATTGTAAAACAATTAAACTATATTGTAATAAGAGTTAACTAGTATAACTAAACAGAAGCCATTATGTTCCTTCCGTATGAAATTTAATGTTTCATTTTAAAGTACAGGAAATATAAGAAAATTGTGGTTACATGGGAGTAGGTTTATGGGTGTGAACTGCACTAGTTATACATATGGTTGTAGTTCTCATTCCTAACACTAAACCAGCAACAAAGATTAGGCAAATGCGGAGAAATAGTCAAAAAAATAAGGGTAGTTAATGGGCATAATTAGTAAAATAGAAATAAAATTAAAAAATCATATTGGCATCAAATAATAACAAACAGTATATTGGCAGCAGCCATTGCGAGTTGGCAATAACAACAACTAATAACAACAGATAAACATTGATAACCGTTGTTTGATATTTGACAATGGTAAATAATAATAATAATAAATAAAATAAAACAAATAATATTAATAAACAAATTCTGCAATAGTTCCATTTTCATCCATTCCTTGCGCCCATACACAAAGAAAATTATAACATTATACAATAAAAACACAGCTTCTAAAAAGCATCGCCCCAGTTGCAGATGAAAATGGAGGAATAGTGGGGGCACTATGCTAGCTGCTACTCACAGCCTCTTTTCCTTCCTTGAGCGCCGCCATAATCCCTCTTGATGTAGTAAAAAAGGCTAGGGTTTTCAGACATAGCATTTGGCAAATGAAAATAAGGGGAACCCAGTAAGATATTAGGGCATTGCAAAATAATATAAGTAAAGAATAAGCTTATCCCTGGATAAAATAAATCACCTCGCCATGGATAATTGTCAGCTGAAAAATACAGTGGTAATACTTAATTATGGCAGCCACCGTTTTATCCAATAAAACTCTTCTGGAGATTTATGTAGAATGCATTTTGAAATACAAACTGCAAATGTATCCTAAAACCCAAATTTTGAAATTAGGGAAAATTTGAAATGTCAGAATACGTATATACACAATACACAAAACAGATTCGATGAAAAGGCTGTAGAAACTCTTGAGCAAATGCGAATGGCAGATGTAAATCCAAATCTGTATCCTTTGCCAGCATCCTTCACAACTGTGTCAAAACAAGAGTCGTGTGTCAAATTATGGACATCCATCAAAGCATAGTTCGGCCGCATCAGTAGCGTCAAGAAAAGGAATGCCTCCAACATTTGAAGTAGATATGCTAGTTCCTTTGATTTCAATGCCGGTGAGTTTTGCAGATAATATCTCATACAAAAGAATGTGCTGGCGAAAGAGACCACGTAGGTGGGAAGGAGTACATGAGATTACAGGCGAGGAGCAGTTATTAGCATTGAAGTTTGATGTAAGGAGAAGCCCGTAATTAGCCGATAGGCTTCTTATGGACTCGCCAGTCCACAGGATCCCGGCATACCTGTCTCACACATACAAAACCATTTACCATACTGTAAACCATGTCAGACTGACGACAAACCATTCTCTATGCTCTATTTCTGAGTTTTTAGGGTCACCGCCGATGGGGAGAAGTAATCATCACTTTATACGGGGCCTGCTCATAGTTGATATTTTCATTTGTCTCGAGCTCAAGATTCTAGGAGATCTACCCGGATATCTTTAGATCTACCTACTTTTAGTGTTTATTGGGAGTAGATTGAAGTAGCGACTGCAGGGAGATTGAGAATGATTCACGTAATTAATGATTTACACAATTACTGATGTTTAGAGATTTGATTTTCCCCTTCAAAATATTTTCTCATCAATGCATTCATGTTTACAGATTTGATCTGTCCCTTCAGAATATTTTCTCATCAATGCACGCCTTGCCGTGAATTTTCACCGCCTTTCATCGCCCTCTGAAATGTCCATAAATATGTCGAATAAAGAACTAAAGAGCAAGGCACCAAAGCATGTATTTGAGAACTTTAAGGTCTACGATTAGCGGGTTTATGGAAAGGTTTCAAGAATTTCAAGTAAGTGCAATTAGTAGCCTTAAATCCATGGCTCGCGACCTGTTTGAGGATGTATTTCTGCTCACCCATATGTATAGTATTTGCCACTTTCACAAACCCGTACAAAATCTTGATGTGAGTCACTTGTGATGTATTTCTGGTTGTGCAGAATCTTCAGGTGAGTCACTTGCGATGGTCTCAATGAATTTTATTTTTTTGGAATCTGTACTTATTGTTATCTGCTGTGTTTTATTTCGCTCTAAATTTTTTCACCCTAATTAGTTATTCTTATACCTTCTTGTATGTGTGAATGCATAGTTTACAACACTTAAATTAATCCTTTGTATGATACTTGTTTAGAGGAAACCATTAACTTTTCAATCTTAGTTGCTCCGCCTTGTATCCTCTTGCCTTTAGAGGAGACATTGCTTTAAATTGGCCTGTCTGGGTGGATGCCCTATATCTATTTTCATTAGGTTTTCAAGGGCCTTCTTTTTAATGAGACCGGTAATGCCAAAAAGAGCAGGGAAACATAATTGTGAAGGGGATGTCTGTTTCATATTGCAAGCCCTATTTTTATACAAAACCTTCTCGTTATAACGCAATGGTTGTTAACCCGTTATTGCTTACACCGGTGGCGTTGGAGTGCGGGCATGCGTACAAGGTTAATGGCAGGGACACAGAGATCTTTCTTGAGGCATTTAGAGAATTTCAAAGATCTTTCAATCAGGCAAGAGAAAATCAGAACAGAAGACATAGAGGCCCCTGTCAACACGACCAGCACTCTTAAAGACGTGGACACTTTCCCAATTACTGGGCTAGCAAGAGAGGAAGGAAAGGATGAAGAAGCAGGCTGTAACCTCAAGGCTCATGATATTGAAAGCTGAACTTTGGAATAACCCTTGTGTTATGAATTGTGTTCAATTTTGTTTAGCCCTGTATAAGGAGAAAAATCTGTGGATCTAATAATATTTATTTGTGTTGTAAAATCTTTACATTCAGCATATTTTTAGCAGCATAGGTTTAGCTGAAACTGCACACTCAGCATATATATAGCTGAAACTGTATACTCAGCTTATGTATTGCTGAAACTATGTTATGTTTGGGCTTATAGTCTTAGGACAGCTACAGATTTCAAAGTTGGACACTGTATCAATTTTTTGACTTATTATTAATACAAAAATATTTAAATGAAACATTACTATTTTTAATAAATAAGGGAAGAACCATATAACAATTATTATTACCAGTTTCAAGCTACTTTAGGGCGACCAGATCATTATAAGGAAATGGTTGTCAAGCCTCCATTCCTTATACCAGTGGCGTTGGATGTTTTTGTCGTTTTAACTGAATATCTCATTGCAAAGGTATTTTCTGACAGGCTCATTTCTTATATCTTTATTTTGAAGTGTAATGCATGTAGCAGGGACCTAGTTTTTTTATTTTTGTCTCAACATTGTTTATTTTTTATTTCAATTTTAGAAAAAAAATTTCTCATAAAATAAATATTAAATTTATTTATAATTTTGATTTCGAATCTGTGTGTTTATTTCAGACTTCAAAATAGGAAGGGCCACGTTTGCAACATCTTTTTGCTGCTGTTAAGTGCAATAGTGCTGCTAGAAAGAGCAAGAAATTCCATAGAACATGGCTGGCACATGAGTGGGGCAGGTTTTCTTAGGCAAAGAAGCTTGTCTGTGTCTAAATAAATTCTCACTTTTCCTCTCATTATTCATGTCGTAGGCCTATCATAATTTATAATTTAACACATCTCATGTTTGTAACAAGGATTGTATTCCATTTATGCAAATTTGATTTCATACCCAACCCAATTCCCATTTAGTTTTGGTGTCATTTTGATTGAATTCCTTTATATATATATACATATATATATATATATGGAAGGAAAAGGCATTTACAAGCAGTTACAAAGAATAAAGTTACAGTTATGAGAAAACAGCAAAAACAAAGCCCATAGGACAGACATTTACAAGCAGTTAAAAAGAATAAAGTTACAAATTGAAGTGACACACTTTTGTACCAAGTTTTGTTTATGGATCAATATTGACACTAGCCATCTTGATTTAATGTAGATTAATTATATGTATGTTTGCATTTTCTTAATTATCCTATATTTATGGAAAAAAGATTATATTCCCTTACAATTATATATATGTCAATACATAAATACACATACATATACACATAATATATGTATGTGTACAGGTATATTTAAGAATTACCACACTTAACAGGTTTGGAGATTTTATGCCGCTTTAGTGAATGGCATAGGTAAGGACAAGGAACGTAAAATCCCATCTATACATTATAAGCTACTAATAAACTGATCACAATTTGAAATCATTCAAGAGAGAATTTGTGCATAAATTCTTCAATATTGTATTTTGCGCAGAAATTTTTGTGAAGGCTTTGGTGATTCGAAGTAGAACTTGCAACTACAATATCTGATAAAAATCTACTTCCAAATATACTTTTGATGGATGTTCATATCCTCATCCAAAGTTCTAATTAACACACAAGCATGAAGGATGCTTTTGAAGGTTGAGGAGTTCTGCTTTACACCCATTGGTTGCATTTGCTTGAAATTTTCTAAAGACTTTTTAGGAAAAAACCATTTTGAATATATCCTGCAGTCACGACAGTCCATGATATCACATTTCTTTGAGGCATTTTTGGAAACAGTTCGCTTGCCTTGTCTATGCTTCCACATTTTCATGTATGTCTAGGAGGGCACTTGTAACTACAACACGTGACAAAAAAAATCCTCCTTGTTATGCTTTGATGGATGTCCCTTCATTATTACTGGATATCTGATATAGTGCACATTATTATAGTGCAAGCCTATTTTTCAGATTGTTTCATTTAACATCACCAATATTCTCCGCACGAACATTGTCCCTATTTAAAATGAGGGAAATGGTTCACATCTTTCAGAACAATTTCTCTTGCAACAATCTTGGAGATGAATTTAGATGTAGTGTGAATATCAGAACATATTTGAAGGTTCTTAGCAACTATAATAGTTGTACTAGGGGCCATGTTTAACAAACCAAATTGGAATAGAAGAAAAAAGAAACAATTGTCTATCACCATAGTGAAAAGTTAGCCAATCCAATTTCTCCAATTTTACATAGCTCTCCCATGTTTTTGGATGTGATTTGTCTCCTACACAAAAAGCATGTACCATTTTATGGCCTTCAATCCAACTACATCCAGCTATTTTTTTAATTTCTTTATCTTTCATCAATATCCATACTATTTGAACCTCACCACACCTGCCCGCTTTTGCACAGATGTTTTAGGGAACATAAGTTACAACATTTTTAGGATCCAACTAAAAACTCAGTGTTGTTGGAATAACCATATATGATCCATAGACACCAAAGTTTTTAACTGCCATCGTAGTAATAATGTTTAGGGTGTCCTCAAGATAGCCAACATAGGCACGAAGGTCAACCATGCACACCTAATGATCAACTATATATGTAATGCAATAAGGGTTACTGACATGTGAAGTATGTGTAGCCCTCATACACTAAACCTGCATGACCGCATACATCTAGAACACAAGAAAAGCTTACAATGTCAATGTTCTAGAGTGCTTCATTAATTCAAAGATTTTGAGAGCTTCCTTGCATAATCTATTTTGTGCACATTCTGCAATTATATCATTTCATTCCATGAGATGACATCTCTTTGAGGCATTTTGTCAAACAATTCAGGGGTTTTGTTTATGATTCTACATCTTGTATATATATCTACCAGAGCATATTTAACTAACATCTGACAAAATTTCCCCTATCAAGAAACACTCAATCAACTACCTCAATCTACACTAATAACATTTACAATGGATACCCCACACTATGGCATGTAAAAACAAAGGGAAAACATAGAGTACTACTCACAACGCAAGACTAGTAGTTATTGCAATCACACACACTGTACACTAGTACCATTTACAATGAATACCCCACAATATGGCATGTACAAATAAAGGAAAAACATATCACTCACAACACAAAAATAATAGTTATTGCAATCACACAAACAATTGTAAAAACAAGTTTAATGCAAGAGGAATGCTCTAATGAGAATAAAGCTCAACTACAAGCAACCATTTGCTTCTCATGCCACTAATCCACAGTGGTATTAGTGTTCTCATTGCATCTGAAGCTTTACAAAGCTCTATTTTCACATATAAAATGCATATGAATTGCTTTCACACTTTTTGATCATCCAAATCTTGAAGTGGGCAAGGTGAGAGCATACAATGCTTCGACCACACTACTAACTACAATGCATGCAAATAGAATGAAATGGAAACAAACTAATCATAGCACATAGGCGGTATAACCGACTTCAATCAACAATTTTTCACTAGATAATAATATGATACAGTGATTCTTTGTATAAATCAAAAATTTATATTTGTAATCAAATGAGTATATATTTATATTGTTATATAACTAATTATATAATGTTAAAACACATTTAATTTTTCCTTTTACTTACCTATCGGCGTACCCCTTGAACCTCTTATAGGTGCAAGTGCTAGTAAATATACTTCCTTCCAATTCAAATCATGATCTTGGCGTCTGCGTCTTCTCGGAGTCATGCATTGAGCTGGCACTTCCTATGCTTTGAGAAAGCTATCACAGTTAATGCCTCTGAGGAATGGTGGGGATTGTCTAAAGCCCCTGTCTTGTGAGCCATGAAGTGGTACTAGCTTGGAAAAATATGGAAATATGCAAGCGATTAGGGATTAATTACGTAGTGCAGGTGAGTCCAATGTAAAAGCGTTGATAGACAAAATTAGCTTCCCTCAATCTCATAGAGGCATGCTTCAGCCTAATTATATAGGGGAGAGGGCCGGTGGTCGTGCACCCTAACCCGGCGCTTCTAGTATCCCTCGTCAAAATTTCAAATCCTCCCCAATTTTCTGACAGCTTGCCCAGCAAGTTCTCTGCTTATAACTAAGGTTTCAGGGCCACATCATCAAATATGATGCCACATCAGCATGCGTTTTTGTCAAGGTGTCCAAAACGGCCCCAAAAAATAGTGAGACCAATTCTTGTGCATTACATCATGAGTAGTTGAGTGCTGATGTGGTATCACATGATTGGTTGCTTTTTAGATCAAAAGCATACATTTTGTTTAATTATGGGTAGTCAAATCACAACTATTGAACATTATATAAACGAGTATTGGATATTATATTTACGATTGGGTGCACGACTATTAGACCCGCACGACTATTGGGCCCTCTCCCCTAGACACCTTACCAACACTATAAAATCCAAATAATTTTTTTTTTTTTGGCAACATCATATACTTGTCACATAATTAAAAATTTGTTTGACTTGAAATGTGCGTTGGCACTAATGGATATGGTTGACACGTACGTACATATCCAAATGCACGCGTGCCAAAGTTAGTTAAAACGCATATTCTAAGGTGTTGTTGTCTGCTTCCACGTGTCAGAGTCCCTGTTGGAGAGAATACATCCGCACACCCATTTTCTCCTTCAGCATAAGTCCATTGAGAAAGACTAAATAGATAATAAAAAACAATTTAAAAAAACACCCTTGAAACTTCTAAATAAAAATAAAAAAGCAAAATATTGAAAGTAATTATATATTATTTTATTTGGAGAAGTTTGTTTGGAGTGTGAGTTTATTAGGTACATTTTCTATTTGAATTTGATTATGTTAGGTAATTGCTTAAATTTTGATCTAAAAGGTTTCAGTGAAAATCTAAATGAGTTTTGTATTGATGTTTTTTTATCATATTTCATAAGAGAAATTGTAAACATGCATATATGGAGTTTGAAATTTTGTAGAGAACAATGGAATCAA
>VDFB02000003.1:131916352-132119631 GCA_007258455.2 Sequoia sempervirens
ACTACATGGACACGGTGAACTGATAGTGGAGCCAAAGGAAATCACACTACTTTGGCCAAAGTGTTCTCACTCAGTGCTTCGAGTGATGGTCATTTATTCACTTACACTTCTTAAGCTCGTTTTGACTTAAGGCCACTTTAATCTATGCATAGGTAATCCCTCCCATGGGTAATCTTTAACCCCAGAATTAACCTATCATTAATCTTATATACTCTAGGGTATTTCTACTTTTAAAGCATATGTAAAAAGTTCCCTCCCTTCATTGGATTAACAATCCCAGGAGTAACCCACTAGCTATCTATTATAATCAAATAATTTAGCTATGAGTAACCCTTAAGCTACCCTTGTTTAATCATATCTAGTACATTAATACTTATGACAAACAATTCCTCCTATTATGGAGTAATTACAAGCACTTCACAAAACGGCATAACAGTTTCTATTTTCCTTTCAAAGCAAATACTATTTTTCCCTAATGCAAGTAATCTCAATAGACTAAATAAAGCATTCAAGAATCAATCTTTCATAAACTAAGACAATTAAAGGAAGAATTATCCCCATGCTTGTAACTCGCTTATCCAATTGATTGGATGATGCACAACTTCCCAATTTCAGCCACTAGCTTTACTTTGACTTCACAACAATGCCTCTATAAAGCCTTCCCTCAAGTTGATAATATACTTCACTCTAAATACTCAAAGCTCTCTCACAATACTTAAAATAAACTTGCAGAATAAGGCAAATCAGAATTGTGGAATAGAATGCATATAAAATGCAGAGCAAAAAGCCGTCCCAATCTAGAGAGATTGCTTCTCTATTTATACAGCAGCAAGGAGACTCCCTAACCTACATAAAAGGCATGTAAATTGACAGCAACATCCATGCAAATCAACTCACTCAACTCAGCTAAAAGGTGGCGCATAAGCAAAGAGTATACTCAACATCAAATGCCACAGATTGACCTCTTTAGTTGATAGCAACATATGAGTATTTCAAACAACACATGATCAAAAGGTGACATTCAAATTGCTCTCAAAATGTACTTCTACAGTAATCAAAACTTCTTAATATGGCGCCAAGCAAGCAACCATTTATCCTACAAGTTTGGCATGACCTTCCTCTTTGAATCAGTCTATTCTCAAAATGCAACACTTGTATACAGTCGACTAAGTCTATGATGAGTCAATTTGTCTCATAAACCAGCTTTGACTAATTCATCAACTTGCTGTAACTTATCCTTTCATTTATGCACTTGCATTTACTTCTTGTTAATATTTATTCCATAATAAGTTCTCTCAAGTATTTGCAGTTTACTAAGTCAAAGATATTCCAACTCAAAGCATCGACTAAGTCTTACTTTCCAAAACGACTTAATTGCTGCGAATTATATTGCATATAATTCGACCTTTATACATTGCCAATATGTATTATATATTTGGCCTATTTTTATGTTAATAAATCAGCCTCAAAGCATTGTATAGGTTAATCGATCCCCAAGCATTTAATCATATTTAAATATATATCCATATATTTACATATACATATATATATGCATATCAACACACACACACACACACACACACACACATATGTATATATATATATATATATATATATATATATATATAAATATATCTTATGCAAATAAAGTATGTATACATTCGACATACAAATGAATACAAACAAGATGCCATTTACATAGTAATAACAATTATATCGATTGTGTACATATATATATGTATTTATATATATTCCTCTATGTACATGTATACATATGTATACATATATCGATACATTCATATGGGCATATCCGTTTTTCCAATCACACGTGTTTATTGATACATATATATATGTATGTATGTATGTATGTATGTATATACACATTCGATTACACACCGTAGTCATACACAATTACTATTGCATTGATAAGTGCCTACGTGTGATATATCTATACATATACATATACATGTCGTAAGGTCCATTTGATAGTTCCATGCGCATAAGCAACCTGTCCATAAGTGTGCATAGGTACGTGACACGTCTACCTATGTACCCTCATGTACGTGTTCCTTCATGCGTATGGTCTATCATCGACATGCATATGTGTACATATACATATTCCACGTATATTCTATTCATCAATACAAGCATAGTAATATAGAAAATAACTCACAAGCTCAAACAGATAAACATCACCCAGTAATGCACTCAATAGTAAACAAGACCCTTACTAATGCAGACACATCAAACTAAGGATGACTTACCAACTTCCCTCATAATAACTTGACTCAACCATACTACTGTGAGTGTGTGTAAGCTTAGATAGGTTACATTACTGGTTACTTGACCAAGATCTTCTCCTGAGTGATACTTCCCCTCCGCCTGGAGTATTGAACATATACCTGCATCCACTAACATATGCCCACGATACTCAGCTATTCAACAAAATATGCATTACACATAATACATCTCCATAGTTAGAATATTAATTCAATAACTATCCATTTCACTTATATGCATTTCTTCAGATAACATTAAATGAAATAACATTCATTCATAATTCATTTGATAACAAAGTGCAAGCACAAATTATTCATCTTTAGAACACAAATTACATTCACATTTACCCTACATAGTAATAGTAAATAGTAAATACACAATTGGGGTGTAACATAAACAATTATTTTAATAGTGGCCGACTATGGAAGAAATTGCTAAATGATATGAATGGGATTCATGCTGGCCGATCAGATATAGACCAATGAGATCGCCCATATAATTAACATATAAAGGAGTGATTAGGAGGCTGTGATTACATTAATATGTAACAATTAATATATTCAATAGATAAGATACACACATAAATATGTTATATGGCAGCGATGGAAATAAAAAAAAGTAGTGATTAAAGTGAAGCAAGGAGTGATTAAAGAGCAGAAATTACAAGTTTAGATCGCCCAAATTAATAATTACAAGGAGTGATTAATAAGCAGAGATTCATATATATGCAGCGATTCTTAAAGAATAGGCAATAATAATAATAATCAGCAATTGATATACTAAAGGCAGGAATCAAAAATAAAAGGCAGTGATCATGATGAGGAAAAGCAGCGATCAAGATTAAATGTGTTAAGAGGTGCAATTAAAGGTATTTAAATAATCAATGATTAAATGTTATTAAAGGACATAAATCAAGAATTACATGAAAAGTGGTATTCTTTGTGAAAGGACGTGTCCATTACTTGGATTGAGAAGATATAAAGAGTGGAAGATATGTGGATTTAGATGCAACCAATTAAATGAATATTTTCTGAGTTTAAGAAGCAAATATAGAAGAGATAAAAGGGGCAGAAATGAAGAGTATATCAGATTCATATTAAAGAATATATGCAGCCTATGTGTGAAAGACAATTGCAAATAAATATAACGAATATATGTGAAAAACAAGAGCAGATTGTAAAGAGAATTAGAGCAAATTGTAAGGCAAACATTTATGTAAAGATAATGCCATGATTATGATCAGTTACGTATACATGAACTATGCATGATTTGGATCAGACTTGAAGGGAAGTGTGTGATTAGATTTGAAAGGAAGATTCTTATGTGATTATGGATCAGATTTGTGTTTGTACCAGATTTGGTGAAGGAATTTATCATATCAACATTGAAGAATTAAATAGTTTGGAGCCTCTTGCTAAGTTGAAGCTCAGTTTGTGTGGGGGTTGGAGCCCATCAAATTGAGGTTGAAGCCTCTTTCAGGGTTGGAGTGTAGTTGAGTGGGGATTGAAGCCTCCAATAGGTTGGAGCCTATAATTTTGTCAAGTGGAGATTGGAGTCTCTAGTAGGTTGGAGCCAACAAGAAGAAGATTAATCTATAATATATAAGCAATAGTTTGCTGTGGTTTTCTCCTGCAAGGGTTTCCATGTTAATTGGTGTTCTCATTGTGTTCGTGATTGCTAGGTCTTACTTGAATGTTTTCATGTGATTGGTTAAGTTTTGAAAAGTAAAAGAATGTTATATAATGATTCACCACTCCCCCTCTCAGTATCACCTTGTGCTCATCAACGTAGACTTAACATGACATTTATTCATATGTCCCCCTAATACAAATTTTATGGGTTTAGAATATTCAGGGACATAAGAGCCAACAAAACCTTTGTAACCAAGACCACATTTTCTCCTATTTGTTTTCTAAGATTCTCAAACACTCACACTGCGTTTGTGACTTTGGTTGGTGGCATTTTTGTGCCATAGGCTTAGACACAACATTTTTCCTTTCTGACATAAGGGAAGACACAACACCTTTCTTCAAAGACATATTGGTTTTATTTTCTTGCTTTGTTGAAATGCTAGGAGGTAAATCTTGCTTAAGATCTTTCTGCTTTACATATTTCTTCTTTGCTTTAGCATTGGGTGTCTGATTGTGTAACCTCTCTATCTCTTATTGTAGCAAGATATATTGAGCACAAAACTGGATAAAAGTAGGTTGAAATTGCCTCCAACACTCAGATATTTGATTAGCTTCATCTAAATTGTCAATCTTAATCCATAAAGATAACATTCCATCTTGATACAAAGTAGATCCAATAATGCAAGCTCAAAAACCTTATTTCTTCTTATCACATAAAAACCACTTTATAATTGCAAATCAACATCTCATGTCTCCTAAAACAATTTGTAAATTAAAGCCCTTATATCCTTTCAATATTACATCTCATAGAATTCCAAATTATATTTTTATCACATCCTTTGAAAATATATGATATAAATTTTCAACCCCAAAGATTTCTGTTTAAATTGGCACCAAAAGAAATAAAAATACCATACCACAATTTTTATTTTGGCAGTGTGTAACACCATTCAACATGGGCTTAAACAATTTCAATGCAGCATATACTCTGTTCTCATGGCAAAAGGAAACTGAAAGTTACTGTACAGTCAGATTCTTTAGTCCAAATATGCTCGTCTTGATGTCACACATAATCCCCGCCCAGACTTCTGGGATCAAGCTCACATCAACAATCTGCTCTGCAGTCTTACAGAAATCTGTTTCCAATTCATCCACAAATTGATTCTATCCATTCTCATGCTAGAGAATTCTATTATTCTTTTACTCACATCATTACCCTTTTATAGCCAAAAAATAATGTAAGACTTTTCATGACAAAAAAATCAAATGCAACATGATCCCCATTATAACCCATTTCTTAACATCTTTTACAAAATAAGCAATTATTTTGCAATCTGGTTCTTCTTGACCAAAAAATTCAATAATTAACATACTAGATACTGATTTTATTCACAGTTGTGTTCTACAGAAATAGCCAGTCTTGTCCTTTCGAATGTCTCCAAAATATAACGGATTCACACACAGTAGTCAAACAAGAAACAAAAAAATCCAATGTATGGCAGGCAAGAGTGGTAACACCTTAAATCAGTGGACAAAATAGAAGAACATCCATATCTCACCTATACACATCAACGACTTAGTTTTCAGACCAGTGACCACAAATCAGTGATCAAGGATGACTCAGTTAGTTTAGAAAACTAGGAACCACAAATCAGCAACCAACACACATCCACTATCTTCTCATGAGCATACAATCACAAATTCATCCACTCCTCACGTCAAACCTTCCTGGTGCTTTTGAGATTTCTCTTAGAACCGCTCTGACACCACTGTTAGGCCCAGGAGGGGCAGAATAGAAAGTATATATTATTTTATATTACACTATGAAGAGATTTTTACATCCTTATTTCATAGGCAGAAGAGCAGTTTAACTACCATAACTATCTAAACTATCTAAACAGAAGAAAACATTTACAATTGTGTTAATCCAAAAGATTATCACGTTAACATTTGTGTGTATTCCACATGCATTACATAGTAGCCTCAGCAACATGTCAGCTGGAGCTTTAGGTTGCTATCGTATTGAGGTGGATGGATTTGAATGTATGGGTCACCTTATGAAGGTGGAGGGATTTAAACTAATTGGTGACCATTGTCTTATTGAGGTGCAGAGATTTAAACGTATGGGTTGCCTTATTTAAGAAGAGGGATTTGAACTAATTGGTGTATATTGAGGTTGTTGATGTATAGCCGCGGGCCTCATACTTCCAGCGATGATAAGCATTAAATTCATATAGCCGTTGGCAATTCATTTAATTGGAGATGACTTATTTACAATGTAATTTATATTTGTATCAAGGCCGACGTCTCTTAATATTCGCCACCTTTTGTTATGTCGCACCTTTTCATTTAAGGCCAACTTTGCATCTTGAAGGGATGCGTCTATTGGAGATCTATCCTATCGATGTGTATAAAAGAAAAGTGTTATTCTCTACTTCACATTCATTCGTATTCGATTCAAGTTAAGTGCAAGTTCATCTACAATAGAGTTCGATATTGGAGTTCATTATTATTCTCCATAGAGATCGATATCCTTCAAGTGTGGTGCTGATCGACTTCATTCAAGTTCAATATTATTGTTGAGATAGCATCAAGTGTGGTGCTGATAAATTCGGCCTTGTGTTTGGCCTCTTGTAAAAGCGAACTGTTTTCATTATTCAATATATAAGAGATATATTGTTGCTGGGTTTTTTCTCCCTCAAGTTGGAAGGTTTTCCCAGGGTATATGCTGTGTTAAATTGTTTAAAATTGTTCTATATCTGCTTATTTAATTTCTGATCCTAAAACTAACATGGTATCAGAGCCAAGTTTAAGCAAGATCGTGATCAGATTTATATAAGCAGCATTATCTTTCTCCATTATTCTCATCTTTGTGTGTCTATCTTAACTACGAAAATGGTGAACGGTCTCAAGGTTGAAGATAGACTCAATGGTGCCTCTAACTTCACCTCTTGGAAGTTTAGAGTTCTCATTGAATTGGAAGAAAATGACATTCTCGAGTTCGTGGAGAAAGAGGTACCCGAACCTTCCGATGAAACTGAGCAGACACAATGGAGGAAGAATGGCACAAAGGCCAAGAAGATATTGATTGATTTTGTGAAGGATCACCTTGTGCCTATTATCTCCAAGTTGAAGACAGTGAGAGAGATGTTCAAGACTTTGGAGGGACTATATGAGATCAATAACACTAGTAGAGCTCTTGCATTGAGGCAACGGCGTCATCACATCAAGATGACGAAAGGAGATTCAATCATCTCCTTCTTCATGAAGATCACCAAGTTGAGAGATCAACTTTGTGCCATTGGTAATATGGTTGATGATAAAGATTTAGTCATGTTGGCACTTAACGGTCTTCCTCAATCTTGGGAGCCATTTATCCAAGGTATTAGTGGAAGATCGAAGCTACCAAAGTTTGATCGACTTAGGGCAGATTGTATTCAAGAGGAATCAAGATTGGCAGCAAGAGGTAATGGACGAAGTTCTAACAATGAAGACAATCATGTACTTGCTGCTCAAACATCGAAGAGGAAAGGAAGAGAAGGAAGGAAAGGCAATTTTAAGAGGAATAGAGACAGAAGATCGGATGGTTCTCTTGAATCTAAGAAGAAGGATCTCTCCCATATACAGTGCTTTAGATGTGACAAGTTTGGTCACTATGCGAGAGATTATGCAACAAGACCTAAGCAACATGCTTCTACTGCAGATGTGAATGATGTCTCTCCTCTGAAGGATTCAAGAGATAATTCAAGTGGATTTCTATTTATCTCAGCCCTATCAAGCAATGTTCCAACCGATAGCAGCACATGGTTGATTGATAGTGGTGCCTCTTGTCACATTATCAGATTTAGAGAACATCTTTCAGATTTGGTGGAGAGAGATACCAACATTCAAGTAATAATTGGAGATGATGCATGCTATTCAGTGAAAGGTGTTGGAGCCTCCTCTCTTCACCTAGATTCCGACATCTCTCTTCATTTGAGCGATGTGTTGTTCATACCAGGTATCAAGAGGAACCTTGTATCAATTTCAACTTTGGAGGACAAAGGATATCAAGTTGCATTTTCTGAGGGAAAAGTTCTTGCTTGGCTGAAGAACTCTAGCATCAAGACAGCCCGAGTGATTGGTGTTCGGAAAGAGATTCTTTAACGACTTTCCATTCGTCCAATGCAAGCATTGTGATTCTACTAGTTCAAGTGAGCTTTGGCATAGAAGACTTGCTCACCTCCATTCAGGCTCTTCATCCATGCGAGAAGATAGTCCTTCGATCAAAACATGATAGTACTTGCGGAATGCATTAGGTAATGTTGTGCTGATTTTCGCTTACTTAGGAGTAGGGACCCTCTCTTTAGTGTCTTTGGCCAGCAGTTTTATTGGATTTATCTGGCTTTTAGGGTCTTACGGCTATGGCTGGTCTTAGCACGGCTTTGCCTTGCCTAGATTGCAGGTGGTGAGGAGCGGTTTTAGCCCCAGTGGGACTTCCGCTTGCCGGATCCGGGATTTTCCGTCTCCGGCGGATTCTTCCGTCCCTGGTTCCTTGTCTGTTTCTGGCCAGATTCTCCGATTCCGAGTTTTTGCCTAACTTCGGGATTTTCCGGTCCTATCGGATTTTCCCGGATTCTGTCAAAATCCCGGTCCTCATTATTTCCCCGGTTTTTGCATTTCCGCGAAGTCTGTGTTTCCGCGCATTCTGGGATTTTCCGAAATTCCACTTGGGGCACGGGTTTCCGGACTTGTCAGAAACGTCTTTTCACGCATTAATGGCTGAGGTATCTTGGTTCAGACGGGTATAAGGGCGAATTTGGGGCGTTTTCTGATTCATTCTAACTTCGACTGCTTCCTTGTTTTCTGCTCTGGCGATTCGGAACTTTCGTTTGAGCTTTGGGGTTTGGTCTTGGATTGTTTGCGCGTGGATTGCTTGAGTGTTGCTGCCAGTATCTCGTTGCCTGGACGTGTTGTCACCTGGATTGATTTTCCAAGCTCGGTTTCTGCTCGTCTTGATCCATGGTATGTACTCGTCGCCCTTCCGTTTGTTTGCATGGTGATTTGAGATTTTCTTGTACTGGGCGTTGTTAAATTTTGGGGTCGGCTCATATTTTGACTTTGGGTGTCGTATTTATTCAGTCGGTTTGGTCCGTCCTTTTTTTTTATTTTGAAGCCCATCTCTCGTGCCCTATGAGTTCCGTTTATCCGCTTGATTGCATATTTACACTTTAGACGGAATTCTGGGTCGTGTTGCTTAATTGTTTTGGGTGCGGGATGTGTTGCCATGCGAATTTAGGGTTTTCTTGGTGTCTCGGCTAATGCGATGATTTGATCTTGTGTTTGAATGACTTTCGCCTCGTTTTATGTTGGCTTCCCCGTCCTGTGAGGATTAGAGGGCTTTTAGGTAAATCCCGAACTGATATTTTAACCCTAAAAGCTTGCTCTGGTTCTAATGGCGGATATGTGATTGTTCGATTTAGGGCATCGTCATTTTAGTATGGGATCCTTCCTTTGAGTGCTTCTGAGTGTTGGACACTCTTTGCATATTCGAGTCTGGTAATTGTCGTCGGTTTTGGGTTCATTCGAGCTTTGATATTGAAGATCTTGTGGTCGCTCCTGTGTTGGTGCACGTTTTGCCATTTTTCGGGTTTCCGAGGCTGTCGCGGAATTTCTGGTCTCCCGGATTTTCCCGGTTTCCTTTTATTCCGCGGACAGAGTTAATTTCCGGTGCATTTGATGCTGTCCGCGAAAGTCCGTCCCATTCGGATTTTTCCGGATTTCCTGTCTGATTGCATTCTTTTGTATATTTCGATGAGGGAATTGGTGGAGTGATTGTTGATGCCTATTTCTTGATTGCCAAAGAGTAAAATTGATGATTTTCCTTTGATTTCGAGCATATTAATGATTTACATGGCTAATAGTGCTTTGGTGGCAGGAGTCCGTCTGGGTCGGATTTCTCCGGAATTCCGCCCCGAATGTATTTTCCCGGATTATACGATTTTCCCGGATTATTTGATTTCTCCGGATCTCCGAAAATTGGCAATTGGCATTTGGTTTTAATAGATTTGTATGATGTATGCTAACCTTTTGGATGAATATGAGCTTAATAATTAGATTCTAATAATAGTTCTTGGATGTGCAGGCTGAATCAAGCAAAGCTGCTGCTGGGAAGTCCAAAGGTGGTGCGGGGGCATCTGCAGTTTCTGAGACAGAAAAATTGAGATTAGACATGAGGAGTCAGGTCCCGGAGAGTAAGATATCTTCCGTGTGGGCAGATGTGTCTGATACCAACGTTGGTGCCTGGCGTTATGAAGAATTCAAACAGAGAACAGCTGAGAAGGACCAATCGGCATTGAGGCAAGGGATGATGAACTCAGGGTTGGTGCACGTGGCAGGGTTCCCTCCAGCGGTCCAGTGTTACGAGCTGATTTTGGAGTGTGCTAGGCAGTACGCCTTTGACACACAGATGGTAGTTAGATGCTTGAGGCGGGTGTTGTAAATTCCGGTCTGACCTCCATTGCGACTTTCGGCATGCGGATCTCCCTCGATTACTTCAACGGCGACGCCGCTGCGGTAATATGAAACGAGCCAGTTAAGGCTCAACAGCTTATCAACTCATGGCTTGAGAAGCCCAAGTCTCACCACTCTAAATTGCCCAAACAGTTGCACAGGGTGAAGTTTAGGCCGGATATTTATGATGCCATCACACTATTGAGCAGGGTGGCCGGACTCAAAACTGTCGGGGTATTGGAAAGTTGGATGGTCCATGTGATCACCAAGATAGGCCAAGGAACGAATTATCACTGGGCAGGACTTATCAGTGCGGAAATAGATAGGCAACTGAGGAATGTTTTGGAAGGAAAGAAGTTCACCATGTCCTCCTTTGTTATATATATACTGGCCATCTCTTATCCCTATAAGGGACTGACTCCGGCAGGAGCTATTGGACAGGACATTATCTATGAGGTCTATCCGGAATTGCACCTCGGACACGGAGATTATAGGAGGGCCAACGATGCCTTCACTATGCACATTACCCGGACCCTTCAGAATGCGGAGCACATCAGATTGTTCGATGGGGCTAGGGGGTTGATTAGGAATTATGGGGCCTGGTTCATCCAGTTCCCCACTTTCACTTATCTCCGGATTGATGGATGCCCCGTTGCTCCCTACAGATTGCCCAGGTATCCCACTGACCACATAGTGCTACTGGAGGTCGTAAGACAAATTTGTGAGTTCGATACGGTGGTCAAGAAGGAGAAACATAAAACTGGTTTTGGAGGTGACTTCCCTCTTGGGATTGGCGTGGATGTGATGTGTCCTTCCATTCAATCAGCTCATACTGCAGGTGAGGAATTGGCAGCCTATGGATTCTCTTTCCATTCAAAGAGAATGAATTTTGACATCACCGGAGGGGCACAGAAAAGGGCTACCCGGGAATACAGGCACAAGGAGGACTTGGAGGACTACTGGGTCAACATCAAGGATGACCTTGATGCACGAAGGAAAAGGTATTCCCGGCTGCCAGTGGAGGCAATTAGGTAGTACAATGTGAAGCTGATTCCAGATCAGCTGGAGGATGATGGAAAATTGGTCCAGGACCATGTCTATGAGCCCATCAAGGATAGGTCAGTAGCGGATATTGACTGGAATGAGCCTGAGGTGACAGAGTTGGAGGACTTAATGGCTCCGGTGCTAAAATATACCTTTGCTTGGATCAAACATGAGGTCTGGGTGTTGGAAAATGCCAATGTTCCCCTCACTTTCGACCTGATGGGGAATCTCAACCCCATGTCCACTTCAGAGGAATCCGGGGAAGAGGACCCCAAAGGGAAAACAGCCAAGGCCTCTCCTTTCAAAATCAAGGTCAGAAGCCCTAAGGGGACTCAACCTGCAGCAAAAAGGAAACCTATCGGCAAACGCAGGTGGAAGACCCTGACTATCAGCAGGTCCTCGGACGAGGAGGAGGTGGAGAAAGCTGAGGAGGAGGATGTTCCTCCACCGCCCAAGAAGGCCAGAACTACAAGGGTGGCGAAAAAGAAAGGCCAAACGACTTCGGAAGATGAGCCTCCGGTTGTGGATGTAGAAAGTTCCGGAGGGGAGAAGACCAAAGTATACACCAGAAGATCCAGAACTCCGTCCCCAAAGGATGCTGCACAACCAAAGGTTTCTTCTCCAATATCGCCAGCCACTGAACAGGACAGGCCTGTCTCTCCTCCGCAGGGTGTAACAGAACCGGTAAATCCGGATGAGCAGGAAATCAGCGGAGAAGCAGAGCCGTTTGAGGAAGGGGCATTATTCAGTGAGGCTGCCGGGCTCGAGGTAGAGCGAAAAAGAACGCCTCTCCCGCAGGTACAATCGGGGATCTGGTGAGAAGGACGTAGGATCGGAGACGAGGAAGAGAAGAGCATCCAGCTGGAGCTCGCTCGCCGATACTTGAGTTGCGATTTGAGGAGATGGATCAAGCTGAACACCCCCCAGAGAAGGATGATGACAAGGCAGCAGAAGAAGGAGAAGTCGAGGTGGCAGTAACAGAAGAGGAGAAAGCCACAGAGGACTCGGGGAAAACTGGCGCAGAAGGAATCCGGACGGACCCTGTAGCCCCGGACTGGTTAGAAAAAGAAATAGCAAGGAAGAAACAGGTGATAGTAGAAGACACTCCTCTCGACTGGGATGCAATGTTATCTCAGATTGGAAAGGGGAAAAAGAAGAAGGCAGCTAAGATAATTTCCCGGGTGGAAAGGGATGAGGTGCATAACCGTGTAGTACACATCGCCACCCCTGCTGCAGATAAAACAAGGGAGGAGGTAATAGGCCAGGATTACAGTGTCCAAACCATTAACCTTGGGCCAGCTTCCCTAGAACAAGACATTGAGGAATTCGAGGGGTCAAGTGCTGTGATTCTGGATAGGTTGAGGAGGGAGACTCAGACAAAGAGGGAATTGAAAAGGGAAAATGAAAGGTTGAGGAAAAGCTTAGAAGAGGTCATGAAGCCTCTGCAGTCCCTCCATCCGTCCTCCTCTTCTACTCCCGGATTTCTGCCGAAGGAAACAATTTCTGGTATAGAGAGGATGAAGGCTTCCACACAAGCTGCCATGGACTGGTTGATGAGTGTTCGGACACAAGGAGATGAAGCTATTAAGGAGATCCTGTCAGTGGGCAAGGATGCAGTCCAAAGAAAAGAGCTAATGGAAAGTATCCTTTCTCAGGATATGAATGATGTCGATTCTCTGTTGCAGAAGACAAAGGTTATTCTGGGACATGGCAGGGAACAATTGGGCAGGGATGGAATTCTTCCCTCTTCCAGGTTGGATGAACCGTGGGAATGGTTCGAAGCATTACAGATCAGGCAGGGAGCCCTGAAAAAGATAAAGAAACGAAGAAAAGCCATTGATGCCGACCTTACTGCAATCTATGATGGTTGCATTGCATTTTTTGAAGTGATGACAGGGAGGAATAAGATAGCTCCCAAGTACCTGAGTTTGGATCAATTGAAGGAATGGTGGCATGAGGTTTATGCCCCAGATTCTGATGAGGTTGTCACTGGCCATATGCTTGATGATGCGGCTACATATTTGGCAGTGATAGATAGATACCTGACCAGCAGAAAGGATTGGAAGGGGACCATTGAGCGGTCCAATGAGGGGATTGAGTCAATTAAATGCCGGCTCAAAGTTTTGCCGTTACCACCTGTTGCTGAGTTGGAAGGAGTTTTCTTGAGGGTCCAAGGGTCACCAGCGCGAAGAAAGGACAAGGGAAGCAGCGGTTAATGTTTATCTCGAGATTTGTGCTTCCCTATTATCATAGGGCATGCATTGGACCGGATTTCCTTGGGGATTGTGCCTTAGCCGACTTGGATGATGGCATTAAATGTGTGCCTTAGTTTGTTTCCCTGGCCGACCTGTTTTGGCGGGTTTTGTTATTATCTTTATTGTAAAATGTTTGGCTGGGCCGACATGTTCTGGGATTAATTGGTTAAATAGGCATTTTTTTTGCCTGATTGTAACAGTGGAGAAGATTTTTTTTGGTAGAGATTAGCAAGAGCAACACTTAGAGTCTTAGAATTTCTTAAAGCAGATGTCATATTCAGAACAGTTGAATTGTTGCAGCATTGGGTGATTAATACAATTGGAGACATTGTGGTTTTCCTGGTGGAATCCTTTGTGTTATCTCATCTTGCATGGTTCTTTGTTCTATCTTTCACATTGCTTGAAGATCTAGGGTTTATTATTTAGAAATAAATTAGTTTAGTTAGATAAATGGTGTATGTGATTTCATATTTGGAATGTTGGTAGCTATCTTTGGTCTACACTCCCAGTAACTATCTGATTGTAGTAGGCTGGTGAAGTCAACCTGGACCATATATATTCAAATGTGCTTAAGTTCGGTTGTAGATGCAAGTCTATGATTTGAAAATTTATACTCCTCAGAAGATTGCACTGTTCTTGTAGAGATTGCCTTGTGGGTCGAACAGGAATTGGTTATTTGAGATAGGTCCATTCCAAATATATGTCATTTGCATTGCTTGTCTGTTCAATAATTTAGATTTTATTACCTTCCCTGCACCCCTATCTTTTGCAATTTCTTTGTTATTCGGTTAGATTTAGGATTCAAGACCATCATATTGTTAGATCTGGTAAATGGAAAAGGTTTAGCTTGCTTGTAGTAAGGTCCGATTGTGATTACCAGCAATTTCACATTTCATCTGAGTTGTTTTACGCATTGTTATGACCTAACACCCGAGAGACCTTGGGGTGATTTTCAGTAATTCATTATTGGAGATTACCTTTCAAGAGAGATAGGATTTTGTATTCTGTCTGAGTTGTTGCTGTGCAGAAAACACCATCAACAGTATCTACATTGCACAAGCTGAGACAGCGCTGGTCAGATATTTTGTAATCATTTCTTTCTTGCTAAAATTTGTGGAATTCAGCTTTTTACCTACTAACTCCATCGATTTGAATGTTTTCTTGAAGGACATTGGGCGCGAATTTTGGAGGGAAATAGAAGTCTTGATGAATGATTTCAAAGTCATAAATATTGTGCAAAAGTTTGACAGCTGCTCACCACACTAGAAAAGCCAAATTTAAAAACTAGAAGTGCGCGCAATCTCTTGGTGTTCACTTTAATCAACATACGGTGCTAAGTATCACTTGCTGCTTTTAGCAATTAATGTGATGACTTGGGTAGATTTGTTCGCAGATTTCAAATAAATATTCCCTAATATTATATTTGATATAATTTACTAGCCTTGAGTTATAAGCCATTAGAGTCATAGTTAAAAAATTTGAACTTATGATGACATCCTTTTGAAAGATGTATTTTATGTGATAGAATTTATGGGCTTAGGTTTGTCACGTCATTTTTATTATTTTTGAAATAGTTAACATTTTGAGATTTATGACCATGATATTATTTGAACTAAATAATCAAAATGAGTTTAATGTTATAATCCTCACGTAGTTATCTTTTATTTTATAGGAAAGCGAAGGAAAGTGAGGAAGGTACAAACGAAGGAAAAGAGAAGGTGAAAAAGGTACAAACGAACAACGAAGGTGAAAAGGTGCAAAGCGAAAGAGAAGGCTATCAAACGAAAACGAAAGGAGGGGAAGATTTTTATTTTTTTTGAAAACACAATGTGTTTTTTAACACTTTAAGTGTTGATCAACACTACTTCAAGAAATTGTTTTTCTTTTCGTTTTAGAACACTAGTTTTCATTTGGGTCTAAAACGAACAATTTCATTTTCATTGCAAAGGGCTTAAAACGAATCTTAGGACAAACTTACTAGATTTCGTTTTGGGCTAAGAATTGGACAAGAAATCTTCATATTTCATTTGGTGCTTAAAAAGAACTCACAATTGCTTTGAAGGTTATAAAACGAACAAGTGTTTGAATTGTGTGATTGTCTTTTGAGTACGTATCCTCTCCCCTTGCGCTTCGTGCGATCTAGGGTGCAAGAGAAACACTCAAAATGCATTTTATTGCTTTGAAACACTTCAATTTGGGCTGAAAAAATTGAACATCTTGTGCGAGTGTGAGTAGGGGCATTTTCACGTACATTCTCTTTCTTTGTGCCATCAAAGATCGATCGAGTTACGGATTGTGTCTTTGCTCACTTTTGTTTATCTTAGAGGGCCTGCCTTGGGGAAAAAGTACTCACCCAAGCGACGACTCAACCGGTAACACTCTAAAGCCAAGAGCATTTCCAGCCGGGATATAAATGAGGGTTTTGGTTAAATGCCATAATCACGCGGTTGGCTCCGACAGGATGGATCCGAAAGGGGACTCTTGCCGTATGGGTCAATCTCCACGAACGGAAAGTCCTTACTAGAACCTATGTGCTAGAATTTGCCAAAATCCTTAATCTATTTATTGGTGCAAGAACGGTCGTTGAAGCCACCCCACACTCTTCACGGTCTTCTAGTAGAGATGGAAAGCATGCTATGGGAGTTTCATGGGTGTTGATGCTTGGTTGTCCCGTATAAGTGAGTGTCGTGGAGGGGAGCCAGTGGGGTTAAGCATCTAACCATTCGCTAAAGATAAGCGTAGCTGGACTTGTCCAAGTGGGAATCAAACAAATATTGTTTTACCATCCATAGGGCTTGTAATTATTATTTGTTTGAAAACACAGTGTGTATTCGAAAACATTTTGCAAACAAACATTCAACATGGTTCTCAAAATTTCAAACCCTCTTTAAGACAAATATCATTGACTCAATCCATATGTTACTGCTTTCCCTGCGGATTCACATTCGTAGAGGTTCCTAAACATTGGATTATATCTCAATTTGTCTTTTTGAGTAAACAATAGGAAAACCCTTGCCTTAAGTTCGTTGAATTTCCACATCAAATATCTTGTGGGGTTTAAAGAAATTAAGACATTGGTACATCTTAGTTTGAAACTTTAATCAAAGAGAGTGTTTTTGGTAAAATAAATCCATTAAGCAAAGACTAAGCAAAATGAACTTTCATGTGTGTTGAAGACTCCAAATCCCAAAAGCACAAATCATTGATTGGAAATCCAAAATGTTCAAATCATTCCTTGGTTACAAAGGTCTTTAGGAAGCATATGCATGCTCTTCAATACCTAGGTCTTGAAAAATACAAAGTGGTCTTTTTAGGTTCATCTAGGGATCAATACAAATCAAACCTCTTTCATACATCTTTCAAAACATCAAAATCCATCTCACAAATCATCTTTTGAAAAACCTTGAAATCATCCTTGAAGTGCTAGGCTTTATGACAAAATCAAGCAAACACCAAAATCATTGAGACCAAGTCCTTGAAAACATTTATCAAAACACCTTTGGCTATGAATGTGTAAATGCATCCTTTTTCATATCCTTAGTCAAAAGTCATCCAAATCATCTTGTCAAGCTTAGTGTATGTAGATGAATCCTTCTCCATATACTTAGTGAAACAAGTATCTTGTTTGGGTAGGTGTGGGTAGATGCATCCTTCTCCTCACACATACCCAAAACATCATCCTTTGAACACAACTATCCTTGAGATCATTATCAAACATCTTAGGGTCTTTTTGTTCAAAATCCAAATCAAACTCCAAATCAAGATCAAGGACAAAAATCTCAAAATCCAAAAATCAAACCAATCAAAAATCCAAAGCCTAGTATTTCATTCAAGATTTATCAAAAGCCAAAAACATCCATAACATCCATCTTTAAACATCACCATCTTATCATCATCACATTTGATCCTAAAAGCATCCTAAAACTTCCACTTTGGGACATAAAACAGAGATTAAATCCAAAGAATCAAGAGATTCATCTCCCACATTCTCGATCCTTGTTTTATGGTCCAAACTAGATCTCAATACAAGAAGAGTATGGAAGCCAACAAAGAAACACTCACTTCAAGTAATCTTAAACAAACCAATGCAGAAATGAATCTCACAGAATCAAGCAATCCATTGATCCCCTCATCATCACAAAACCTACAAGAAGAAAATCAAGGGGAGGACCCTACCTTTGGAATGTCTCATGAAGAAATAGCTGAAATGCTCCTAAATCCGGATAATCATCGAATGATCAATGTCATGATGAGACTCAACCCTTCGTTGTACATGCTTGAACTAGCAAAACAAGGGGCCAAGTTGCCTTCGGATTTTGATGTGAGTACCATAGTGGAGACATCATTTCCACCAATCTCATCCACCCCCATCACACCCATCATCGCATCCAACATGATTCCAAATCCGCCACCACTACCACCAAAACCAAATGCGGCAAGACAATATGACATTGCGCTAAAAGCTCACCAGGCCTACCAAAAGGCCATCCAACAATATCTAGCCAAGCAACAAGCACGATGAGCTCGACAAATGCAACAATCCTCTCAAGCTGCCCAAGCCTCTCAAGCTACCCAACCAACACGAGCACAAACACAAAAGATGACAATTGTTGAGAAAAAAGATCAAGATCACTCCATCATTGAATACCTTGAAGTGGTGTCTATTCCATCCAATGATCAAATGAACATATGTCAAGAGTCACTTCTCAATCATGATCAAAATCCACCAACAATACCCAACAATGATCTAATTCCACAAATGTCAACATCATTTGACCCTATGGTTGAAGACCTTAGAAATCTCTCTACTGCAATTGTTGAAAACAATGTTCAAGATCTATCCATCAATAAAGATATTTTCGCTTCATCCAATGAGGCATCAACCAATGAGCATGCTGAAAATGTATCTACATCACCTAATGAGGTAGAAGGCATATCTCAAGAATTTATTCTAAAGTATGATCAATGTCTTTCACCAAGGTCTAGCAATGGTCCTTTCCAAGACATATTGACATCCTTCAACCTCATGATTGCTGATATTGAAGGAATCTTCAACTCGACACCTAATCCAAGTCCACTCAAAGATCACAAAGATATTAAGCCACTTCCCAGTCATGATGAAAATATCCAAGAACCATTTGTAAGCAGTCCATCCTTTGAAATTGACCCATGTCAAGAACTTGATCCAAAGCATGTTAAAAGCAACTTTGAAATTAATCAAGATCAAGAATTTGTATCTTCAAGATACTACAATAATCTGATGGACACTCTCCTATCTATGCAAGATGATCATATCCATACTCCTCCATCTACCCATGAGATGCTTTCTACAGATGGGCACATAGATGATCTTCATTTAGAACAAAATTTTGTTACACAAAAAGAGCAGATTCTTAACTCCTACAATCAAATGGAGTTGTCAACATCAGGATCAAACATGTCCCAAGTTCAGATTGAGGACATCATGAATAAAGATATCGAACATTATCCACTCAAGGAAACAAGTCAGAAAGAACAGGATAATCCAGAGTTAGCAGAGCGAAAAATTGAAACAATGTCATCTACAGTGATCATTTGTCAAAGCACGTTTACTGAACAAAATATCTCAAAGCAAGTAGAATCAAAGCATGAAGGTGATACTATCACCATACTGGGGGCAACTTCATCTCAAGCAAACATCAACATAGGGAGCACGAAGAGTCCTTATGATGAAGCTAGTGTCAATACTACAACCAGCCATGCCATGTATCTTCATCCACCCATCACCCCATCCATGAATTGGGACCAACGTCAAAAGAAAGATTTGAATCAAAGTACGAAGAACGTTATCAAAGCAAAAGAAGTTGAAAAGCATAATGGACAAATCAAATACGCATGGATACCAAAGAATACAAAGAAAGATCATCCCTATCAAACTCCATCAGTCAAAGAAACTGTGGGGCAAAATAAAAAGGGAAAAGTATCCATCAAAGATGTCCACAAAATCAAAAGCGAGGCTTTTCAAGCGACGTACAAAGTATATCAAGCGTTGGTCCTAATTCCACGCACACTTTCGTATCCACCCATCATTGCTCATATTCCCAATTTTGGAGAGTCAAAGGTTCCAAACTGTCAACCAATCCATCTCTTATCCCTAAACACACTCCATCCACGCCTCCACGCATGATATCCAATTCTTACATTGACCGTGTATTGGCAGCGACCCTTCATCATAAGGATTGAAGGCACTTTATCGCGATGTGCGCACAAAGACAAAGTCAACTCCGGTATCAGCGAAGCAAATCAAGAATCCAAAAAGTTGCATTCAAGTGCACATATCTTAGCAAAGCAACTCCTTCAGGTAGGATATCGATGGCACATCATGACAGGGGCATCTACATCAACACCACTAGGTGGTTCAACATGAATCTTTCAGAAAAATACAAAAAAATCAAAAAAATATGAAAATCCAAAAAAATAAAAAAAAAAGGATTGAAAATAGTAAAGATAAAAATCGTCCTCTAGTGAAAACCACTACGGTGGCACTTTGGGAAAGACCGTGATGAAAACCTGGCAAACAGGCATCATGTGTAGAATCGAGCATCTACGTGCGCCAATTCAGATGAAAGCATCTCATCCAATCCATAATAAATCGAGAATTCCATCCATCTTATCCATAATAAATCCATCCATCCATGAGCCATTTATCCAATCCATTTTCATCCATTTGCATCCATAGTCCAAAGTATCTTGATCTTGATGAAATTTTGGGGCACACCTTACGCTTGCTTACGAAAAAACATCTTGACATGGTTTGTTTTCATTGGTCCTATCCTATGCAACATTATCTGAGCCATAAAGCAGTATCCAAATGAGCATTCCTTATCTGAACATCTCATCTTATCGCAAGATAATCCTTGGCATCCTTTGCATACTTACCTTATCCATCCATCTATACACCTATCCAAGCATCCATCCCATCACATTCCATACATTTCTAGACAATGGGGGCAGATATGTACATCTTGCTTCGAGAATAAATCTTGATCTATATCCTTCGCCTTATGTGGCGATCCGAACATTGGAAAACATGAAATAAAACTGGTCAAAGCATTTGTGATCCGAATCACTAGCCTAGGGCATATTTTGACGAGAAGACATTCCTTATCAGTCTTCATCTTTCATCGAACATCAATTGATATTAGTCGCATCTAAGCTGTACGTCAAATGTCACATCAAATCATCCAAACATCTTTTGTTCAAAATCAAGCTTCATCAAATCATGATCAATTGAATCCAATCAAAAAATCATCATCTCGGGATATCCTTGTGTTGCTTAACACTATCCTTGCATTGTTGTGCATCCTCAACAATGTTATCATCATCAATCCATCATCATCTTATCTTTGCATTGTTGTGCATCCTCAACAATGTTATCGTCATCAATCTTGATCAATCAAATCCTTGCATTGTTGTGTATCCTCAACAATGTTATCATCATCATCCATCCATCGATTTGATCAATCAACCTTAGCTTGGTTTTTAGCAAAATCCTCAAATAGAGCATTGATATCACATCCATATCAAAATCGTGAAAATCATGCGAAAATCCAAAAACATCAGAAAATCCAAAAATCCAAAAAAATATCCAAAACATCAAAATCCAAAAACACTCAAAAAGTCAAAAAACATCAAAAACATTGGAATCCGAACTACGTCGTCTCTGAGCTTAAACGTAGGCAAGGCTAATCCCTGATCAGCCCCCAAGACATCAAAATCCAAAAACATTCAAAAACACATCAAAATCCAAAAACATTTGAAAAGCATCAAAATCCAAAAACATTCAAAAAAATTCGAAAAACATCGCAAAATCCAAAAACACCAAAAACAGCCTCAAAACATTCCAAAAATGTCAAAAACATCCAAATATTTGAAAAAATCCATCCGCCTCATCTCGCTTTCACCCGCAATAATCAATCATCCATAATAAACTGATCATCACCTTCATCCTTTGGCAACACAAATAGAAACAATCACAACAGTCAACAAATGCAAGCTTCAATTGTAAAATCAAAAGCAAACAACAAACCTCTAAAACAAAATCAAACTCTTGATCAGTCGCAAACATGTCAGTCAACCTTATATCAATAGCCTATCAATCAATTTATCAAACCATCATCATCCTGTAAAATGCATGTCCTAGGATATATCATTCCGACAATGGGCATCATTTATGGATATCACCTTGGATTCTTATCTTATCAAAACAAATCCCTTTGGCTAGAGGTATGAAGAACATTGGCTTGTTTGCGTACTTGATCTTTTCTTTTGATTTATCTTATTGCACTCATTCCAAGGACCTCTCGATGATATCCGAAAAGGGTTTAGAAGATAGGAATGGGGCAACGATCATTATCCTTTTGTTTGTTGTGCTTGTTGGATGCTCTTGTAATATAACTTGGCGAATACTTGCTTTGTTAGGTACGCCCTAGCAAGGTTTCCGTATGTCAAGTGTGAACAAGAATACTCCTATCTGCTTGTTGAGTCAAAGTCCATCACACTAGGTACAACGCCATCCCGGTTCTTGATACCTTGATGCATCGTACCTATGTGTGTTATCAAACATAAAGTAAGTGACCCTTTGAAAATCCCAATCCTTGATAAGCATATCATCATCATTTATCATCATCATCTCTAATAAAGTCTCGACAATCATGGACTTGTTGGATCCTCTTGTCATCATCTCATTTGTGCTAACATCATCATCACCAATGCATCCATCATGCATCCATCGCATCCATCCATCCTGCATCCATCATGCATCCATCCTACATCCAAAATTCAGATATCACATATCATTCATATCATACATAATAGGAAACATCAATCATTTCACATGCATTGCATAATCATCATCATAATATAGATCTGTTAGTCTAAGCATCTCATAACTCATCCATTGCATAATCATAGCATATCACATCATCCATCATCATCCATCTCACATCATATAATCATTTAAGTTGTTTAGGATAATATAGATTTGTTATTGTAAGCATCTTAAAATCATCTCATTTGCATCATCATCCATAACCATCTATTTTGAACCTCTTTATCGCGAGATCGACCCTCAAATCGAATCTTTTCACTCGATCTCTCGAGGGGGCAATGTACCAGTGTACTTCTTTCCGCTGGGGCATCCAAAAAATCATGAAATTTTTTAATTTTGATCGCGGCAAGTTATTCTTTGAACCAACGCAACAAGTACATTGCTTCAAAGAGGGGCAAAATGTAGACATGCAAAATTTACATTATGCATTCAATCAGATTTAGTCAAATTAGATGTTGCATTAGGACCATTCATCAATTAATCAAGTGCATTTTCATTCATTCATTAAATAATCTCAAGGTCATTTATCAAATAAACATTGTCATTCAACCTTCATCTTGCATCATCTCCATTTAATTAAATAAATCAGGACTTCATTTAAATCAAATCCTAAATCATATTCCATCATTTTCTGATTTAAATAAATCAAAAATCAAAGTCTTAAAAGTCAACTCAACTAATCAGCACTAAATCAGCCTAATCATCATTAACTTAATCTAATCCTGACCTAATGATAATCCCATCCCACTTGCATTATCTAGATCTATCCACTTGCACAATAAATCAATTTTATTGATTTATTAAAACACTCATTTTCCCTCAACATGACAAGTCAAACAGGGCATTTATTGCTATTTTTCTTGTCCCCCTCTCAGCACTTATTGGAAAATTTGAATTCAAATTCTCCCTCTCATGGGCACTCTTCCCAAATCTTGCACATACATCAACTAATCACATGATGACAAGTGTCCTCCTATCATTGGCAGAATCTTTAGTCCCACATTGGTCCATTTTCAACACTCAGCATTTGAAAATCTTTAAATACAAGCTTCAACATTGAGCAAATCCTCCACAATCTTCACAATCTTATGCAAGGTTACTCTCTTCATTTGAGATTTGATCTTGTTCATCATCAATCCACCATCTTCATTTGCATTTTATCATTTTAGCTTTGATCAAGGATTGGGAAAGGGTCACTAGCACATGTGACACCAATCCAACATGGAATAAGTGTTTATCTTGCTTTTAAAATGTCTTCTTGATGTTGTTTTTGTTACTTGTGGCATTTCTTTAGCATAGATATTCTATTTCATGGAGGTATTTGAAGATTTGTGTGTTGAGACTAACATTTCTAATGAGTATTTGAAGTGGTCTTACATTGCAGATTTTGGGTACTTCATTGGCTTATTCAACCTTGGCTTAAAACTGCCCCTATCGCATGTCCAAAAGCATCACATTCTATTTGAAAGACCTTATTAAATTCAAGAAAGGCCAAGATAGGCTAATCATTCACTCTTTTTTCAGATATTGGAGACTTTCATCAACTTTTTCAATCCACACAAACTTCTTTTTCTTATCCCCTTTAATAGTGTCTATGATGGGTGCACATATAGGACTAATTTTTTTGATAAATTTCCTATAAAAGCTTGCAAGGCCATGGAAACTTCTTACCTTTGTAACTAATCTAGGTGTAGGCCACTCCAATATTTCCTTCACTTTTCTTGGATCCATCTTCAACATCCCCTTTCAAACAACAAAACCAAGGTACAACAATTATGTCTTCATGAACTCACACTTTTAAGGTTTATTATCAAATTTTCCTCTTGTAGCCTTCTCAACACCAAATTCAAGTGATGAAAATTCTCTTCTTTGTTAGCATTGAAAACCAATATATCATCAAAGTAAACAACAACAAACTTACCAATGTATGGCTTGAGGACCTCATTCACGAGCCTCATGAAGGTGCTAGGTGCATTGGAAAGGCCAAATGACATAACAAGCAACTAATATAGGCCCTCATTTATTTTGAATGTTGTTTTCCATTCATCTCCTTGTTTGATCCTTATTTGATGGTATCCACTTTTGAGATCTATCTTTGAGAAATAACATTCCCCACTCAAACAATCCATTATGTCCTCTATTCTTGGAAGTGGAAACCTATATCTGATTGTTATATTGTTTATTTCCCTAGAGTTAGTACACATTCTCCACTCAACCCCTTTCTTAGGTTCCAAAATAGTTGGAACTGCACAAGGACTAAGCCTCTACCTGATTGACCCTTTGTCAAGCAACTCTTGTACTTGTTTTTTGTTTTATTCATTTTATTGGGATGTCATCTTATAGGATTCCTTTTTGGGTAGACTATCCCCTAGTATAAAGTCTATATGATGAATAATATCTCTTCTTGGAAGCAAGAAATAAGGAAGTTCTTCCACAACTATATCTACATAACCCTTCAACATGTCTTTTATTTCCCATGGAAACTCATCAATTCTTGTTGTTATTATGACAATCCTAGGTCTAACCATCACTACAAAACCTCTCTTCCTCTTCCATTTTCTTTAGAAACTCTTTTTCACCCACTAACATCACACTTGATCCAACCTTTTTCTCTTTACCTTCCTCCTTCAAAGGTGCTAAGGTATAGGTAACTCCATCCTTTTCCAAAACATATACATTCTTCCTACAATCATACATTGTTTTTTTGTCATATTTCCAAGGCCTACAAATAATACATTGCATACATCCATAAGGATGATATCACATAACACCTTATATTTGTACCTTCCTATTTGAAACTCTACTCAACACTATTCATTAACTAGTACTTGTCCCTTATTCAACCATGATACTTTATATGGTGTAGGATGAGGTAATTTATTCAAGTTTAGTTTCTCTACCATCTCATCATCAACTAAATTATTAGTACTATCAGAATATATAACAACTTGACAACACTTACCTTGGAACTTGCAAATAGTCTTGAATAGTGACTTCCTTTGAGGTGACTCCTTCTACATTGGAACCTTGATTAATGTCCTCATCAACAAGGATTCTCCTTTCTCTAGTTCTTCTGGTTGTGGTGAGGAGTTAACACTTTCTTCATCTCCTCCTTAAGCAACTTGAGTTCTTCTTTCATTCCTAAAGGTGGTAGTTGATTTCTCTTCAGGACACTCCCAAGCTTGATGACATGCAAACCTTTTGCACTTGTAGCATTTTCTTGTAAAACCTTTGAATCCTCCTCTTTGTCCAAATATTCCCCTAAAGTTAGGCCTCATTCCTCTAAAACCTCCTCTTGAACTTGATGCTTGTTCCTATGAGGTGCTTGACTCACCTTGACTTCTTTGTTACTATCCTCTACCAACATATGGACCTCTACCTCTATTTTTCTTTTCTTGTTTCCTATTCAACTTCTCCTCAACCTTTAAGGCTAGTTGATAACACTCTTCAAGTGTCCTAGGGCTTGTAAGGCTCAACTCATCTTGTAAGCTATACTTCAATCCATTAAGATATCTTTTAACCTTTTTAGTGTCATCCTCCATGTGTCTTGATCTGATAATCAACTTGTAGAACTATTCAGTGTACTCTTTCACTCCCATATCCTTTTGTTTCAATTTCTACAACTTCCTATACAACTAATTCATGTAGTCACTAGGCATGAATTTTCACTTCAACTTAGAAATCATCCTATCCAAAGAAGTAATCTTGGATTTTCCTTTCTTTCTCCTTTCTTCCTAAACATAATCCCACCATAGGGATGCATGACCTTTCAACTTGGTCCTAGCCAATTTTACTTGCTGCTCTTCAGGTGCCTCCTCAAACTCAAGGTACTTGTCCAACTCCCCTATCCAATCAAGGATTTCTTCAACATTCAAACTACCTACATATACTAGAATTTCCATCTTCACATTGGTTCCTTCACCCTTGACTACCCTCAACAATCTTTCCATCCTCACATCATTAGCATCTCTCTCTTATTAAGGTTCTTGTGGTGGATGTGCTTCATCCACTACTTCTTATTGGTCACTCATATCCACTATAACAAATCCTCTTCTTTTGTTAGCTTCCATTGCAATTAGTCTTGCATCCAAACTATCTCTGATTTCCCTCATTTCTCTAGCAAGGGATTCTCCCAATTGTGCTGCTATTCTTTCTGCCACCCTTTTAGCAATATTGAGTCTTGGAGGCATCTTTCTCTTGTTGGACTATTAATCCTTGTATTGGTTTTCTTGGCTTAATCTAGATCTAATACTAATAATGATGCAGGGGATAAACAATTTGACAAGAACAAATGTATTTCAAATTCTATAACCCTACTTTTGCAAGTTTCCTACAAACCTTTCTCTCCAAAATAAAACCCTCAAAGAAGACGTAATAGAGGTGTTATTGTGCCCACACCCACTCTTATGATTTCTTAGGCTTCTTGAACCTTCAACAAACTCCATAGGGTCTCATCAAACTCCCACCTTGCTATGGTAAACTCAAAAGAAATGTGTTTCATTAAACCCTCAAAGGCCTAGGGTTTTGATAGAGAACACACTTAGGCCTGCATATCTCTCACATACATTAGATTAGTGAATTTTACTTTGGTGGAAACCTAAATAGCAACCTAAAGAAGGGTTCACCAAGTTTCAACAATTTTTACTAGTTAAAACAAAAGATATGAATTATTTTCTCTCGTTGGAAACCCTAGCTCTATGACAAGGTAGTTAACAATATTCTTGTTATATCTTGATCAAAACTTCATGAAATCAAAACAAAAAAAAATAATTTTAACCTACAAAAAAAACTTTAACATTCCATCCCCCTTTAGTCCTGCCATTATTTTGTACAAGGTCATACAAGTCTATTTTTTAAACTATCTTTGTAGAAAATTGTCAAAAATTGTGAAGAAACATGGTATTTTCCTCAAAAACTCCTTTCAAAATTTCTTGGAGTGTACCTTATCATTCATTACATGTGCATTAACATCAAGAAAAGTTACAAATCGAAATGTATGTCTTTTCTTTTTCAAAACCTAATGTAACCTAATATCGTTTTGCACCAAAGTTGCAAAATATGCCCTTTTTCACAACCTAAAAGAAAAGAAACATGTAAAGATACCTTACAAGGTTTTACATGGTATTATAAGACCTTATTAGACTCAAAAAACTCAAAACTAGAGCTGAGGAGAAAAACCCAACCCTTCAACAATCCAAAAACACCTAAGAAATTCAAATTTGCATTTTGTCGAGAAAATCAAAATTTGAACTCCTAGGCCTATTTAGACAACCTAAACCATTGGACAAGATCCCAATGGACCCCCTAAGACCTACACTAACTCAAATAGGACTATTAACATCAAAATTATTGTTATAAACATCACCAAAGTGATTCTCCTGCATCAAAAAACATTTGATACTCAAGGAAGCATGCAAGATCTTTCAATTTCTTGTAATGTATGAATCCAACAATGATAGTTTTGACAAATTTAAATGGTTTTATGGTACTAAATTGCATAAAATAAAGCTCAATATTGTTTATAAATAATTAGATGAAACCCCAAATATGACAAGGCACCTAAATAAAAGATGGAATCTTGAAATTAGTGATAAGAATTGGCTCAATATCTTTAATTTTTTGTGGTCGAATGTGTTATAACCTAAGAAGGTTTGATATAAGTAGTTTCTTATCTTTAAAAATCTCCCTTGTTCTATTTCCTCTTATAGCATGAATATCCATGATTTTTATAGGAAACCTGAAAATATTATGCATATTTTTTTGACTGTTTCTTTGCTAATAAGGTTTGGAACCTATTCTATGTAGACCATGGGGGTTGGGGAGATTTGGGTAAGATTAAGTGGTAGGAAATTATTTTTGGTTTTGTAGAGGGATTAGATAAATTATTTAATCTTTTTTGGCTTCTGTTATCTACTAAAATTTTGTGGTCTTTATGGAAAGCTGGGAATGAGGAATAGTTCTAAGGAAAAAGGAGAGCACTTACTAATTATACTAGAAGAATAATTTACCATGATATTTCTATGCAAGATATATTGAAAATGGAGATATCCAAAGATAAATTCCTCAAGTTGCTAAAGAATGGTAAGGTGGATGTCAATAAAGAATAAATCAAGTATGTAAGGCACTTGCCATTCAACAAAGTAGACAATACACCCTTTCTAAGAAGCTATGTAGAATTTTAGAAGAAATATAAAGTAGAAACATTATAGAAAGATCTTGGATTTTAGGGAGAACCAAGGTTCTATGTAAACCAAGGACAATATCTCATAGTGGAGGTAGTGAGATCAAATCAAGATAGGTCTAAAATTGAGCCACCAATTGGGTGGAATGACATTGAAAATTATAATGAAAGTATTAAATTTTGAAAGACATGACTTTCATAACATATTTTTATAAATTTTGTATTTCACATGTCCTACTCTATGCTTCTTCATACCGATGACTTTGCATGGTCTATTTACAACCTTATATAATATGAAGGCCTCCCATAGAAAATATATAATAGTGATACCTTATGTGATGTTCATTTGGGACCTTGCGTTGTATTTTATATACTATGATCTTCTATGAGCTGATACTTATGATGTATTTTTTTTTCTATTGGTAATCTATTGGAAATTAAAAAAACTTGACTTGGTGATGTATACACAAGAAGACTCTCACTTTTGGATCTAGCCTAAGAAAGTCATAGTTCTATTACTTTCCAATAATATATGAAATTTACTTTGTACACAAAATTGTACCTATTGTATTGAAAATGACTTACTACAAATCAAAATTATTTTACCTAGTCTCCATTATTAAATTCTCATATTCAAATATGCTCCCAAAATCTCTAACAAGTAGCCCATTAGCCTTTATTCTTTCCTAGTGCACTTTCACACCATATTTCTCCTCTCCAAATTTCTCCTTGTATGTGTTATTTATTTAATAATCATCCTATTTTCCATGATGCCCCTACATCATTATACCTAGAGGTAAGAAAAAATAACCATGAGCCCATGCTCACATGCAGATTCTAGCTAATTTTGGGTTGTCTCATTATATTGAGAAAACTCAAATGCATTTAGCTAGGTTGTGCTTCCTCTCCACATACTTTCCCCTTTATTAGGTACTCCTTATACTCCATTGTATGTATAAAACTTCTTCATGTATTCTTGTAGGCACCTTGTCTCTCCAATCTATACCTTCACTAAGTTCTACACAATCTCTATCTCCATTTGTTTTCCCTTAAACATAAGGATACAAGTTGACAATGTTGAAAATTAGTGACATGTCTATTCCTTTGGAAAAATCTATCTCATAGGTGTTCTTTGTAAAGTTATGTATAAATATACAAGGTCCTATTTAGGTAACTACAAGAATTTTGGTTTTCTTTTTGTGGAACATGCAATGCAAATAATTTTACAAAAGGAACAAATTTTTGAAATACGATTGAGGAATTTTTTTAAAAGAATTTTTGGATAAAATTAAAATACATTATAAATCACAATGTATAGTTTTTAGATATATAATTTTTTAGTGTTGAAGTTATTTTTATATTTATTATTAATTTTTAAATAAAAGGATTGATAAAGTTTTAGAAGGAATGTACTTTTGCAATATAGTTGATGACCTTTATATAGAATAAACCCATTAAAAATGATAATGTCTAGTTTTCAAATATGTAAATATTTTTTATTAGAATTGGCTATGGAGATAGCCTACCAAGATCTTGAGGCCAAATGGAAAGAATAAAGAGAGAGAATATGACAAGAATAAACTATATTCTTATCAATTATGATTCAGTGTTCTAATGTACAATGTAGTAGAGACCCCTTGGTTAGACAACCAAGGTGAGATACAAGATGTCATAAGATTATTACAAGTTTCTTAATCATATGACATGAGACAATTTATCATGACTACCTAGGTCACATGTAGTACAATTCAAAATATAAGATAACAACTAATAAAAACTAACACCTTCTAGAAAGATTCATTCCTAGGACCTAAGTAAACTTAACATGTAAATAAGTCCCCTAGTAATGAATTGACTAGGTACAAGACCTTATTTACACCAACAACCTCCCTTAAGTGAAACTTAGGGAGTAGCATATTATTATGCAAATGACACAAAGATGAAATGATGGGTCCTAACTACTAGGTTATTTTAGGTACCCATGTACATATGCAAAAGAAATACCTCATAAATGGAGAAAAGGAGAAAACCCAATGGGACAAAATTCCTCCCCAAAAGAGAGATGAAATACAATAAATGAAATGCTCTCAATGATGCATGAGAAGGTAAAAGTACCATCTGAGGAAAAAGACCTCCCCATAAGAGAGAAGTAGAAGAGATACGATGTAACCCCACCCTCAATGTTGAGTCTCCTGCAATGATGGTAGAAGCTTGACATTGAATGCTAAAGATAATCCAAAAGAATTGAAAAATGTTCCTCCCCTTAGGAAGAAACAAAACCAAGGATGTATGCAGGATGTCAGGAAGATGGATGTTGTATGATATCTTTGAGGCATGCTCACTAGTGTCTCCATGTTGATGCCAAAAGTTGACACACTCCAAACAGACATTCTAGGCCACACTGCTAAAGAGGAAAATCCAGAATCTAGTAGAGATGAATGTAGAACATGATCTAAAGAGAAAATATCCCATCTAAAGAAACATAAGCCTCCTCCAAATTTTTTCCAAAAGGATCTACAATCACGTCAAACTGCAAAGAATGATCATGTAGATATTGAACAAGAGGGTCAATGTGTTCCCTCACAACAACTGAAGAAGGATCCTATCCATCAAAGAGAAGATGAATTCCATCAATGGTGTCTCCCAAATATACAATATGAGACTCCACAAAAAAGTTTGAAATACTTGTCAAGAAACCATCACAAGTATCCAAATCTGAAAGACAATGAATATCCTGCTGCACTGAATCACAAGAAGCCATATCTATAGAAATACAAGAATCATCAACTACAACAGGAGATGGAGGAGATGAAATGCATGAATCAAGAACTAGATCTAATGTGAGTAATCCCAAGTTCAAGAAGCCAAATGTGTCCTCTAAATCATGGTTCACACTAGAAATGTGATCAACAGCTGAAGGAATAATGCCATCACCGGGAGAAAAATCTACAAAGGTATACAACCAAGATGAATGATCAACCACCCCAGTAGCAATGATCTCTCTACTATCCAAGTCTTGAATTATGGCTGAATCACACAAAACATCTTGAAAAGTGGTGTCCGCAAAACTAATAGATCCATTCTCAATTACACTCATATGTGTATTGTTTCCCATCAAAATAGGAGACATAGTACAAGGCTAAAAAGAAGAGAATATAGACTACGAAGATTCCATATGATGAGATGCTCTTGAATCTAGAAGTCATCTCCTTGATCCATGACTTGAAAAAGCACAAATATCTTGTCCTTTATTTCCTGATGTAGAAGCTTGAACTTTGTCCTTTTTAGACTATTTTGAAGGAGGAGGAGGCAATTCAAACATCCTTGAAGGAAAATCAATGTGATTCTTTTTGAGATGTTTCAACTCATCAATATCCTTCTTATAACAATAGTGTTATTCATGTCCATCCTTCTTGCAATATGCACATGGAGGCCTCTCCTTCTTAGATGATTCCCCTTTAGAAGAGGATTTTTTCTTTGCTTGATTTGAATGTTGATTATTCTTTTCTTTCTTTTGTTTCTTATCTGATTTTGATTCTTTCACCTAACTAACCAACAATGCTTGATATTTAGAAGTCTTGATGAGACTGATTGATATAAGATTTTTTTGCTCATGTATCAACATCTCAGAGAATGAAACAAATGAAGGTGTAGTATATGCAAACCCCATAGTCAATCTATGAGTATGAAAGTTAGAAACAAAAGAAGCATAATCGGGACCAAGTTTGTTCATTGTATTGTAGACTAATTGAATGTCCTTATCAATTCCACATGCTTTACATTTCTCTCTTAGATCATTAACCTTGGTGATGTAGTCTTGGATATTTTCAAAGTTCTTATCATCAGTTCATTATCAATTTGATAGCCTTTTGTTTCATCTATAGTACCATACAATGTTTTCCATTTGTCCCAAGCTTCATGAGAATTTTTACATGATTCAATTTGAAACAACAAATCTTGAGAAACTAGTCTACAAAGACATCCAAGAGCTTTGGTATGTTTAATCATCCATTTTATCTTTTTATCTGCATCTGTCAGTTCAAGTACCTTATTTTCAACATATAGAGAGTGACCTTTAGTCATTAGAGTACTCCATGAATTTTGATGCCATGTTGAATAATTATATGATGTGAGAAAAGGAACCTTAGAATGATCCATGAAAATGAGAGATAACAAGCAAAGAAATCAAAAGAATGTACCAAGAGACTACCCAAATCACTCAATTAGGAAACCCCCAGAAATATATGATTTGGGACTTTATATTTAGTGCATTTACAATTGCTAGATGCCAAAAATGATAAGCTAGACTTGATCTTAGTACATGTAGATTCCAAAATAGGCCACAAAATAAAGTACAATTTTTGAGACAAAATGAGATCAATCTGATCATACCACTAAAAAGTACACAAAATTATGCACTTTCAAAAAAACTTGCACTGAGAAATGTTACCACAGGAGCAAGATATGAGCTCTCGAAGTTCCCAAAATGAGGACGAAGCAACAACACATGTGAGAATCTAAAATTTACAGAAAAAATAGGAACCAAAACCAATAATTAATTACACCACTATGAAGAGCTTGAAAAATTAACCCAAATAAAAAAAATTGCTCAAAAAAATGAGTCAAAATGATCAAGTTATCGGCCTCTGAAGTTGAACTACAAAATAAAAAATTGCATTGCTAAGGGGAGCAATTTTTTTTAGGATACTGATGTCATCACTGGTGCAATGATGATGTCATAATTTGACCCAATTAAAATTGACATCCTCTTGGATGTCAAAAAGAATATGCTCTGTGGGAGGAATATTCGATTCCTTGGCTTAAATTTTACGCTTTTATAACCATCCCTAGTTGGCTCTCCTTTTGGAATATTCAGTGGGAATATTTTGGAATCTTAAAAAAAATTCATTGATTTTGTGATAGGTTGAATTTCTTTTTAAGGCACTAGAATTTTTTAATATGAACCATCGGTGAGTATTTTGTTGGTCATTGAATATTTAATATTGTTGCCAATTTTGAGAACTCTTTCCGGATTTTTGGATGGCCAAGTACTTTTGGTGGGATCCACGGTGGCTAATAACCAACCAACACACAGTGGTCAAGTAGTGGTCCTACAGTGCCTACATAGGAAAGTACACAATATCCCTATTATTTATTGCGACCGGGGGGGCGTACAACTCCCTAGGCAATTTTTTTTCCTTAGCAGACAATTGCTCCAAATTTGATGAATTGCCAATTGATCTTAGGGTTTTGGGCTCTTCTGGATGCAATGGTAGGGTTGAATTTGACCCATAATGCTCCAAAATTGGAGCTACCTTCTGGATCTGGAAACCACTTTTTAGCTTCAAACCCTCATAGATTTGGCTTCATATGTTCGATTTGGACAAAACAAAAGGAAAAATTGACTATATCAAACCTCCTAAACTCAATAGTGAGCTCATATTTGCACCAGTAAGCTTCAATTTGAACCTGCATTAAATAGCCACAAAGAGGAACCCCCCAAATCTGGAATTTCTTCCAAACTTTTCTGATTCTCTAGATCATCATACAATGCAAGAGAAGAGCATACTCAAATTTTCAAGATTTACCAACTCTCTTTAGAAAAAGACTATCTAATGGCACCCAACCCACTCTGATACAATGTTAGAATTGGCTATGGAGATAGCCTACCAAGATCTTGAGGCCATATGGAAAGCACAAAGAGAGAATTTATTACAAGAATAAATTGTTTTCTTATCAATTATGATTCAGTGTTTTGATGTACAATGTAGTAGAGACCCCTTGGTTATATAGCCAAAGTGAGATACAAGATGTCATAAGATTATGACAAGTGTCTTAATCATATGACATGAGGCAACTTATCACAACTACCTAGGTCACATGTAGTACAATTCAGAAGATAACAACTAATGACAACTAACACCTTCTAGAAAGATTCCTTCCTAGGACCTAAGTAAACTTATAAGTCCCCTAGTAATGAATTAACTAGGTACACAACTTTATTTACACCAACATTTTTATTTTACATATTTTTTAATTTATTAATCAATATTTAAACAAAATTTTTGATAAATGTTAAATGACATATGTTAGTAATTTCTTAATAACTTTTGATTTGTAATTTTTGAAAAATGATATGTGTCTAACCAATATACATCATTCTCTACATGATGAAAAAAAAATTCATGTTATAATTATTTTAGGTCAAATTATATTGGTTGTACATGAGGGGTTTTAAAAAATACCTTAATTTAAGCAAAAAAATAATTAAAAAGTAATATTTACTAAAAAAATATAAAAATGGGGTAGAGGGCCTAACTTTATTGGCTAAAGCATCCTATTTTAGGCAAGAGGTCACAAGGTATAGTCTCCCATTCGTCCTCCTGGTATTAGAGGGAATGTCACACTAGCATCACCAGTCATGTGAAAAAAGTTTACCAGTGCACTGCAATTTATAAGGGGCTACCCAATTCTTGAAGTCTATTTTTTTTTTTTTTAAATAGCTTGACAAATCTTCAAAATCATATGCATTTTTTCACAAAATGATTTCAAAAAATCATTCAATTAATACTTATTTTGTTGGTTGTACACATGGATGTTTTGTCCTTCAATATATCATTTTAAAAGGGTCACATTTTTACATTCTATATAAAACCAACTTTTATTATCCAAGTATTAAAATAAATTTTAAGTTTTAAAACTAGAAAAAAAAAAATTCATTTCATATTTTACACTATGTTAATATTCTATGTGTAAGATCTTTAAAGTTTGATCCCAACTATTGCAAAGGGTGTTTTTTGGAAAATAACTTTTGCTTTTTGGCCAAAAAGTGAACTCAATAGCTTGCATTTACCCATATTTTCTAGTTCAACTTATTGTATGTGCCACTAGGAAATCCATCTACATAGGTGTGTTAAAGCTAGGTCTCCTACTTAGAATTCAACTTCTCAGCTTCCCTTGTCTATACATTCCTTATATTACACATTACTCATTTCTATCTATCCTCACAATTATTCATGGATTTCATGCATATACATCATGAAATTGTCTACTCCATGTAATTCCTCTATCTATTTTCCATATTGTATAATTTTATGACTCTTTTTAGATTTTACCCATAGACAATCTAGTATAGACTCTTGTCAGTGGTTTGATTCATTGAGTTTTTATATGTAATTTTTTCTTGTGCTAAAACTAAATATGAGAATTTCATCTTTAAGCTCCTAATTAACACCTTAATAGGTTTCCTAGACTCATGTTGACAACCTACTGTGTAGGAATCAATTTACACCCCCTTGCAAGTTCCCCTTTTACATCCTTCACCTTAGAAGAATCAAACCAAACCATGTAATTCTACATCATTCGTATGTACTCCATCCACTTGGTGCTTCTTTTTAGTGTCAGTGGGGGAATTTTTGTCAGGGATGTGTGCACGGTGCATGAACATCTGTGTGGCGCACTTCCATCCTAACAAGATTCCTACATCTAGAATCTATAGAGGCATTATGTTTTCCATTAGTGATGAAATGTAACGCCCCTACGCCCTTCAACCAACCTTTGAATAGCTCTTTCCCTCCTAAACTACCTTCAAATTCCCATCTTTTAGATTCATTTGATCTTCTTCACACTCTTTTGCACACTCTACACACTCTTGAAGATAATTCTCACATTCTCTCACATGTTTTAGCTACTTGTTGCACTATTGGCTTCATCCCAACATCACAACATTCTTCACATCTACCATAGAAGCTACAACTAGGTGTCTTCCGAGACTTCCTTCAACATCAGTGTGACCACATCGAATTTTACACAATTGTAAGCTTGCATTCTTCTCTCATTGGTCTTAAGCACCTTTGGTTGAGGGTGGTATTGTTCACTTACTATTGCATTGTTATTGGATTTGAGTAGCATAGTGTTTCTTGTAGTTTTCAATATTTCCTTTTCACATACTTTCTTTATCGCATTTCTACTTTTCTATCTATCTGGTTGTCCATGGAGGTGGGAACACCAAAATGAGGGTTTGTCTACGGCAAGCCCTGAAATAACCACAATTTTTTTCCCCATCTTGTTGTGTGTAGGTGCTTGTTTTTGTGGAGCTTGTGGGAGAACTGTACTTTCCATGAGTTGAATCTTTATCATATTTTCTCTTATCATTCTTATATCATCTCTCTCGTTATTTCAGTTATTCAATTATTTATTGCTTTATTCATTACTTTAAACCTCAACAACTAAATTGTAAATAGGATTTTAGAGTTTTTTGTTTGTACTTTTTTACTATTTTTCCATACAAACAACAATGCACCTATGAGACACTAGCACACTGCATTTTTGTCTCTACCCTGCACTGCTATCTTCTGGAAGAGAGTTGGTAGGGTTACAAATAGGACTCCAGAAACCTATTCATTTAGCCCCATTGAAACTCTAGGGTTAGTAGAGTGACAGAAGTACTAAGAGTTCTCTTCATTCTCTACTCTTAACATCAAACACTTGTTCCATATGAGGTAGATTAGGGCAGCCTTCAACTCTATATTTTGATCCACTGAGTGGTCGGTCCCCCTCCTCTACATTTTGGTGAACCCAAAATGAACTATTTTGGTTCTGTTTGGTAGTATTGAGAGACCCTTCCCTTGTATCCTAGAAGTGTTGTGGGTGTGAGTGTTGAAAGGTGCCTAGCCTTACAACCCAACCTACAACCCCTAGTGGTGTAGCTGGAAGGTTCCCTTAAGCATTGTGGAACAAAATCTTGAGTGGGTCACCATCTAATTGTGAAACCCTTGGGGGCTCTTGTGAAAGTTTTTTCTAGTGTGTGTAAAGATGGATTCCTTCTTACATTTACCCATCCCATCTGTACAACTTGCTAGTGGATCTCCCACTATAAACATTTACCTCATAGGATTTTTTGATGAACTCTAATAGAGAAACATCCCCTTTATACATCCCCACACATATAAACGGGAATACTGTAATTGGTGTCCTTGTTGACCCTACATTTTGGGTGAATGTTATTACAGAGGAGATCATGTTGATCATTTTTTACATAAGGATGGATATGATTAGTCTAGAAGCACTATATGTACACGTGATGGGATTTTCGTTCCTCCCATTGGTTGTATCACCTTGTTAGTCCTAGTTGGGCTCAAGATTGTGAATGAACTCTTTGATATCATCCTGGGGTTTGAACTGTTTAGAGTGAAACTAGGCACTCCCTGGCTAGTTTCCATGAATGTAGTTCCCTCGGTAGTCCATAAGTGCTTGAAGTTTTCCCATGAGGGTTCGATGCATGTAGTCCATGACACTAGTTACAAACTGATGATTGTGAGTGGGAGATACTCACTGGATCACTTCTGGCCTACCCTTGTTGGTCTGCTCCCTCCTAGGATGAACCTCTAGTATTGGACTTATGTGAAATATAAGAGTGGGGGCATAACAAAAAAGGTGAGATATCCTCCTTCTCCTTATACAATTTTTCATAGAGCTTGTCTAAAGGAAAACTGCAAGGCTACTTTGGCCGCTTGAAAAAGGGAAGAGGAGAAGTCTGCTTAGGGCTCTTCCTCTTCTTATTCCACTATTCTTCCTATTGATTCCTCTCTCCCTGTTGTGATGTCATTGAATTTTTGTCCTATGTGTTTGTTGGGGAGTTTTATGGTGCCTGCTTGGTGAAATCCCAAGCGTCCAACATTTGAACTTCTTGTCTTACCCACAATGCCTTGGTCCATTTTGTATGGTAAGGGTCCCCATAGAGAATCCTCTATGTCTAGGCCTCTCTGGCCTCCTACTACTCCTACCTATAAGGTAGTGAATGGGAAGAGGCCCGCCGCTAAGGTGCTTAAGCTTGCTCCCCTTATTTTTGTTCCATCATCCTCTCCATCTATTCCTCATGTTCCCATCTAGGAGTCCCTCCCTCCATTAGGAAAAGTTGTGATGGATACTCCAATGGTTGAAAAGGATTCTTTCATCCCTTCTTAGGTTGTGGCCTCTTGTTCCCAGAGTTGTATAAACTTCCTTGCACATGAGAACAAGCATTGAAGGAAGGCACTAGCCGTTGAGCAGGCCACCTTACAGAAGAAGGAAGAGCAGCCAATAACTCCTACTTTGATATCTTTTGTTGTGTCCTCCCCTTTCATCCTCTTAGATTTAGTTCCCTTAACCTCGGTCCTACTTTTGACTCCCCTTGTGAGCATGAATGATCCTCACTTGAAGAGGATGCAAGTATTCATTGCTCCTTCAGTTGAGACTCCCCTTCTGATGTCCCTTCTGGACATCCTACCATTTTCAAAACATGTGGACATGTTGAATGCCTCAATAGTTTGCATCATGGTTTTCTCCTCTTCCTCTACATCCTTTGCTTCATCTATAGGGATTTCACATCCTCCAATGAAGTGAAAGATGGAGGATGAACTTGTTAGCAATGGGGATTAGAAGAATGGATCACCTTCTTTCGAGGGTGGTTCTGCATTGGCTTGCATCATCCTAGTGATGGGGATGATGCAAAGTGTTGGGGGCATTTAGGCCTCCCTTTGATGTTGACCCAATTATTTTTTTATTTTCACTTTGTTTTCATGTGCCTTCTTTATATGGTTTGATATAGTAGGGGGTTGATGAAAATTCATTTATTTAATATTATATCTATTTATCTATATTTATGAGTTGCTCTGTGTTGATGATCAAAAGTAACACAACAATGTTAAAATAGAATATTGCTACTCTACTTCTCCTAAAAAAGACAAATAGTATAAACTACCCATCTTCCAAGGTCTTTGTAGTTGGTTCTCAACTGTGATGTTGTCGTTTTGTTGCCTATGCAACTATAATGTTCAAGGGGCCTACTAGTAAAGAGTACAAACTATATAATATGAACTAATCTAACATTTGGGGGGTGTAAATAAACAACAAAGCATAAACACAAATTTCTTTTGATCTAGACATATAAACTTCATAATGAGAATTTCTTTTAACCAACAAAAACCATAAAATGACACAATCCATAGAATGAACTATACCATTGCATTCATTCACATTGCAGATTCAAGACGTACAACCATTCATCATCATTTTATTTTTTAATCTTTGTTTTCTAAACAAGGACACATCACCAGCTCATTGCTAAAATTTATAGATCAACAAATATAAAAAGATCTCATTCAGAAATAACTTAATGAAATAGTTTTAGATTTAGAATATTCTATTGATTTTCATCAAATGAGAGAAATTTATGCAAAACAAAACCCACTGGCATATGAATAACTATTGTTCATCAACATTATCATTAAACTAACAAACTTCTGAAAATAACATAAACTGCATTAAAACTGCAAAAGTGTTTAGAGTATCTTTGCATAAAATCTATAAAAATATTAAAACATGTAAATACTATCCTCAATCTCTCTTAGGCATCCAATCTTGACTTCAATCAGCTGACCTTTACAAAATGGAGAGAAATTCTACATATATACAATTCCAACACTAATTCCTCCCATTAAAAACTAAGATCCACAATTTGGGGCTTCAAATCCACAATTGTAGGGACTCCAATATTTGCCTCTGTTGTAATTGTTGAAGTTGAACAAGTGCACCAACTACTCCATCTCCCAAAAATTGAACTCCAAGTCCTCACTTAGATTGCTACCAATTACCACGGATCACTCCTGACTTGCCAACTTTGTTGCCTAGTTGTCCCTTTACTCAAAACTCATCCAAAAAGGTACTATTGTTCAAAAGATAATAAAAATAATTAACTTTTCTTATCACCCTCATGCTTAGCAATAATTTTTTTCACTGTATCATCATTCGATCCATCTACCTAGTCAACCTTGAATTCTGACTCTTCAAATTTCTTCTCTGTTGTATTGACAGTTAATTTCATTTGACCAATGTCCTTGGTTGCCCAGTGCAGGTCACATCTGAGTTACAACAATCTATCCATGAGTGGTGACTTAGGAGTATGTCCTTTTTTTAGCATTCTATTCATCCTTTCCTCCCATGCATCCTTGACATCTCCCAATGATTTGAGTCTCTGATATGGAGGCAAGGATTTATCAATAAATCTTGAAATGAGTTCTTCAAATACACTCGTGTGCTCAAATATCTCACAAAAATTATTAAGCATGATTATCCTATGGTCAATAAGAGTCTGTGACTTAAAGGTAGATATATGAATAGCCTTTTCCATATCCAAAATCATCCTCACCTAAGATTTGTGACTAGACCAACTCTTTATCCGAAATTTTATCAATTGCCCTCAACTTTTCCAAATATTCTCTGAGCTTTTTCTCTTCTTCCCACCATTTCTTCATGGGCGCCTCTATGGTCTTGACTAATTTCAACCCCTATAATAATACTTAAAACCTTCTAAAAACTTATCCATATCAACTTTAAAGGTATTAAGCCAATTATCTACCCATGTGGCTTTCTTTTTCATTTCAGTCAAACCATCTACATCTTTTTTGCTCATTAGAACAAGAATATTAGATGGTGTAGGCTACTCAGGAGTAGATTACATCAACTCCTTCAAGAAATCCTTCATTTTAACAACTTGATCCATAAGCTCATCTTTGGCTTGCTTGTCGTTGATTAACTCAGACTTGGTTGTAATGGCAAGAATATCAATTAAATTTATTTGCTGACTTTTGGTGTGCTTTCCCATATTAATAGTACTTATCTGATAATCTTCTAGTTGCAATTCTTTATCATCCTTGTTGGCAGTTGGAGTGGCAATTTCAGCTACCAGATCTCCTTCATCTATGAGTCTGGTTGAATGCATTGCACAGGCCTTCTTCTTTTCCTTTACTTTGTCAACTTTTTCCCTCATATCATCCCACGTTACTGGTTGGGCCTATACTTACTACCTCTTCTCTAGATTTAGTTTTAGCCAAGTGGGTGTAGCTAGCTAAGTGACTACTTGTTGAACATTTGAAGGTGCTAAGAACGGAGGTGTAGAAGAAATTGTTTCAATAGTTTACTGAGAAGCAACTTTTTGAAGCTCTTCTTGCTCCTTTTTCAATATTTCCCGCTCCTTCCTCTCATTCTCAACTTTTATCTCTTCTATCTTCCTCATTTCTTCCTCCCGTTTGGTAGCCTTTGCTACTCCAATTACTTAGCTCAGAGCTCCTCCTCTACAAACTTTTCTCATGGAGCTTTTCTTTCCAATTCCAAGGCCTCATCCTCTACCTTCTTCCATGCTTTAGCTTCTTCCATTTCACGAGCTAACTCAACTTTTTTTTCTATTCTTCTTCTTCTTGGGAAGCTCATTCATCAGCTAGCTTATGAGCACCTTCCATCAACTCCCGTTGCTCTTTCTTCATTAGTACATCATTCAATTCCATTTCAACACTATGTAGGCTACCAACTTCAAATTCAACTCCTTCTCTTAGTTCTTCTTCAACCTTTTTCAAATACTCCTCCCATTCAGGTGCTTCTCCTTCTTGGGATGGAGTTCTTTCAGAATTCAAGGAGATATCTTTAATATTTACCTCAACTTGTCCTTCTTCTCCAATCATTGGTGCTCTCGAAGTTGATGGTATAGTAGGGGCACTTCCCTTGCTTTGCAGGGGAACAACAACTTGTCTCTCCATAGAACTCTCCTCACCAGGGTGAACAATGGCCAAAGGTACAACAAAAAAACCTAAAGTGACACCCACAATAGTATCCTCATAAGTAACCTTTGCTTTACGCAAAGCATCATCAAGATTTTATAAGGAAATTTCTTCTTCTATTTGTAAAGGCTCTTCAGTGGCTACCTCCACCATTACAACACCTTTCTTTAGTCTTTTATACTATTTAGTTTTTGTAGAAGAAGTGGGTTCACTGCTAGAACCTCTTTTCTTTGTCACCCTACCTCTTGGCTGTTTTAATTAGAGTTTTATCCACTTAAAGCTCCTATTTATCACTACCTGTGATATCTTTCCAATCTTAGTCTCTTCTTTCTTTGCCTAATTGATGGGTGGTGGGGCTTTTGTAGCCACTTGATCAATATCATATCAGGGATAAAGAGTGATCCCATCATCCATAGTGTCATTAGGTATATCAGTTTTAATATCAAAATCCCTCATCTGGGGAATTGTTAACCTATCGTAACCTCTTTTTCTTACCTCAAACTAATCTTGGAGGTTTTCCCAAAAATCCTCAAGAAGAGGAACATGATGAGTAAAGTGAGAAGAGTAAAGTGCATGCATTTTCTTCCTAGGATCAAAATTCTTCCTAGAAGTATGGTATTGAAAATTTAAAGATTGGAATTCCTCGGTTGTTGTTTTAGCCATGACTGATGAAGAACAAGAATACAATCCCAATTCTAAGGGAAAAGAATGTGCAACAGTCCTGTGTTGTGAAGAGAAAACTGCAATCACCTCTACAACTTTTCTGGAAAATTCCATTAAAACCCACCCATTGCCACAACATCTTGGCAATTTAAATGGATGACCATCAAAACCAAATAATCTAAAATATATTGACCTAGGGTATTGAATGAACCAATATCCCCATTCTTGAATGAATTCCATGGCTTCCTAAGACAATATTAAACCTATGTCCCTTGTGAGTTGATTTATAATGACATACAAAAAAGCATCATTTACTCTTTTGCAGTGCTTTTTTTATTCCTTAATCTCCAATTGGTCATAGTGTTCCCAAAACTTCTTTTGATTTGGGCCTTCTTCCATTGACCCTATAGTATTTAGCCTAGGAAACCTTCTGATCCTTGTTTCACAATATATAACATAAGAAGACATGTAAAAAGTCTTGGTCTGTGTTACCTACAGAAGTTGGGTATGAATATTATCTGAGATGATTTTCCCCCAATCCAAATGTTTCTTTCATTCTAGAATCAACTAGATAAAAGGAAACATCCAATGTTGAAAAATGTGAGAGTTTGACTTGCCAAATTCTCTAGCCAAAGTGTGATAATATCTTCTATGTCTTGGGAGAAATCTGACTTCTTGGGATTGGGTGGAAACTTCTCTACTGACTTTTTCTCCTTTTTCAACCATTGTTTGTTAATGATTTGCTTATTTCCCTCCACATCTCTATTCTATAGCTCAAGTTCCTTATCCTTAGTCATCATCTTCACATCAAGGTAGGGAGGGAGGTCAAAGACAAGTCTGATCATGGTTTGAGTTAAGTCTACAATAACATTTCCCTGAGCATCAATACACTACCTCTAAGTAGGGTTATATTCCTGTGCAACCGTTAGGATGAATTCAGGGCATTGTACCACAATAGGAAAGCAAACTACATGGGCTAATCCTGACTCTGTAATTCCTTTTTCTCTTGAAGCAACATCCTCTGTAAATGTATCTTTAATGAACTTCTCTAAATCCATATGCCCCACCAAGGTGTCTATAATGTTCACAAGTTCAGAATCAAACTTGGATGGAACTGGATTCCCTTGATACTTATACTTCATTGTGTAGGGTAGTTATTCTGATTTCACTCTCTTGGCTCTGGCCCTCTTTGATGCTCCCTTAGATGTTCCCTCAACTTCCAATCCCTTAGTAGGTGTCTCTTCCTCGGAGTCAGACATTGGTTAAATATCTTACACTACTAACTATCATTAGTTACAAAAAAAGAACATGTAAATAACACCATAACATAGACCATAATAAATCAAGATTAAGTTAGAAAGAATTCAGTTCAATAAGTTAATTTGATCATTTTCGATCTTCGGGTTCAAAACAATAACAAGAACTTAGCTAAGTTTTGTTGGGAGTTGGGACTGGGTCATGGTAGGCACTAGACCTTTGTTTAAAAAAGTTCAATACCATTCCTTAGTCTGACCCCGTAATGTTTGAGGAATCAGGACCGGGTTCGGGACATGGATTGACACTAGACATATGATGGAAAACAAGTTTAAATATTGACCCGCAGTTTGATCCCGCAATGTGATCGGGGGTCAGGATCATACCATCATGTAGAACCAAACCAATGTTGAAGAAGTTCAGTGTCATCTAAAAGCCCAACCCTGCAATATTCAAGAATCAGGACCGGGTCATGGGTCATTACTAGACACTTAAACAATTGATAGTAAACAAGTCAGGTATCAACTCATTTTCGAACCATGTAATGTGACTGGGAGTTGGGATCGGGTCGAGGAAAAACACCAAACCCATCCAAAATGGAGAAGTGTAAGTAGATTCCCAAGTTCTAAGCCTGGTCAAATATCGAGTGTTGGCACTGGGTCATCGTCAAGTCGAGTCTCAAAATGCATAGTGGGAATGTGGCAAGTTTAAGTCTCGATCCTAGTTATACTTTGGGAATCGGGATCAAGGTATTGTTAGGTCCATGTACCAATTGGTGAGCTAAATTTTTGGTCTCAGAACAACTCCCGATCCTGATGGTAAATGTGGGGGTTGAGCGTGGGACTTTGGAAAAAACTTAATAAATGAATTTAAACCAAACTCATGCTATTGATCCATCCCCAGATCTTGATAGTAAATGTGGGGGTTGGGTGCGGGACTTTGGAAAACACTTAATCAATGAATTTAAACCAAACTTATGGTACCGGTCCATCCCCTGATCCTGATACTAATGTGGGGATCTAGGAAATGAAAGAAATGATACCAAGAAGTAGAAAGAGCTAAGTGCTAGCTTGATTCTTGACAGTGACAACGATGTGGACACCGGGACATGAAAAGGTGATGGGTAGTGAAGGCGATATTGAATATGACAGTTTCCAAGAATATGCCTTCGGGACCGGGTTGTGTTGTGGATCAAAGCTTGTTTCCAAATGGTCGGTAATTCAAAATTGGCAATTGAAAGTAGTTTGATTGAATGTTAGAGCAAAACCCTAGAAACTAGGGCACAACAAGATGGACAATCCCATGACCAACAGACATGACGACGATACCAAAACACAAAAGAATACATAAAGAACCCAACATGGGTTTGAATGTGAGGGTAAAACACACCAAAATGTGTAGATGAAAACACATAGAAGCAAAAAAAAACCACACAAGGAAAACAAACAAAGAAAAGGGAAAGAAAATAAGAACACGGGAAAGAACAAGCAACTAGAATGGAAAACGGAAACAAAAACACCAACCCTCGAACACACCCAAGAATTCTATAAGACATTAAAAAATTGTGATGAACTCCTAAAAACATAGCTCTTCATCAATCTCATTCTCATCCCCAAAAATATTGAAAGCAGAATAGACAGAAATTGAGGAACAACGAGGTTTAAAAACCCATTCGCACATGCGAGTAGTTATGGCATTAATGGCGGGTTGGTCCGGTCTCAGGATTCATGCAAATTGATAAATACCAGGAGTGGGAAAGAAGGTAAGTGGAAGTTAGGGCCAGGACATGAATCAAGACTAAACCCTCACTAAGTGAAAAGGTCAATCAAAATCCCACAACCCGGTCCCAAAAAAAAAATAGAACATGGGGACTGGGATCGAGACTCTGGAAGGAATGAGAACTTTGAAGAGTTCAAAGTTCAGTCACAACCCAAAGTCCAATCCCGAAAGAACAAAATGAAAACTAGGATTGGGGTAAGAGAAGGAACCAGAGCTTTCAAAAGATGCAAAGTTTAAGTCATGTTCTGAAACCTGATCCCGTAAAGAACAAAGACATGAAAAGAGGTTAGACCCCGAGATTGGGTTAGAAACGGGAACAATAACTTTGAAAAGTTCTTTGTTTGTTTCTGGCCCGAAACCTGACTCTTACAGGAACAAAACACACAAGGAAAAAGGGAAACTAAGATTGAGAAATGAATAGAAACTAGCACCCCACAAAAGCAACAAGTGTTAGTGTTGACATGTGACCCAAACCCAAAAAAGTGAAGAAAAATAACAAGGAAAAAGATGGTGTCGGGATTGGGACATGAACAAGAACTTGAACCTTTTGAAAAGGAACAAGTGCATGTTTTGACCTGTGACCTGAGCCCATAAAAAAAAAGAAACAAGGACTTAGGAGGAAAAAGAAAAACTCCTAAGGTCCAAGCAATAACACCAAGGAAAAAAAACACAAAGGGGGACTCATTTTGACCAAAAAAAAAATGGGGTGGTTATGCAAGGCATAACACTCTGACCCTGAAATATTAGATCCCTTTGTCTCTTGTTTGTTATTCTATTGTCTTTAATTTCTCTACATTTTTCTCCCTTGCTTGCTTCATGATGTTGTGGTGTCTAGGTGTTATCCCTCGTGTGTGTGACAACATTACCATGGTTACATATCCTCATGTTTTGTGGGTCATACATCACTTTTTTATTCTTTCTTTTCTCTCCTTAGGATTTCATGTACCTTTGTGATTGACACACACCATCCTAAGGGGGGGCTCTCACACTACTTCAATTTTTAAAAGGTGTATTCGGTGGCCAACAAATCTCTTCTTGAAAATATCCATCTTTGTTTTCAAAAATATTTTTCAAAAATTACATTCCTCAACAAGGACCCCTAGCGGAATACTTTTCCTTGATCTTGCATTTGTAAAGAAAGAATTTGATAAAATTTCCTTTGAGGAGGGAGCACCTTTTTCTATAGGAGAGGTCTTGACTTTCCCCTTGTGATGGGGCTTTCTTTCTTTCAAATTCCTTGATGAAGTGAAATCTTTCAAAAGGATTCCTAGCTGTTGAATTGATTTGCAAAAATTATTGTTGCACTTTCAAATAATGTGTCCCTTGAGTGGACCCCCTTTTTCTTTGAAAGGGTTCCCAAGGGACCCATTTGAAAGCTCTTCCTTCAAATCCTTAATTTTCTACTTGTCTACCTATGTTGCTTCTCTTTGACATCTAACATGTTTTGTCTGTTGATTAACATGTTGCTTTGCAGGTGCACCTATGAAGCTTCTTTCCAATTCGAATCAGTGAAGTCCCCTACATCAGGCTTCCTTTAGGAATAAGCACCTGGGGGGCACAATATTTACAAGTTTGAGGACCTATGAAGTGCTTACATCCTATGGGATTTATCCATCATTGGTATACAAGCCTTCAATGTACTTTATTCAATCCTCCTCAAGAGAGAGTACCTATGGAGCCATTTACTTGCCTTAGGCTTTTGAGCATGCCAAATTATGGTCTACTTTCTCGACAGTTCAAGTATATTTTCTTGGAACTCATTTGACCTACTTTATCAAACAATCATTGACACTCATGTTCACTAAAGTGGGGGAAAAATGTATAGGTGTGAATTTACACCCCCCTTGCAAGTTCCCCTTTTACATTGTTCACCTTATAAAAATCAAACCTGACCATGTAATTCCACATCATATGTTCGTACTCCATCCACTTGGTGCTTTCTTTTAGTGCCAGCGGGAGAATTTATGCCAAGGACGCACATGTAATATGCAGATGACTATACAGCGCGTTGTCATCCTGACAGAATTCTTGCCTCTAGAATTTGTAGAGGCATTATGTTCTCCATTAGTGATGAAACATAACACCCCTGTGCCATTCAACCAACCTTTGAATGAATCTTTCCCTCCTAAACCACCTTCGAATTCCTATCTTTCACATTCATTTGATCTTCTTCACACTCTTCTACACACTCTACACATTCTTGAAGACAATTCTCACATTCTCTCACACATTTGGCTACTTGTTGCACTATTGGCTTCATCCCAACATCACAACATTCTTCACATCACCATAGCACTGCAACTGGGTGTCTTGTGAGTCTTCCTTCGATGTCATTGTGGCCATGTCAACTTTTCCATGGTTGTAATCTTGCATTCCTCTCTCATTGGCCTTGAGCACCTCTAGCTGAGGGTGGTATTGTTCACTTACTGTTGCATTGTTGTTGAATTTGAGTAGCATAGTTTTTCTTGTAGTGTTTGATATTTCTTTTCATGTACTTTATTTATCACATTTCTACTTTTCTATCTATCTAGCTATCCATGGAGGTGGGAAAAATGGGGGTTTGACTACAACAAGCCCTGAAACAACCTCAACATTTTTCCCTATATTGTTGTGTGTAGGTGCTCGTCCATGTAGAGCTTGTGGGAGAATTGGACATTCTGTGAGTTGAATATTTATCATATTTTCTCCTATCATTCTTATATCATCTCTATCATTATTTTAGTTATTATGTTATTTATTGCTTTAGTCATCACTTTAAATCTCAATAGCTAAATTTTCAATAGACTTCTCGAGTTTTATGTTTGTAATTTTTCATTGTTTGTCCATACGGATGACAACACACCTATGAGACACTATCATGTCATGTTGTCATCCCTATCCTACACTATTTTCCTTTGGTAGAGAGTTGGTGGGGTTACAAATTTAGGACTCCAAAAACCTATTCATTTAGCCCCATTGAAACTCTCAGGTTAGTAGAGTGACAAAAGCACTGAGAGTGATCTTCATTCTCTACTCTTAACATCAAAAACTTGTTCCACATAAGGTAGATTAGGGAAGCCTTCAACTCTCAGCTCTCTATGACCTAGATTCATTGAGAGGTCGATCTCCCTCCTCTACACCTACATTTTCCTATCTACTTTAAGATGGTATGTTAAGTTAAATTATAGCTAGGTACTTAGCTTTTTCCATGTTATGTGTACCAAAAATGCCTCACAAAGTTAGTGTCTAAGTCATACACATTGGTGAATTTCCACACATGAAGTCTCACCACCTCTTTGAAGAATAAATTGACACCTTGAGTGGAAAAATGAAGACAAGAAAAACAATAAAAAGATCTGAAATTAAAGAATGAAGCTATAAGACCTCCATTCAGAGAACCAAATGTGCAAAGGTACCCATCTTTCAATGGTTTTTTCTATTCTTACAATAAATTTTGACATAGAGCAATGGACTGTAGAAGCTTAATTAATCAAAAAATTTCATCCTTTATTGGTCAATGCTTTACATGCAAAATTCAGATGATGAATGCATATAAAAATGGTAGAATGATTTAACCTTTCAATGGTTATTGATATACATGCTTGGAAACAAAGCCAATCAATGTAGATCTAGAATGAATGGAAGGAATACTAATAAGAAGAATGTCATATGTCACAATTGCAGTAGACCTAGACATATTGCTAAATTTTGTAGAAGCAAAAATACAAGGAAAATTGAATAAAGAGGAATGATCCAGTCAAAAAGGTTGATCTAATTGAAGTAAAGAAGGAAATGGAAAATATTTGGAGAAAGAAGGAAGAGACAAAAGACAAGGGAGAATATATACCATCCTCTAGTGTAGATGTTTCCTCTAGAAACTAATCCAAGAGCTATGGCTTAGAGGGAGCTTTAATGGATATCTTTTATCCCCCACTAGAAAAGATGTGCTAATGCCACAACATAAAGATATGTGATGTAGATCTACATGCTTGATTTATTGATGAAGATTGCGGAAGAAGATATGTTGTAGCAAAATTTTACAAAGCTTCAGAAGTTGATTGTGCATATAGATTAAGTGTTACCAAATTTATGGGTTGAAGCATTTAATGCAAAATTAGGCCAAATCAAAGGGTTATAAGAAAATTCACTAAGGAAAATCCTTTTCATGAAAACATTTGAGAAATAAGTACAAGCCTATGAGAAGTGAATTCAAAGTGCATAAATCGATAAGAGATTCAACTCATCGAAACCCTAGTTCGATGAACAAAGTTAAACAAGCATTTTGTGAATCTTGCATGCCCTAGTTTTTAGAAATATTTATTTGAAATCAATTTGGATCTATATTGCAATGGCTACACTAAATTTTATAGAGGTTATAGAGAGACCATAATCTAAATTCAAAAGATACCCTACAAAATCCATAGAAGATGACCCACTAGGTGCATTCTTGTATATTCCATATGGGGTTTAACCAACTGAGAATATTAGGGTGTATATTCTTGGAAAAATGGAATAAAATTCTCCCAGTAAACTAAGTAATGTATGTACAAATGAATTAACTAGTGAGGACTACACCCTAAATCCGAGGTATAAAAACCTAGTTGAGAATAAAGTAGATGTATGACAATGGTTCCCCAACTTCTTCTATGATGTCAAATGGATTAGAATGGCCTTGAGAAGAGTTCATGATTAGTTTGTCTGCACTGGTATGTCTCACATGATCACAAAGGAAGTGATAAGAGAGGTCATTGATCTATGCTCAACTGGACCTATTCCCATTCTAAAGTTTGTTAAAAATAAAGAAGTGATGGAGAAAATAGGTTCTATATTTGAGAAGAGATCCCTTGCAGCAAATCCCATTAGAAATCTAGTTGTTAGGTATGTTGTTATGGTTATTGGTTACAAAATATACTTTAACAACAAAGATAACTCTATTTTTACCACCACAATCCATGTGACAGATGAAATGATAGAAAATGGTGTAGATTGTGACTTGTGTGAGCTGCTTAGGGAGTAGTTAATGGATAATCTAAAGCAGACCAAGGAAAAAAATATGTTTAAGTATAGCACCTTGGTCATGTGCTTACTCTTGTAATTTTTGAAGGAGGTTCCCATAATTAGAAAGGTAAACTATATAAGTGGAAGACCTATTGCACACCAAATTATAGATTACATGAGGAGCCTTGTAGATGTCAATGCACAAGATGTGCCCTTATTGCTTTCTTTGTAGTAGTTTAGAAAATAATGCATGAGAGAGACAGGATTCCTAGGACAATGGTGGAAAGGTACAAAAATTACATCACATTTTTGGTTTCTATAGATCATTACATCACTGAGGTAGTGGAACCAAGATCTATTGGGGTTCTTGAATTAGGTTATGAGGTAACAAAGTTAGATCTTTTTGGCTATGTTGATATTCTATTAAAGAGTTTGAAAGACAAAAAAACCTAGATATGGGACTTTTGAGGAAAATTCCATGGAATTCCACTTGGAACAAAAATAACCACAGATCAAGAAGATTTTTGATGCTATGGTGGATGTATATGCAAAAGAAATGGGAATTTCTAAGGAAAAAGTGTAGTATGCTAGATAAAGATCTAGAGCATACATGAGTACTGGTGAAGCTTTAGGTAGCTCAAGGAGATTAGGAAGAACAATTACCACTCCACCATCTATTCACAAGTCCTCTGAGGCTTTTCCTTCTGCATGAGAGAAAATAAACTCGAGCACCAGTCCTCTAGTAAGGGAGAAATCCCCTCTAGTTGTGCATGCTACAAGGGAAGAGAAGAAGAAAATTTCCACCACCGCACCTCCTATTGCCCTTGAAAAAAAAAGAATTAGACAAAATTCTATATGAGAAAAGGGTATTGGTATCATTGTTACTAAAGAAGAGGAAGATTTGGAAGAATAAGGACCACAATTGGTCCAGAGAGGAAGAAATGAGTCTTCACAAGGTGAAGCTAGTGGAAAGAGGAAAATATATGATGTCGTTGACACCGAAAGTGAAGAAGAGATAGAAAAGGAGAAAGAAGTATTCAAGATTCACATGAGGTAAAAGAATTAATCCAAGAAGGCTTCTCTAGAGAGGAAAGAGAAGGAAACATAGAAGACTTTGGTCAAAGTCAAAAGGAAAAAACAAGCTGAACCGGTAAGGATTCATTCCCCAATGAAACTTGAGGCGTTGTTTAACAACATTTTGAAAAATGAAATGCTAAAGGAGACTGCAACTTTGTATAAGGAGGTGGATGAGTTGGATAAGGCCACCATTGTTGAAGGCATAATTAAGTACATTATTGTACTTTAAGTTGAAATGTGAAATATCAAGAAGGATATTCCTTATGTTTTATGGAAAATTTTGTTGAAGAGAAGACAAGAGGCAATACAAGAGCATGATAATCTTAAGGAAGAGGCTTTGGAGAGATTAAATTCTCCATTATTAGAAGATGATAGGGCCACATTGGCTATTGTGTTTAGCAAGGAGGTGAGAACTAAACAAAGGGTTACTATCCTTATGAGAAAAGATGAGCTAGAGAGAATAAAAAAAGTAATGATAAAGTAGAGGAGATTGTGCAGAAGTTAGGATTAACTTCAATAGTTGAGGAAGAAGATATGAATGTTGAAATCACTACTCTAGAAAAAAATGTACAAGAAGTGTAGAAATATTATGCTAAAAATAAGTAGGATACAAATGAGGAAACTACACATGATAGCACTCCTAGAAGTGTAGGACATGAGAAAAGAAAACGATGAAGATGCAATGATCGAAGAAGAAATTGAAAAGGAAAATTCCACCACTCCTCCAATACAAAAATAATGAAGTTACTCCTTCAGAAAACACTGAAAATACTATAGAGGAAGAGAACATTAACAAGGTTGATGATAACAATGATGATGCAAAGAATGAAGAAGAAAATGTTGACAAGGAAAAGGAAGAAGAGCACAATGATGAAGATGAAGAAAAATTTAATGACACATTCAGAAATGCTAAAAAATAAAAAACCAATAGACTCTGATACTGTAGAAGACAAGGGAAAGAATGTGGAATTTGCCAAGGCTTCTGGTGAATCTTCTAGATCCTCTAGGGATCCCTTGAAGAATCTTTTGAGAATGTAGCCTAAATTTCAACTTTTTGTATCATCCCAATTGCTACAACTATTGATGCATAAAGGAAATATGGATTTGGACAAGATATCTCCCATACACAAGCTAGAACTAGGAGACTTGTTTCATGCATCCATGAGGAAGGAGATCATGGAATCACATAAAAAGAGTGGAGAATTAATGGATGATGTAGTTAAGGTATTTCAAGAGATCATGCATAGATCAAACATTGACACTACATTATCTGGTATGGAAAAGTTCAAATTGCTAATTGATTCCTTCAAAACATATGTATCCAAATTGAAGGAGGAAGTTGAGAAAGAAGTGTAGAAAGGGTTAAGTGATAAGAGGATGTTGGAGATGATAGAGATATGTTCCATTGCACATAAAAATTTCTTTGAATTGTTGAAGGGTGCAAAAGTGTGTGTTGATGAGGCTAAGGAACTATACCAATACAACATGCAATGGTTTAGAGCCACATAAAGTATAAGAAAGGAGATGGAATCCATTAAGTCTCAAATCAATGCTACCTCTAGTGCATATGATCTGACTATTGACCTCACCAGAGAGACAATGAACACAATTGAAGACAAGAACAAAAATTTATTCCAACTACAAAATAAAAAATAACACATCATCTTATAGTTTGGAGAGGTAGGGGATCTAGTCAATCCCAAACTTGTCCTTATCTCAAGAGCTCTTCTTAGTAGTGAGAATGCTAAGAAGATGAATCTAGTACAAGCTACTTCAGAAGAGGGAGAGGAATTATTGATTGAGCTTGAAATGAAAAACATGTTGCTTGCAAAGGCTAAGCAATAATGGGAACAAGGAAGGAAAGCTTGGGAAGATCATCTAAATAAGCTATAGGTTGACTTATCTTTTATTATTTTATACATTTTTAGTATCTATGTTCAAACTACTTGTACATATGCGAACCATATAGAACAAATTTTTAGTTAAATTTTAAGTTTTTTCTCTACTATATGACTCAGGGGGAGTCCATACATTCTTTCAATTTGTACATATGCTTATATTTCTCAAAAGGAGTTCTGAAAAGAGTTAGAACAGTTTGTATAGGGGTCCTTTACCCTTGATGTTAGAGGGGGAGATTACTGGAGAGTATTTTTGGAGTTTTGGCATGTTACCATTAATGACAAAGGGGGAGATTGTTGGAAGTTTGGAGATATTGTTGAAGTTTTTCATTGATGATGATGCTTGGAAATATGAGCATGGTTGGTATGTTATAGTGTGATATAGTGTTGTCATTGAAGTCAACATTGTTGCAGACTATTTTGATTAATCCTAACAGGTTTTGGAGTTGATAAGGAAGATATTATTGCATAATATTTTGGTCTGAAAAGATTAGTTGCATAGAAATTTAACTAGGTGTCAAAGATCTACCAATTCTATGTTATAGTGTGTTAATTTTTGGGTCTACACCACTCCACAAATGATATCACTCTATGATTCTAACATTAATTTGGTGAATGTTAGATACACCTAATTATGAGATTTCATCTTTTTTGGATAAATAGTTTGAGAGATATGAGTAATAATGTTTGGTCTAGCATGTTATAGTGATTTTTTTGTACAGTGTGTTTGTGTGAGAGATTTTGTACATCTCCATGAATGAGTTTTTGGCCTTGCGGTGTTGAAGATAAGCTTTCATATGTTAGTTGATCATGGATTCTAGATAATATCAAGTTTTGAGGTCCACATGTTGAGATGCGGATACACAGATGAAGGTTTTTTGTATTTAGGTCTTATGTGAAACTAACCTAATATGTTTGATCAGTATGCAAAGGATAAATATGTGTTGCTATCTTATGTGGGATCTATTATATGTCCATCTTGACCTATCTGTAAGGAAGCTAAGGTAGTGGAACAACTTCCTACACTAATATTGAGAGGAGAATAATGCAAAAAAATTACAGATCTTTAATAGTTACAACTTAAACAAAAAAATACATAAATATCATGCATACCACAACACAGTTATTTACATGGGGAAAACCCTTTCAGGAGAAAAACCCCACAATCCAAAAGCCATCCAATATATTATTTAGAAATCACAAAGATTACAATATACTTGTAGAGCAAGCTTCTCACAAGACTATCACCACTAGAGATCTAGAGACAACACGACTGCTATAACTCTCATAATACATCATCATATGAAATCATAGTAAAACACCATCATAAAATAGGGTTACCTTTTAGGGAAAGACAGACAAACAAAATATCCACCATTCGATCTAAAACCTAATAAAATTTAATGGTCTAGATTTACAATGTATCATTTATTTAATGTATTTTGGTCATTTTAGGAGTTTTCTAAAAAAGGTTAACAAAAAATTCTTTACACGTATCCCACTCCTCCCATCCAACCCATGCTACCATTGTATATTACACCTATTAGTGTAACTAGGATATATATATATCCTATCAACAATAATCTTTATATAATTGTAAGGTTGACATTTTCCCATTAAAGAATCAACAACATTCATGAAAGTCTTTACCTTAACCAATTTTGGCCAGTCATCTTCAACCATATCTCGAACAAAATGATACTATACATCAATGTTCTTGGTCTTGGAATGAAGTGTCAGGTTCTTGGCTAGACATTTACTCTACTTTAGTAGTGAATAAATCAACCACAACCTATCACTTACTCATCCAACTAATCACACCTAAATAAAGTAAACAAATAAGCACTGGTGGATCATTTGCTATCAATATCACCTGCCCAGGCTGAATCCACATAACCATGAATATCAAGGGAAATCTTATCTTTAGACACATTACTATGATAAAAAAAGGAATATTCTAAGGTACCGTGCAAATATCTAAAGACCCTTTTAACTACATCCCAATGAACTCTACTAGGATTAGACATATATCTGGAAATAAATCCCACTACTTGGGAAATTTTTGGTCTAATACAAACCATAGGATACACCAAACTTCCAAATGCACTCTAGTAAGACACTTTACTTATGTCTTCCATCTTTGATGGAGATGTTGGACAATCTGAAATAGATAACTTTGTTCTAACAAAAAGGGGAACACACAATGGTCTACAATCCTACATGTAAAATCTTTGTAAAATTGAATTGCCATAATTACTTTGGCCAAGCCATAGCTTTTTGTTCTCTCTGTCTCTTTTAATTTTCATCCCAAGAATGTGTCTAGCTAAACCAAGGTCTTTCATTTCAAAATTAGCAGCAAGTTGAGATTCCAATTCTGAAATCATACCTTTCCCTTTTCCAATAAAGAACATATCATCAACATATAATGTAATAAATAGGAAATGATCACCATCAATTTTATAATAAACACAATGATTTGATCTAGAATGCTCAAATCCAAAACTCAACACATATTTATCAAATATTTGGAACTAGATCCTAGGGCTATGTTTTAAGCCATACAATGATTTCTTCAATTTGAAAACCAATTTACTTTTACCTTTCACCACATAGTGCTCTGGTTGTGTCATATAAATATCCTCCTCCAAGTCACCATGAAGGAAAGTAATTTTCACATCCATTTGTTCAACCTCTAAATCATAAGTAGCAACAATAGCAAGTAAAAATCTAATGGATGTCATTTTTGCAACAGGAGAGAATATCTTTCCATAATCAACACCCTCAAATTGAGAGTAACCTTTCACAACCAACCTTGCTTTGTACTTCTCAATACCTCCATCTAAAACAATATTTTTCTTGAACACCCATTTGCAACCAACAATTTTTTGTCCTTTAGGCAATGGTACAAGATCCCATGTATCATTATTTTTCAAAGATGTCATTTCTTCATCCATAGAAATCTTCTAGGATTATGCATCATTCATACCTAATGCATCTTCTACAAATTTGGGTTCATCCATGTTAGTATTCAAATAAAAAATACATCTCCAATCATGAAGTGTATACCTTTCAAGTGGTTGTATATGCCTTGAAGACTTACAAACAAGTTGAGTTGGAGGTTCTTCCTTCTCTTCTGAAGATTCGAAGCTAGATGAGCTCTCCTCAACTTCTTGTCTATCCATGGGCATCAACTCAACTTTCTCAGGTGTAGAAGGAAATTGAATCACATCTTCCTATTTACTTTGTCTTGGATGCAATGTAATAGAAGAAATCTTAGTTTCTCTAAAAATAACACATCTACTATATATTACCTTTTGTGCAATAGGATCCCAAAGCTTGTATACTTTCACACCATAAGTATAACCAATGAAGATACATTTCACAACCATGTGACCCGACCATGCATATGCCTTACAACCAAAAACTCTAAGATGTCTTAATGAAGGCTTGTGACCTGACCATGCCTTTATAGGTATCTTATCAACAAGAGTTGATGTAGGAGACCTGTTAATCAGGTAACAGGTGTAGATCCAAGATCCTAACACCTACAAAACACAACAAACAAACACATTATAATATTCACATGCAAGTAAAGATCAAAGTTCCCCATAAAATCCATTAGCAATGCTCAAAATAGGAATAAAAACAATAACACAATGAAAAAGCAAGGAGATAAATCAAATCCTATTAAAAACATGCAAACTCTTGATCTTATGGGGGAGTTGGTGCCAATTTGATGTGGAAATTGGCCCTTTCCCAACTCCTATGCAAGCTTTTGATGATTTTGTGATGATAGATCCACTTGGTGATTTCTTCAAATGAACTCCATTGAGAAAACCTCCAATAACCTTGCTATACCTTGATGAAATTGATGAAAATTCTAATGCTTGAAGATGAAATTGAGTATATAGTAAGTTTTCTCAAATTGTGGATGATCAAATGAGGAGAGAAACCTCTTATTTATAGAAAGACAAGATGGAGAAATGCCCAAAATGAGGCAATGTGGGACTAACTTTCAACCAATGGCCAAATGCCACTTGTCAAGATGTGAATGGGCCAAGGATGTGCACATTTTGATGAATGTACCCAAAAATGCAATTAGGTGGAATTTGAAAATAGTGAAGTGACATGTAAGAGGGAAAAGGAATGTCTTAAATGCAACTTGGCTCAATGCAAAAGATGAAATAAATGTCTTGTTGGAGGGAAAAATTCCACTTAGAAGGATTTCAAATTTGGAAGAATATTTCCCTATTATGCCATGAAGAGAGAAAATAGGGATTTAATAAATGAATTAAATCTATTTTCATGTGCAAGTGGAAAAAGATAGAGGATGGGACATGGATTAGAATTAAATTAATCAAGGGTTAATTAACTTAATGAGGGATTAGATGATGTGACAATTTTGACTTAGATTTATGGGTTGATTTAAATCAAAAGATGAGAAGAAAGTGATTTTTGAGATAGTTAAGTAAATATTTTGTTTTATTTAACTAAAGGGGGTGATTTGTTAGATTAAATTAAACAAGGTTTAATTTATTTAATTTAATAGATATATTTTAGAAATTAATTAAATAAAATTGATTTATTTAATTAAATAAAGAGCTAGGGTTAATTAGATCATATTGATTGGTTTAATCAACGAGAGAGAATGACTTAATTAGATAAATGATTATTTATTTAATTAAGGGACGAAGAGTGATGATAAGCTGAGAAGGTGATTTAAGACAAAACGGTATTAGTTAATCGAGATCAAGTGTGTAATGCTAATTAGTAAATTTTTACATGTCTACATTTTGCCCCTCTTTGAAGCGGTGCACTTGTTGTGCTAATTCAAAGAATAAATTGTCTTGATTTGAAGCCAAATTTTTTTGATTTCAAAACTTCCCCATTGCTGGCTCGGCAAGAGAAAACATACCAATATACTATCCCCTTGAGAGATCATACAAGAATTTTGATTTTTTTGGGTGATCTCATGAAAAAAAGAGGATAAGGTGGCCAACTGGTCCAGAAAGACTCTAGAAGGTCAAAAAATGGTACAAAACAACCCTCGGATGGACAAAAATGGGATCAGGGGACCAAAACCCTTCCTGGATGGCTAAACAGGGTTAAAAAACCCTAAATTATAAGCATAAATAGGCCTTGAGGGGCCACTTCCAATTCATTTTCACTTTCATCCTTAAGATATTTTAGAACTTTGAGCTCTAACCTTCTAGAGAGATAGCACAACGACAACTTCCCATGCACATTTTTGACAGGGTACAAATGCATTAGAGACTTCCTGGAACTGGATCACCAGTGATTCAACTTGACCCAAGCTTGTTTTTCATTTTTCTAGTGCATTAAATTCCTTAGGAATCTTAGGATTTAGCAATAGTCCCAAATTGTACCACTACAAATTTCAAACAGTGTCGCTTAGCATCAAATTGTGTCATCGTTGCGAGTAGCGATGTCGTGGCATAGTTTGGAGTTTGGGTTCAAATTCTAAATTGAGGCACTTTCGCAAAGTGCACTACCGTGGTGTTCTTTAAAATTAGATTTCATCCCAAACTGAATCACTTTTGGAAACTAAAACACTATGGTGCAGTTTGGGAGTTTGAAGCTTCTGGCGATACAATTTGTAATTTGCAAACTGCATCACCTTCACAGTCAGCAACATTGAGGTTGGTTTAGGATGCCGATACAAACCAGGATCATGATTTTTTTGATGAAATTAACACAGTGACCTTTCTTGATGCAGAAGGAGGTGAGAAATATTTTTTCATGTGAGCATAGGTTCCGAGAGCTTTTCAGGGTTTTGGATGAGCTGACCAAGCGACAATAGGAGCACCTAGGGAAGATCGGTCTTTGGTATATTTCCTATGCGTCGCCCTTCAGACACACTTGGGGATGCTGATAGCACTCGCTGAGAGATGGCACAATGAGACTTCCTCCTTCCACCTCCCAACATGTGAGGCTACAATCACACTCGAGGACATGTGGCAGATCCTCAGACTATCCATTCATGGCAAGTGTATGATCTACGATACAGATGTCGGGAGGGATGCATGCTATGATGTCATGGGCATTGATCAGAATGTATTTTGTGAGGGCGAGATCGAGCTTGAGTGCCATAGACCTACTATTTTTGGCTTTCGATTAGTTATTGTAGCTATTATTTTAGGTCTTGTTGCACTAAATCGGTGGGGCCATTATTTTAGTCCTAGATGGGGCTCGCTTGGGAGCAGATGGTTTGGTGATGGACTTTGTTTGCATGGGGGCTAGTTCTTCTGGCCTCACTGTACATAGACCTTCATGAGTTTTCTTACCTGGACGATCGAGCTCTTAGGGAGGGGGTTACACTTTTGCACATCTAGGCCTGGGAGCACATCGTTGTGCTTCATCCTTGAGTTGTTCAGGTTCCCATGGAGCCAGATGATTCGGTTGTCTAACAGTACAAAGGGGGTGTCTCTTTTACCCACATAGGACAACACAGGATTCCCCACTGGTTGAGAGTTCTGGATGACATGTGAGTGTTCACCTGGCGGCCATATCTTGGATGGATCACATGGTTCAATTATGTTCAATAAATCTTATTCGCCTGATAGGACAGGCTGATGCAGGGGCGAGAGAACAAGATGATTGAGAGATACTTGCTGGGTAGGGTATAGAGGCAGTTTGGAGAGCCACAGGATAGGCTCGACAATCAGATAATGGATATTTTTGTGAGGACTATGAGTCAGAGTTCCTGGGGCCACTACACACTAGCCCAAGAGGTGGTTGATTCGTTCAAACAATTGGTGGCCAAGCTGTGGCCATATGACCAGGGTCAGGTGGATGCAAGGACCACACAGGCCTATAGAGATTGGTTTTGGCCACCACTGCAACTTACAATTCTGAGGATACCATCTGCTCGATGGAGAGCCAGAGGCAGAGTGATAGGATGGGGCCGGGGGGTTGGAGATCAGGATCAAGGAGGTGGTGGGGCACCACCAATTCATCATGTTCAGGATCATGGACCCCAGGATCAGCCACCTAGAAACCCCTAGGTGGGAGAGCAGATACAGGATGCCCCTCAATAGGACTAGGATCTGGGATGACAAGATAGGATCCTAACACCACATAGGGATGGAGGTTGACTAGCCACCTATGCAGCCACCTCTCCAACTAGACCCCAGGGACGACTAGATTTTGCAGCGGCGAGAATATGTACAGGCATTGATAGCTAAGAGAGATCAATTATGGGTAGAGTGGGACTAGGTGGTCCAACAAAGATAGAGCGCAGAGCTACAAGTAGCAACTGAGATGGGCCAACGATAGTAGTTAGAGAGTATAAACGCATCTTCCTCCTGACGCACAGTGTCACTTCAAGCATACAAGGAGGCCATCAAGGAGGTTGATTATTACATATTTTACTATTACCAGGTTGTTCGGTGAGTAGCTTGAGTCCTAGACTTGTCAAAGAGGACAGGGCACAGACCTGCAAAGGATCATGGAGAGAAAGCAGGGGCCAAGGGCAACAGCCAATTGGGTTAGGCCTATTTTTTGATCGAGATAGGATTCTTTTTGCGCCCAATGGGCCATTGTACTCATTGACATACACATGTACATTGATCCAATATTTTATACCATGACCGTGTATCATTCTGATGATATATGAGATGATGATTATTCAATGATGTCCTATCTTTACTTTGATACATTATGGATGGATTTAATTTTATATGCTATGCAATGTGATACTATGATGCTATGATGCTTTCTTATATGATGCATTTCTCCTTCAGTATTTATGTATACTTTTATGATGGTGTATCAATGCAATCTATATGATTTACATGTGGTGATGCAAATGTGATGCTTTATGTTATGAAATGATTTCTTTTTTCGGTATCCTTTTCTGATGCACTTTCTATGATGTATGCAAAATGCTATGGTATGCAAATGCTTAGACTAACAAATCTATATTATGCAATGATTGAATGATATGTATTTATGATGTTATGATGATGGAATGATGTATGAAATGATAATGATGATTTATGTAATAATGCATGTATGATGTACATTTTATGGCGGCGTGTGATGAAAATGATATGTGATCATCTTATGCAAATGAATTGTACTTATATATGTTCTATGGATATTATGATGATGGTATAGTATGATAAATGCAAATGATGTTTATGATGATGCTACTATTATGATGATTATAATATGATGGTAATGCTATGGGATGATTATGTAAATGATGCTTATGATATGTTTAGAATAACCAATCTATATTATGCAATGGTGGAAATCCAATGTTATGATATGTGTGTGATCGATTTTAGAAGTGTATCAAATGACAAATTTAAATTAAAACAAATCAAACACACCGATAGAACATTGTATCAAAAACAAAAAATCAAATACAAGAAATGCAAACTTAGTATTCTGTCGTTGATGTCATCCTATAGTTCTCTATCTCTAGTGTTTTTGTTGATTTGAGTGTGCTCTCAGATTGTGTGCTAGGCTCAACAAATAGTCTTCCTAGAGAATGAGATTGAATATGAATGCATGCTATGCTAAGATATGATTAACATGATATGAATATTAAAATGAAAGATTACAAAATTACGAAAGCTAAGAATGATAATGATAATGCTAAAAATGCTAGAATGCAAGTAAGCTCTAATGTATGTGTGTTGTGTGTAACCAATGCTTGGATTCGTAGGGATATTTATAGAGTTTTTCAAAGATTCTAATTGGCTAATGTGATCAACGACTGTGAAAATTCCTAGTAGATTGAATGATCTAAGACGGATGAGACTAGAGAGAAAATAGAAGAAAACATAAAACAAGCTTTGTTTCCTTTTTCGTAGAAGAGATAAGATGAGATGATAAAGATGAATTTGTAAAAAATCATCTTTTTGTGAGATTTTGGAAAGATTTAAGAAGATAAATAATGAATTATAAATTCAATTATTTATTTATGGGTGACATTGAGATTTTTCTTAAAATATAATATTTACTCAAGATTTGAAGAATAATGGATAATTTCATAATTAAATAAAATATTTAATTATGATTTGAAAAGACATGAAAGATATTTAATTAAATTTCTTAAGAAGTGACATGTGGATGAAATTAATTAAATAAAATATTTAATTAATTAAAAGAAAGATTTTAATAGGAGAAAGGAAATATTTAAATTTAATTAAATCAAAAGACTTAATTAAATTCAACAAGGTGATAATTAATTAAAATAAATAAAGAGTATTTATTTAATTAATTAAGTAGACATATGGAATAATTAAATAAAGTGAATTTATTTAATTACGGTGGAAGAATAAAGTGAATGAACAATATAATTAAATTAATTAAATTTAATAATATGTAAAGGACTTTAGAGAAATTAATTAAATAATAAAATATTTAATTAAATGTCAGGATTTAGACATGACCAATTTTATGCATATACATTTTTCCCCTCTTTGAAGTGATGTGTGAAACACATTGCTTCAAAGAAAATATTCCCGCTTTTGAATTTTGTTGTTTTTTATTTTTCCCCTAGTTGAAAAGTTTTAACTGATATGCCCCTGATTAACGTGCCTGATATTGATGATTCCCCCTTAGGAGATAAATCACTGATGATGAATTTTTTTTTGATGTGATGATGATAAAATTTGGATCAGAGGGACGCAGTGATTTAGCTCCTGATAATTGATTAAAGGTTGCCTTAGATTAAAAATAACAAAATTACACTAAAAACTCACCTTTTTTGACCCTTAAATGGTAAAAAGGTAAAAAAGAACAAGTCATTTTCACCTTTTGACTTTACTGATACTGTGCTCTGATAGTGACTTGGTGAGATGGAGATTCCTTACCATAGGCATAGATTCGAGCGAGCTCGCCGATACCAAAGACCAACTGCATATGGACCACTGGTGAGTCGATTCGCTCCTTTGTGCTTTGAAATATTTCATTTTCAGTCAATTTTTGATGTATTTACACGAATTTTAGGATTAAGCATGTCGTTTTAGCACTTTTAGGGAATAGAATAGCGCATTCACAATTTTTTGTAGTGCATCTAGGGCTTAAAGTAGCGCTTTTAGGATTTCTGCAGAGTAGTGCATCCAATAGGTGAAATAGCGCTTATAGGGTGTCGATAGAAATTTTGGTGTATTAGCGCATTTAGGACACAGAATGGCACTTTTAGGGTTTTCACACATATAATAGAGGAAATGGCACATTTGATTAGGGATTTAGTGCATATAGGGAAATAACGCATATAGGATTTGATTTAGCGCTTTCAAGACACAGAATGGCGCATTTGAGGTTTTAGCGCATCTGGGGGAAACTTTAGCGCATTTAGAGTTTTAGTGCTTTTGGCCCACAGAGTAGTGCATCTAGGAAAATTAGACAAAATGTTGTATGATGAAAATGATGATGTATGATTGCTTCTTTGGTCAATAGATAGATAACTTGTTTTTGTCATCATGTTGATATGGAGAGAAATGATAGAAATGATTGTTTGCTTTGCGATTTGCTGATAACTTTGCTTTTAGAAAACAAAGAGTAAATGACATATATATCTTCTGATAAATTTTATTTCTACGATAGAAAAAAAATAGTAGATGATGTGATTAAAAACATATTTGCATTCGTGATTGAAGTACAAATAGGATGTTGATTTGATTGTTAATAAATTTGCTTTCTTGAAAAAGAAAAACAAATACGAAATGATGATAGAATAGATTGATTTGATATTGAGATAGAATGATTTTAAATTGATTTCATGATGTGAGTCTCTTAGATAAAACACTGGATATGGTTCACATGATATGATGCACTTGATAGGAGTCTGATATGTATTACTTGATATGAATCTGATTGCTATGGGTCATTTGATACATGTCACTGATATGGATGATGTGAAGTAGATAGATTGTTTTGATATGAGTTTGATTGATTTTCCTTGTGATGACCAATAATAGGAGGTTTTCAAAAACTCTAGATTAGAGAGTGCTTCCCGACAGGTTGGGATTGGATATGAGATCTCACACCTACAGATGTGCAGTTGATAGTTAGATGTGGGTTGGGCCCACTGTTGTCAATGCCTCCTATTCGAGTCAACAAGGGACTATTGACCGCACTAGCCAAGAGATGGAATTTTGAGCACAATACTTTTCATTTTCCGACGGGTGAGATGACGGTGACCCCGGAGGATGTATATAGGATTTTGGGGATCCCAGAGGTAGGTGCCCTTGTGTTCTATGATCATAAGGATTTAGGTGGTACAAAGGCAATGAGGAGAGTGTACGATGATGTGCATAGAGTAGGATATTGGGTGCCATGGGCAAACTTTAGGGGATATTCGGCCTTACCTACAGTGTTAGGTGCATTTATTGGAGGCTTCCTTTGTCTGAACCACTGGTCAAAGGGGCTATCAGTTGGGTGGGGGAGGATCATCGAGCAAATGATGGTTCATCCAAGGAGATATGCTTGGGGGAGCTGCATGCTAGCTCATTTATATCATGACTTGCACCAGGTGGTTTATAGAGGATCATTGAGTTTATTGTGTGGAATTACCCTGCTCTAGATCTGGGAATGGGAGCATACTACTATGACGAGGCCATTGTGTCTGAGAGTGAGGCCACCAGGTAGGCCGCATGTATATGCATATTCTATTTCACTTATCCAGCCCAAGCTAGGCAAGGTGGAGTACTGGAGACGGGCCTTAGATGATATAGATTCAATGGTATGGAAGCCCTATATAGATTGTGAGGCATGGGATACTGATCAGTTGGAGATGTCATTTGCATGTATACCCTATTTTTTGATAGGTCATACTCCATTCATCATAGAGAGGTTTTCGGCCTTGCGTGTATAGAGGCAGTTTGGATTCACATAGGGGATTCTTCAGGGAATTGCACACTATGGATGGTGCAAGGATGAGCCTAGATGGGGTCCTTTCATTTCTTACCAGGTTTCCTATATCGAGCATACAACATTACAGCTAGAGGTATGGGATGGCAGGCCCGATATTGTTGATGCAGGAATGTGTGAGGATTACTCCATTTACTATCATACACACCCATTTCCATAGTTCACATGTCTAGATGAGCCGACACCCATTTTGGTGGCACCTTAGCTAGGGGTTGGGAGACAGGAGGATGTGGTAGGTGGGGAGCAGGTAGTTGGTGGAGAGGAGAAGAGTGGAGATGGGGAGGAGAGCTTAGATGATGGTGATGGGGATGACAATGGAGATGACAGAGGGGAGGAGCAAAGTTCAGTGAGGTAGAGGACTGATATCGTGGGCAGTTCTCAGGGCGTGCAAAGGCTAAGGAATGATACTAGAGGAAGACAGTGATTAGGGTCACCTCTTTAGCACAACAAGTGCAGATAGATACGCTACAGGCCCAGGTGCAGACACTTCAGGGGTAGTAGGTGTAGTTGTAGAGCCAGTTGGCTCATGCTCAGAGTTTGACAGTGCAGTTACAGGCACAACTTGCACAGGTACAGGGATAGGCACATGCACAAGTACAAGTACAAGTACCTCCTCCTACCCCAGACCCACAGGTGGCCCAGTTGATAGCATAGAGGGATTATTTTAGATGATGGGAAGTGGAGGAAGAGGGTGTGGCACAAAGACTTATGGGCACCGTTAAGAGTGCATCCTTATGAGAGGCCATTGCAAAGGGATTCAAGATGGCTAGGGAGGCTGAGTACTATCAGGTGAGGTATGAGTAGTTGTGTCCTCCCAACTACAAAGAGCCTTACCCTCGGTCTCACAGTAGGACTAGGAGTAGATCACGGATGGCTATACAAAGTAGAGGGGTGACAGGGACTCGATAGGATCTTGATGCAGGGATGAATGGCAAGCCATCATCCTTGAGACCAACTCCATTAGGGGGGTCTACAGCCAACTTTGAGTTATCGATTCAGGATTTATTGATGTATCTGAGCATGTATATTGTTTTTTATCATATCTCATGTATCTCTCTATACTGTTTAGTTTCGTTGGACATTTGTATGTATATTTGATGAGTAATGATATGCAGCGGTGATGAGTTTTGATGATGTGTTGTATATTGAGATGATGATGTGCATTTTGTATGTGTGATGAGATGGATTTCGATATGTATGTTTAATGATTTTATGACTAACCATGTGATGTAGGATGATTCGTGTTATGATGTTGATTTGTGATGTGTACTAATGATGTCATGCAGGTGCATGATATGTTTAAAAATTCAACATGTTGAAATGATATGATATATGATAGGAAATGTTATGAAAATGTATGTTTTGCAAATGATGTGGAAATGTAATGTATGTATGAAATTTTTGTTTTTGGATTATTTCAAATGCAATAAATGATGATGATGGGATGGATGTTGTGTTTATGAGATGCATCATGAATTTGTAATATGTATATGAATTAGGAAATGATATGAAATAATATGTGAGATGGATCAAATGTTATGTGAAAAATGGCATGATATATAAATAATATGAAAATGATAGATGGGTAAAGATATGACATGAATGTAATGTGATGAATGATAAATGATATAAAGTAAAATGATTAATAATAATGAAATGTATGATAAGATGATAAATGGTATGTGTGGATGCTAAAATCTACAAAATGTGATTAGAAAACTAACAATAAAACCTGCAGAATCATTAGTATTTCAACAACAAATCAAGATATTCAACATCCTTATGAAATAATACATCATGTTCAAAATGCAAACAAATGACAAAGGATCTAAAGCAAAAGCATAAGAAAACATGATGAAAACTATCTCATATTGGATTGGTGTCACATGTGCTAGTGACCCTTTCCCAATCCTTGATTGATAAGCTTAAGATGATGAAATTGCTATTGATATGGAGATGCTAAGTAGACAAGATCAAATCTCAAATGAAGAGAGTGACCATGCAAGAGATTGTGGAGGATTTTCTCAAAGATGAAGCTTGTATTTAAAGATTTTCAAAATGCTAAGTGTTGAAGAGGGACCAATGTGGGACTAAAGATTCTACCAATGATAGGAGGACACTTGTCAAATGGTGATTGGTTGATGCATGTGCAAGATTTGGGAAGAGTGCCCAAGAGGGGGAAATTTTGAATTCAAATTTGCAATAAATTTTGAGAGGGGGACAAGAAAGAAGAGCAATAAATGCCATGTTTGACTTGTCATGTTAAGAGAAAATGAGGTTTTAATAAATCAATAAAATTGATTTATTGTGCAAGTGGCTAGATCTAGATAATGCAAGTGGGGTGGGATTAGCATTAGATTAGGACTAGATGATGACTATGCTGATTTAATGTTGATTAGGTGAGTTGACATTTTGGACTTTGATAATTGATTTATTTGAATTAGAATATGATTTAGGATCTGATTTAAATGAAGTCCTGATTTATTTAATTAAGTGGATGATGCAAGATGAAGGTTGAATGATAATGTTTATTTGATAAATGAATGGATGAAAATGCACTTGATTAATTGATGAATGGTCCTAATGCGACATCTAATTTGACTGAATCCGATTGAATGCATAATGTGAATTTTGCATGTCTACAGTATGTAATGAAATGTAATTAAATGAGATGAAATAGATGAAATGATAATGTTAAATGAAATGATAATGAAAATGTAATGACATGATAAGTGAATAGATTATGAAATGCTAATAAAGATGATAAATGGTATGTAATGAAATGTAATGGAATGAGATGAAACAGATGAAATGATAATGACAATGAAATGATAAAATGAAATGATAAAATAAAATGATAATGAAATAAAATGAAATGATAAAATAAAATGATTATAAAATGAATATGGTAAATGGGATGCAACCATGTAGAATGAAAATGACATGGATATGAAAATGATAAGTAAGATGTTAATGATATGAAGATGATAGATAATATGAAAATGGAAATGATATGAAATACCTAATGGATAAATGAATGATAGGAAAATGATAATGGATCTAAATGATATGATATGGAGATGATAGAAAATTAGAATGATCAATTGCATGCCATGAAATTATATGATATGAAAAATGATAAACGAAATGATAACAATTAAGGAAATGAGGATGAAGATGAAAGATGATAATGAAACAAATGTCCAAATGTCCTCCACAAATAGTCCAAAGAGACATGACAACCGTTGATGTTTTTGTTCAGCCTTTTTAAAACTCTAATGCAAATCTAGTATGCAGATATGCACAATGATCTAAATGAAATGCAACTAAATGAAACCAACCATTTGTTGAGCCTTCTATTAGCTTTCTTAAATCATCATAGAGCTTTTTAAAATGTTGGAAGTATGTACAAGCATCAGAGGGGAAATTAGCACCAATGATGACTTGGGTACAAATTTCATGATTTTTTATATAGCAAGTGAACACAAGCATCAAGGTATAATTGAACCGAGATGACCTGAGTATTTCTTGCATAAATAGACAAAGATTAACCACTTTGTAATGCAAATTTGGAATTTTCATCAATGATATGCTTTGGAAATCATGTCTCACAACATATTTGTACCAAATTGGTAGTTAACCTCAAGACAACAAACAAAGAAAAAATAATTCTCTTTACTCGCCACTCTAGTTTAGTACATCATCGAGTGTGCTCTAGAGAGATGATATCAAAAATTAAACAACCATTGTTCAAAATATAATACTGCTATTCTAAACATTATTCAAATTTTAGATCATCCAGATATGAGTCATGATATGGTACTTGCTGAAAATAGTTGTGATATGGATCAATGATTGGATAGTTGTTCATGCGATTTGATTGTTTGTTTGCATGATTGGGTTGTATGTCATTGTCTAGCTATTTTGATAAAACCTGAAAGTTGGTTGCCCCCAGTATGTCAACGTTTGCCCCTAGTATTGACACAACTTCCTGAAATGAATATGTACAATGATCAAACCATGGTAAGACGTTATCGCTCTAGGAAAATGATGACCACATGATGTTGGTATGGCCCTAAGATGATGAAAAGATGCATGAAATGAAGGCTGAGAAGCTAAGTGCAGAACATGAACTAATAGATGGAGAGCTACAAATACCGTCTGTTTGCCAAATTTTCACTATTTGTTTTTATTACATTTTTTTTTATTTCTTTTTTATTTCTTTTTTTTCATCAATAGACTGCCTATTGCTAGGTTCTCACCCTATGATAATTTTTCTGATTTTTATAGATTTTTTCAGGACTTTTTCTATTTTTTTTGTATTTTTTTAGGTCTTTTTCTGCTTTTTTGTGTTTTTCAGGACTTTTTTTGTTGTTATTGTATTTTTTCAGGACTTTTTGCTGTTTTTTTCAGGACTTTTCTATTGTTTTTGCATTTTTTCAAGACTTTTTTTTGCTGTTTTTGTGTTTTTTCAAGACTTTTTCTGCTATTTTTGTGTTTTTTCAAGACTTTTTCTACTGTTTTTGTGTTTTTTTGGGACTTTTTATGTTGTTTTTGTGTTTTTTTTAGAACTTTTTCGAATGATGATGACTGCTTCGGACATAATACTTTTTCAGGTGCATGCTTTTGATGGGTTCATCAAATAGGTCCCCTTCTAACGTTGACAACTTGTACGCTCCTGAACCATATACTGCGATGACCACGTAAGGACCCAACCAATTTGGTTCAAACTTACCTTTCTTATCTTTGTCCTATTGATTGCGTGGGTTCTCCTTCAAAACAAGATCACCAATCTGAAAGGTGTGTGGCTTGACTCTGTGATTATAGCTGCGAGACATCATCTATTGATATGCTTTCAAATGATCAGCTACTCGTTGTCTCTTCTCATCAAGGAGTTCCAATTATTGTAGTTTGGAAACTCTGTATTCATCATCTATTGTGAGTCCCTTTAATGATACCCTGAGTGATGGAATCTCAACTTCTAGAGGTAATATAGCCTCTGCTCCATAGACAAGAGCAAACATTGTTGCTCTTGTTGGCATTCTAATGCTAGTTCTATAGGCCCATAATGAGGGATTGAGTTGAACATGCTAATCTTTCTCTGCATCATTCATAGTATTCTTCATGATTTTCAGTATTGTTTTGTTTGAGGCCTCTGCTTGGCCATTCCCTTGTGGATAATAAGGTGTTGAATATTTATGCTAGATATGGAATCTTTCACAAAGTTCATGAACATCCTAATTCTTGAATGGTCGTCTATTATTTGTGATAATGGAATTAGGAATGTCATACCAAAAAATAAGATAGTTGAGTATGAATGAAAAAAATTGTTTGTCGGTAACCTTAGTCAGAGGTATTGCCTTAATCCACTTAGTAAAGTACTCTGTTGTTGTGATGATGAATTTTTGTTTGTTTGATGAGGAGGGATGAATCTTTCCAACTAGATCTAACCCACATTGAGAGAATGGCCAAGTTGGTGTGGACGGTTGAAGTTCTTGTGTAGGAGCATGAATGAGATTCCCATGAATCTAACATTTTGAGCACTTTTTCACGAAAGTGAATGATTCCCTCTCCATAGTTAGCTAGTGGTAACCCATTCTAATCAATTTCTTGGATAAGGTCAGTCCACTCAAATGAGTACCACAAGTGCCACCATGGAATTCTTGTAAAGCCTTGTTAGATTCATCACATTCAAGACATTGAAGTAAAGTACCATCAAGACTGTGGTGATAAAGGGTGTCAGCGATAATAGTATAGTGAGAGGATTGGAAAATAAAGTTGCACTTTTGGTTACGAGATAAGTCATGTGGTAATATGTCATCTTTTAGGTAGGCATAAATCTTGCCATACCAAGGGGAATCGGATCCTACTAAGTGGCAAATGATTTGGATTTTAGGTGTGTCATAAGCAGGTGTAAATGATTGTTCCACCAGAAATTCACAACGAGCCTAATTTTTTGGGAGTTGCAATAATGATGCGATCATGGCCATGGCATCAACAACTTTTTTATCAAGTCTTGGAATATGTATTAACTTGATATCCATAAAGTACTTCTTGAAATCATCAACCATTTTCTTATATGGTAACAGTTTGTCATCTTTGGTCTAATAATCATCATTGATCTTATCAATGACTAACTGGGAGTCACCATAGACTTGTAGTTCTGTGATCCTCCATTCCAAAGCTATCTGGAGTCCAGTGAGTAAAGCTTCATATTTAGCTATGTTATTAGTGCATGGAAACATTAGCCTATATGACCAAGGAATGGTATTTCCTTGAAGTGTGATAAAGAGTATGCCTTCCTCCAATCCGTGTTGAGTGAAAGAACCATAAAAGTATAAAGGCCAAGGTTGCTTTGATTCTGCAGTGAAGACATCAGCATCTGGAAATTCAATGTCAATGGGATGCTCTACTTGTAGTGGTGCTTCAGTTAGTTGATCAGTGATAACTTGTCATTTGATTGCTTTGCGATCAATATAATGAATGTCAAACTCGCTTAGGATCATGACCCATTTTTCTAGCCTTCTTTTCAATGTAGCTTTGCTTAATAGATACTTGAGTGGATCAATCTTTGCAACAAGATTGATTGCATGAGTTAACATGTAGTGTCAAAAATTCTATGATGCAAAGACTACTGCGAGACAAGCCTTCTCGATGAAAGTGTAGCTAAGTTCATGACCTGTTAGCATTTGGCTAATGTAATAAATGGTGCATTCCTTTCCTGTAGAGTCCTCTTGTGCTAATAGTGCCCCCAAAGATGTCTCTGTTGTGGCAATATATAAGATTAAAGGTTTGTCTGGATTTGGTGATACTAGAACTGGTGGGTTCATTGGTACTGTGATATCAAAATGTCTAACCCTTTCTAAGCAATTAAAATGCAATGGAGAAACATAAGGAAACACCTCAAGATTAGCCTAAGAAATTTTTAAATGCAAAGAGGAAAAGTGTAAAATGATGCTAAATAGATATACCTCCCTTTTGTAGCTGAAACTCCTTGGTTGGCCCTTGATTTTGATTTGATTTGTATGCTCCTCCTTGATGGCTCTTGATATGGCTAAATGCAAGGCTTAACTATATGCTTGGATGTAAATGTAAATGGATGAACTTGATGGCTAGATGAGTGCACAAAATGGCAGCATTTAGTTGCAAAATGGCTAAGTCCCCCCTAAATGCCTTAGAGGAAGGGGTATTTATAGAGAAACTTGAATTCTCTAGAGAATTTCATGGTTGGGATTTATCCATTAAGGCCAAGATGAAGGGCTAAGGTGAGTTGAGGACTCACAAGCCCTCACATCTTGACATGTGGATTGTGAGATGGCTAAGGGTGAGATGATGTGTAGGTGATGTGGAAGGGAGGTACATGATGTGGAGGGACAAGTACATTCCAAGTACTTTGATGTGACCTTTCAATGATCACATGGGGAAGGGGAAAGCTTTGGAAGAATAAAAGAGAATTTTAAATTCACAATGATTGGAAGAATCTAGTGGATAAGACAAGGTTCCCAAAAGGTGGGAATTTATCACATGTGACTTGATGTGACAAGTCCATTCTAGAAGATGCATGGGAAAAGGGGATTCTAGGAGGAATAAAAGTGAATTAAAATTCACATGGGGAAGAGAGGAGCCTAGGGTGAATAAAAGGAATTAAAAATTCCTTGGGGGATGGGGAGAGTTGACCAAGGTACTAATTAGGTTTGACTAATCAGTAATTAGAGGATAATTAGGGTTAATGAGGATTAGAAGCCAACATGCAAAATTTGGAGGATGTGACACATCCTTAATGAAGAGATTAAGAGATGTATTAGGATTAGATGAAAAAGACATGTGAGGAATTAAATAAATGTAATATTTATTTAATTCATTTGATGAAAAGAGGATTAAGGAGAGTAAGGTATTTAATTATTAATTAAATACCTTAGGGATTTGGCAGAATTAAGGATATTAATTAAATAATAGTAATATTACTTAATTAACTTAGATAAGAGGATGTTTAGATGAAAAGTGATAAATTTGGATAAATTAAGTGTCCAAATTTGGATGTCTACATTTTTTCCCTCTTTGAGATGGTGTTACGAAGTAGCATCATTTCAAAGAATATTAAAATATAGAACCCAAAAGGAGATGGTTAGATTGAGAAGGATGCCCCAGTCATCAAACGGATGACTAGGAAGAAATATGATAGAGGTGAAGATGAAGATTAGGGATAAGGATGCCCCCTCAAGAGGACATGCAGGTTCAAGAGAACATAGATGTGCTCTTGAAATGGATGAGATGATGAAATGGGAGATGAGGAATAGGATGAAAAGGGATGGATATGAAAGGATGAAAAGGCGACAGGAGGTTGGGAAACAAAAATGGATGTAGAGACGAAGATGATGTTGCCCCAGTCAAGGTACAAGCCAAAAGGGGTTGAGGATGGATGGAGTGTTGTCAATGAGGATAGGGAAGGATACATCCCAAAACACCACTAAAGGATGGGGAAGAGTACCTCCCGATGATGATGATGAAAGTGCTGTTGACGAGGGAAGGATACATCCCAAACAACGCTGAAGGGATATGGAAGAATAAAATGGGATGATGATGATGAGGATGAGGATGATTGGATCCAGGCTTGTAACAAGATTGAGAACAAGAACAAGGATATGATTAGATGATTGGGCTAAATGGAATGGATGGGGGTTGGATAGAGATGTGAGAAAAGGATGATGGATGAATGGATGGGGGGAAACATGCAAGATGATAGAATGGAGAATGAAATGCAATCCTAATGTAATTTGCCATCTTCAGAGCACTGATTTTTTCTATAGCATAAGACACCAAGTGCCAAGGTATGTGGAACCAAGGTGTAATAGTGTCTAATGCATGAAATAAACACAATAGACAAGAAGGCTATCCCAACGCCCCAAAGTCACAAAGACCTTAGTCGGATGAGGTATTGAGATAACCACAAGCACAAAAGGATGCCCCAACGTAACACAAGACCTCAGGGATCTTGGTAGGTACTACATGGGACAACCAAGAAGACAAAAAATAGACATAAAAAGATCAAGATATGCCCCTATGTTGACTAGTCAAAGCACACCATGATATGATGGATGAAGGTGACCATGACAAGTGATGATAGGGAGCTTAAATGATAAACAAAATCCAAAAGCATCAAAATATCACAATCAATTTCAAACGTCCTTTGCCATAGGATCAAGGGGATGGATGGGATTGATGAGGTCTATTAGGAAGGATGCATCCTGTTGAGACCGATGATGGATACAAAACTAAAAGATTGATATGACACAGGATATTTGGAACCGATTGGATCTCATGATACAAGTGGATCTCGTTTGTGAAGAACTAGATAGATAAGGGCATAGATTGATGACACGACACAAGGAAGACAAGACACAAGACTAACACACCCTAAAGACCTAGGGGCTCAGGGGCCGATCAAAGATTAGCCTTTCCTACATGAAAGCGCAGAGTCGTTGTAGTTCGATAAAAGGCTGACGACTGACCAAGATGGAGACCTTGATGGATGGTAAAGATAGGATGGAAAAAAGGAGAAAAGTGGACAATGGCGATCAATGAGAGATGATAGACGATAGATGATAGATGATAAAGGAGCAGATGGAAAAAGTAGAAAGAGTGACACTAGATGATAGAGGAGCCCCGGGGGTGGATCAAGTGATCGACCTTGCCTACGTGAAAGTGCAGAGCCCTCCGTAGTTTGATGAAAGATTGACGACAAACCATGATGGAGACTTTGATGGATGGTAAACATAGGATGGACAAAAGGAGCAAAGTGGACAATGGTGATTGATGAGAGATGATAGACGATAGATGATAGAGGAGCCCCGGGGGTGGATCAAGTGATCGACCTTGCCTACATGAAAGTGCAGGGGCAACGTAGTTTGAAAAGAGGCTAATGACGGACCATGATGGAGACTTCGATGGATGATAGGATGGAAAAAGAAGAAATACCAATGATAGATGATAAAGGATCCTCGGGGGTGGATCAAGTGACTAACCTTGCCTACGTGAAAGTGTAGGGGCAACGTAGTTTGATGGGAGACCGAAGATAAATGATGGATAAAGGATGATGATAGGATGAGTGGATAAGAAGATGGCCTTGATATGATTGGATAGGATGATGACGATCACATAAAGCTCATGGATGGGATAGTTATCCAAATCATTAAAATGACTTGGGGAGGATGAGATGATAGATAGATGAGTGATGAAAAGTGAGAAAGATGTGCAAGAGAAGTAGGAGGGATGATGATTAGATAAATGGCATTGGGTTGCATAGAAGGAGGCCTATAGCTAGATACCAATGACAAGGGAGTGTGATGGGGGATGGGAGGGATTTTTTGGATGGATAGGAATATAAGGATTGGGAGATGAAAGGGATGCTAGGATAGATAGATAGGAAGATAAGGATGGGGAGATGGAAGGGATGCTATGATAGATGGATAGGGAGATGAAGGGATGTTGTGATAGATGGATAGGGAGATGAAGGGATGTTATGATAGATGATGTCTCCAAGGACTATATCACAAAGGAAGTAGATGCCTCCACTCCAGATATGTCATATATGATGAGGCATGAGGATGGAAGATGAGTGGATGGGAAAAGGAGATAACTAGAGGAGGATAGGATGGGTGACCAAGGAATACAATAGAGCATGGATGAAGGGAATGTATACCAAGAGGTGGCCAAAGCATGTATAGATATGTGCCCCTATTTTGATCAAGAAGGATGTAGGGATGGGAGATAAATGGGATATGGTGGTAGGATGTGGAAGAGAGGTGGGATGGAGGGGATGAATGAAGAAGACAGATAACAGGAAGATGGGTGCATAGGTGGAAGCATAGAAGATGGAGGGAATGCATATCAGGAAGTTGCCCCTAGGTCCAGATGGGGATTTATGCATGATGCCTGTTTTCTAGGTTTTCATCATGGTATTTATCCAAGGCACTTGTGTGCCAAGTTTTCACCATTGGACAAATTATTTCTCTTTACTATTTTATTTATTTTTTATTTTTATTTTTTTGATTTTTTTGATTTTTTTGACTTTTTTGGATTTTTGACTTTTTGGATTTCATGCAGAAGGAGATGGATAAGGATAAGGAAGTGGATAAGCAGATTTAGAAGACATGTGATAAGGATCAAGTTCCATACAAGGTGTTAAGAGTCCATGTTTGAAGTGATTGTTGGATGTTGGTACAACCTTATTAGGATAAATGGATTATGCATGAGGATGAATTAGAGGGATTTGATGGGGTTGATACATGGGATAATGGATGGGATGTTGAAAAGTGTATGGATGGAATGATGGGGTGGATATGCGATAGGGAGATGTGTTCAGGACCAACATTGGAACATGTGGTGGTGGATGTGAAAAGATAAGAGGATTAATGGATGGAGAATGTGTGGATAATGGAGGAGATGGGGTTGTGAACTTTGGAACATAAGGACCCAAAACAGACTTAGGAGATGAAAGGGGTGTATCACTAGCTTTTGGATTAGCAACTTTGGATGTTCTTATAGATTTTTCATTTGTTTGCATTGCATATTTTTTCTTTGGGGGGCCTTTGTGGCCTATGGATTTGATTTAGATTTAGATTTAGATTTTTATTCTCTTCACCATGTCTTTTGGAGGGGACATGGGGAGCCTTAGATTCATGTGGATGCTTGGATTTATGCATTTTTTCTTTAATAGCCAAAGTGCTTTTAGTAGCAATGGGATGGGTGTGAGGAGATGGATGATGTGGAGTGATGGAGATAGAATTATGAGGATTACATGTAGATGGAGAATGTGTAGGTATGTGCCTTTGTTGATCCTAATTAGGGGACATGTGAGTGGGATGTTTATGATGGATGACATGGATAGGTGATGAATGGAGGAAAGGATGGATATGATGAGATGGAGGAGGTGATTTTAGGGTATAGGGGCCCAAAATAGACAGAGTGGGTGGAGGGACATAAGAACCCAAGATGGATGGTGTAGATGAAGGATGGGAGATGGTGGATGGAGGGATGTAAGGACCCAAAATGGATGGAGTAGATGAAGGAGGAATATGGATGGTTGTTTTGAGGTGACATGATAGAGGAGGAGGGATGGCAACATATGATTTGGTGGGGTGATGGGAAGAGCCGACATTTCTTTTGGAAAAGGCTCATTGAGGATGTCTAGAGGTTGTACCAACATCTTTAGATTGTGAGTCTTGGGAAATAGGTCCAAGACCTTGCATGCAGATTTGTTCTTTGACTTGGATGGGCTCTAAGATACCTTGCTCATGAAGGCCTAGACCTTTTCCTTGATAGTTCATTTTCTTGAGCATGCAATCCATGATAGGATTTGTGTTATTCTAAAAACATGATGCGAGTCCACTATTAGGTGGAGGATGATGGGTGGTGAATACACTATGTTTTTCTTTTGCAAGGATGCCACCATGGAAGAATGTGAGAGTACCAAGGGGATATGCAAGTGGTGTGGGGATAGTAGTTTTAGGTGATGATGGGGGATCATGAGAGGGAGATGATGGGATTGCAACATTTGGATGGGTGGTATCAGGAGAGGGATCAGGGGATATGATAGGATCTGGATTTGTGATAGTGGGATCATGTGATGGAGATGAAGATGGAGCGGTGGAGACAAGGGGATCATGGGGTGTAATGGATGGGGGACTGTGATCTTGAGGTGGACTAGATAGGATGGTATGCTCTTGATCTAGAGAAGGGGATATGTTGGCATGCTTTGGATTAGACTCTTGGCATGACTCATCTTGTGTGGATGGCAGGATGACAAAGTGTTCTTCAAGTTGGGGAGATGGAAGGATGGAGGATTCGATGCAGTCATCAGAATGGATTTTAGTGGATTGGATTTGGGTGTCGTCGATGGGCTTGATGACTCTTGGAGTAGGAGGTGGGTGTTCAATGGATTCGGTAGATGTGATGGTAAGGGATGGGGGATCAGTGGATTCAGAGGATGTGATGGTTTCATCACTGATAGATGTTGGGTGGAGAAGGGTCTTGTCACTAATGACCGTGGATGATGGGTTGGGATGGCATGATTCCATAACTTCAAGGTGTGGAGTGGGAGGTGTTTTCTTTGCTATAAGTCCTTGGAGAACTTCTAGAGTGAAGAACTTGAATACTCTAGGCTGAGATGGTGTGGTAGGAGTGGATGAAGTATTATGGATTAGTGGGGGATGAGGACTAGGGATTAGGGGACTAGGATTAGATGGGGGAATGGGATTGGGATTGGGATTGGGATTGTGATTGGGATTGGGATTAGATCCAAGACTAGGAATAGATGGGGGATTAATATTAGATGAAGGGTTAAGAAATGGTGAATTAGGACATGAGGATGTGGGTGGTGGATTGTAGTAAGGATATTGGGATGGTGGATTAGGATGGGAAGATTGAGGTGGCGGATTGAGATAGGGAAATGCGGATGTCATAGGATAAGTTGATGTGGATGTTGGATTAGGATAGGAAGGTATGAATGTAGGATTAGGGTGAGCAGATTGGCATGGAAGATTAGGGTACTGGGTATATGTCAGTGAAGGATTGAGATAGGATGATGTGGACAGGGGATTAAGATAGGGGTATTGTGATGGCAGAATAGGATAAGAGGATGATGTAGATGAAGGATATGATGGATATCCATTGTCAAAGGTAGCATAAGCAACATGATTAGGCATGGATGAAGACATAATGAGATAACTTGAAGGAGTGATTGGATTTTGGAAAGTGGGTGGAGAAAGCTTACTAGTAATGATAGTGTCAAGGGGATCTATGTCACATTTTTCTTGATCGACAAGACTTTCGTTATCGTTGTCAATGTAATTAGGGTTTCCCTTGACCACTATTGATGGAGGATAAAGATTCATGATGGTGAAAGGATAAAGAGGGTGGATAAAATATTTTGGATGGGAATGGACTAAAGCTCAAATCAAGATTTAGCTCAAGCTCAGATCAGGATTGGACTAAAGCTTAGATTAGGATGATTGGATGATGTGATGGGATTGTTTCTGACAATCGACACCGAATCTGCTTCAAGATAGAAGTAGATTGATTGGGTCGAAGGTGATGTGGTTGGATTGGATTGGATTGGATTGGATAAGGTTGATTGATGATTGATAAGATCAACTAATGGGTCGGATAGGATGATGAGAGGGATTGAAAAACCTCGTTCAGAGATTATCCTAGGTGACCTAGGATGCTGATTGATCAGATTAAAGGACAAATGGATGATTGTAGCACCGAATCCACCTTGAGATTAAAGGTGAATTGATTGGGCCAATGATGATGATTAACTTAGGATGGATGACAATCCTAAGCAAATGTTGATGAGGACGATCAGATCAGACACTTAGGTCAATTTGGACAATAACTCGAGACGAAGTTTAGGGGATCTGGATGGGGAAAATGATGATTTGATTGGAGAAGTGGATGATGAATACTCAAGACGAGTAAATGATTGATCAGAGCAAATGAATGACTACTTGAAACGAGTAAACGACTGCTCACAATGGACAAATGATTCTCAAAACAAGAAGATGAATGTTTGGAATAGATGAAAGATTACTCGGAACAAGTAAATGACTGATCAGAATTGTAGAATGAGAGTTCAAAACAATTGAAGGAAGTTTGAAATGGATGGATGTTTACTCGGAATGAGTAAATGGATGATCAGAATGACTGAACAAGAGTTTGGAATGATGAAAGGAGGTGTGAAACGGATGAATGTTTACTCAGAATGAGTAAACAAATGATCGGAATGACTGAATGGGAGTTTGAAATGATGAAAGGATGTTTGAAATGGATGAATGTGTACTTAGAACGAGTAAACAAATGATCGGAATGACTAAACGGGCATTTGGAATTATGAAATGAGGTGTGAAATGGATGAATGTTTACTCTGAATGAGGAAACAGATGATTGGAACGATAGTACGAGAGTTTGAAATGATGAAATAAGGTGTGAAATGGATGAATGTTTACTCAGAATGAGTAAACAAATGATCAGAACAATAGTACGAGAGTTCAGAATGATGAAAGGAGGTGTGAAACAGACGAATGTTTACTCAAAATGAGTAAATGGATGATCAGAACAATAAAATGAGAGTTTAGAATGATGAAAGGAGGTGTGAAATGGATGAATGTTTACTCAGAATGAGTAAACAAATGATTGAAATGAGTAAACGAATGATCAGAACGATTGAACAGGGGTTTGGAATGATGAAATGGGGTGTGAAATGGATGAATGTTTACTCAGAACGAGTAAACAAATGATCGGAATAGCTAAAATAGAGTTTGAGACAATAGATGAAGGTTTTAAATATGAGTGTTTACTCGGAACGGGGAAACAGATGATTGAAAAGGGAAAACAACTATTCAGAATGGATGAATGAAAGGTTGAAATGACTAAACCTCAGATTAGGGTTTTGGTTAAGCTCATATTGGGATTAGATTAAAGCTCAAATTAGGATTGGGTTGAAGCTTAGAATGATTGGAGGATGTGATGGGATTGATTCTACACCAAATTTTGGGGTTTAAAGAACGTAAGGTGCTAACAATCAAATTTTTCTAGATTTGGCAATTTTTAAAAATTGTCAATTTTTTTCCAAAAAATACCCAAAAAAAAGATAGGATGAATTGCCAACTAATATCTCAAATTTGAGACATGCATTCTGAGTTATTGACAAAAATGATTTTTCAAAATGCTGGAAAAAAACACTAAATTGTGATTTTGAGGGTCAAGATGAAAGTTTGAGGCCTCGAAAATGTGGAAAAATGGGGTCCAAGGGACTTCCAGTCAATCGGGGATCCACATGCCATCTCATAACGCAACCACCCATAAAATTTCTGATCAAACAGACACCTGAGTCAAAAGTTATGGCACAAAAATCAAAATTGTCAAAATGAAGTCTAGGTGATTGGGATGGATGATTTGATGCTGGATATGGACTCTAATGATATTCTAAGTGGCACTTATGTGATTTTGGTGATGAAATGATGATTTTCAGAAAATTTTTGATGACGGGCAAATGGGTGCTTAGAATAGATGAATGACTCTCAGAATGAGGGGAGGAAGATTCGAAATAGATGAACGAGTGCTAAGAACGAGTGAATGAGTGCTCATAATTAGGATTGGATTGAAAGATATGATGGGATTGGTTTCACTAGTTGGATTTGGGAATTGGATATGTTTTTTTGCCAAATTTTTGCAGAGGGATGACTATGCCTTCACAGGGGGGCGACTGTACCCTCTAAGAGGGGCAGATTAGCCCTTTTCAGGGTTTTTGGGGTGACTATGCCCTCTTTCAGGGATTCTAGGGCGACTATGCCCTCTTTCAGGGATTCTACGGTGACTATCCTCTTAGAGGGGAAGATTCATCCTTTTCAGGTTTTTGGGGTGACTATTCCCTCTTAGAGGGGTAGATTCACCCTTTTTAGGGGTTTTGGGGCGACTATGCCCTCTCAGAGGGGCAGATTCGCCCTTTTCAGGGTTTTGGTGCAACTATGCCCTCTCAGAGGGGCAGATTCACCCTTTTCAGGGTAGATTCACCCCACTGTGGGAAAAATTTGCCCCATTGCTTTGTGGACTCTTTAAGTGGGTCAACGAGCTATAAAAGACAGGCAATTGGGATGGGGTGATAGATGATTAGATTGAGGAAATAGATGATTGGATTGGGAAAGTGAATGATAGGAGTGGATGAACAAGCACTCAAAATTGGTAAATGATTGTTTGGAATGGATGAATGATTGAAAGCTCAAAACAAGTAAATGATTGATTGGAAGGGATGAAAAACTCTCAAAATGAGGAGATGGATGCTTGGAATGGATAAAATGGAGCTTTGGAATGATAAAATGGAGCTTTGGAATGATCAAATGGAGGTTTTCAAAGGTTAAAATGACAAAACAGAGGCTTGGGATGATGAGAAAAAGGTTGGGAATGATTAAATGATGGTTCAAAGGATAAACGGATCCAAACGGGGTGATTTCAAGTGTTCAAGAGGGAAAATTCGCCCCTCTGCAGTAAATCAGGGGCGCAGCCGTCCTTCTGTAGTAAATTAGGGGCGCAGTTACCCTTCTATAGTAAATCAGGGGCACAGTCACCCTTCTGCAATAAATCAGGGGTGCAGTCACCCTTCTTCAGAAAAACAAGGTCGCAATCACCCTTCTGCAGTAAATTAGGGGCACAGTCGCTCTTCTGCAGTAAATTAGGGGCGCAGTCGCCCTTCTGCAGTAAATTAGGGGTGCAGTCACCCTTCTGCAGTAAATTAGGGGCACAGTCACCCTTCTGCAATAAATTAGGGGCATAATCACCCTTCTGCAGAAAAGCAGGGACTTGGTTTGATGAAAATGACTATGGCAAGGACTTTAAAATGACAATAATAAGGCCAATTTGTCAAAAATTTCATTGGTTTCTCACAAGAAAACACTTTCAAGCAAACACAATCCTATGATTAGTGTTAAGGGTATGGCCAAAGAGGTCTTAATCTAGGATGCACAAGGTGTCTAGGGATTCCTTGATATACTTTCGGTACGTGAGGCACAACCGTGAACACCAGCCCATCACAAGCGTGAGTCGGGAACCCCAGTGAGATACTAAAGGGCTCGGACCAACTCTTCACGTCTATCTAGGTATCACCCTAGCTTCGACGCTCTGCCAATTATGACATGACTGGATTGGGGTACAACTTTCACTCTCCCCCCTTTATATACCCCGCCAACATGCGTGGTTGGAATCATCCCTTAGGTTGATGAAATCCCCAAGCAGGTCCCACTAGAAAGAAAGCACTAATCATTTCCAACTACTCCCTAGGCTCACACGAAGTGCAAGGGGAAAGTGAAAACAAGCTAATGCTCCCTTTGGGTAACAGAAAAAGATAGACACAACAAGAAATGAGTATTACTCCCCCTAATTAGACTATGTTCTTAGATTAACGAAAACATCAATGATAGCTTTAAAAAACTGAGCAAACAGATAGCCCTACAAGCAACTGTTAGTTATTTTATTTCGCTTTCTTCATCAATTTCATGAGAATATGCTGCAAAAAGTTAGCAAAAACACCAATATCCTTGCAAGAAATAGTGCTAGGGGGTTAATACCTAAAAACAACAAAAAATGAAGCTAAAATGATAGTTTTACCTTCCAAAATGTGTTGCTTTGTGGTGACAAGAGGGTGCAATTGCACTTCTGCAATGAACAAGAGGGTGCAATTGCACTTCTGCTATGAACAGGAGGGTGCAATTGCACTTCTACAGTGACCAAGAGGGTGCAATTGCACTTCTGCAGTAAACAGGAGGGTACAATCCGCAGTGACTAGGAGGGCGTAATTGCACTTCTGCAGTGAACCAGAGGGCACAATTGCACTTCTGCAGTGAACAAGAGGGTGCAATTGCACTTTTGCAGTGACCAAGACGGTGTAATTGCACTGCTACAATGAACCAGAGGGCACAATTGCACTTCTGCAGTGAACAGGAGGGCGCAATTGCACTTCTGTAGTGAATAGGAGGGCGTAATTGCACTTCTATAGTGAACAAGAGGGCACAAATACACTTCTGCAGTGAACCAAAGGGTGCAATTACACTTTTGCAGTGAACTGGAGGGCGCAATTGCACTTCTACAATGAATAGGAGGGTGCAATTGCACTTCTGCAAAAAAGTGTTAGTACAAAAAATTTAACCAAGGGGCGCAATCTACCTTCTACAAAAAATGAGAGGGTGCAATCACCCTTCTGCAGAAAATTAGGGGTGCAATCGCCCTTCTGCAGAAAATCAGCGGTGCAGTTTCCCTTCTACGGTCACCAAGAAGGCATAGTCGCCCGTTTGCGACGTATTCCTACAAACAACTCAACAACAACAAACGTGAAATTGAGGGACCCGCTTGTGGGTCCCACCGGGCGTGCCATAAATGTGATATCAAAATGTTTAACCCTTTCTAAGCAATTAAAATGCAATGGAGAAACATAAGGAAACACCTCAAGATTAGCCTAAGAAATTTGTAAATGCAAAGAGGAAAAGTGTATAATGATGCTAAATAGATATACTTCCCTTTTGCAGCTGAAACTCCTTGGTTGGCCCTTGATTTTGATTTAATTTGTATGCTCCTCCTTGATGGCTATATGGCTAAATGCAAGGCCTAGCTATATGCTTGGATGTAAATGTAAATGGATGAACTTGATGGCTAGATGAGTGCACAAAATGACAACATTTAATTGCAAAATGGCTAAGTCCCCCTAAATTCCTTAGAGGAAGTGGTATTTATAGAGAAACTTGAATTCTCTAAAGAATTCAATGGTTGGGATTTATCCAATAAGGCTAAGATGAAGGGCTAAGGTGAGTTGAGGACTAACAAGCCCTCACATCTTGACATGTAGATTGTGAGATGGCTAAGGGTGAGATGATGTGTAGGTGATGTGGAAGGGAGGTACATGATGTGGAGGAAGGACAAGTACCTTCCAAGTACTTTGATGTGACCTTTCAATAATCACATGGGGAAGGGGAAAGCTTTGGGAGAATAAAAGTGAATTTTAAATTCACAATGATTGGAAGAATCTAGTGGATAAGACAAGGTTCCCAAAAGATGGGAATTTGTCATATGTGACTTGATGTGACAAGTCAAAGATTCTAGAAGATGTATGGGAAAAGGGGATTCTAGGAGGAATAAAAGTGAATTAAAAATTCACATGGGGAAGAGAGGAGCCTAGGGTGAATAAAAAAGAATTAAAAATTATTGGGGGATGGGGAGAGTTGACCAAGGTACTAATTAAGTTTGACTAATTAGTAATTAGAGGATAATTAGGGGTTAATGAGGATTAGAAGCCAACTTGTAAGAGTTGGAGGATGTGACACATCTTTATCAAGGATTAGGCAAGTGCACATCCTTAATGAAGAGATTAAGATATGGATTAGGATTAGATGAAAAATACATGTGAGGAATTAAATAAATGTAATATTTATTTAATTCATTTGATGAAAAGAGGATTAAGGAGAGTAAGGTATTTAATTATTAATTAAATACTTTAGGGATTTGGCAGAATTAAAGGTATTAATTAAATAATAATAATACTTAATTAACTCAGATAAGAGGATGTTTAGATGAAAAGTGATAAATTTGGATAAATTAAGTGTCCAAATTTGGATGTCTATAGGTACTATTTGATCTGTTGAAAGGCCATTTCACAATTGTCATCCCATTTGAAAGGAACATTTTTATGCAATAGATGTGTGAAAGGTAGGTTTTTATCTGCCAGTTATGCAATGAATCTTCGTATAGATTGAAGTTGTCCCCGTAATGACCTCAACTAACTGATATTCCTTGGTGGAGGCATCTCCATGATTGCTTGTACCTTGGCAGGATCTACTTTAATTCCTTTTGTTGATACTATGTATCCCAAGAGTTTTCCAGATGTGACCCCAAAAACACATTTCTTGGGGTTGAGGCGAACTTTGAAATTTTCCAACCTTACAAAGATATTGGATAACACTTTGAGATGCCCTTCTCTTTTGTATGAATTTTCCAATATGTCATCTACATAATCTTCCATGAATGTGTGCATCATATCATGAAAAATTGTAGTCATAGCTCTTTGATAAGTAGCCCCAGTGTTCTTCAAACCAAAAGGCATGACATTCCAATAGTAAGTTCCCCACGGACATGTAAACACTATTTTGTTATGGTCTTCAGGTGCAATCTTGATTTGGTTGTAACCAAAAAAACCATCCATTAGTGAATACATGGCATGGCCAACTATCAGATCAACTATAGTATCAATGCTTGGAAGCAGGAAGTCATCCTTAGGACATGCCTTATTAAGATCTCTGAAATCTGTGCACACTCTGACACTTTTTTCAGGCTCGGACGCAAGAAGGATGTTGGAGATCCATTCTACATGGTTGATCGATCTTATAAATCCCACATCAAGGAGTTTTTGAAGTTCTTCTTTAACTAGTAGTGCAACATGAGGGTGCATCTTTTTGAGTTTTTGTTTCACTGGTTTGATGGATAGGTGATGTATTATAAGATCAGGATCAAGACCTGGGATGTCTGCATAAGACCAGGCAAAGTTGACTTGATTTACTCTGAGAAATTCTATGAACTCGGGTACCTCTTTATCTATCATTGATGCAGCTAATTGTAGGATCCTTAGTTTTTCTGTAGTTTCAAGATTAACTACTTTTGTAGGCTCAATCAAGATAGGTGATTGCTCACGATAATGCTCTGGGAGAGTGTCAAGTATCCCATCATCAGTCACCTTGAAAAGGTTTTCACCATCCGATACGCTCTTTATTTTATCTTTTGTTTGATCTAACACAACCAGATTATGGTTTTCACCATTAGATCTTTCTTTTTTATTTTTACTTTTGTAGCTCAAAGACTTGACACTCTCCTGATTAAAGACTCTATGTTGAAAATCGCTAGTGGAACAATCATTTGTGTCATCTGTGGAAAGGAAGTTCATGATAGATTTGTCACTTAGGAACATAGGTAAATCGATAGGTCTGGATGAATCCCAGTCAATGAGATTGGGATGGATCAGTGGTAGTGGATCATTAGGTTGTATGAAATCAGCTATGGTTATGGTCATAATGGAGTTATTTATAGGATCTGAGGTATGAGGTAGATCAAAGATGGTACTGTTATCACGATAGTCTTGTTCAATTAAATCTGACTCAGTATCACCAGAATCATAGTCACCTTGTAGTTCAAACTCTTGCGGTTGGGACCCTAATCCTTCACCTTCGATTAGAATTGTGGTGTACTTGTGTACCACATCAACCTTTTTGTCCCTCCAGAACTCGTCATTGTGGATGGTGTCCCATTCATATTCACTAGAGTCTATGTTAGGGTTATTATCCATGAAATTTTGGATTGTTGTCAAACATGCTTCTCTTGTATCAGACCCTTCTTACAATGTGAGAATAGTATGATGCAACTGCTTAGATGTTACTTCTTTTGAGTTAGTATCAATATAGCCTAGTCCTATTTTATCTTTTGCAGCAAGTCCTGGAAGGTGAATAGGCTCAACTACTCCTTTTCTCTTTCTGATAGGGCCATTACCATCATAGCCCATCTTTTGCATGATTGAATATCCTTTACCATATTGATCGGTAGGTAGTTTGACATTAAGAAATGCTTCATCTTCATCTTTATAGAGCCAACTTAGAACTTCTCTATCCTCAGAATCTTCCATGGGGAATTTTTCTTTGATAAATCATCTATTAAACTTTGTATTTGGCTCTGTCGGTGATTGCATTGATGTTGGTGCTACAAATATTTGTTGTTGTGTGATAGAGGGTTGTCCATGTGACTGAGGTGATATAGGTAGATTAGAAAGATAGAGGGAGTACTCCCCTACTCCATTGTCCTTGAACTGTAGTTGCTTGTCAAAGCTTTTGGTTAACTGACTAATTTATGTATCAATTTTGAGAGAAGTACTAGCAGGAGCTTCTCGATTGTTGGGAACCAAAGTGTCTTGACTAGCTTTGATGTTGGCACAAGTTTGACTATTTGAATTATCAGCCGGTATTGTGATTTCTTGTTTGTCATAAGGAAAATTAAGACATTGATGATATGTGGACATGATAGCTTGCATTTCATGGATCCAAGGATGAACCAACAAGATGTTGTATGCAAGATCATGATCTAACAGTTGACAGAAAGTATTCTTGATAACAAGTCCCACTCTAATTGGTAGCATGATTAAACCCTTGGACGTTCTTTCCTCATCATCGTAGGCTTTAATAGTAATCTTTCTTCTGGGATCAATGGATCCCTCAGGAAATCCTAAAGCCTGAACTAACTTCATAGTACATATTTTCAAACCAAAACCTACATCTATTAGGATGCATTTGACACGAAACTTGTGGATCATGACTTCTAAGTATAGCGATGAATTATGGGGATGTGTCATGGAGACGTCATCTTTTTTAGAGAATGAGAGGCATTTGGGTGAGGACAAGTGTCCCACCATGGCTTGAAATCGGTCCACCTCCAGATCAATGGATACAGTTGTTTCAACAAGGGCCTTTTCTAGAATTTCCTTGTGTGTCGGGGAAATCTTCAGGAGTTCTAAGATAGAAATCTGAGTAGGAGTTTTTCCAAGTTGATTGACTAAGTCATATTGATGTTGAGGTAGGGGCATAGTGGTATTTGAAGAAATGCCCTTTAAGAAAAATTGTTCTTGTGCTCTTGTTTTTGCATTGAATTCTCTATATTCTATCTTTTCCTTAACTTTTATAACATTGACCCGCTTGTCATCAGTGTAGATATGATTGATTATATGATCATTGATATGATTCACACTTTTTCTAGAAGACTCACCCTTTTGATAGTTGGGAAAAGGGTTGTGAAATGCTTGGTGGTCTTCGTTTGATTGTTGGTGTCCTTCTATTGTGATGGTGCCATTTTTTATTAAGTCTTGGACTTTATTTTTCAAGGCTTGACAATTATTTGTGCAATGGCTCTTGCATCGATGATAATCACAATAGTATGCATCATTCCATGATGGAGGCTTTACAATGGGTTCAAATTTGTGTTGAGGTGGAAAAGTAAGAACATTTTTAGCCATCATTTCTTTGAATGCAGATTCCAAGGATTGACCCAATGGAGTAAAATTTCTTCTGCTAGAGAAGAATGAAGATCGGTGCAGATTTTTGTTCGAGGTATTTCCTAAGGCATTGTTGTTGTTATCATTTCAACGGTAACCTTGATTGGTGGCATTCCCTTGATTGGGAGTAGAAGTTTGATTCACGTTATTCCTCAGAGGAGGAGGATTGTTTCCCTAATTTGTGACCGAGTTGACATTGTTATAGTTATTGTTGCAAGGAGCACTTGGAGAATTAAGAACAAATGGCTTAGTTGAGACATGGTTTGCATCTACAACACCATCATTCACCACATTTTTGTTGTGAGTCCAAAACTTAGATTTGTCACTGTGGTGATTTGATGAGCTAGGATTGTCCTTATCAAGTTTTATTATCCCTCTCTAGACCAAAGCACTTTCAATGGTGATGGCATTTTCAATCAATTTATGAAAAGAGGAAGGACAATGAAGATTAAGATGATAGCTCATCTCTTTATCTAAGCTGTTTATGAAAGTGGTGATCTTCTCCTTTTCAGGAACATAACGTGGGTATCTAGCGAACAATCTTCTCCATCTCTGAAGAAATGTAATGAATGGTTCACCAGGTTTCTGTTTAGCCTTGCAGAGATCAATCATGGTTATTTGGTGTTGTATATTGTAGGAATATTGTGATATGAACTTGATGATTAATTCCTTAAATGTCTTGACAGGTGGTGTGATTTCTGATAGCCATTCCATATATTGGACTCCAAGACTCCTAGGAAATAAACGCATCAAGTATGTTTCCTCATGAGCAAACTCTAAAGTCATATTTTGGAAGTCTGATATGATCGATTGGATCCAATTTCCCATTATAACGATCAAACTTTGGGATCTCACAATGTTTGGGAAATGGAATCATGTTGAGGCATTGATCAAAATGATAAGGATAGATGTCATCAAGAGCATATGTCTTTGTTGTGGCTCCCCCTTGTAGATCTTTAATTTTTCCTTGCAGTGCTTTAATCTATTGAGACAAGGCACTAATATCAGACAAGGGTGTTTCGTCAGGATTACTCTTTATGTTTTCAGTATCAAAATCATGAGGCAATTTAGCTCCTTTGTTAGCTAGATACAAGAAATAGTTTTCTTTATTGCACTCTAAAATATTTTCTAAGGCTTTGAAAAATTTGGGATCTTGCTCAGCCTCTCTACGACATTCTTCATCTTGTTCATCATCACTATCTAGACGATTTTTTCTCACATCCCTGTATTTGTGGAATGGATTTTCTTCTCTTTCACCCATGTTGTCGTTAAAGAGGGGATTTCGACTCACACTATAAAGGAGATTTATATTCTCACCTTCTTCTTGATTTCTTTGGGTATGATCTTCTTGTTGAATATCCTCTTTCAGCTTATTGTATTGAGATCTTGGAAAAATAGGCATATGATTTTGAAATGTTCTTCTAGACTTAGATCACAATTTGATGAGTGTACAAATGATGATGTTTTGACATGATAAGATGAAAATCTTATGATATGATCAAAAGATGTTCCTAATTCTTGATTGTGGCTTCCAATGATAAAGGATATCTGAATCCTATTGGGGAAGTTGAATCAATAATCATAAATTTGTTTGAAAGGTGCACTGTTTAGATTTGATCCTTGTTTTCGAAGAATGATAAGTATATCAAATAGCCTAATTAAGATCACTGAAGGATTTGAATGGGATGTGTTGGATACTCAATGGAGAGTTGTGGTAGATAATCGAACTCAAGAGGCTGATTGTGATTGTGTCATTGAGATAGAGCTCTTCTCTGGAAATATGTCTGTGAATATAAAGGCTCTACAACGTATTTGTCAATAAACCACCTAGAAAAATCTTGGTATCTGTGGAGAAACTGACGGCGATGAAGCAAGACGTTCCAACTTTTATTCAAAAAAATTCTATGTTGCAAGGTTTTCTTGTAACCTAAATGTTTCTTAGGTTTCTTGATCTTATTCACAATCAATTTCTTGACAAACTTGGTTGACTTCCACTCTCTAAGCATGAGAGAAATGTCAAAAGGCTACTGGACTGAAGATGTGATAAACTTAGATCTATCAATAGTGATAGATGTGCTACTCTATATCCTGTATGTGCTACAGAAATAGATATATGTGCCAGAGAAATAGCCAAATCCGCTACAACAAACCTTAGATGCGCTACTTTGTGTCCTATATGCGCTATAGAAAAATTCTTTGATAGTGACAAAAAATATTTATAGAATATTCAGTCTATGTGCTAAAATAGGCTCTAAAAGCATTGAACTAGCCCATGAATGTGCTAGAACAGACCTTATATGCGCTACTATGTGTCCTATATGCACTAAAACAGTTTTCCAAAGCAGTTTTTCAAACAGTTTTGAACAGTTTTCAGCTGAATTTTTGTATGTTCATTTTGGATGATCTTTTATCTGAGTTAATGTGATTGAAAATGCAACAAACACTCTGAAAAAAAATGTTTTTAAGCCCTATGCTAAACATCAGTTGTATGTTCAAAAATGTTTTCTTCAAAAAGATTTTTCATGGGTTTTACACATAATAGAAAATTCAGGCAGACTCACTCTTAGTACTCAAGTAGATCATCATAATAACCACAACCCACATCTTAGAACTGTGTCGACTCACACAGTCATGTCACCCCTGAAGGGGTGCCTTTGTTTTTTTCTTTTCTAGGTGTGTACTCAAAGTGACGGAAGTGGATATCGAATCCCCTGAGCAAATGGTCCTTGGCAGTTATATGGTGAGTGTCTTGGGGGTAGATTCTTCGCTCCCCTTGCACTGTGATTGTTAGAATGTTCAGAAACTAACTTCAACTAGCTACTACACTAGGTTCATAGTAAGGGTTTCCATTCTGTACGACAATAATAAAATCTCTCAAGAGACCTCCCAACCTTTAGAACAAAGGATTTCGGGATGGTTATCTTGCACACTATCAAAAAAAGTGGGTTTCCCTAGATTTGCTTTAAATTTTATAGTGGGGTGGAATAGCCTAGCTTTGGCTTGAACCCACTTGGGTCGTTCCTCTTGGGTGAGTACTTTTTCCCACAAGGGCAGGCCCTCTATAAGATGTAATAAAGCATTAAAATTGCATGAATTGAAAAGGAAAGTTTGGTATTCTAATCACCCAGTTAAGGGGAGAGCATAGACCTATTGCCACAGACAAAGTAAACAATGTTCTTTTTAGAGCACCAAATAACAATGATTTAATCTATGTGAAGATGTTGCTTCACAACAAGCATGGGATTCATTTTAACTACAAAAATCAATGTGTAGTGGCTATCCTAGATTGCTTCATTTTATTCCATGTCTACCCTAGGGTTGCTTCTTTTTAACCAGATGTGACTATCCTAGGGTTGCTTCTTTTTAACCAGAAAAAGTTTTGTTTGCAGAAGGTGTCAAACTCAGAACTTTTTTTAGTTACAACCTATAAGCGCTAAAACAAAGAGAAAATGCGCTAAAACAGACAATAAAAGCACTACAAAAATCCTTAAATGCACTACAATAAGTCTCAAATGGACTAAAAAAAAATATTAAAAAAATTTCTTTTACAAAATTTTAATAAAGTAGACTGAGTGTATGCGCCATTTTATTCCCTATAAGCATCGTTTTATTCCTCATATGCATCATTCTGTTGCCTATATTTGTTGAAACAGTTCTTGGATGTGCTGAAAAATCTACAAAAGCACTGTTAAAAATCTTGTATGCGCTACATAAACCCACGAATGCACTAAAATGGAAAATTTCGTCAAAAAGGAGAATTCCATAACATAAAACCTGTCATAAAAACTTGCAAGTAGATATGAAAAAAATGGGACAATGCCCCACAGTGGGCGCCAAAAATGTGTGATCGATTTTAGAAGTGTATCAAATGACAAATGTAAGTTAAAACAAATCAAACACACTAATAGAACATTGTATCAAATACAAGAAATGAAAACTCAATATTTTGTCGTTGATTTCATCCTATTGTTCTCTATCTCCAGTATTTTTTTTGATTCCAACATGCTCTTAGATTGTGTGCTAGGCTCAACAAACAGTCTTCTTAGAGAATGATATTGAATATGAATGCATGCTATGCTAAGATATGATTAACATGATATGAATATTAAAATGAAATATTATGAAATTACAAAAGCTAAGAATGATAATGATAATGCTGAAAATGCTAGAATGCAAGTAAGCTCTAATGTACATGTGTTGTGTGTAACCAATGCTTAGATTTGCAGGGATATTTATAGAGTTTTTGAAAGATTCTAATTGGCTAATGTGATCAACGGCTGTGAAAATTCCTAGCAGATTGAACGATCGAAGATGGATGAGACTGAAGAGAAAAATAGAAGAAAATAGAAAACAATCTTTGTTTCCTTTTTTGTAGAAGAGATAAGATGAGATGATAAAGATGAATTTGTAAAAAATCATCTTTTTGTGAGATTTTGGAAAGATTTAAGAAGATAAATAATGAATTATAAATTCAATTATTTATTTATGGGTGGCATGGAAATTTTTCTTAAAATAGAATATTTACTCAAGATTTGAAGAATAATGGAGGATTTCATAATTAAATAAAATATTTAATTATGATTTGAAAAGATATGAAAGATATTTAATTAAATAAAGATATTTAATTAATTAGAAGAAATGACATGTTGATGAAATTAATTAAATAAAATATTTAATTAATTAGAAGAAATATTTTAATAGGAGAAAGGAAATATTTAAATTTAATTAAATCAAAAGACTTAATTAAATTCAACAAGGTGATAATTAATTAAAATAAATAAAGATTATTTATTTAATTAATTAAGTAGACATATGGAAAAATTAAATAAAGTGAATGAACAATATAATTAAATTAATTAAATTTAATCATATGTAGAGGACTTTAGAGAAATTAATTAAATAATAAAATATTTAATTAAAGGCCTGGATTTAGACATGACCAATTTTATGTATATACAATATGATTTAATGTTTCCTATATGATATGATATGCAATATGCTGATGGTTTGTGAATGTAGGATGAATGCAATGGTGATGATGATTTGTGATTAACTGTCATGGTACCATGTTAGCGTGAAAAGTAAGAGACAAAAGTAAACAATATATTCCAACAAGACATGAGATGATGATAATGATGATTACTTTTCGAGTTGGGATTTTCAAAGGGCCAATTACCTTATGTTTGATTACACACGTAAGTACAATGCATCAAGGTATAAAGAACTAGGATGGCGTTGTACCTAGTGTGACGGACTTTGACTCGACAATCATATAGGAGTATTTGTGTTCACACTTGGAATACAAAACCTTATTCAAAATGTAGTTTAGATATTCTAGACATCTCAGACCAAAACATAGAAAAGCAAGGCTTCCTATGTGGTCAACAAGATACCCAAAACATCCTCCCTACATCTAAACAAAGTACTCATGACCAAGATTATATTCCAAAAGTATCCCACAAGCTTAGTAAACAAAAGATAATGATTGTTGCCCCATTCCTATCTCTCTAAATCCTTCGTTTAGACATCATCGAGAGGTCCTTGGAATGAGCACAATAAGATAAAAAGAAAAAAGATAAAGTAAACAAACAAGTTGATGTTCTTCAATACCACTAACCAAAATGAAATGTGTTTTTTAAGGATAAGAACTGAAAAGATTTCCAATAGATAATGCCCATTGTAGGAAGGATACATACCAGGACATGTTAGTGGATGGTGGCATGTCGTTTCATTTATCCAAAGTTATCTTTTCGATAAATAATTCCCATTGTAGGAAGGATACATCATAAGACATGATGTTATCAGATGATTGATTTGGGACTGATTGAATGATAGGCTATTGACACAAAGAGTTGACCAACTTGTTTACGTATTGACCTAAACCTTAGACTTTGACATTTTAAGTTTTCACTTTTGAACTGCCAGACTTGTTTCCAACAATTTCACCAAATATTTTGGATGATGATTGATTTATTGTGAGTGATGTTTATTGCGGGTGAAAGTGAGATGAGACTGATCGATTTTTTAAATATTTCTATGTTTTTGATGTTTTTTGAAATGTTTTGAGGCTGTTTTTGGTATTTTTGAGATTTTTCAAATGTTTTGGGGTTTTTTGAGATTTTGACCAATAGACTAACCTAAGGACCTATCCTAGGGGCCTCAAGGGCCAATCAACATATTAGCCTTGCCTATGTTATACACGCAAAGACCGCATAGTTTGATTAATACAGACTCGATTATTGATGAGATATGAACAAATGGATTGCTAGTTTATTATGACAGACTCCTAAAGGACTGACCTAAGTGTCTCAGGGGATGATCAAAGATCACCCTTGCCTACTTTCAAGGCTCAGAGACCTGTAGTTTGACAAGAAAACCTATTTTTGACTTTTTGACTAACTTTTTGACCTGTTTTGGGGGTTTTGATATGTTTTGAATGTTTATAGATTTTCTTGTTTTTATGAATATTTTTGGATTTTCTCATTTTCTAATTTTTTGGATTTTCTAATTTTTTTATGTTTTTGGATTTTTTGATTTAAGAACTTCAAGAATATATATGAATTTGATTCGATGAGAACATGCCTCCAACTTGAAGCAATAGACTACTCTGATAGAGGCAGGACAAACTGACCTTGAGAATGGGTTGAGTAGTACTAGGAGGGATCATGACATGAACATAGGACCAAGCTATGATGCAAATGGCAAACAGATGATGGATGGGGATATGGAATGTGATGCATGATGGATGTGTGAAGAATGAGTTGCAAAGATTTTGGTGGATGGAAAGTGCTTATTTACCCAAGGTACCTGTTTGCCAGGTTTTCACCGAGGTACTTTCCCAAAGTGCCACCGAAGTGGTTTTCACTAGAGGACGATTTTTCTCTTCACCGTTTTCAATCCTTTTTTTAATATTTTTTGGATTTTTTTTGTTGTCACCATGAAGATGCATGTTTTCTAGGTTTTCATCAGGGTGACCATTTTTTTAGGACATTTCTGATTTTTTGATTTTTTGGTTCTATACCTTGAAAGATTTAGGCATAAATCTTTTTAAGATGGGAGTTGTTGATGGGATCCTATAGAGGCTCACCTTTGGGTGTTGACAGTCGATATGCCCCTAAATTGTAGCTTGTTGTGATGACTAATGGTCCTAACTAGTTGGGTTCAAATTTTCCTTTTTCATTTGGGTTTGGGACAGTCTTCTGGTCCTCTTTTAGCACAAGTTCTCCAACTTGAAAGGTCCTGCTCCTAATCTTCTTGTTATAGGTCCTCTTGAGTCAGTTCTAATAGACCTATAAATGGTTGAATGCTTCTATACATCGCTCATCTAGCAGCTCCAGCTCATTCAGTCTTGACACCCGATATTCCTCATCCATGATTAGGCTTTGTAGTGATATTCTCAGTGATAGAAGCTCAATCTCGATGGGTGATATGGCTTTTGATCCATAGACCAGGAAGAATGGGGTGGCACCTGTGGTTGTGTGAATGCTAGTTTGATAGGCCTAGAGGGCAGGATTTAGCTGTAAATGCCAGTCATAACTGAATCATTGACTGTCTTTTTGAGGATTTTTAGAATATTTTTATTGGTAGCTTCTTATCGGCCATTTCCTTGGGAATAATATGGAGTGGAAAAGCGATGTTGGATTTTGAATTTTTCACATAGATCACGAACATCCTAATTCTTGAAAGGTGTCCCATTATATGAGATAATAGCTTGGGAAACACTGTATCAGCATATTAAGTAGTTTAGGATGAACTTTGATATTTGCTTTCTAGTGATGTATATCATGGGGATGGCTTCCACCCACTTGGTAAAGTACTCAGTGGTAGTTATAATGAACTTGTGGCCACTAGATGAGGTGGGGGTTATTTTTTCAATGAGATTGAGTCCCCACTAGGAAAAAGGCCAAGATGTGACAATAGGATGAAGTTCTTAAGTTGGAGCATGGATGAGGTCCCCATGTTGCTGACATTGTAGGCACCTTTTGACGTAGTCATGTGCTTCTCTTTCCATTGTAGGCCAATAATATCCCATCCTTAGCAGTTTCTTGGCCAAGGCCATTTTGCTCAAGTGTGAACCACAAATATCGTTATGCACCTTAGTTAAAGTGGCCAATGCCTCCCCAACATTTAAACAATGTAATAGGGTTCCTTCTATGCTCCTATGGTAAAGGGTATTTCATAGGATGAAAAACTGGGATGCTTTCTTGACAAAGGTTCTTTTTAGGCTTGAGGGTAAGTCAGCAAGTAGGACCCCTATTCGCAAGTAGGTATAAATGTCATGGTACCAAGGATCACCAGGACCAACGATTTCACACACAAATTCTAACTCTGGTACCTCAAATGCAAGTACAAGAAGTTTCTCTACCAAGAATTCATGTATCAGGATGTTGTGAGGGATGTCTAGTAGGGATCCAATCATTGCCATGGAATTTGTTGCTCTGTTGTTTGCTCTAGGAATTTGCTCAAATGTGATATCAATGAATGATTCTTTGAGGCTCTTTACCAACTTTTCATATGGATTCAACTTATCATCCTTTGTTTGGTACTCATCATTCACTTGATTTATTATCAGCTGGGAGTCTCCATATACTTTGAGGTCCATGATGTGCCACTACACTATTATTCTGAGACCTATGGTTAAAGCCTCATATTCAACAATGTTGTTAGTGCAGGGGAATGCCAATATGTAGGATCTAGGTATACAACCCCCCTGTGGGGTGATGAAGAAGACACCAGCTCCTGATCCATGCTGTGTATAGGAACCATAAAATTAGAGTTTCCAGTGGTCAGTTATGCTAAGATTGAAGATGGATTCATCTGGAAACTCTAATATGAGTGGATTCTCTAAATACATGGGTGCTTCTGCAAGCTGATCTGCGATCACTTAGCCTTTGATTGCTTTTCATTCCACATACTCGATGTTGTATTCAGATAGAATAATGATCCACTTGGCCATCCTTCCTGTGAGCATTTCCTTTGATAGTAGGTACTTGAGAGGGTTGATTTTGGCAATGAGTTTGATTTTGTGTGCCAACATGTAGTGTCTGAATTTTTGTGAAGCAAACACTACTGCTAGACATGATTTTTTGATGAATGAGTAGTTTAACTTATACCCAACCATTGTACAGATATTGTAATAGATGGCCCTCTCTATCCCATTTTCATCGTGTTGAGCTAGGAGAGCACTGAGGGCTACTATTGTTGTTGACACATAGAGGATTAGAGGCTTTCTTGGGATCGGTGGCATGAGGAATGACGATGTGAGTAGATATTCTTTGATTTTGTTGAAGGCTTCCTCACACTTGTCATCCCACTTGTATGCTACCACCTTGTGGAGTAGGTAAGAATAAGGGATTTTCTTGTCTGTCAGTTGTGCTATGAATCTGCGGATGGACTAAAGCCTACGTTGGAGGCCTCTCAACTGTTTCAATGTTTTGGGTGCCTCCATCTTGAGGATTGATTTTACCTTGGTGGGATCTATTTCAATACCCCTCATTGAAACTATGTATCCCAGTAGCTTTCTTGACTATACGCTGAAGATGCATTTGTTTGGATTTAAATGGACCTTGTATTCCTCTAGCCTATCAAAAATAGCACTCAAAGTTGCTATGTGATCTCTCCTCTTTCTGGATTTTGCTAGTATTTCATCAACGTAATATTTGATAGTTTTGTGGATCATCTCAAGAAATACTAACATCATGGCCTTTTGGTAGGTTCCCCCAACATTCTTTAGGCCGAATGACATCATGTTCCAACAATAGGTCCCCCATGGACAAGTGAAGGCCGTTTTGTGTTGGTATTCTTTGGAAATAATTAATTGGTTGTACCCAGAGAAACCATCCATCAGAGAAATCATTTCATGTCATGTTGTCATGTCGGCAATCATGTCAATGTTAGGCAACAAGAAATCATCTTTCAGACACACTTTGTTTAAGTCTCTGAAATCAGTGTAGATTTGGATGCCCCCATTAGGTTTTGAAATAGGAACTAGATTTGAAACCCATTCTGGATAGTCTATTGGCCATATGAATCATGTGTCAAGTAGCTTCTTTAATTCCATTTTGACTAGCAGGGCGATTTGAGCATGCATTTTTCTCAATTTTTGTTTGATAGGCTTTTCTTCGGAGTAGACTGCTAAGTGATATACCACAATCTTTGGATCGAGCCTAGGCATGTTCACATATCTCCATGCAAAGTTGACCTTTCTCTCCTTTAAGAAGGATGCTAGGAGCTCTTGTTCTTTTGATAGTAATGACTTTGCATAAAATGTGATGTGTGGTGTCTCCTCTATTCCCAAGTTGACTGTATTGCATTTTTCAGCTAGGACTGTTGATTTTTCCTAATGGAGAGCTCTGAGAGGAATATTGAATCTCCCATCCTAGGGTGCCTCAGAGAGGTTTTCACCATCAGATGCATCCTTTCTTTTTACTATTTTCAGGTCAGAGAGTGCCATAGTGTGGTTTTCACTCAAGGACCTAGAGATTATTCTCAGTTTTTCACTTTTGCGACTGAGGGATTCAATCGTTTCCCCATAGTATGCATGTGTGTCCAGCTCGATGATGAATCCTGCTTTATGATCCCCACATGGAATATTATCCTATAGTCCCTTGAATTTTGAGAGCATTTCATCATTTTTTAATGTGTCTAGAATTGGTGGTCCTCGTTGGTCATAATCGATGAGTTGTGGGTAGACTAGACAGATTTTATGGTTTAGATGGTCATTTGTCTCAAATGACACAATATTAAGCATGAGGATAGAGGAATTCTTGAAGAGCATAGGTATATCAATTATGGAATCTTCCTCATCACTACTACTATAGACATCGGTTATGTCGAATGTGAAGTTATCTAAGGGCAAGCTAGTGGATATGGGAAATTGAAGGGCGGCTATCGTCTGCTAAGGATTTTTGACCTTTTTAACGGAGGGATTTTGGCCACGTATGATTATACTTAGAGGGGTACATCCGAGGCCAATATTTTTCATTCACGTCTCAAGAATAATAGGTATTAGAAGCCCATTGTCATTTTGGACAAGCTTTTTGTTTCTGTCATAGCCCATGGCGAGCATCATTTGTAAACCCTTACTATTTTCATCCATAGGTAGATCAGCTACTTGTCTATTGTCTTGGTACAAGAGATGGGATGGGTCCTCTTCTATTATCTCTTGGCCTAGATAACCCCAACTTCAGAAGTTGGAAGAGCATGTTGTGAATTTTTGGGATGATGAAGCATCCTTTGATTGTGGTCGTCCCTGTGACCTAGGAGATTGTGGCAACTCTCCTACCACAAAGGTTTTCTTTGGGATTGTATAGTGTCCACATCCATTTTCCTAGATAATAAACTTGATGCCGGAGATGGTGGGGATGGTAGGTGTCTCTGTCATAGAAGTGGAGGCGAGATTAGGTGGGTCAATGTATGGGGTAGATGGGCCTTCATCATTCTTTGGCACTTGGGGGATTTTATAATATTTAGCTTCTAGGCTCTTGTAGTAAGAAAAGGGTTCAGGATCCCCATGTATAGTGACCTCCTAGCCTTGGTATGTGAATTTGACACACTGGTGGAAGGTTGATGCCATTGCTTGCATCCCATAGATCCACAGATGCCCCAGGAGAATGTTGTAAGGCAAATCAAGGTCAAGGACCTAACAGGTGGTTTCCATTATTGTTAGCCCTACTTGGATAGGGAGTTGGATAGTGCCTTGATTGTCATGAATTTTCCCTTATCAATGGAATCCTCAAAGATTCCCAGATTCTTTATTAGCTTAAGGGAATAAATGTTTAAACTTGCACCTCCATCCACCAAAACCCTCTTGACTTTTTTCTTATATACTAGGACCTCCAGATGGAGTGCGCTATTTTGAGATGGTTGGGTAGGAAAGTCTTGATTGGAGAATGTAAGAAGGTTTGGGGTAATGATATTTTCAACCATAGCTTGGAATTGTTCAGTATCAAGATTCACAGAGACAGTGGATGAAGCTAATGCTTCTTCAAGAATCTTTTTATGGGTTGATGATATCTTTAGTAATTCCATGCTGGAGATTTGAGCTAGAGTTCTTTTCAATTGATCAATGACATAATAACCACTGGGAATAGATCTTGGGTTGGAAGTGGGTGCTCTAGGAGGCTGAGATGACCCTGCAATGGTGATTTTCCTGCCTCTTGTGGTGACTCCACAATCACTGTGGGTTGCTTTGATGGTGATAACAGAGCAAAACTCATCCAAGGATGTGACGACATGGTCGTATACATGATTGACACTTGAATGTTCACTTCCCTTTATCATTGTTATTGTTCCCTTTATTGTTATGATTGGGCATCAAATTTGTGTATATTTTGAGGTTTTGATTTCCCACTGGCTACTCCACATTTATGATTTTTTTATCAATGAGGTCCTGGATTAGGTTTTTTAACCTCATGCAACTATTAGTGGTGTGCGCTTTGATTTTTTGAAAGTCATAGAACTATTTTTCGTTGTACCTTGGTGGTTTCACTTCTGCTTTCTGGTAATTCTGATAGGTGGGAGCCTTGATGAGGTTTTTGTTTATCAATTTCTTCATGATGACCTCGAGTGGTTCTCCAAGGGTTGTGTACTTTTTCTTGGTGGGACCCTTTTTTGCAGGGGTGGTCCCCCTTGATTATTAACCTAATTGTTGGTTGGTTGTTGTTGTGATACCACATTGGTTTGGGTGTTGTTCTGATCATTGTTTTGCGGTTGTTGGTAGGTGTGGGTGTTTTGCCTCAAAACACTAATCACAACCTTAGCATCAACCACAACATCATTTGTGACATTTTTGTTCCTTTCCCATGTGAGATGTTTCTCATTATAACTATTGGATCAACAATTTTTTTTTTGTTCTGGATATGTGGGTGTCCCTCCTTTTGAAATAAGGGTTCATTCAATGTTAAGCGCCTTAGGGATCAATTGAGTATATGTGGCGATCTCTTGCACCTTGAGATGGAATGTCAAGGCTTCATTAAGGTTGGAGATGATGGTGCAAACTTGTTGTTCTTCTGGCATGCCCATTTTCTCCTATTGGCCTTGGATCACAATTGTTGTAGGAAGGAAGCAAATGATTCATTCTTTCCTTGTTTAAGAGCTGATAGTTCCTCGAGATTGACATCCATACCAATATTAAATGCATATTTTTTTATGAATGCATCCACTATCTCTTGGAACTTCTTGATTCCATAAGGAAGGTGAAAGAACCACTCCATAGCATGGCTAGCCAAACTTCTAGGAAATAGCCGCATCAGATAGGTATAGTCATATGCGACTTCCATGCAATGAACTTGGAATTCCCTGATGTGATCTTCAGGGTTTCCCATCCCATGATATTTATCAAATTTGGGGATCTCAAATCCCTTTAGGAATGGTTTCATTACAAGGATCCTGTGAAATGGATAGGGACACAAGTTTCTAGGTGTCTTTATGGTTCTCCTTGATTGAAGATCAAGTACTTGTTGTGAGAGTAAGTTGATCTATGTTGCTACATCATTTTATGGATCAGGGGGTGGGATGAAGGTTTTCTGTGATGGTTCACTTGTTGGAGGGATGGGTGGATTGGTTGGTGTGTTGATGGATGGTGTTTGCACATTCTACTGCACCATGTATGCTTGTACTTGTTGTTGTATCAACAACACTTTTTGGTCCTATTGATGCTGTGCTAATAGTGCTCGTTATTGAGCTTGCTGCTGTTGTTGCACCAACACTACTTGTTGTTGGGATTCTTCTTGTTGTTCTTGGTATTTTTTTAGTTCTTTTTGGTATGCTTGGAATCAAGATTCTTGTTGTTGTGTGAGGTATTGTGCTTGTGCTTGTGCTTGTGCCTATGCCTGTTGAGCTTGATATTTGGCTCGAGCTTGCGCTTGTGCTTGAGCTTGGGCTTGTGCTTTTTAGGTAGCTTGTTGTTGTTTTAATAGGTCTTGGGCTTGAGAATCCTTCTGCACTTGTTGTGCTTGTTGCAATTATTGTGTAGCTAGAGTGGCTTGTGCTACTTGAGCGGCTTGTTGTGCAGCTTGTCAGTTTTAGATTTGCTAAAGTTCCTTTTGATAGGCAGATTTTTGAGTAGCTTGTAATGCAATGCTATATTGGCTTGATTTATTTGTGTTTTGTGGGGGAGGTGGTGGTGGTGGTGGCAGATTTGGTATAGTTTTTGTTGCTATGGTGAGAGGTATCATCGTATTGATGATTGGGATTGTGGTGGTGGATGGTGTGATTGATACCCTTGGTCCTTGAGAGACCATTTTTTGAGATATTTAGGGGATGGTTGATGATGTGATGGTGGTAGCTTGTGTTATCAGGATGCTTTCCATCTATTATTGTGATGTCGATGACAAGATGGAAGTATTATGTATGATATTTTGATTAATGATCAAAGGGTTGATTTGATTTTTTTGATTGATATTTGGTAAAGGGGGAATCCCTAAACCAAGAGGTGATGTGGATATTGATGGAAAGGTGGGGAGTGGTGGAAATGTGAGTGGCATACTCCCTTGGGGGAATGATGAAGATGTAGTGTCAAAGATGCCCCCTGGTCCAAATAAGTCTCCTTGCGAGGTTATGGGGAGACAAGTTTGAGGTGTTGCATGAAATGATGATGATGGGTCATTAGGATTGTGGAAGGTGAGGGGGACATATGGATGTGATGGATTTTGTGGGATGGATTGCCCCAATATGGTGTTTGCGTCTAAATCTTGATTATTCACAAGGGGGTGTGTTTGTAATGCATTAAAAAATGTGCTCCCATTGTTAACAATGGGTTGAGTTGGAGCAATGGATGATGTAATTTGAGGGATGGGTTGAGTGATGCTTTGGAATGGAGGTGTAGATGAGATTGGGGGCATGGATGAAATTGGAGGCATGACCCCAAAGGGTGGTTCCACAATGGTACTCACATCAAAATTGAAAGGGAGTTTAGCCCCTTGTTTTGCTAATTCAAGCATGTATAGTGAGGGATTGAGTCTCATCATGATGTTGATGATTCTATGATTCTCTAGATTTTGGACCATCTCGATGATCTCATCTTGTGTCATTCTGAAGGCATTGTTAGTGACATCCTCTACTTGACTTTCCTCTTTAGGATTTTGTGATGATGAAGGAAAGTTAGTTAGAGGATTGCTTGATCCAACGAGATTCACCTCAGAATTTGTTTGGCTTAGGTCACTTGAAGTTGATGTTTCTTTGTTGGCTTCCATGTTCCTCTTGTGTTGAGATCTCGTTTGCACCATAAAATAGGGATAAATTTTGAAGAATGTGGGAGATGAATCTCTAATTCTTTGGATTGATCTAACTTTAGGTACAAAAGAGAAAATTTAGGATGATTTAAGGATCAAAATTATGATGGTGAAATGCGTGAAAGGTGGATGATATGAATGATTAGAACTCTTGAGAAATCTTGAAGGAGATGTTAAACTTTAGGACTTGGATTTTATGTTTGACTTTGGTATGGGATTAGATTTGATTTGGATTTGGATTTGGATAGTGAGCTAATAAAATCTAAGAGGCTAGATGTTGTCCTAGAGTAAATTTGTCCTCAAGATGCTAATTTGACTAAGTGTGAGAAGAAGGACTCATCTAAACACACCTAACCAAACAAGATGATTTTTTATTGGATTTTGATTTTGGATAATGAACTCCTAAACCCCAAGATGCTAGATGTTATCAAGGGATAGACTTGTCCACAAGGTTTCATAATTTGATTAAATATGTGGAGAAGGATGCATCTACACACATGTAATCAAACAAGATGATTTGGATTTTTTTTGAATGATTTTCCCAATGTTTAACATGGAGGAATTTTTCCAAGATTTTCAAGATTTGATGGTGAGATGATCTTGGTTTGATGTTTGAAAGATGAATGAAGGTTTGGTTTTGATCCTATGTGTACCTAAAAAGACACTTGTTTACAAGACCTCGGTTTTGAAGAACATGATTTACTCTAGACAAGGTGTTTAAATTCCCAAAAAAGATTTGGATTTTGTTGGCAAAAGAATTCATACAAATTTGGATTATTTCTTGAAGATCTTTTGTAAACGTTAAAAAGCAGTCTTCGTCTGAATTCACATAGTGTTGAGAGACGCTTTTGGTGATCTTTTGGACTAAGAGCTTTTAACTTTGGTTTCTAGATCTTGATCTTGTGTGAAATCATTTGAGACACATGTGTGGGGTTCAATTGTTCTTAGTATTTTCTTAATGACTTCTTTTTATCACACACTTTTTTATTAGGTTTTGAAACTAGATGTCTAATGTTTTAATTTCTTCTCATCCCACAAAGTGTATCATGTGGAAATCGAGGAAATAAAAGCAAGAGTTACCTAATGTTTACTTTAGTAGGAGAAAATTGAGATGAAATTCAAATGCCTAGAAACCTCTAAGGATATGAATCCCTAGGGCAAGCAAAGGCATGTGAATTCATTCAAGGATATTTGCTTCTCCTAAAGGGTTTGAGTTTTGATTCTCATGTTAAATGTTTTTTCTTCCAATGTTTTCAATCAAGAAAAGTGTTTTGATTTCAAGAACATGTACAACCCTATGGATATTTGAGACTATATTTGTTGAGTCCCCACTTGGACAAGTCTATCTACGCCTACTTTCAGTGGATGGTTAGATGCTTTACCCCACTGGCTCCCCTCCACAACTCAACACTTCTTTTGGGGCAGCCAAGCATCAGTACCCATGAATCTCCCATGGCATACTTTTCATCTCTACTAAAAGCCGTAAAAGTGTGGGGCGGTTTCAAAATGACTATTCTTACACCAACAAATAGATAGGGATTTTGGCCTTTCTACACAAGGGTTTTAATGCGGGCATTCCGTTTGTGGGGGACTATCCATGTAGAGAGAAACCATTGCTTCCCTTCTCGTTGGAATAATCTTCATGATATTGGCCTTTGTTCCAATATCCACACTTATATCACAGGTGGAAGTTGCTTGGCTTTAGCATGTTCCCGATTGGGTCGTTCCCTTGGGTGAGTACTTTTTCCCACAAGGAAGGACCTCTAAGATAAACAAAAGCAAGAAAACTTATCCATAACTCGGTCAATCTTTATTGTGAACCAAAGAGAGAGAATGCACGTGATATGCTCCACTCACACTTGCAAGATTTGTTCAATTTTAAAGTCCAAATTGAAGTGTGTGAGTAATTACTTAAACAACTTAATGTCACCAAAAGGCCTTTTGATTCTCAAGATCATTGTGAGGTGCGAGAGAAGCGCATACATCCTTTCAATGATATTACTTTGGGTAAGTAATTAAAAAACAAAGAAGCACTTGTTCATTTTAAGTCCACAAAGCAATTATTTGTTTCTTTTTAGTGTACCAAAATGAATGGGTACGTGCACAAAGTTGATTCCATGAAATGTGAAAGTTTTTATCTTAGCCAAAAAAATGAAATAGACATTGCAAAAACGGGATCCTGATTTTTATAAACGGGATCCCGTTTAGCTTCGGGATCCCTAGCCTAAATGTAAAACAAGATCCCACTTTTTAAAAATCGGGATCCCGCTTTTTAAAAATTAGGATCCTATTTGTTAAAGGATCCCAAACCAACGGAGAGGGAACGAGATCTTGATTAGTATGAAACGGGATCCCATTTTGTACAAATTGGGATCTTGTTTCCTAATGGTATTTTTTTTAAATGAACAAACTACATTTTACTTACGCACAAGATCCCAAGTTCTGAGCGACAACGACCTCCACAAGTAGTCTCCAGGTACCTGTCCACCCCCATTTTTTTGCATTTTTTCATTTTTTACTGAAATTGTTAATACAATAACTAATTTTAGCACTTTTTTAATTTATTTGATGTTTTAAGCATTTTATTTCCTGTTATAGTAGAAATGAGGAATTGTTGAAATAGATGAAAAAATGCAATGAAACCTGAAGATTTCTCAATAGAAATGAAAAAATGAGCCTTGAATTGTATTTTAGAAACATAATTTAGCTTTTTAAACCTAAATTGTTTGATCAAACCAAAAAAAATTGTATTTGAAAACCCTAAATGAAACGAAACAAAAAAAATTGCATTTCAAAACCCTAGAAATAATGAAATAAAAAAATTGCATTTAGAAACCCTAATCAAGCTTTTTGAAACCCTCAATTCAAATCAAACAAAAAAAAAGAATTTGAAAACCCTAGTTTGAAATGAAACATTAAAAACCCTAATTGCTTAGAAATTGAAACCCTAAATTGAATTGAAACAATTTTTTTGCTAAAACCCTAAATTAAAATCGAACAAATCATTTTGATTTTGAAAACCCTAATTTTGAGCTCAAGAAAATTCATTTGCATTGCTTAAATGTTTTATATCTCATTTGCATTGTATGGAGAAAACAATATGTTAAACTTTAGTTGCAATGTTAAATTATAATTAGATTAGAAAACAATATGTTAAAGAATAGTTACAATTCATAAATTTTATCAATGTTTGTTTGCAAATTTAGTTAGAAAATTCGTAAATCCAAGTGTACAATCGATTTCCAATTGGCACTAACTTGCAAGTCCATTATTCCAAGGGCTACCCAAACTTCACCCTAAGTTCGCTAAACCCTAAACCCTGAATTGTAAAATCTAAACCCTTAACACTAAAGCATTCATTTTGTCTTAGGACCTTAAAATGAAATTTGGTTGCCTTAAAAAAACCCTCTATTGTCACCATCCAATAGATATTTTTTTAATGTTTTCACTTATTGGAACACATAATATAAAACCTTTTAGTTTCTACAAGTTTATGAAGAGTGTATGATCACTCTCTATGACACCTACATGATCAATAGGGATATAAATCATTAGAAGAAAACTTTATTCTATTATATCCACAAGATAGGAGAGTGTGAGTGAGAGTGATATGGGTTTATTTCATTGGAGATACTTAAAATTATGTAGGTTCAATGTCAAAAATGGGTCTATTTGGTACATTTATGAAAACTATTATGAGTATCTAGAATACCATAAAAGTATAATTATAGCAATTCCAATTGGAAACACTTGGGTATATATCATATAAAATTTTAGTAAGGTGTCTATTATAGGAGAGTTGATAATACATGGAAAGAGGTTTGTATGGGAATATATGTATTAAGAAACACATACCATGACCTCTATAAATTTTTTAAGATGTGATCCTAGATAATAATCCACCCATCCTTGCATAATGAGTTCTTTAGCAATTAAGGGAGATGATAACCAAAAAAATTACCTATATTTTGATACTATATAGATGGATGTGGAAGGATAGAAATGCATAAATAAGGAGACCAAGATGGAACCATTTAACACCTAAGGTACCTATTACATGGGAAATGGGGGAGGTACATGATGATAGGTCACAATATAACTAAATTTGGACCTCACTAGAAATAGATCCCCTTAAGCCATCCTATCACCCTAAATCGTAAATCGGTGTCTTAAGGGGTCCTAATATGACATTTATTAAGGGGATAAAAAAAGTTCTTAGAATTTGGTGAAGTTGTCGAAGGCAACCAAAGTTAACAATAATAGTATCATGCAAGATTATAATATGAATGAGATTTCATGATCTAGGTTGGTTATTTCAAACAAGAGCTATCTCAATCAACTATTCCACAAGAAAATGTTCTTCACTAAATTTCCAGTTCATTATATTCCAAGGGACACCAAAAATTCACCCTAAGTTCCGCAAAACCTAAACCCCGAACTCTAAAATCCAAACCCTAAACACAAAAAAAATCATTTTGTCCTAGGACCTTAAAATGAAATTTGGTTTCCTTAGGCAACTCCACCAAATTTCATTCCCTTAAGCCATGTAATTTTGTCATAGGATATTACTACATAGATCCCATTAAGCTATCCTATTACCGTAAACCCTAAACTCTAAACCCTAAACCATCATTTTTTCTTAGGCTCTTAATGAAATTTCGTTGCCTTAGGAAACTTCACCAAATTTTATTCACTTGAACCATGTCATTTTTTCCTAGGACCTAACTAGACATAGATCCCCTTAAGCCATCCTATCACCCTAAAGCCATCATTTTTTCTTAAGCTCTTAATGAAATTTGGTTGCCTTGGGAAACTTCACTAAATTTTATTCAATTGAGCCATGTCATTTTTTCCTAGGACCTCACTAGACATAGATACCTTTAAGCCATCCTATCACCCTAAACTGTAAATCAATTTCTTAAGGGGCCCTAATATGGAATTTCTTAAGGGGATCAAATAAGTTCTCAAAATTTGGTGAAGTTTCCCAAGGAAAACAAATTTAATGATAATAAGATCGTGCAAGATTATAATATGATTAGATAAATCAAGATCTAGCTTGATTAATTTATGGTTTAGGGTGATAGAATGGCTTAAGGGGATCTATGTCTAGTAAGTTCCTAAGACAAAATGACATGGCTCAAATGAATAAAATTTGGTGAAGTTGCCTCAGACCTTAATGAAACTTGGTTGCCTTGGGCATCTTCACCAAATTTTATTCACTTAAAATCCATGTCATTTTGTACTAGGACCTTACTACATAGATCCCCTTAATCCATCCTATTACCCTAGAACCTGAATCCTAAACTCTAAACCGTAAACCCTATAGCATTCATAAATTGTCCTATATTAATAGTTAATTGTATTTTCACTCAGGTAACATGCCTTAGACATAAATGAGGCTTACATATTTTATCATTTGTATTCAATTAGGTCATTTATATTGAATGGTTTAAAGGTATTTCCTAAACATGTATCTTACATTTTGAAATTACAAATCTAATGCAGGTGAACACTCATATCTTAAAGATCACATGGATAGATTCAATAATATTCACCATCCACCTCCAAGCCATCCACCTCCACCCACTCCACCACCTGGAATTGATGGTGCTCATTTGCAAGCACGAATCAATGCCAATGTTAGAACCATCCAAGATCAAATCAACATTATTCAAAATGAAGAATGTGTCACACCACCTGTGACGATGTTTTCATCTAGGATGCAAACCCTTGTTGATGTTTTTCAGGGCTATGGATGGGATCTTAGATGAGCATCAACAATGGCTAGAGGAGAGGATAACTTTAGATTCTAAAAAGGAAAACACAAAGAAATGAAGAGATGCAGTGGAGAGCCACAATAGTTTCTAAATAAAAGACAATGATCTTAAATAGTTATGAATTTATGAATTTGGTGAATAATGGATATTTCGTGTGATGAATTTATAAATTTGGTTGGATGGATATTTTTAGTGATGTGAATTTATGATTTTGGTTCTAGATGGATATTTTTAGTGACGTGAATTTATGGTTTTGGTTCTAGATGGATATTTTTAGTGACATGAATTTATGAATTTGGTGGAATTTTTTAACTTATAATGATGAATTTATAATAGTATATATTTTACGACTATCTACTAGATCATGATTTCTCCTGTTGGAAAATTGTAATATATATGTGTGTGTGTGTTAGACATAAAATGATATTTTTGTGAATGTTTCAAGTTTATTGTTTAGTATGTACACATGTATTAAAATTGCATATAGTCTTAAATTTTGAAATTTGTATGTATGTATATAGTTTAGTTTAATGATGTATGCCTGAAAATTATGCATCATATTTTTTATTTTAAATGTATGTACATGTTAAATTTTGAATTTTGTATGCACATGCTCAAGTTCAATCAATGTATGTGTGTGTTTCAATTTTATGTGATCTTAATATATGTATGCACATCCTATTTAAAAAAATTTGCATGTGTGTTTCAAATTTAACTATTTCTTGTAATTTTTTAAGTTTGTATGTTAATTTTGTATAATAAATAATGCAAGTGCACATTTATATCTCATATCATGGATGATTTTAACATTGATAATATCATCAATCCACCACCTCAGCCACAGCCACATCCACCTCCCCCTCCACCTAATATTCCACCTCCAGCACCTATCGCATCTAGTGAGGCTTGCTTGCGAGCACACATAAATGATTAGGTTGCATCCATACAAAATAAAATCAATGCTATGTAGAGTCAAGCATTGATTCCACCACATGTGAGATGTTTTGCATCTATGATGCAAAACATTGTGGATGCCATTAGGACCATTGATTCTGATCTAGATAGGCATCAACGAGACAGAGAATAGATGAGACAATTTTATGCTGACAGTCTCTCTTACAAACAAATTTTAGACCTTAAAATAACGAAAGCCCACCTATCCCCCTACTTTCTTGACCTCGTTACTCGACAACCCATTCCTCCCAACAAATATAGAATATCCATGAGGTGGTGCATACATCCATAGATGAGTGCACATTTTTGGGATCAATGGTATATGGTTTTTGATAGTCCCCCACATGCTAATTGGGAGTGCCCATTGTATTTTTTTAGAAAATTGTATGTAGAGTTTGTTATGGGGAAAAATCCCAATTATTTTGATTTTAAATCATTCATGGTGTTGGTGGTGACATGCCACAATAGAGGTTAGGGGAAAGGGTTAATCCCCAATGCCCCATGCATGCGCAACCCCTTGTTGTTGCTCCTGGTCCTCCCATTCTCACACCTGTGCATCATCGAGCTCTGGTCTCAACATTAGGTTCCCTTAGTACACTCGCAGGAGACCTTGATCAACATGCTTCTACGATAGCAGGTGGGGAGCATAGAGATGATGATGATGGAGGAGTTTTTTATGGAGCTGGTTTGAGTACCACTCCAGGAGTGTCGAGGAATGTCCCCCATATATGTACTAGTTGTCATCAAGTATGCTATGGACCTGATTAGGCCACACCTAGTTCAGGTGGATGTGGAGATTCTGGTGGTTCATCTGGTCACATTAGTTCATTTGTAGATTTTCTTACAGCAAACCATCACCCTAAGGACATTGTGACATAGGTATAAATATGCATCTACATGTTCATTTTATAAGAATTTTGATGGATGTATATATCAAAGAAAAGTTTGCAATACATTTTAACAATCAATATGTTTGGTGTACAGATGACACTAACGATGGGGCAATCATCCATTCCATGAGTACATACATCAACACTAGTCCTACTTGGCAACCCTTATGGGGTGTTTTGATTTCAAATTTTTAAATTATATATGAATTCATTTTTAACTTGAGTTTTAAATTTATAATTGAATCACATATATGTTTGAAATATTTATGTTGGTTTAGGCGAGTCAATCAACTTCCACATTGATTCCACCTGAGGGATTGTCAAGCACTCCTCCACTATCGGGCGTCGTAGATCAGGGGAAGGTACATTCATATTGTAAATTGTTTAAAGTTTACATTAGTATAGTTACAATTATGAATTTTGAATTCACTATATATGAAATACATGCATGTACACTTGTAAATATTATAAGTGTTAAATGTCTATGTATGTATGTCTAGGCTGATACCACAATGAGAATGGGCATCGGGAAAATATTTGATGTTGCGACTACTCGTGAGGCTTTTGGTTTTTAGGTTGTTTAAAAAAAATTCTACACAAAATGTGCAAGCTTGAATATATATATATATATATATATATATATATATATATATAAACCTAATTCAAGTATACATTCTTTAATTTTGATTTTGCAGGACTTTGTTAGTGCGACTTTTAGCCCTGACCCAGACATAGTTACACCACTAGGAGGATAGGCAGAGCAGGCTCAAGATCAAATGGTAATTTAAATTTTTTATTATATTTAAAGTTAATTATAAATTACATATTCTAAATATAACTTTAATTTTAAATTTTAAATTGAATATATACATAATATGAGCTTTGTTTTAAATTATTTTTCTTTTATAGCATGATAAACATCTTGTAGTTGAGCATGTACAGATAGGTCTTGGAGAAGAGGGTGCACAACCTCATAATATGATACAATTAAAATATGATAAATTATAAATTAAATTGAATTAAATCATTTTTAATTGTAGACTTGTACATCTAATTTTAACTTTCTTTGTCTTTTTTATGTAGATTGATTCAGAGAATTTAGAGGTTGCTTCAGGTGCGCCAAAGCATCTAGATGTAGTTATGATGGTAATTTAATTTTATGATGAATTATAAATTTAATTGTCATTAAATCATTTTTCATTATCTTACATATGATTTCATCTTTCTCTTGTACAGAGTCTTTCAAGTCATCCACATAGTTTGCATGGCGTGAAGAGATCTCTTGATTATAGAGACAGTACATGACTTAGAAACATGATTTTATGGGTTATATTTGTTTATTTCATGGACTTTATTTTTGGTTTCTCATGTACTCTATTGTACTTTATATTTCATGGCTCAATTACTTAGTTGGACTTTAGTTCATGGGTTGTACTCTAATGGACTTTATTTCATGTGCTTAATATATTGGTTTCATGCACTTAATATGTTACATAAATTATGGACTTTATTATTGTTTGAAATTTTAATTTACACATGTACATTTATGCATTTTATGTTCATAGTCAAGACATTAATGTGAAATTCAGTGATCTCATACATGATATACATGATATGTGCATTCAATAATTAGCGATAATTAGTCAATGAACTTATTCAATTCACGTCAATCAATAATTAGTCAATAAGTCATAATTTACAAACAAAAGCAATCTGTTTATATACCAAAAAGGATAAAATTTTAAGAAATAAACAATACCATAGAAGATTAGAGAATAAAATCATTAATAAATTCTATAAATAATAACATCTAACACTAATTTATAAGTTGTCAAAACAAATTATGGCATTGAAACTAATTTATAAGCTGTCAAAACAAATAATGGCATTTGATACTAATTTATAAGTTGTCAAAACAAATAATGGCATCAAATACTAATCTATAAGTTGTTAAAACAAATAATTGCATCAAATACAAATCTATAAGCTATCAAATCAAATAATAGCGTCCAACACTAATTATAAATTGTCTTAAGGGGATGTCCTAAGGGGTCGTAATACGAAATCTTAAGGGGATCAAAGAAGAGTATAATTGAGTATAAATATTAAGTGATATTAACAAGTATTATAAGTTTGAGGGTGAGTCATCATAACACATATTAAGGGGATGTCTTAAGGGGTCATAATACAATGTCTTAAGGGGATGTCTAAAGGGGTCATAATACGTCTTAAGGGGATGTCTCAAGGGGTCATAATACAACATCTTAAGGGGGTGTCTTAAGGGGTCATAATACAACGTCTTAAGGGGATGTCTTAAGGGGTCATAATACAATGTCTTAAGGGGATGTCTTAAGGGGTCTTAAGGGGATATCTAAAGGGGTCATAATACAACATTTTAAGGGGATGTCTCAGTGGGTCATAATACAACGTCTTAAGGGGATGTCTTAAGGGGTCATAATACAATGTCTTAAGGGGATGGATTCAAGGGTCTTAAGGGGTCATAATACAATGTCTTAAGGATATAATTGATTTAACAATAATGTATGCATGATATTTAGTGATTATACAATCAAATATAAAGTTTCAAGTAGGAAAACATGCACATTTAACAAAAAAAATATATAGAATATTAATTTTGATACATAGAAGTACATAGAGTATGTTTAATTTTGTAAGTATGTATGTACATATATGTCATCTCAAAACAATGATTACAAAATTTAGATATGCTATCTCAAGAACATCTCAAACTCATTCCTAGAATGTAGTAGGTCTTCACACCACCTAATATCAAAAAGGTACAAGAAAATTTAATAAAATCATCAAAACATACATATTTTAATTTATATAAAACTATCTATATGTACACAACTCAAGTACCTGCATTTAAAAGTATTCCACACATAATCCAGGCATCCTCTCCTTTTCATTTCAAAGTATGAGATCAATGCAATAATGGCTTAAGGATACAAAAAAGGATAATAAATCAATTTTAACTATTAATGTACAAGAAATATCAATATGTAATTGAAACATGTATTTAAATATAATTTAACTAATAATTACCTATTTTTACCAAGTATTCCATGTTGTCTAGGTTGAATCTACATGGACTAGATCCCTTTTGTGATTATGCGTTAAGGATCTATAAAAGGACAATTTCAATCAATTTCAACTAATAACACAATTGAAAAATATCGAAACATGTATTTAATGTATTTAAAAGGACAAAATAAAACTAAAACTATATTTACTTGTATTTAATTATTCTATTGTACCATTTGCATCCTCTCTCTTTTGCAATGCATCTATGATTGCCTCATGCTCTTCCATAGAAATTGACCATAGCACTTTATTTGAAGGTCTTCCATGATACTGCTCTAGTTTTATATTTGTTGCGACCACCAAATGTGAATAATGTATAATGGGTATGTGTAGGATCATCATGGAAAAAATAGGCCCTTAAGTGGCAAAAAATTCAAGAAAATCAGAGTTAGGCAACTTTACATAAAAATTTGAATAAGTTATCTATATTATTTCAAAATAATGTAAAAATAGAATCTATAGCAAATTGAATGTAGTTTCTAAACTACTAGGTTTATTTTTAAAAAAAAATCTATTTGGTGAAAATTTGAAATTTCAATGCAGTAATATTAAATTTCAGGGAAAAAATAAGAAGTAGGTGTCTATTTGACCACCCTAACCACAATAAAATGATAATATTTTTTTATAAGATTTTAGATATAAGTAGAGCACTCATGTCCCAATGTGATACATATTTTTTTGTAATTTTTTTCCAAGCAAATAATTAATTACGATTTTTTTATTACAACTTTTAAAAAATATAAAAACTCATATGTCTGACCACCTTAACTTGGTCAAAACCTCATGAAATTCAATTTTTTTTAAATTATATAATATGCAAAGCATAGAATGTGATTCATGTTTTAGATTCAAAAAATGTGATACTATTTGAAAGCTATAGATGTTTTTCAATTAGCCTATCAATTAGGACTTTAGTCCCTTAATTCAAATAGAAAATGAATAATAATTATTTATTAAATTCAAAGTAAAGCATAATTTATATTCATGGAAAGTTGAGAATCTCCTTTAAAAACCCTTTTCGTTTCATCAATTTTGGGTAAAAAAAAAGTTGTCAGCCACATGGGCCATCATATCACTTACATATCACCACTTTTTGGCCCATCATGATCCTGCACATACCCTAATCTTTTTGTGTTTCATAATCTTCGAATGTAGGTAGACCATTCTTCCTCGTCAGATATTTTCATAGCCAAGTGCCAACAACCACCACCGATCCTATTGGAAAACATGAAAACTATCATCAAATAAGTTCTCAAAATATTCTTAAGGGGATCAAAAACTTGTTCTAAAAAATTGCTTAAGGGGATCAAAAACTTGTTATCAAAATTTGCTTAAGGGGATCACCGTACCTATTGGATAATGAAATCCATGATCATCTTCTCGAGGTGCTATTAACTTATGCTTAGTTTCCACACAACAAGCCAACCAATATTTTGTTTTCTCTTCATTCCCCTCAAGTGCAACAACAACATACACATGTACTACAAACAAAATTTGATTTAATAACTTGCTTATATCCATATAAATAATTTAGTATTACAAAATAACTTAATAAAGTGAAATAAAATGAAATAAATTGAATTAAAATTACCTTCTTGTACAAGGTTTGAAACACGGTCATAGTCTTCAGATGCAAACACTTGATCATTTTCTTCAATAGTTCTTTCATATTGATCATGTACTTGTGTAGGTATCAATGATCTTTGCTCCCACTGTTCAACCCATTTTGTATTTTCACATGCTTTCCAATCTCCTAAGATACAAAATTGGCAAAAACATGCAAGCTCCCTTGTCCAAATAGTCCATGTGCTTATTGTCGTACTCCTAAATGAATTCCATTTAGTAGATCCACTGATTGTCTCACAATCAACTCTAGGTACAATGTTCTCTTCAACCAACCAAAAGAATCGATGAACTATAGAGTACTAACTCAAACTAGATGCAGATAATCTTGTATTACACCAATCCACAATCCCACATGCATCTTTAAATTTTACTGCATCCTCGAATTTTAATTGTTCTCTAGCAAGAATTCTTTTGACATACACACCAACTCCATCATGTTCTCCTTTACCATACCTAGCTTCAAAAAAACTCCATATATGTTGAAAATTAAGTTCCTTGTGAACCATACTTAACCAATAGAACATTCGAGCATTCTTGAACTACCCCATACAATTATCTGACCATATGAGGTTTTTTTTCATTTGGATTCCTCTTTCTCTTAAATTTCTATAAAATATACTAAAATAGTATTGAACAAACTCTGACGAGTGTAACCAATTGTCACTCAAATAAAAATGATACACCCTCAAAACTTTTCTATCATCCTCAATGCTATCATCTACATGTCTATAAACAATATGGACAAACATAGCTACTTGCACTAAATTATAATACTATGATTGAATTTCCTCTTGCGGAGCGAGAGTATAATTCTCCACAAAATCAACCACTAAAAGTATAATACCAATTGGAAATATGTTTCTACATGAACGAAATTGGCCATCAAGCCATCAAGCATGTTTAGAGTGCATGACATATTTTGGTACAATTTTATTCTTAAATTCACTCATGAATGCATGCACACTAACTTTTTCTATAACTAAATCACAATGCTTTCCTATTTTTCCATCTTTTAAAGAATAGTGAACATTCTTAAATCTTTTAACATCTATTAATTGTTGTCCAAAATAATTATCAACACTTTCATGCATACAAATTCTTAAAAATAAAAGATTTCCACAATTAATGCATTGTTCAAAAATACAAGAACTTAATAAAACAATTTATCATTAGATCTTTCACAAAACAAACCTAAAATAAAATATTTTATTGCTTCAGGTGGCATATTAGTACCACACTCCTGTATAATCATGTTAGTATGTAAGGTACAACGTATATATCAAAAAACATCATAAAAATAACAAAATTGAACATGCGTTTTACAACAAGATATCCATTGCTTATTAATTTTTACATACCAGGGTTTACATTTTTCAAAAGAACTTTGAGTTATTTTAATATTACTAGGTAACACTGAATCACTACAAAATTTTCTATAAAATTCAGTTTGTGTTGTATCTAATAGGTTTTTTGGGTGAGGATTGTGAACTTTGGACCCCACCCTTAATTTTAAAACATCTCTAGCATTAGATGAAACCCTAGTATTATCATGCCAATATTTTTTGATCAAAGATTTAATTTCAATATTCAATTTCATATCAGACCTTGGAAGTCAACCACTAGAACTCCAACATTGGTTGATAGGATCATTTTCTATACTTTCTCTTCTTTTTGCTACTCTTAGCAATGTTTTAGGATGTATTTTTAAAACTTCACTAATATTGCTTACCATTCTTTTATTCAAAGTTGCTTTATTAACTATAGTAGTTGTTATAGCTCTTCTTGTTGTGTTTTTATCTTTAGATGGACTATTTTTCCCAATAGATTGAATGGCACTAGCAACAGTAGACATAACATGTTTTAATGATTGATCTTTTCTTTTTGTTTAAACATAAAAGCCTAACCTTTTCATTACTTTCCTCATTTTTTGCATTCTCATCAATTGCATCATTAGTTGACATTGAAATGCAAATTTTTTACAATAAAATAATTTGGTGTATATTTTATTCGCATGTGTTCTTATTTGCCTCTAAGAGATTTGACCAAGAAGATTATCAAAAACACTACTTCCAATTTTTAAAAAAGTATTTTCATTAAATTCAACATCACATTCTATATTTTCATCTTCATCTTCATTTTCATCAACAAAACGGTTTTCTTTTTCATTTTCATCAACAAAATAGGTTTTTTTTTCATTTTCAACAAAAGGATCATTCTCATTTTCATTTGCAACAAAAGATTTTCTTTTTCATTTTGAACAAATTCTATAAAAGTTCCATCTCTCTGAATATCATCAATGTCAACATCATTAAGTCTCGAAGCATCTTGTAAAACTTCTACAAACAAATTTACCATTTCACTAACATCTAGATTTGAAGATGTACCTAAATTTGTGCATATTGAAACATTCTCCATAGCATTGAAAGAGGAATTTGAAGACATAGTAGGACTTGTTTGTATAATCATATTCTTCTCCAAATTGACTCCTTGCAAATTAGCTTCATCTACAACCATGGTATCCTCAATGTTTTCATCTTCAATAGTTGTGGAATTGGATGCTCCACCATCATTCATTGATTTAATTATCATTCTTATTTCTCTTTGTCTTTGGATCTCCTCTCTCTTTGCTTCAAATTCTTGAGGAGTCAATTTCTTCCTTCTCTTATTACAAGCTTTATCTCCCATGATTATAAAATTATCAAGCACAAATGAATTTCAATAGTGAAATTATTTAAAAAATTCAATCCAAATTGGAAGTTGAAGACCTATTAGGATAAAATTCTTCATCTTGTGTTCCTCAAAAAAAGTAGAAAACTAGCACAATTCCATTTTAAAAATTGTTTTCTTCATGCCTCCTTTGAAAAATTCAATCCATATTGCAAGTTGAAGACCTTTTGTTCCTCCAAACAAGTACAAAACTAACACAATTCCACTTCAAAAATGGTGTACATGATGCCTCCTTTGAGAAAATCAATCAAAAATCAAGTTCACCACCTATAAAGACAATAGCTCATGAAAAATAGCTCAATTTTAGTGCTCTCGATTGTACATGTGAAGTTGCAGACTTCTCAGTAATTTTTGACTATAAATTTAAATAAAAGAAATGGGATCCCATTTATAAAAAGAGATCCCACTTATTAAAACCAGGATCTCGTTCCCTAATATTTAATGTGGGGACCATTGGAAAGGAAATGGGATCTTGTTTCCCTTCCAATGATCATGCCATTTAATATTGGGGAATGGGATCCCGATTACAAAATGGGATCCCAGATTTAATAAGTGGGATCCCATTTTCTAAAATGGGATCCCGTTTTCAAAAATTTGAATTTCGTTTTGCTTTGTGGTCGGGTTTCTGCTTTGGATTTTGGTTTGGGAAAAGCATTGGGAATCTGAAACTAGGCCTTCAACCTAGTTTGACCTGCAAGTTGAAGGTCCTAACAATGTCAGAGAAAAACACCGACTTTAGACATATGGATAATGATTTTTTTTGCATAATTTTTTGATGAAATTAAAACCCATTTTAGATGAGACAATGCAAATTCCAAATATGTAATTTTTTTTACAATTGGATTATTTTTTCTATTTTTCAATTAATTGCTAATAAAATTGGTCCATAAACTTTAAATATCAGGGTTTTTTACTATTTTATTAACTTTTGATCAACATAACATTTTAACAAATGGATTGCAAGAGAAAAAACTTCAGAAAATTCTTTTCAATTTAAAAAAAGTAAAAAAATGATAAGTTTAGGTCATCTTATGTGTGTCATACATGATGATTTTTCAAAACGACAAATATGCCTAATAAAAATTTAACAAAAAAAATAATTCAATAAAAAAATTACAAAAATATATCGAGAACAAGCTTCAGTGAGTCACAAATCTTTTCCCAAAAGGATTTAGAAAAATATGATAATTTAAGTCAAAATATGGATGTTGTACACGTGCATGGTATGGTAAAAAAAAAGAAGTGAATTTTAAACAGTGGTTTTTAGAAACACCTATTGAAACTCAATTTGTACAATCTGGGTATTGAAATAAATTACATATTTAGAAACTAGACTCCGAGTACTACATTTTATGATAAGTGACTTTTTTTAAGATTCCATCTCTAAGTGCTTCAAATTTTAAGGTCAAATGTGTCAAATTCTAAAAATCAGGAAAAACACCCACTTTTTGGCCAAAAAGTGGACTCAACTTCTTGTCAACACCCGAAATATGGAATTTGTTTTGTTCAATTGTTAATCCTTAACCAAATCTAGTGAGTTTTTCCTAAAGTACTTTTTAAGCCCTTTGTAGCAAAAATTGAAATATTCTTTTTGAAGCCCAAAAGAAATTTAGTAGGTCCTATGCTCATGAAAGATAACAAATTTTTAAGAGAAATTGTGAATTCTCTAAGAGTGTTAATCAAACACTAAAGTGTTCAAAAACACTTGGTATCATGAGATAATAATGTCATTATGAGACCTCCACTAGATTTCCTTTCTTCACCTTGAATAAGCCAACCTACTAAGAAACCCTTTAGAACTGTAAAAATAGAGATCAGGAAATCAATTAATAACCCAGATGATCAGAATTAGAAAAAGCACATGTCATAAAAAATGAGATTTCACTTTTTCCTTTACTCCAACGGTGGAACCTACACAGGTGGTGCAGTTTGAAGGACCCAAAAGTGCTATATGGCGCCACTTATTTTGCATGCGTTGCTCTACAACAAAACAAAGAGGGTGATGGCGTCCCTATTTCGCCTAGTGGTGCAATTTATAATTTGAAAATTTTAGCTCATGAAAATAGAACCAGCGGTGCAGTTTAGAATTTTGAATTCTAGGCAGGAACACCAGAGCATTTTAGTTTGTAATTTGAAGCAGTGCTATATGGCGACGTTGGTGTGTTAGTAGTTCTGTATAGCAACGCTAGTCTGCTAGCAGTGCACTTCTCTATAGACACCAAAAAAACACAAAAAATGCAAATTTTTTGATAAAAACGTGATTAGAAAATGAGCTATGCCCTCCTTCTAGTGCCAAAATGTAGAACCAAGATCCTAGCACCTGCAAAACACAACATACAAACACATTAGAAGATTCACATGCAATTCAAGATCAAAATTCCCCATAAAATCCATTAGCAATGCTCAAAATAGGAATAAAAACAAGAACACAATGAAAAAGCAAGGAGATAAATCAAATCCTATTAAAAACATGCAAACTCTTGATCTTATGGGGGAGTTGGTGCTAATTTGATGTGGAAATTGGCCCTTTCCAAACTCCTATGCAAGCTTTTGATGATTTGGTGATGATAGATCCACTTGGTGATTGCTTCAAATGAACTCCATAGAGAAAACCTGCAATAACCTAGCTATGCCTTGATGAAATTGATGAAAATGATAATGCTTGAAGATGAAATTGAGTATAGTAAGTTTGTTCAAATTGTGGATGATCAAATGAGGAGAGAAACCTCTTATTTATAGAAAGACAAGATGGAAAAATGCCCAAAATGAAGCAATGTGGGACTAACTTTCAACCAATGGCCAAATGCCACTTGTCAAGATGTGAATGGGCCAAGGATGTGCACATTTTGATGATGTGCCCATAAATGCAATTAGATGGAATTTGAAAATAGTGAAATGACATGTAAGAGGGAAAAAGAATGTCTTAAATGTCACTTGGCTCAATGCAAAAGATGAAATAAATGTCTTGTTGGAAGGACATAGTCCACTTGGAAGGATTTCAAATTTGGAAGAATATTTCCCTATTATACCATGTTAAGAGAAAATAGGGATTTAATAAATGAATTAAATCTATTTTCATGTGCAAGTGAAAAAAGATAGAGGATGGGACATGGATTAGAATTAAATTAATCAAGGGTTAATTAATTTAATGAGGGATTAGATGATGTGACAATTTTGACTTAGATTTATGGGTTGATTTAAATCAAAAGATGAGAAGAATGTGATTTTTGAGATAGTTAAATAAAAATTTTGTTTTATTTAACTAAAGGGGATGATTGGTTAGATTAAATTAAACAAGGTTTAATTTATTTAATTTAATAGATAGACTTTAGAAATTAATTAAATAAAATTGATTTATTTAATTAAATAAAGAGCTAGGGTTAATTAGATCAGATTGATTGATTTAATTAACGAGAGAGAATGACTGAATTAGATAAATGATTATTTATTTAATTAAGGGACAAAGAGTGATGATAAGCTGAGAAGGTGATTTAAGATGAAATGGTGTTAGTTAATCGAGATCAGGTGTGTAATGCCAATCAATACATTTTTACGTGTCTACAACAAGAAATGAATATAGCTTCATTCCAAAACCTTTGTTCTAGGCCAACACCACTTAACATACTCCTAGCCTTCTCCATTAGTGTCTTCATTCTTTCTACAACTCTATTCTATTGGGGAGAATATAGAGTTGTCTTTTTTCTATGAATACCACAATATTTACAAAATATATCAAAATCATTAGAGAAAAATTCACCACCATTATCAGTCCTCAAAAATTTTATTTTCTTTCCAATTTACAACTCAACCATTGCTTTAAATTCTTTAAATCGACTGAAAACTTCATATTTACTCTTTAAAAAATATACCCATGTTCTACTATAATCATCAATAAATGAAACATAATATGAAGATTTACCAATTGAAGGAACATCTATAGGACCAAACCCATCAAAATTAATAAGATCCAATACACCACAAGATTTATGAGAGCTCGAGTAAAATTGAATGTGGTTTTGTTTTCCATAAATGCAATGCTCACAGAAATCAAATTCAATATTACAATCAGACAAACCTTCAACAAGGTTTTTATTTTTCAAGGTCCTTAAACCCTTTTGTCCAATTTGGTCAAGTCTTTGGTGCCATACTATAGTTTTTTTTGTAGGTAACTTTGATTTAGAAGAAAGAGCATCCTTGGGTACCCAGAAACCATGACCATTTGCTAAAGGTGAAACCCTCACCTCTTCCACAGACTTTCTTTTCACAGAAATACTATTGCACTCAATAGTGCATGCATCAAGCTTATATAATGTGCCATATCTAACACCTCTAGCAATCACCATAGCACCTCTAACCATTGTGCATCCTACATTAGAAAATACTACTTACACACCTGCATCTATTAGTTTGCTTGTAGATAACAGATTTTGTGCTAATCTAGGGATATGGAACACAACATTAATCCTTTTTATTCTACCATCAGGAAACCTGATTTTAACTTTACCACGACCAACAATGTTTAAATAAGAATCATCACCCAATTACACCTTACCTCCATCAAATTATTCATATTCTAAAAATCAATCTCTATTAAAGGTCATATGGAAAGATGCACTTGAGTAAATTAACCATGCATAATTACCTACACAAGTTTCCAAAGTTGGAATGAATGTGTCACATTCTTCCTTCTCAGACTCAAAATTAGAATCAAATATATTATTTTTCTTCTTCTTTTCTTCTTTGCATTCCTTATGAACATGTCCAAGCTTACCATAGTTCTAGCAAATAACTTTGGACTTTCCAAAATATTTAGATCTCCCCATGGACTTGGATTTTTCATGCTTCTCATTCTTCTTGCCTTTTTCCTTAGGTCTTCCGAGAATATTTAGGGCCTCCTTGGCAGTGATGGATTCCTTCCTCCTCATCTCTTCAAAAAGAAAATAACCCACCACATCTCCAATCTTCAAAATTACATAAGTATTCCCAATAGCTATAACAAGAGAATCCCATGAACCCGGCAAAGAACAAAGCAAGATTTGACATTTCTCTTCCCCATCCAATTTTACACCAACTGATTCCAATTGAGCCACCAACATATTTGTAGTGCCCTCCGTATTGTCCCTTCTGGGCGTTTAAGTAAGGAGTTGTTTGTGAGTCTGTTATTGGTTGTAGTAGTTTGAATGGTTTTGTTTAATTGGGTAATTAATTAAAATAGAGTACTAAATAATTTAAATAAATTAAACTTGAATATTATAATTAAATACTTGCTTATTATTAGATGTTATAATAATATAAAAATAAACAAATTATTCAAAATATAATTTTAATATGAAGACAAAATTAATAAAGAGATGGATAACCGAAGTGGGTAAGGAAGTACTTGATGGTTACACTCTTAGTGGAGAAAAATATGGGAAGTTATACTCTTAGTGGAGCATGCATTGGGTGCATGGGTGTTGGGCGGAGTAATTAGAGGATCTCAACCATCCCTTTTCAGGGGGGATTCGGTTCATTCATTTGGGGGGATGTGACTATGGAGAGGATGTCTACGATTCTACACACCATTCCAAGACTACTCCCTATGACGTTGTAGGAGGTAAAAAAAAGAGAGGAGATCAATTACAGAAAAATGGAAGAGCGAGGGACTTCAGCTATAGGTTGTGAATGGTGAGCTCTGCTCCAAACCCCACTCTGGCAAGCTCAGGAAAGCCAGGAGCCTTATTTATCTTCATTTTAAAATCTGAAGATATGGAAATGGAACATTCTTAATCTGCAATTGACAAAGTACATTATGTGTTTTCATCGTTTTCATTGTTAGTGGTTGATATTTGAGTGATTGCTCTGTGAGTTGTTTTCCAGCGCCCTCTTCTTATTGTCAAATAATACAATCAGTGATAATGATATGCATAGTTTTATGTGTAATTAGTGTCAGTGGTATTCGATAAATTTATATCCTGTGCAAGTGAGTGAACCTTAGTCTGCATGGCATTTCAGTATTGTTCCCAATACATTTTCTTTCCAACTGTGCATTCAAATAGGCTCTCTATATCGGTTAAGGTATTCTCGTTGAGTATGTTCTAACAGTTCTGTACATTTAGGAATGTTACCCATCACCAGATTAGTCACACGACACAACATATAAAGCCCCTTTTTTGTGAGGTTACCAGTGGTGAATGTGTTTTCCCTATTTTCCCACATTTTTATGAACGTTTCCCACTATCGAATTTTTACGCTATCAAATTTGTCAACCAATTTGTCTAGCTTGTATGTGCTTCCACATTTTGCATGCATGACTACTAGAGAACTTGTATTCTCTATACCTGACAAAATAACCCTTTAAGTTATGCTTTGATGAATGAACGTATCCTGTTCCAAAGTGCTCGCTTTGGCACAAGATGGGTGGATGCTGGCGAATATATTAAGGTTCGGCTTTAAGCCTGCCAATTGCTTTTGCTTGAAATGGTTTTCTTTTGAAGCCCTTTCAATAAATTCATATTGTGTTTAACCTACAATCACCTCATTTCAGAAAACACTTTTCTTGGATTATATTATCAAACAGTTCATGTACCTTTTTTGTCTTCATATTTCATTGACACATTTTGTCAAATAGTTCTTGTGCCTTGTCTAAGCTCTTGCGTTTTGCATGCGATAACGGTAAGCGGTAGTTGAGTTCGCTGCAAACAGTTTCTTGAGTTTTGTCTTCCTATGACTATATAGCGTATCTTGCTTGCCTTTTAATTTCATTCGGGAGTGATATCTTGAGGTTATGCTGATATTTGTTGGCTTGCAATTTATTTTGTTGGTATTTTACTTATTCTCTTCTATATTGATTTTCCCTCTTCTTGCAATCATATTGAACATACAGTGGATTGTGTTATATTTCGGTGAGCTTATTGTATGGTTTGAATGGTGTTTTATTTTTAGGAACATAACAAATGCTTTGTAATCAATATCATACTACTTATATCACTGTGTTGTACAACCGATACTTGACACTTTGATTTAACCCCGATGTATTTGTTTTGTATTTGGTATGCAACGGATTTTTCTATAGTTGATAATGTTTATATCAGCTCTATATCCATTCTTTACGGGTTGCAATCTATATTTGTACTTATCTTAATACCGCAGTTTGTCATAACTAGTGTAATCTGCCCCTAATTACTACTCAAATTTCAATATATGCCACTACCTATCATAATCGAGCAATTTGTTTCTAATCACTATTTAGACTGCAAATATCATACATTATAGTCTATTAGAAGTGGTGCAATTTGTCCTTATTTTTTTAGTGTGAGTTGTGTTTGCCTATTGCTGACTAGATCAGTACACTACTATTATAATATTTGTGCATTACAACAACTGACAAAATAGCTTCATAAAGTGATCCCAAATATATTAGCATTTGGATATTATATAGTATGTATAAGTGAGTTAATTAATTTGGTAGATATATGAGTGGAAGAATAATTAGAGGAAAGTTGATTAACTATTTCTAGATAAGTATAAGAGATTACTAGCAAGATTGATTTATAATTTGTCATTTCTACCGTAGAAGAACAATTTATGCCTATTTAATTGATTATATTGATAAGATATTTAGGAAATTAAAGGCAAAGAATTTAGGGATTGAATCAGATCTATTAGGAAAGGATGATTCTATTTTTTTCAAGTTTAAGCAAATGTATGCCCAGTATCTATGTTGGCTTTCATTTGGTGTTATTGTATAAACGTTATATTTGATTTATTTTTGTTTTTTTTTTAAGTTGTGAGAATTACATTGGAAGTGGTACAATATATAAAATCAATAGGTAATATTAAGTTAAAACTACTTGGTGAAGATAGTGAATTTTGGAATCAAATAAGTAAATATTGATGATTAAAAGATTTAATTAAGTTGAGTGGATTAAAGGTTATAGAAATAGAATTTTAAATTAATAATTAATCTTTAATTATGTTATCATGAAAGAAAGGAAATTCGTAGGATAGTTGTTTTGAACCTTGAGATTGCAATTGATTTGTTTGTTGAGTAGGTTGTTTCTTTTCTTTTAATTGAGAATGTGAATAGATAATTGTTGTCGTTTCCATGTTGCTGATTTTATGAAGGTGATTTACGTGCCACTATTGGGGGGTTCTTGGGAGGAGAAAATTGAGGTTTCCCGTAGAATGCCTAGTTGGTGGCTTTTGGATTTTGAATGATTATCATTGAATTAAAGGTTGATTTTATTTTGTGAATCCCTTTTTTTGAGATGATACCATTGTTGATATGTGGATTGTATTTGTGTTTTAGAGTTGATTGATTTGTGGATGGGTTTTGATGAATCTTTCTTTGTGTGGCTTTTCTAAGTCAATCTCAGATTTGAGGGAAACCTTTATCCTTGTGTTGGAATTTATCTAGAAAGCTCGTGTTGCCTTGTTTTACCCTCGTTTGTGGGTAGTTGTAATTTCTTGGACTTCCAGAGGCATGGGTAAACTGGTTTCATATTGATTCCTCATTAATTTGTTTCTTTCCAAGACTTTGATCGCAATTGTGATTTTAAATTTATGAGTGGGTTGTATCTTATTTCATGGGTAACTATGTTTATGGCTATTGGTGAGATGGTTAATGCCTCGCATGTACTCTAGTTTTGAGGTGTTGAACTTTTACAGTTTTTGGTACAACCCCTTGGTGCACTTGGATTTGTTTTATGTGGCTTTGAGCCTTGCACTTGAATGTGGTTTTTGTTACTTTGAATTCCTATCATAAGATGGTGCATGCCTCACTTGATGCAGCTATTTTATTGGATTAGGTTTCTTGTGCAAGTTGGCTTTCCTTTTGTTTTTTTGTGATATGTTGTTAGTGGGGAGTGGCTCTTCATGGGGGCCGACACACAAAGTGGTGCCTAGGTAACTCATGTGGAGTTAGTCTAATAAGTGAAAACTAAATCAATACATTAGGTAGTCTAAAACACTTAACTGTATAAATTATGCCTCGCTCATGGACTCAAGGGCTAGTTCAGACTTGGGAATGAGTTGAGAAGGCCTAGAATGGAAAGATCATTATCTTGTCTTTATGAAAGATAATCGATTCCGCATTGGATTGCATGTGGGGCCAGGTTTCGTAAGAGGTCACCAGGGTAGCCCAAGTTGGGGGGCCGAGGCCTAGGAAGATTCACCGGGGTAACCCATGCAACATTGCAATGAAACTCTTCCTTTAACAACCATGTATGCTTTGTTTCCCTCTATGTTATTCTTGGGCCTCTAGAAGCACATGTTGGCATTTGTATGTTGATGCTTTATTGGTTATTCCTTATGTTGGACACATCTTGTGTTGGTTACATCTTGTGCTGAGATTGTCTTATGTTATTGTGGATCTTGTTGTGAAGTCTTGTATCCTTGTTTTGTTTGATGGTTATTGTTGGGGTCCTTCTTGTCATCTCTTAGCACGGGGGGTGGGCCTTCAGGTCCACTTGGTTGGGTGGAACGTGCTATGCACCCCATTGGGTCCCTATTCATCACTCATGAAGTGCAAAATTGTACCTTGCAGTGACTCTTGAGTTGAACCAGAGTTAGATCCAGTAGTGCAGCTTTGTACTCCTTCATTTCTAATGTATCATTCCATTTTATTGTAACTTCCCCATTCATGTTGGGAAGCAGCATTGTAATATTGTTATCCTTGATTAATGTATTGTCCATGTTCGTGTTATCTTATGGTTACTGGTGTATACTTACCTTTCATGTGATGTAATAATGTTGTTGTGAAAAGTAATGCAGTCATGTAAACCCGAGGGTTTTGTCATATGTAGTTCATGTTTAGTTTCATATCATGTGATATATGATTATTATGATGTATGTTAGTACTTTTTAAAAAAAAATTGGTGTCATAAATGTTAGATGTATTAGTATCCTTTGGTGTTGCTTGGCGGGGCATTACAATATTGAATACTTCTAGGTGGTCTGTGATTCATCCACCCTCTTCCATTCTTAAGCAATACAACTTATTCCTCAAGAAAAGTCTTTTTCACTAAAGATTTGGCCTGATACATCTCACCAAGTTTCTTCCATAGTTTTTGTGCAAATGTCTCTTCATGGAAATTAATTAAAATAGTCTTCCAAGCACAATATGACTAGACCCTTGGCTTTATAGTCCATAATATCATATTAAGCACCCTGAGTAGGATCTATAAGCACTGAAACATTCTCATCAACAACATCCCTCATATCTCGATCTATCAACAGATCCTCCATCTTTAGCTTCCACATCTCAAAATTATTTCTAGAAAATTTATCCACCTCTATTCTCCCTAATGAAATTTCCATTTGAAAATTCTTGCAACAAGATCATAAAGTATCTTTTGCACAAGATCCCACTCAAATTTGGATTAATTCAAAAATCCCAACAACCCACAACTGAAACCAAAGGTGATCAGGTTCTAATACCACTTGTTAGGAAGCTAAGGTAGTGAAACAACTTCCTACACTAATCTTGATAGGAGAATAATGCAAAAAAATTATAGATATTTAACAAAAACAATAAGTTAAATAGAAATAAACATAAATATCATGTATACCAAAGCACAATGTTTTACATGGGGAAACCTTTTAAAGAGAAAAACCCCACACTCTAAAAGCCACCCAATATATTATTTAGAAATCACAAAGATTACAATATACTTGCAAATCAAGCTTCTCATAGGAGTATCACCACCAGAGATTCAGAGACAACACGACTACTACCAAACTCTCAAAACACATCGTTGTCTGCAATCATAGTACAACGCCCTCATAAAATAGGGTTACCTTCTAGCGAAAAATAGGCCAACAAAATATCCACCATTAGATCTAAAACCTAATAATTAACGGTCTAGATTTACAATGTATCATGTATTTAATGTGTATATATAACTTTAATATAAGTACAAGGTTGAGACACATTTTCCCAACACTATCTTAAGGTGTTTTGAGATTTGTATTGTGGCATGTGTTATGGATGATAATTTTTAGAGCCAACAAGTTACATTTTGAGTATTACATCTAATTAGGATGACTTGATTGATGTTATACTTGATGTGGATGTATATGCTAGATTGTTTTTGGTATTTTGATGACTTAGATGTGATATGTATTATGTGTAATGCAAATTTGAGAAGATCGGCGCGAAGTTGAAGATCATAATTGTGCGAATGAAGAGCTAGGAAGAGTGTTGAATCAAAATCAGATAAATTTTGTTATTGTGCTTCAATATAACTATAATTCATGCATACATAAGATGCAATTGTAACAGTTCAAAATAGGTTGTGAGCCACCATCTCTCTTCTATCTTTTTCTCTATGGACTGAGCATTTTTGTAATATACTATAGACAGTTATAATACATTGTGAGCTAGCCCTCACCGTGGTTTCTCCCGTGGGTTTTCCACGTAAAAAACTTGGTGTTCATGTGTTATGTGATGGGTTGATGCAAGAAGTTCGGTCCACAAAAAGCTCAAAAAGTGGAAGTGTTTTTGTTGTTTTTTAGATTTTGTCACACTTGAACTGAAATTTTGAGGCACTTACACAATGAATCTTAAAAAAGGTCAATAATATAAAATTTATAATTTTGAATCTAGTTTTCAAATATGTAATTTATTCAAATACCCAGATGATAGAAATTGAATTTTGATAGGGATGTATAAAAACCACTTTTTAAAAGTCTTTTTTTTACCATACCATGCATGTGTACAAACACCACTTTTTGACCCAAATAAAAGTATTTTTCTAATTCCTTTTGGGGAAAGATAGCTAAAAACATGAAGATTGATGAGGATATTCTTTTTTTAATTTTTTTTGAATATTTTTTCTTTTATTGAATTTTTATTGGCCTTAATTTTATTTTATTAAATCAACGTGTACGGACAACATAATTGGACCTAAACTAAACATTTTTTTAATCTTTTTTTCCATTTTTTATAGAATTGTTTGAAGATTGATGCCATATAATTTTTTTACAAGAAAATTAACCAAAAAAAGTAATTAAAAAAAAAAAGTTTGATATTTCAAGTTTATGGACTAGTTTGTTTAGAAATTAATTAGAAAATAACAAATATAATCCAGTCTTTAAAAAAATTATAGATTTGGAAACTAGACATCGTGTTATCTAATGGGTTTTAATTTTATAGATTGATTCAGAAAAAAGTCCATCAGCCGTATTGCCAAAGTTGGACATTTTTATTGAACCTGCCTTAGTTTTTTAGTTGTAGGTCAAAGACTAAGGATCGGGTTGACAAGCCTTTCACAAGCCAAAAACCGAGGCAGCATATGGGTTGGGGATTCAAAATTTTAAAAATGTGTATGCATTACAAGACACATGTGTTCTTTATTTGCTTGATTATTTAAAAAATTAAATACTTTTTAGAAATGTGTACGTGTTTTGCATTACAAAATGCATACGTGTTTCTAAAAGGTATTCATTTTTTAAAATAAATTACTTGTACGTGTTATAAAATGCATACGTGTTATAAAAGGCATACCCATTATAACGCATGCAATTTTTTTAGTGCATACACATTTTTTTAGGCTCAGGTACCCAAAGCATAACACACACAATTTTTTAATAATGCGTACATGTTTTCTATGATATATTTTTTGGCTGAAACTTCCCCTCTTCGTGGACCCAAATTCTTGCTTTTACCCTAATGTTGTGAATATTTTATGCTTTCTTTCCTTATTGAAGTTGAATATGCATTAGTAATTAGATGTTTAATGTTTGAATGGTTTAAGAGAATAATGATTCACCCCCCTTCTTAGTATTCTGGGTGTTCAACAAAAAATTGCAACAAGATTGAATGAAGGGTGTTAGGTAACAAGGTAAATTGTCTATCTCATGCTCTAAATTGGTATGGAGGGGAACTGATGGAATCAACTTGAGGGTCAATGTGATTGGTTTCTTGAGGTGTACTTATCTTGATAAAGTTGTGTTTCTTGAAAGGTTGATAGTTTTTTGAGGTACAAATTTGGATTTCCCAGTATGAGTCAAAGAATATGCCTTTTCATACCGACTAATTGAATTCTAGTAATTAGGAAGGGTTGTACACAAATGTATAGAGGATGGTTATTTCATCAATAAAATTTTATCTCTTATGTTAGGTTGCAAATTTTCAATGAACACTCTTTGAACATCCACATTAGGAAGAATAATATTTATTTGTGAGTAAACAAACTAATAGTGCGCTATCAAGTCTATCACTTTTTCATGTTTTCTTGGTTTGCATCACACTAAATCAGTTAATGTAATTTTACGTCCAATGTTGACCTCGATATGTTGGAGTAATGGATCAACAAGTTCATTGAAGGAGTGTATTGAATTACTTGACAATGAACAAAACCATTCTAGAGCCATGTATTTCAATGACCTAGGAAAAAATTTAGCCAAAAGTTTAATCTCAAAAATGAAGTCACTACACAAGGAAGTATATGCTGATACTAGGGTCACATTTATCATTATACTTGTCAAACTGAGAAATCTCTATGTTTTGTGGCATTAGTGTTTTCAAAATTTCAAGTGAAAATGGGATCCTTTTAATATATTGCAATGGTTTTCCCTTTTGGCTTTAGTTCAAATTTGGGATTTGTTGCTAAAGTGAGGTTACATTTTTTCAAAAGTTGGTTAATGATCGAGTCATTGGTTGACATGTTTTGGGAATGTGGGGAATATGATGGAATTGTGTATGTTTTTGGTGGACACCTATGTTAAAAATTTATGAGAGGGGATGAAACTTGAGGTGTCACATGTGAAGATCCAAAATAATAAGGATTTTTAGTGGAAAGGCCTAATGTTGGAGTTATACCAATGCTTTGTTGTATTGTTGAGGTGACAAATGGACTTGTGTATGTAGGGATAAAAGACTATAGTAGCAAGGAGGGAGACTTTATTTCCTCCTTGAATTTCATTGTATCCCAAAGTTAGAGAACAACTAGCCAATGTGAGTACATTAGTATCAACTATATGGGCTATGCTACGTAAAACCTCTAATTCTTGATCATCATTAATTGAATTTCTCATGTTATCTATGATAGGGACTACTGTACCAGCTAGATATTTAATACTCACATAATCTTGAAGTATTTCTAAGTCTTTTTCTAATTGTTTTAGTTTGTTTTCGGGAACATGGGCAACAATAGTATCAAAATCCATAAAATGGGTGTTTGTATGGTGGCATAATGGATAGAGTCCGAAATGGGTTGAGCATTAACAACACTTTGTATGAAAGAGAGTTGAAGGACTTAGGATCTACAATGGATATAACAACAATACAGGATGCCATAAGCCTACAACTACATCTCACTAGATTATTGACAATAGGACACCAAGTTGTGAAGCTCATGCAAGTTTCAAAACACTAAGCGTTCCCAAGATGAACACTAGAACTATTAGTTAACCATAAAAAAAATACTCAATAACAAAATTTAGACAACAAAAGCATATAGAGAATATCACAATATAGGTCTATGCAAAATTTCATTTTTTCAAAAGAAGTAGGATAGAGGCACCCAAGGGCATCTGTGTCCTAGGTAGGTTTTTAAAAAAAATTAAATTATGACTATGTATAATACTGCTTAAAGATTTTGAGTCTACTTGCAAACCATTTGAATAGTGAATACTTTTCTATAATTCCTGAATTTATGCCAATTGATTCAAAATGCAAGTGTACATCAAGTTAAAAATGTTTTAACAAGTTTAAAATACAAATTTTTAGATCTGAGATGCAACAAATGACTAATTGTATTATGCTAAGACCTAAAAATGATAATTTTTGATGCAAATTCAAAACTACAAAATGCAATGTTTTCTACTTTTATGAACTATATGAAATATGCCTAAATATATGCAATTATGAATGCCAAATCATAGATTTGCAACCACAAACTGACCGATTAGACATAGACAAAGTTGTGAAAAAGTTTGTTGATACAAGTGTATAAGGACATAGGCACCCAAGGGCATCTGAGTCCTTGATAAGGCTTCTAAAAATTGAAACTTGAATATGTAGTAGACTGTCTAAGTGTTCCATTTCTATGTGAAAACAAGTCTAAAATCCAATATTGTTCTAGAATTTTCAAAAATTAAGACAATGTGATGCAAATGCAAATATATAACAATGCAAATGATAATTATGATTGCAATTTTCAATGTAGATTTGACCTAAGTGATTGAAATGAACCCTAATGCAACCTATGATGTGAAATGAGATGTAATTTTTTGAATTTTAATTTTATGATGCAAAAATTAAACCCTAAATGAGAAATGCAACACAATAAAATGCAAAACCTATATCTAGGGTTGAATTTTTTGAGATTTTAGAAGGTTATTATGATGTCAAAATTTCAAGTCCACCAAAATGTAACATATGAAAAAGGGTGAACCCTATGTTTAATGCTAAAATTTAAGATTTAATTGGGCTTTTTTCAAAGGTACATTAGGATGCAAATCAAAAAGGTGTTTAGATTGAATTTCAACCATGAAGGTGAGTCAATCAGACCTAGATCTGATCCTTTTGATCCTTAGAAATGGATTGAAATCAATTTTCTATGCTTAACCTAACTTAATTATGTGCCTTAATATGAAAATTGCAATATCTTAAGGAAGATCAGACTGTAACAATAACTTACAGGTAGATCTGGGAAGTTCTGAGTGATGTGTACTTGTAACCAAAATTTGGATCTAACTATTGTAGGAGGACTAATTCACCTATGGATTAATTGGTCCTTGTAGGTCTCTTTTGAAACTTCAAATTTGATCTTTTAGCTCTCTCTTTTCTCTCTGTTATCTTCTTGCAAACCTTCATCTTCGGATCTAAACCTATAATAAATCTATAAAATAGAGATGGTGGGGGTGGCTATATAGGATTTTTCCTCAGTCAAACCCCTATTTTGGTATTTTTTCCTCCAAAATAGCCAATAAAATGAATTGATAACAACATATGTGTCCTAACCTTAAGTGCATCTAAGGTTGTTATGAGCTAAAATGTGTAAAACCCTACTCAATTGTTTTAGAGAAGGGTTCCTACATGAACATGACAAGGTCTACCTAAGAGGATGTCAAAACACCCTTAGGAAATATGAAACATAATGATACCTTGCTTTGGGATGGAAGTAGGATGAAGCTTGAAGATGAGAACACTAGGAAACAAGTCATTAGGTTGAAGGGAATGGGTAAATGCATCTCCCAAACCTAGAATCCATCATGTTCTTCAATTGGAATCAACCTTCAATCATGGCATAAGGCTTGAAAAAATATACAAATGAGCTTGGAAACCTACAAATAAAAATGTGTGCAACAAAGTGTAATGATCTCTTGTTATTTTCTTCTCTTATTGCTTTCTAGTTTCAAATGGTGAAAAGACTGGGTATTTATAGGCATTTCTCTAATTTCCCAAAGATTAGATCCTAATAGCCAACATTTACAATTTGAATTTTGAATGTTAAAGTGTTAACAATGATATATCAAAAATTGGTCCTTGGTAGAATAGGGGGACCCATAAATTGTGTTCGATACATGTCTAGGACTAGGTTGATGTTTGATTACTGATGGTGATATGAAGGATGTTGATAGGATATGATGCAAGTCTAATTTTTGATTGTATCTAAAAGGTGATAGTTATGGACCCTAGGTAAACCAAGTTCAAAGTGTAGGATGGCGATATTGGATTGTGTTTAGATAAATGTTTAGGTCCAATGATGATACTATTTTCTGACAACCGTGTAAGGTATTAGGCCAATGTTTTGAACCAATTTTTTTTTGAATTTTTTTGAGATTTTCCAGAAAGTAGGATGATAGTGGTAAAAATTAGGATAATAGTAGTTCTATTTAAGAACAACCATGGTAATCCAAGAAATGGTGGTCTCTACATAATTTGGTGACTGGTAAAACAAAAATGACAATAGCAGTTCTTTGTACAAAAGAGATTAGAAATTAGGATGACTGTGATAAAATTTTGGAAGAAAAGCAGTAAAATTGATAGTAGTGGCTTTGTTTTGACAATGTTTAGTTTTATTTGACAATTTTTGGTAAGTTTTCCAATTTTTATGTTTGAAGTTTGATGTTGTTGGTGTTTTGTTTGAGAAAAAGTGATACATATGATAGAAAGAAATATTGCAATAACTGACTCAATGGTAAAGAGGGATGTTTCATGGTCCTTCTTCCATTAAGATCCACTAGTATAGCTCAAAGAATATTAGTCAAATTATACCCTAAGGAATAAAGGTATTTTCTTTGTTGTATTCTTACTTCACCCCTGAAAGAGTGATGAATGTGAATCTATAGAGGGGTATCAAGGAAATGTACCATCTTGATACTCCTGGTTTTGTAAAAGAGAATAAAATCTTAAGTCTTATTCCTCAACTATAAACCGAACATGGTAAGTAACTTTTGGGAATGGTGCTATTCCCATGCACTACTTTGAAGAATGTTTTAGAAAGACTTGGATTGATTTCTAGATACAAGGTGTGTAATGAAAACCATGAACATTGGAATTATGCATCAAATACGTGAACCACTTAAGAATCTATCCTAGCCTATGCAACCCATTATGTTCACACAAGGACTATTGGCACATTATGGCATTCACACCCCAGATTCATGTTACTTTCTTTCAATTTCACATGCTTTATATAGCCTGTAAATAAACATTCTTTTATGGTCACCTATGAGTTCTCCATTTGTGGGATGTGTCTCATAAGTAGGCCCATATCTAATAAAGGAATTACCAACAAAAAAATAAAAAGAGCCTAAAGTGTTTCTCTTCACCTAGGATTATCAAAAGATGCAAGGGGAGGGGATATGCACTTCACTTTCCAATCACGAAAGACAGAATGGAAAATTTATTGCAATTAGATTTTAAGCCCAAATGAAATGTTATAGATAGCAATTCATGTTATAAAAGCACCCAATTCAAATGTTTCAAGATAATTTATTTCCAACACAATTAGATTTTTAAGCCCAAATGAAATGTTATAGATAACAATTGATGTTTTTAAAGCACCAAATTCAAATGTTAGATACTTAACACACCCATACAAATGCTTGAAAATAAACTGATCTTGAAGAAGGTTATGCAAGAAAATGTGTTAGTATTTTAAGCCTTTAAGAGTCTTGGACCGTTGATCAACCCTATACACCAACAAAGTCAAATAATCTAAAAATACAACAAACAACAATTGAGTTAGGGTTAGGGTTAGGTAAAAACTTAGAATCCAAGAAATTTTGACAAACTAAAACATAAAGATAGTGGATCTATAACTAGTGAAATAGTGGTTCTCTCAGACGATAATGGCAAAAAAATAGGATGATAACAATTTTGTTCCAAAAAATAGCGGCTCTGTAACAACAGTCAGTTAAAAACTTGTGAACAAAAGTGACAAAAGTGATTAGTTTTGACAATAGCAGCCAATTTTTTGGATGACTATGGCAGAAAAATAGGATGATAGTGGCCTTGTTCCAAATGATAGAAACTCTATTCTTGCACAAAATATCAAAAAAAATGAAAACAACTTTGTTCCTGCAATGGAAGCTAGAAAATATGACAACCGCATTTGGATTTTGGTACTGTAGTGACCTAGTTGACAAAAGTGATTCCTACAAAAGACAATAGCAACCCAAAACCTGAAAATGTTCACAAAACTTGATGAAAACATTAGTGTTAAGGACCTAGGTCCCACCAGGTGTGCCAAAAATGTGTAAGGGGGAATTATGGATCAGGATTAGTATTAATGAAATCAATTAAATGAAATCAAAACAAAAGGATAAAACCCAACCTACTCATGAAATGTAATTGCCATAGCTATGAATTAAACAAACAAGGTTAGCACAATCAAATGGAAACACAAATGAATTCAAACTACACAATCTTACCATCCCATGTCAAAGTGTTTTCGTGTTGATCTTGATATGTTGGATTGATCTTCAACACAAAACCTCCATGATTTGAAAAAGTGATGTAGGATCATCCAACGGTGTAGGGAATTCTTACATCACCCAAAAAATTGTTTTCTTTATTTTCTTTAGTTGTTTTGAGTCCCATGATGGCACTTAGGGGGTATGAGACTATCAGGCATCAAAAATAGCGAAAACCAAAAACTTACTATTTTTAGTAAGTCAACCTAAATGGGTTCGTATGGACATGAAAATTTACCCCAAGGAGTAGAGGTAAAAAACATTTCCAGTCATGAAAGAATCACCTTAATATCTGCACGGTTTGGGAGAAATTAAAGTTTTTGTCCTGAGAAATTTCTCCAATGCAGCTTCAAATTCAGATATAAAACTTTAGAGGCCCCAAAACAGCTCAAAAGGTGGTTGAACCGACCTATGGTGTGTTTGTGTGTTGTAGAGCTCGTCGAGAGTTTTCTAGCGATATGCAATAATAGCAAATCAGACACCCAGATCAAAAGTTACGGCCCCATGAAGTTGAACCTCTAAAAAGTGAATTTCATTAAAATTTCTTCCTAGGCCAGAAATCAAATGGCAAGAATTTTGGCACCAAAACAAAAGGGGAATTTGAACTTTCTAGAAAATTCTAGGGTATTTATTATGGAAAATAAAAAAGGGTTAAGTGGGGGTTGTAGAAGATGGCCCTGATAGTGTAGATTGTGACTCTGAATAGTAGATTTTATTTTCAGAGTTGATTTTGTTGTAATGAATCAAGCCCATGAGGCTGTAGCATGTAAGCTTTGAATCTGTAATTTCATTTTTTAAAAACTATTGAAAGTGAGTCATTTTTTGTCTCACATCTTTTGTGTTGGTATCTATTGTTGTGATTTTTGTGGGTTTTGGGTGGTTACGCCCTCATCAAAAAGATTGATAATGATGATGATGATGATGACCTAGAATGCAAGGGTATTTTCTCAAATTTTTCAAGAATCACACTGACATGACATTTCTTCAAATTCTCTAGCTTAATTATGAGAGGGATGAGGGCTATTTTATAGATTTGAAAGTTTCAAATGAACGATTGGGATTCAAAGATGAAAGATCAAGATCAATGGTCAAGGTCTATTAAGAGGAAATAGATTGATCAGTTAACTGACCTGATTAATCCAATTAAAGGAATTGATTGGATAATCAGTGGGATTGGATTGAATAATTAGTGGTATTAGAGTAATCAATGGAATAAGAAAATTAGATTGAGTGATCGGTGGGTGTGATTTGTTTAATCAAAAACATGTGAGGATGATTAATTAATTAATCTTGAGAGTAACTTGCAAGATGCATTTGATTTAATAAATAAATTTTATTTATTAATAGGCTTTGTTGAGTGGGTTTTGGGAAATTGAATAATTGATTTAATTATTTGGTTTGGAAGAAGGAAAGTAGATTAATTAAATAATTAATGATAATTATTAATCTAAATTAGTAGAATGAGTAACATTAGAGACATATTTAAATAGTTAATATTTATTTAATTAATCAGGAGGAATAAGGTTAAATCAGTGATGTCATGGTGAAATTAATTAAACAATTCAAGATCATTTAATTAATAGAGGAAAATACAGTTAATGATGCAAATGATGATAAATGCAATAATGATAATGAAAGTGTGCCAATACTGGAAAAATGCATTTTTAGGATGTGTGATATGTGTTAAGCCATTTTTGCATGCCTACAAAAAGAAATAAATCCTACATTTCATTGTTTCTTAATTTTTTAATCTTGGGGTTTAGGGTTGAGAACTTGAGAGTTCACATTGAAAAAGAATGTTTACCACCACTACCAGACCATCTATTAGGAAAGGAAAAGTAAAATCAAATAGAAAAATAGATTATTCCAGAGTGCTTAAAATCCCAAGTTTCACAGATAAATACCATGATATTTATGATCTCATAATCTATGGTAGGCTTACCTTAGAACTTAGATTTTCATGTGAGGATAAGGTTGCAATGCAAGTGAAATTTTTTGATATTAAAACAATACCAATTAATAGTATCACTGCACCATGGGTAATTGGATTGTGGCACATGAAGTTAAATGAGTTTTTCCCTTTCCCAAAATTTATCATGGTTTGCACCCATAATTATGATGATAACAAAAAAGTAATTTTTAATAAATATTGAAAAGAATAAATGTTACCCATTACTACAAAAGAATTTGGAAATGTGTTGAGGTTTATAGTTGAATATTTTGGAAACATCCACATTGACCTAAAAAAGCTAGGTAATAATTATGAAGCAATTGATCAAGGGGACATAAATTCTTTTCTAAATAAAATACTTGCGGATAATAACTTATTCAAAGATAATTATAAGCCTCCTTATAAATTAGAAATTTTTAAACCATGGGTTCAAGATACTATTTTCATGCTAGCATTTTTCCTTGGACTGGAAAGTAATTGGGAATTGGGTGCAAGCCTCTTTGAAATGGTATATAATATCTATTATGCCACTACACTTGTCAAATATAAATTTCTTGCGCACATTGTACAATCCATGCATAAATAATTTTTAATGATTAAAGGAGGTTCTAATAAGACATTTAGGTTCACAATGTGAGGCCACACCTATTGTTGAGCATTCCAACATTACTTTTATATTATATTTATATATTAAAAGTTCTTTTAGTGGAAACATTAAATTAATATATTGATTACTTGTATACCCATTCTTTAATAATGGAAGCATTAACCTTGTGTTACATGTATGAGAATTTATTGTTTTCATTGATGTAAAAAATTCTATGTTGTCATTAATGGCTATTGAGATAGTTGCAAGAGTGTGAGTAGTTGATGCTTTGATTAGTTGCATTATATTTTCATTAGTAAAGCTACTGGTGTCAATCTCTACTGTTTCTCTGATAATATTTTTTCCATGGATTTGGAAAGTGTTCAATATGATGAGGATGTGTCTCTAGTGCTTGGTTTCCAAGTGCTTTTGAGAAAATTTGATAAAAAGAGGAAACAATGTGTTGTAGTGGTGTTCTAGGTAACAAAGTTGTGTTCTAGATTTTCTTTACATTTATTCTAGGTTAAATATTTTTCTATGTGATTTGGATATGTTGGTAAGAAGTGTTTAGAGGTGTTATATTCAAGAGCCGATGTGTTTGATCATTGTATGTAAGAATTTTTTTTCACCAATGTGTGACTATGCATTACAAAGGTGTCTAGGAGAAATGTTCCTACTCCTTGTTTCTCTATAGTTGTTTTTTAGATCTTGTGATTCTAAAGGTGCATTCATGGTGTTGGTAGTTTACCTCAGTCAAGATGGTTTGAGGTTTGGTGCTTAAAAATATGGTTTTTAAGTAACAATGTATGGTAGAGTTGTTTGAGTGTACACATATGTATATTCTTCAGCTGGAAGTTGTAGAGTTTGTTGGATTTTAGGGTGTTTGAAGAATATTCTAGATCATTTTTAAGTAGGTTATGTGGTTCTCAAGTTGTACTTTGGTTTGAGGAATCATGTACTTAAAATTTTACTAGTGTTTGCATGAGTAATAGTTGACTTGGTGTTTACACTACATGTGAAGAATAAATATTGTTTGTGGTAGCATGTGGTTGAGTGGTGTTGTTGATTTGGGTCCCAATTAAGTTTTGATGTGGTCCACATTCATTTCTATCCACCACATATGTGTTTTAGCATCAACATAATTTAAATTTGCACGTTTGATGTGTATAGTCGACCTTGGAGAGGCTTTCAAGGTTGAGGATAGTGTAAGTATAAGTTGAGTTGTTGAAGGATTTTAAGACAGATGAAAGATGTGTGTGATGTGAATGATGTGAAGTGAAGTGTGTTAGAGTGAAAAATTGAGTAGCTTAGTGCAAGCTTTCAAGTGTTAGTTTATTGGATCTAGTGAGTAGAAGGTGAATACAATTCTTCAATCAGACTATGAAGGTGTAGAAGTCATTGTGGTGGATTCCTTGTTGCATTGAGATGCTTGTCCCTATGTAATATTTCTCCTCTATCTTCTTTTATATTCTGACAATGACCATTTCTTCTTTAGGTAGTGAGCCCTTTGATAGTGAGCCTTATTGTATTCAATATTGATATTACTTATATTGTGAGTTAATCCTCACCTTTATTTTTCCCTTCTTGGATTTTCCACATAAATTTGGTGTTCTCTTATGTTTGGTATTAAGTTGTTTCAATTTCTATTATTTACATTTCATGTTAATTCATCATAACAAACTTAAGGGTTTAATGAATGAATGTGGATCTAAATGTTAATGAGAGTTTTGAAGTTTTATGGTATAACTGATTCACCACTCCCTCTCAGTTGTCTTGTGCATTTCAAAAATTGGTATCAGAGAAAGGTTCCTTGGAAGAAATATTGACCACTTGAGGTAGATTTTGTTAGTGTAATTAATATTTAATTACACTTGCATAACTTTACTTAGGTAATATTTAATTCAAGATAAGATTAGGGTTATGCATACTTTGCTTTTATAAAGCAAATCATCTCATGTAATTATGAATTTCTGAATAATATTATTTTGCATATCTTCTTGCAAAGCTCTTTCTTTTTCTGATTTTCTCTTTTGTGGAAGGATTTTCTAGTTTGCATTTCAAATCTTGGTTTCTAACATGGTATCAAAGCCTTGATTTGCAACCCCTTCTCAGATTTTTGAGAAAATCATTACAAAGTTCATTCAGGATTCCTCGAGGGTATCATGCCTTGAGTTCATCTATAAGGTGTTTTGGATCAGATTGAGATTCACCATTGGATTCAGAGCACTGGAAAAAGTTAGAATTGGCTTTTGTTTTACACATTTTGGTCATCGTTTGCCAGATCTATGAGGGTTTCAAGCTAGGAGATTTTTTGCAAGCTCTGGAGGTAGCCAAATTTTTAGAGCCTTTTGGGCACAAACAGAGGTCACCATCGCATTCACAATGGCCAAAAACCTTAAGATCGCCCTTTGTTTCATCGATTTTGGAGAAGTTGGTTTGAAAGGAAAAAAAAAATTGCCAGGGAGGTCGTACGGCCTCCCCAACATGCAGACTGAGGCACGATTTTCAAAAAATAAAAATAAAAAAACACATGTATTGGAAATTGCATCGATGCTCCCCATATAAATCAGCTCCTCCACTTGGTAGCCACTAAGCGGCCACCGGTCTGCCAACGTTGCCGGTGTCCACCACCCAAGCACCACTGGGCTGCGCTCAGCCCCCCTGAGCTCCCACCAGCAAGCTGTCGGTCCTATGGGGGACTGGGCGCTATGTGCCCAGCCCCTGGTCAGCCCTTCTGCACCCTAGATGGTCATATGTATGACTAGGGACTTTGCCCCTAACACCTGCGCTCTAGCCCCTAGTCACGCACAGGACCAGGGGCTTATTTTTTTTAGCCCCTAGGGCAGCCTATAGGCCATATTGGCCTTTCTGGAGGACTTTTACAAAATCAGGCATAACTTTTGCATACAGTGTCCTTTTTTCACAAAAGAGATACTGTTGGAAAGCTAATTCTGACGTTGATCCAGTGGTGAAGTTGGATTCTTTTGATTTTTCTATAGATTTATTTTGCAGGTCCTTGAACTTAGATGGAGTTTTTTTGCTTCGGAGGGCATATCTTTTGACTTGGTGATCCTTTTTTCATCATTCTTGTGGCATTGGAAAGTTGGTTTAGTCCTCTCCATAGATCTGAGGTCTATTTTTATTTTTTATTTATGAATGTTAAGCATTATATCCTTTTACAATCGTTGGGTTATTGTAATAAATGAACTGAGATAAAGTTCCATTAGGGGGGTTTCTTGCATAATAATTTTGATTAGAATGTAGTTTTCACTTTGATCTCCATATCCATCTTGATTTGATGATAGCTTGCATGGGTTATATCTAGTTTCCTAGTTTCTTTTGGCCACATCTTTTCTTAGCTTGACACATTAGATTCACATCGATTCACACTTTAGATTGGGAGTTTATGTTTCTTGATCCGCATTGGTTCGGACCCTTCTCAATTTGAGGGCCATGTTTTTATGGTTAATGTTCCAGAGTCTTTATGGTACTTGTTCCTATGGAATATTTTTAGTCTTAGTTTGGCATCGACATTGAGATACACAGTTTCAAGATTCTGTCATCATTTCATCTACTGTTTCTTCACAGATTCCAGGGTTGTTCCATTTTGAGTTTTTCAATGTTCTATGGCATCGGGTCTGTTGTTTCTTTATCATGATTCCTTGAGTCAATCAGTGATTCTCATTTGGTTTTAGTAGTAGATAGAAGTATCTTTCCTTGCTTGTCAGATTGCAGTTCTAGTGTTACTCCATAGTGTTCTTCCAGTGCTTCTTTGCAGCAGTCATCTCATTGTAGGGGGGTTTTGTCCCACTGGGTTTTCCTTCTCTACCTCTTTATTGCATTTGTACATGGGCACCTGATTAGGACTTGTTGCCAGAACCCATTCATGCTTTCTTGCATTCATCTTAGTTTTAGGTGCATGCCTTTTCAATCTCCCTAAGTTGCACTTAAGGGGGGGTGTTAGTGCAATTAATATTTAATTACACTTGCATAACTTTACTTAGGTAATATTTAATTCCTAGGTTAATTATTATCATCCTTATCTTGTTGAGCTATCTTGTTGCTCAAGATAAGATTAGGGTTATGCATACTTTTCTTTTATAAAGCAAATCATCTCATGTAATTATGAATTCCTGAATAATATTATTTTGCATATCTTCTTGCAAAGCTCTTGCTTTTTTTTATTTTCTCTTCTGTGGAAGGATTTTTTTGGTTTGCATTTCAGATCTTGGTTTCTAACAGATTTGGGATGGCACACAAGAAGGAGATCCATTTGATGGAATGGACTATGCATTTTGGAAGACAAGGATGGAAGGCTTTCTGGAATATCTGGGATATGACATTTATAAATTAGTTAAGGATGTATACACTATGCCTAAAAATGGTCCAAGCACTAAAATTGAACTCAAATCTTATGAAACTAATAGTAAAGCAAGGTAGGATCTCTTAAATAGTCTTAAAAATTCTAAACTGGTGAAAGTTATGAATCTAAAAATTGGTAAAGAAATTTTGGAAAAGTTGGAAAGTATTCATGAAGATGTTATTGTCAAATAAGCTAAGATGTGGAATTTAAAAACCACATTTGAGAACTTTTGGATGTTTGAAGATGAAAACATTACAAGCAACATGTAGAGGGTAGATGAAATGGTCAACTCCATCAGAGGTCTTGGAGGTAAAGTCAAGGAATCACAAAGGTAAAGAAAATTCTTAGAACCCTACCTAAAGTTTACAGTCACAAAATCTTTGCTATTCAGGAGTTTTCAAATCTAGATGAGTATTCTAGAGATCAATTGTATGGTTCTTTAACTACAAGAATTTGGTCCAAATAATGGTGTAAAAGTTGAGACTACTTTTAAGGCCACAAAAATAGAGAAGACTAAAGAACCAAATCGGGGAGAAATTGATGATGTGGAAGCTAACTTTGTGTGAAGAATGAGAAGAGGTATCGGTAAGTAGAGAGGTAAGTTACCTTTCAAATGTTTCAGTTATGGAAAGATAGGTTACTATGCTTCAAGATGTCCAAATAGAGTTGTGAATGATAAAAACAAAGAGAACAAAGGTAATATGATTAAGAAAAGCTATTATGTTAGAGAGGATGCAAGTATTTCTGATGATGAATCTGATTATGAAGAAAAAGATTATGATAAATAATTATTTGTGGCTTTAAAAGATGAATCTCTTTTTGCTAACTCTAAAATATGTTTGAAATAATTCCCTCCATAGAGAAAGGATAGGACTAAAGATACTTAGGTATCTACTTTTCATGCTAGATAGGATAATAACTATTGGATCATTGACAGTGGTTGCTCAAAACATATGACTGGAGAAGAGAGTAATTTTGTTAAAATTTAAAAGTATGATGGAGGACTTGTTAGGTTTGGTGATGATTCAGGTGCTAAGATATGTGGAATAGGTTCAATCAGTTTTGATGGCCAACATAATATTGAAGATGTTTACTATATTAAATTTTTAAGGAACAACTTCTTGAGTGTTGGAAAAATGTGTATAAAAGGATACAATATTATGTTCTAGGATGATGGATGTGAGATCATAAAAGGGTTTGGAACTTTGATTGTTGTTGGAAGAAGGATAGATGGAAATATTTTTCAACTTAAGGGTGTTGATGGTCATTGCTTTATGAATCAGATTAATGAGATTTGGCTATGGAATAGGAGGATGTGTCACATTAATTTTGATAATTTGGTAAGAAAAAATTCAGTTCAAGTAGTGAGAGATCTACCAAAGATTACAAATCCTCTTAATGTTGTTTGCAAGGAGTGTCAGATTGGAAAGCAAATAAGAACTTTCAAAGGAAAAGAACAATCTTCTACCAGATTACTAGAATTGGTGCATATAGACCTTTATGGTACTACAAGAAAAAGAATTCTTCAAGGTGATAGGTATTTCATTCTCTATTGATGATTATTCAAGAATGACATGAGTTACTTTTCTTAAAGAAACATCTGAAGCCCTATATAGATTCAAAGCATTTAAGGTTATGGTTGAGAATGAAATGTATATGAAGATCAAATGTTCGAGATCTGATAGAGATGGAGAGTTCACCTCCAATGAATTTAACATGTTTTGTGAGAATCATGGCATAAAGAGGAACTTGTCTTCCCCTAGGACTCCTTAGAAAAATGGAGTGGTTGAAAGGAAATAAAGGATTGTTCAAGAAGTTGCAAGGACTATGATGAAACAAGCTAACCTATAGGAAGTCTATTGGAGAGAAGAAATTCATATTGTTGTTTACATACTTAACAAAGTTCAAGCAAAGGTAAACAACATAAAGAATCCCTATGAGTTGTGGTATGGAAGGATACCTATTGTCAAGTACTTCAGAGTGTTTGGAAGAAAGTGTTATATCAGAAGAGATGAAAATTTGGGAAAATTTGATGTAAGGTCTATGAAGGAATATTCCTTGGATATTCTACTAAAAGAAAATATTATCAGTGCTACAATAAGATACTAAGAAAGATTGTTGAGAGTGCAAGTGTTGAAAGGTTGATGAATATTTTTGGAGCTCAGTGGTGATAGATGTATATGAATCAAATGAGATTGATTGTAGAGAAAAAGAAAAAGATAGGAAAAATGAAGTATAGTTTGAAGAAGAGGAAGAAGCTATGAAAAAGACCCTAAGAACCCCTAAGTATGTGCAAAGGAATCATTTTGAAGAACAGATAATTGGAGACAAAAGCAAAGGTGTACTAACAAGAAGGGAAGCTATTGAAGAAGAGATAAATTTATGTTTACTTTCAAAAGTTGAATTGAAATAAGTGATTGAGGCATGCAAAGATAAACATTGGATGAAGGCTTTGGAAGAAGAGCTACTACATATTGAGAAGCATCAAACTTGGGAACTTATCCCAAGATCTACAAACAAAAACATAATTGGATCTAAGTGGGTGTTCAAAAACAAATTGTATGAGAATGGAGAAACATAAGGAACAAAGAAAGGATTGTGTGTAAGGGCTATTCACAAGTTGAAGGAATATATTTTGAGGAGACATTTTCTCTGGTAGCAAGACTGGAAGCTATCAAAATATTTTTGGATTTTGTAGCACATAAAGATTTCAAAGTTTATCAAATGGATGTGAAGTCTGATTTCTTGAATGTAGAATTGGAAGAAGAATTATACATGGAACAACCAGAAGGATTTTAGTTATCAGATAAACCTAATATGGTTTGCAGATTGAAGAAGGCATTGCATAGATTGAAACAAGATCCTAGAGCTTGGTATGCAAGTTTGGATAAGTATTTGATACATCAAGGATTCAAAAAGACACCACATATAGTAATCTCTACTTTAATGTTGAAAAATATAAAATCTTGATTGTTGTTGTATATGTTGATGACATATTTTTTGGAGGAAAAGAAGCTATGTGCAAGAATTTTGTAGAAGATATGCAAAAAGAATTTGAGATGTCTATGTTTGGGGAGATGAATTTCTTCCTTGGGATACAAATCAATAAAAAAAAAAGATATATTCATTTCAAAATCAAAGTATATCAAAGAGATGTTGAAGAAGTTTTGAATGGAAGACTCCAAACTAGTATGTACTCCCATGGTTATTGGTTGCAAGCTAAGCAAGAATGATGAATCCCCTAAGGCTGATCAGAGCAAGTACAAATTAATGATTAATGGACTGCTATATCTAACTGCTACTAGACTAGATATCATGCATGTGGTTTTTCTTGTGGCTATATTTAAAGAAGATCCTAGAGATTCACATGTTGCAACAGTGAAGAGGATATTACAATACTTAAAGGGCACTCTGGATCATGGCTTGTGATATCCAAAGGATACTAACTTCACTTTTATTTCTTACGCAAATGTAGATTGGGTTGGTTGTGTTGATGAAAATAAAATTACAAGTGGTGTTGCATTCTTTCTTCGATGTAGATTGGTTTCATGGATAGGTAAGAAACAAGAATTAGTTTCTTTATTTACTACAAAGGCTAAGTACATTGAATCAACATCTTGTTGCACACAAGTGTTGTGGATGAGGAAAACATTGAAGGATATCAAAGTACTGCATGATGAACTAGTTTCTATCTTTTGTGACAATACAAGTGTAAATAATCCAGTGATACATTCAATGATAAAACATATTTAAATTAGATATCACTTTTTGAGAGAGAAGGTTGTGGAGAATGAAGTGAAGCTTGAATATGTGCCTACAAAGGATTAGATTGCTGATATATTACTAAGGCTCTTCCTAAGGATACTTTTGAGTATCTTTGGGAGAAGTTGGGGGTTATTTCCCCTCCTACTATATGCATAAGGTGATGCATCAGTCTAGTGGATCTCAAGATTCATTCTTTATTTTGGATTGATGTTGGTGGATACCTCTCAAGGGGAGTAGGTAGTGGCATTGCTAATTGTTGCAGTCAAAAGAGTGTGTGTTGTTATTGTGTAGTGGTTATTCATTTGGTGCAAGTTGGCATGTGCTCCTAAGGGGGGGAATTTAGATCAGTAAAGGAAAGAAGTTGTAGTAGTGAGTAGGTTGTTTGATGTCAAAGGAAGAGAATAAATAGTACAAACATTATGTCCTATTCCATTGATGTCAAAGGGGGAGAGAGAAGCATGTGAAAAATAATAAGTAATAAGGGAGAGAGAGAGTCATGATAATTGATGTCAAGGGGGAAGAGAACGATGTATAAAAGATAAGTCATTCAAGGGGAGAAAATAGAATAGGAAATTGGTATTTAGAGTTGTTGTGTCTTTGATGGTTTTTCACATCATGTGTTTCCATCAATGAAAAAGGGGAGATTGTTACAGGTATGATTAGTTGGTGTTTTCATTGATGTCAACAAGTTTTTTTTGTCATTGATGTCTATTGAGATAGTTGCAGCAAGAGTGTGAGGAGTTGATGCTCTGATTAGCTACATTATATCATTAGTAAAGCTATTGGTGTCAACCTCTAGTATTTATTTGATAATATTATGTCTATGGATGTGGAAATTATTCAAGATGAAGAGGATGTGTCTTTGGTGCTTGGTTTGCAAGTTATTTTGAGAAAATTTGATAAAAAGAGGAAACAATGTGTTGTAGTGGTGTTTTGGATTTGCTTCACATTTCTTCTAGGTTGAAGATCTACCTATGCGATTTGGATATGTTGGTAATAAGTGCTCAAAGGTGTTGTATTCAAGAGTTAGTGTGTTGGATCATCATATAGAAGAAGTTGTGATCACTAGTGTGTGTACATCACAAAGGTGTTTGGGAGACATGTTCTTACTTTTCATTTCTTTGTAGTTGTGTTTCAGGTCTTGTGATTCTAAAGGTGTGTTGATGATGTTGTTAGTTTACCTCAGTCAAGAGGGTTTGAGGTTTGGTTCTTTTAAAGATGGTTTTTCAAGTAATAATGTATAACAGAGTTGTTTGAGTGTGCACATCTATACATTCTTCAAGTGGAATTTTTTGCACAAAAGTTTGTTAGATTTCAAGGTGTTTGAAGAATATTCTAGATCATATTTGAGTGTGTTTTGTGGTTTGCAAGTCATCCTTGGGTTTTAGGAAGCATGTACTTTAAATTTTAATGGTGTTTTCATGGGTAACGACCGACCCGGTGTTTACACTACATGCGAAGAATAAATATTGTTTGTGGTAATGTGTGGTTGAGTGGTGTTGTTTATTTGGGTCCCAATTAAGTTTTGATGTGGTTTGCATTCACTTCTATCTACCACATAAGTGTTTTGGTGTCGACCTAATTTGAATTTGCACGTTTGATTTATGCATGGCCAACCTTGGAGAGGGTTTCAAGGTTGAGGAAAGTATAAGTATAAGCTGATTTGTTGAAGGATGTTAAGATAGATGAAATATAGATGTGTGTGATGTGAATGATGTGAATTGAAGTGTGTTAGAGTGTGAAATTGAGTAGTGTAGTGTGAGCTTTCAAGTGTTAGTTTACTAGATGCAGTGAGTAGAAGGTGGCCCTACAATTCTTCAATTAGAATGTGAAGGTGCAAAGGTGTAGAATTCATTGTGGTGGATTCCTTGTTGCATTGAGATGGTTTTCTCTACGTAACATTTCTTCTCTATCTTCTTTTCTATTCTGGCAGTGAGCCTTTCTTCTTTGGGCAGTGAGCCCTTTGACAGTGAACCCTATTGTATTCAGTATTGATATTACTTATATTGTGAGCTCGTCCTCACCATTTTTTTCCCTTCTTTGGTTTTCCACATAAATCTAGTGTTCTCTTGTGTTTGGTGTTAAGTTGTTTCATTTTTTGTTATTTGCATTTTCATGCTAATTCATCATAATAGACTTAAGGGTCTAATGAATTAATGTGGATCTGAATGTTAATGAATGTTTTGAAGTTTTAAGGTACAACTGATTCACCCCCCTCTTAGTTGTCTTGTGCATTTCAACACCTTGCATATGTGGAACTTTTATCTCATCTGTAAATTTATTTCTAGGTAAGGAACATGGCAGCAACAAGATATTAGTTTTTGGGAGCATAAATATTAAAAGAAGGAAAACATTACCTTGTATAGGTATGTCCATGCATCTAATGGTAGTTAAAATAGTAGCATGAGAAACCTAATAGGGTAAACCCACAAATGTTTTTTACAATTTGAATGAGGAAGGAAAACTTGTAAAAAATGACCGTGCATGCCAAAAAATTTCATTTTGGGGGTTCGAATGAACTTATTGGTTTGATCGAACCAAAAAAGGGTTCGAGCAAACCCATTTAATGCATGTGTGGAAAAAAAAAAATGAAAACCCCTTTTGGGAAGGGGGTTCGAATGAACCCTGGTTTGCTCAAACCCCTGGGGGTTTGCTAGAACCCCCCTGGTTCGAGCGAATCACCCTTTTCCCTGATTTTTGACCTTGTTCATGAAAAAATCTAAATTTTTACTCTTCAAAGCTCAAGTTGAGGATGAAAATGGAGGAATCTTCACAAAACCATCTAGAATCAGGTAGTCCTTAGAACGAGCTATCCAATGAATATAATTTTAATATGTTTTGGTTTTATTATGTATTTGTTTTTTTAGTTTTATTAAACATAGGTTTTTCATCGAAAATGAAGGTCTTTGTTCTGCATATGTGGGAAAATAGCATATTATAAAAAAAAAAATTTAAAAATATGAGTGCACCAGATATTGAAGTCCTTGATCCAACAAAAAGAAAAAATTGAATTTTGATATATACAAAAAAGTTATGCGTTATACGGTCATGCTATGTCTAAATTGTAATTGGATTGACTTCGAAACTTGATTAAAGAAAAAATATTCAATAAAAAAACTATCTAACCAAGTGGAAGCACTAGATATCGGAGTTACAAATCTAAATTCGAAAGAATTATAATTTTATTCTTCGTGGAAAAAAGGTTATGCGTTATACAGTGTGTGTCACTTTTTAAAAATGGTGTTTTCTAAAAAAAACCAGTTTTGTGGGAGATGGAAAAAGAAGTGCAATCTGATTCCAAAAAAAATTGAAAAAAATATGTTTAGAATCTGCAGACAAAAAGTGAAGAGACTCTAGTTTTCATCATCTTCAAATTCCTCACGGTTTAGCCACTATAGGTGCTCAAATGTGAAGATTTAGTTAAAAATAATAATTTCAGTGTCCAATTTGGCCAAAAATTGTAAACCACTATTGTGGGATCACCCAATATTTTTTTATAGGTTTTGATGTATCAAGGAGCTACCAAGTTAGATGATAGGATTATGAAATAATTGAAGAACTTTGGTGGTGTAATTTCCAATGGTAGTCTAATAAATTAAAAATAGGTTTATCAAAATATAAATTTCTAAATTAAAAATACATTTTTATCAAAAGAATATTTTTATGCTTTCAATACAATTATCCTTGATAATATTAAATATTTTCAATGAGTTAAAAAAATTATCTTCTTATGAAAATGGAGATGAAAGAACAAAATAGAAATATAGAAATAGAACTATTATAAGAAAATAATAAGAAAACTATCAAATCAATTTATATAGAAATATTTGAATCACATTGTGACTTTCGTATCCATGAAGTAAATGGAAGGATCATTATTCGTATAAAAGGAAGAAGGATTTAAAATATCACAAATAAACTCATACATCACTAGAACAATGCTTGAAACATGAAGAAAACTTGAATTATGATTTATACATTAAAAAATATTAAGTTTATATGTCTTTAACATGACCATACCTAGCTCATTCTAACCTTGCAATTGAGCTTAAATCTCTTACAAAAATTCAATTAGAGTGGACAATTAATATCATGACCATGTGAGAGATTTTCATGAAAAAATTGTATCCACTCATTGTGAGAATTCTCATAATTTTGATGTGTATTGGAGGCATAATTATGTGCTTTTATGATCCCTATATGCATTTTTGGATTTCAAAAAAATCATGGATAATGGAATCCTCTAATTCATAATGTTTAAATTTGTGTTAGAAATAGTCTACTATCATATATGGCATAATAATAACAATAAGGATTATACCTAGTCAATTTGTATTTTCTTGCCAATAGTGCATCAACCTTATAATAATAGAATGACAATTCCTTGCAATGCCCAACCATCCATTGTATCATTAATGATGTCAATATCATTTACTTTAATTAATTGTGGCCATGTGTTTGAGAGGGCATATGTAGATGGTTTCTCAAGGGAGGGTCCCCTGTGCCATTAAGAAGCATGGTGTCCCATTTCCAAGAGCCAACTAGAAAGCAAATAGGGGAGAGGACCCAGTATTTGAGCATGTTTCAATAGTTGTGATAGTAGTTGTTTATATAATGCTCAAAAGTTGTGATAATAGTTATTTATATAACTAGCATATATATATTTAATATATATATATAAAATAATCCGAGAGATATCCTTCTCGAGGTGCCTATTCAATTTTTATGTGAAAATTTGATTAAAAATAGGCACCTCGAGAAGGATATCTCTCAGTGTATTTTATATATATTATTAAATATATATATATATACTATAGCAGTCACAACAAAACATGTAATATCTTAAATAAATTATTTTTATATTTTTATATTTTATATTAAATTATTATAATAATTTATATATTATAATATGATTGTATAATATTTATAATTCAATTTTAATATATATATAATTTAATATTTAAATGTTAAGTTAAAATACATAAATATATTTTTAGTATATTTATAATATTATAGTAAAAAAATATTCTATCATCAATATTTAGTTAGGATTAGGCTTAGGGTTAAGGTTAGGGTTAGGTCTAGAGATATAGTTAGGGTTAGGGTTAGAGTTAATATATAGTTAGGATTGGGGTTAGGGTTACTATTACGATGAGAGACAAGGTTTGCATTAAAATTAGGGTTAGGGTTATCATCAAGATTAGCTTAGGATTAGGGTTTGGGTTAGCATGAGGATTAGGGTTACAATTAGGTTTAGGGTCAATTTTAGGGTTAATAGATATAGTTAGGGTTGGGGTAATAATTGGGGTTAAGGTTATCAAGATTAGGGTTATAGTTATGTTTTGGATCAAGTTTAGGGTTAGGATTATGGTTAGGTTGGGGTTAAGAGATACAGTTAGACTTAGGGTTTAGGTTAGGATTAGGGCTAGAGATATAGTTAGGGTTAGGGTTAGGGTTAGGGTTAAGAGGTATAGTTAGGATTATAAATACGCTTAACATTATGATGAGGGCTAGGGTTCACATCAAAACTAGGGTTAGGGTTAGCATTAGGATTAGGGTTACATTTAGGTTTGTGGTCAATTTTATGGTTAACAGATATAGTTAGGGTTGGGGTAATAATTGGGGTTAAGGTTATCAGGATTAGGGTTATAGTTATGTTCTTGATCAAGTTTAGGGTTAGGATTATGGTTAGGTTGGGGTTAAGATATATATTTAGGTTTAGGGTTTAGGTTAGAATTAGGGCTAGAGATATAGTTAAGGTTATGGTTAGGGTTAAGAGATATAGTTAGGGTTACAAATATGGTTAACATTAGGATGAGAGTTAGGGTTTGCATAAAAATTAGGGTGAGGGTTAGCATGAATAATAGTTTAGGATCAAGGTTAGGATTAGCATTAGGATTAGGGTTAAATTTAGGTTTAGGGTCAAGTTTAGGGTTAAGAGATATAGTTAGGGTTAGGGTAATAGTTGGGGTTAAGGTTATTAGGATTAGGGTTAGGGTTAGGGTTAAGGTTAAGGTTAGATATATAGTTAGGATTAGGATTAGGGTTAAGATTTAGTTAATATTAGAGTTATAGTTAGCATTAGGATGAGGCTTAGAGTTAGCATCAAAATTAGGGTTAGGGATTACATGAAGATTTGCTCAAGATTAGGGTTATAGTTAGGTTTAAGGTCAAGGTTAGGGTTACGAATAAGGTTAGGGTTAGAGGTTGCATAAATGTTATGGTCATGCTTAGGGTTAGGTTTTGAGTTAGAAATATCATTAGGTTTAGGGTCATTATATAGTTAAGTTTAGGATTAGAGATTTAGTTAAGAATAGGGTTAGGGTTAAGAGACATAGTTAGGATTAGGGTTAGGGTTAGCTAGCATCAAGATTAGGGTTAGGGTTAGCATCAAAATTAGGATTAGGGTTAGCATGAAGATTAGCTTAAAATTAGGGTTAGAGTTAGGATCAGGATTAGGGTTACAGTTAGATTTAAGATCAATTTTAGGGTTAGGATTATGGTTAGGGTTACGATTTACATCATGGTTATGCTTAGTGATTAGGTTTTTGGTTAGAGATATAGTTAGAGTTAGGGTTAAGATTAGGGTTAGGGATAGAGATATAGTTAGGGCCAAGGTAAAGAGATATAGTTAGGATTAGGGTTAGGTTAAGATTGATTTGAAAAAAAAAGTTAAATGATTTCTTAAAAATATAAATATATATCTTAAATTTTAATTTATATAAAGTGCGTGGAGATTTATCAAGGCATTCAATTTTTTCAATTATATAGATCAAAATCAAATTCCATATATATTTAATTGCTATTATCACAACATCAATTTTTAAATCATTTAAAATTTGAAATTAACATTGGATTAAATATGTAAAAAAAATTAAACATTTGCTTAAAAATATTTAACTTATATTTGAGGCACATTTAATATTTCATATAGATTTGGCACACATCCACTTAAAAAATATATTTAATACAACACATTTCAAAAAACCACGTACATTACAAATAATGAGTAGCACAAAATATGTTATCAAATTAAAAAATATTAGAAATGGAAGTTTTATATGTTTCCACACATCCTCTTCAAATTTTTTTTAAAGTATTACTTTTTTATATTATAATATAAGTAAAACAAAATTAATAAACCTTTCTTGCAATGTGTACAAAGTTTGTAAATATAAGAAGTATTGAAGGTCAAATAAGAAGTGATAATACTAATAACATCTCATTGTAGTTGTAAATACATTACAGATTCTTCAGCAATGAGAATGGTATTACCACCTTTATTTTCATAATGATCACAATATACTTCTTTGAGCATATTTGGAAATGCAGCTGCTATACTATATGGCTCATGAAATTTTTTTGCAACATCTTCCATTGTCATTATTTCTAGTTCTTTGACATCATTGATCATTAAGCTTGTATTTTCAATTTCTTTGATGATCTTATTGCAATACTCTAAAACTGTTCTTGCACATTTGTCGACAGGGGTTTCAACAAAATCATTTGACCTTACAAAGGCAATTGGGCTTTCAACTATGATTTACAATTCATTATGTGAATCTCCCATTTTAAATTAGATTATTCACTGAAAATAAAAGAATAATAAAATTAAGGTTATCATTTAGGAATGATAAAAACAAAAGTATCCAAAACTATGCTATGGGTCCCCTACAAATGGGATGATTTTGTAAGAACGTTATTTTTTTAATTGAGCTACAACCAGAGGTTTTCTTCCTGGTTATTTCCTACTGGTATGCTCTATCGAACTAGGTTTTGTAATATTTTAATTATATATATAATAAATTATAGTGGCTTGCCACTTTTGCCAAAAAAAATCAAAAATAATAATTTTTAGTAATACAAATTGTGCATAATATATATATATATGTTTTTCTTTTATATTTTATATTTTCTTTGATCAAATGTTTGTTATGCATTATTTAATATATTAATTTTCATGTATTATGTGTTTAAGTTGATAAATAATTTTATCTAAATTTTTACAAGATTTCATGCAATTAGTTGATTATTTTATTTCATTTAAATAGATTTTTGAATAAAAAATTAACCATTTGAATAATATATTAGTATAAAAGGAAAAATGATTTAAAATATCACAAATAAATGCATGGGTGTGTGTAGGATCATCATGGAAAAAATAGGCCCTTAAGTGGCAAAAAATTTAGAAAAATCAGAGTTAAGCGACTTGTCGTAAAATTTTGAATAAGTTATCTATATTATTTCAAAAATATGTATGAATAGAATCTGTAGAAAATTGAATGTAGTTTCTAAACTACTAGGTTTATTTTATTTATTTTTAAATCTATTTGGTGAAAATTTGAAATTTCAATGCAGTAGTACTTAAATTTTAGGGAAAAATAAGAAGTAGGTGTCTGTCTGACCACCCTAACCACAATAAAATGATAATATTTTTTTATAATATTTTAGATATAAGTAGATAACTCATGTCTGGATGTGATGCATATTTTTTTGTAATTTTTTCTAAGTAAATAATTAATTATGTGATGCAAGAGCATCTAGTGGTGTAAGGGCAATCCTACACCACCCAAAAAGATGTTTTTCATTTATGCTTCCTTTGGTTAGATTTTTGTAGATGTCTTTGCATTTCTAGATATCCTTTTTGTCATAATCTAATTCCTCACTTTCAGTTTTACTTTTTTGCTTTTTTTGGTCAACTGCTATTTTTAGCAAGTATTGGAATTTGAAGGTGTTTTGGGACAAAAATTATATGGGAGGATTCAGAATGAAAAAATAAGAAGATTGGAAAAAGAATAAGGTTGAGAGCATTCCCAATTTGAAAGATATTGCAGTTTCAGTCTCTCGGAAATGCACCTGAAAACATTCCAGATCAGGTTTGAGGCACTAAACGACCCCAAAACGGCCCAAAAACTTGCTGAAATTGACGTAGTGGATTTCAAAGCTGATTTTGAGCACGTTCTTGACCTCGAGACCTTTCTGACGATTCAAATGGTTTGAAAAACAGAGTCTCAGATCAAAAGTTATGGCTCCCGGAAGTTGGTACACTTTCAAAATGTGCTAATTTTTGAATGATGTTTTAAATTTTGAATTTCAAATTGTAATTTGTGGCACCAAACTACCAAAATATGATAATTCAAATGTTGTTTGGTTCCAAAATGGAAAATGAGCTATTTATGGGGGGGGATTTTATGATTTTTGTAGCTTTTTGGGGAAAAAGAGTTCGCATGCTGCGAAAGGGGAATTTTGTAGTGACTGTAATTTTTTGTAGCTTGCATGTATTGCAAAGCTTAAGGATTTGTGATTCTCTACATGCAAGAAGTTAATTTTCTGAATAATAAAATTATTCTCTAGTTTTTGTGTGTAAATTTATGCCTTGGGTTGCCCCCTCGTCATTATGAATTTTTTATTACAATTTTTTTAAAATATAAAAACTCATATGTCTGACCACCTTAACTTGGTCAAAAATTCATGAAATTCATTTATTTTTTTAATTCTATAGTATGTGAAACATAGACGCATGTTTCAGATTCAAAAAATGTGATACTGTTTGAAAACTATAAATGTTTTTCAATCAGCCTATCAATCAGGACTTTAGTCATAAATGAATAATAATTATTAATTAAATTCAAAGTAAAGCATAATTTATATTGGTGGAAAGCTGAGAATCTCCTTTAAAAACCCTTTTCATTTTATCTATTTTGGGTAAAAAAAATTCGTCAGCCACATACCCTACAAATACCCCTCATATCGCCACTTTTTGGCCCATCATGATCCTGCACATACTATCATACATCACTAGAACAAGGCTTGAAACATGAAGAAAACTTGAATTATGATTTATACATTATAAAATATTAAGTTTATATAAGTCTTTAACATGACCATACCTAACTCATTCTAACCTTGCAATTGAGCTTAAATCTCTTATAGAAATTCAAGTAGAGTCGATAATTAATATCATGACCATGTGAGAGATTTTCATGAAACTATCTTTATGAAGACATATTAAATATTGTATCCACATGATAATTCTCATAATTTTGATGTGGATTGGAGGCATAATTATGTGCTTTTATTATATTTTCAATACTACAACATGATCCCTAGATGCATTTTTGGCTTTAAAAGAAAAACATGGATAATGGAATCCTCTAATTCATAATGTTTAAATTTGTGTTAGATATAGTCTACTATCATATATGGCATAATAATAACAATAAGGATTATACCTAGTCAATGTGTATTTTCTTGCCAATAGTGAGTCAACCTTATAATAATAGAGTGACAATTCCTTGCAATGCACAAGCATCCATTGTATCATTAATGATGTCAATATCATTTACTTTAATTAATTGCGGCCATGTGTTTGAGAGGGCATAGGTAGATAGTTTCTCAAGGGAGGGGCACCTATGCCATTAAGAAGTATGGTGTCCCATTTCCAAGAGCTTGCTAGAAAGAAGTCAATCATGTGATGCCACATCAATGCTCAACTTCCCATGATGTGAATGCACAAGTATTGGTCAACTACATCTTGACAAAAAGCATGCTAATGTGGCATCATATTTGATGATGTGGCCCTGAAACGAAAGCTATAAGAAAGGGACTTGCCAAGTAAATTGTAAAAAATTGAGAGTGATTTGAAATTTCCACATAAGATAATTATAAGTGTGAAGTTAGGGTGCACAACTATTAGATCCTCTCCCCTATGTCCCTTCTCACGCACAAGTTTGTTTTATATAATATTAGTCAAAGCAAGCAATCAGTAGATGGTGTGCCAACATGTAGCATGTAGAATAATGAGGGTGTTAATGTTGGGTGACAGATGATTCGATGACTCATTCAAAATGAAGGGGCATGAGGTGACCTGGAAAAGAGAGGTATTTGAGAGCATTGGAAAAAGGGTGTGTAGAGAGGATGGTAATGAAAAAGAGGAATGAATTTGATCCAAGGAGGACTTGTCATCTCCGAGGAATCCTATCAAAGACTAAAACTAGAAGGAAAAGTAAATAAGCGAAAGACGTCAAGGCTCTTTTTGGTAAGGGTGTTGGTATCAATGAATGGAAAAAGCAACATTTCCCATGTTTGCATGCTAGTTTTCTAGCAACATAGAGTTATCTAAGAGGGTTGTAATGTTCTATTGGTGGCTAAATCTAACCATCATACATTGTCATAGAAGGATTGGATCTGGAGGGTTTCTGTTGATAGTTGAAAATTTTACCCATTTGATAACGTTGCCAGAGGTTGAAATGTCCCAACTCAATCAAGGCAGATTACCAACTTCAGGTGGCCATTCAACCAAGCATTATAGAGGCATCTACTCTTTAAAAAAAGGTTACCTGATATGAAAATTTCCTCCCTTTTCTTGATATGTGTACTGGCATGCCTAGTAAACCTTGTGTAGTAGTCTAGATGTCCTTGTGAGCATCACATCATTTTTGCATAGAATTTGGAGGTAAGTCTCTTGTCATGATTTCAAATTGTGTATTTCTAAGAAATTCTATCAATGGCCATTTCTGGTGTCTTAGCTACTACTATAATAACTCTTAACATGAATATTAATTTAATTAATTTTAATTATCTCATCATGAAATTGGATTTAGAGATATGTTCATCAATGTCGTCATCTCTAATATGTGCATGCTCTAGGATTTCCTCACTAATAATATTTTCTACAAGATTCAACATGATCTTTTCTTTCTATACATAATCCAATAATATTAATTAGATATAGATAAGTTACAATCTTATCCTTGATATCATACAATTTGGGTTTTAAATGGATAAGGATAAATGATTACTTTGGCATGTATTCATAATAGATTCATATTCCTTCACCTTATGGGAATTTATGTCAAGAATATCAAAGGTTTCACTTTCTCACATAATTAAGATTTTTGGTTACAATATACAACATAATTCATGTAATTGGGATCATATGATGAAAGTGGGTAATACATTTGTTGAAAACTATTAACAATATTTATATCACTAGGCGACTGTTTAAAATAAGTAAGAATATTTTAGTTAATTTGATAAAACTTAGGAAAATGTTGAAAACCAAATTACTAAGGAATTATCTTATGCTCCATATTGATAGACTCTTTACAAGCATTTTTCAAAAAGAAAAGTATTTATTTTACGAATATAATCCTTGTAACACCCATAATTTTGTATGCATTGGGATGTCTATTATTACAATTATATTTATGACTATGTGTTAGGGGATGCTTAGGTTGTTTTGATGTATGTTGCTTGAGTATTGATTAGTGTTTTGGCTTCACCAATTTGTTTATAACAAATTTGTTTGAGTGTGCACATCTATACATTCTTCAGGTGGAAGTTTTTGTGTAGGAGTTTGTTGGATTTTAGGGTATTTGAAGAATATTCTAGATCATGTTTGAGTGTGTTATGTGGTTTACAAGTCATCCTTGGGTTTGAGGAAGCGTGTACTTAAAATTTTGATGGTGTTTTCATGGGTAATGGTCGACCTGGTGTTTACACTACATGCGAAGAATAAATATTGTCTGTGTGGTGTAGGAGCACTTGTTTGATTTCTTGCCTCCTTGAGGTCATTTGTAACTAGTTTCTCTATTTTTATAAAACTATTTTATAGGTGTTTGAGTCTTAGGAAGTCATATTTAAGTCATTTTTCAAATAATGTTTAAATTTTCTCTATATTGTAAACATTGTAAAAGTTGTTGAAGAAAGTTGTCAAGCAACTTGTTAAAAAGTGTCATTAAGGTGTTTTGTCAATAGACTAATCAAAAGGTGGTTGAAAATAGTTGGTTTTGGTTGGAAATGTATAAAGACACCCTCCAAAACTCGAATTGGGGGTTGGAGAAATTATTTTTGAAGTTGATTTGATGCCTTAACTCAAATATTCATGCTAGATATCTATAATTTACAGTCAATACCCTATTTTTTCTGTGTTTAAGGGTTTTGAAAGCAATAAAATGAAAATTTAAGCCATCCACCTACTATCCTGATCTATGGCTCAGTGGAAAGGCTTCTCTAGGTTTTATTTATGTTTCTTTATGTTTTTACAGCCTAAGAATGTGTGTGTTGAGAAAATGGTGATGCCCTAGGGCCAAAACAAGTTAAATTTCATGTGTAAGAAGGGGTATTGAGGGGTGGTTTGGGAAAATACGTTTGGTATTTCCTGAGAAAAGGTTTTTAAAGTTGGGTCAAGGTATTTGAAGCCTGTTGGAAGCCTTAGTAGGGTAAGATAGACCTGGGAGTATTGATTTCCACTAAAACCCTTATTTTGTGCTTGGAAATGAAGGGTTTCTTAGAACAACTTCTAGAAAGAATTGAATCCAAGAACTAAGGGTGGATTTGGTGTTGTTTGGAAATTGGTGTTGCTGCCCCAAATTTTCAAGGGATTTGACAAAATCTAGAGGGTACTCCCTTTGTAAATCAAGTCTACTTGAGTAGCCCAGGAAAGGGGTGTTGAATTGAATCTCATAGATGTTGCAAAGGAAACATATGAAATATTTTGACATAGTGAGATACTTGTTAAATGGTGTCTAAAACTCAAAGGGTTTGTTGTATTGAGGTGTTTGCAAATATTTATACCTAATCTTTTTGTTTAGAACCCTAGAAGGGTTTTGAGGGTGAGTTGATGTCCAAAAGTTGGTATCCTTTGAATAAGTGTTTTACTTGGTGAGTTTTGATCATATTGGAGGTTATTTGAATGTGTTCACCACCCCCCTACATCAGAGTTTTTGGAAAAATACAATAACTTTCTTTTACACCATTGGATCTTCATAAAAATTGGTGTTGTGGTGTTTTGGGAAAAATACAATAACTTTCTTTTGCACTATTGGATATTCATAAAAATTGGAGGAAAATTCTATAGTTATGTTTTCTTCAATCTCACTAGAGTGATTGGCTTCATTATTTGTTTTTTGGAAGTTATTAATGACTGTTTGTTGCATTAAATTATGGGCTGCCATAGTTATGTTTCCAATGTGATATAGAATGCATAATAGCATGTTCTATACAAAGATTTATTTGAATTATTGTTGAATGTTTTTGAGATGTGTTGTTGAATCCTCCTATCTCTGCATCAAACCAAACACAAGAAATGGTTTAAAGTACTAGAAATGGGAATGTTTAGTTCTTCATGATTGGTGCAGGAGCACCTGTTTGATTTCTTGCCTCCTTGAGGTCATTTGTAAATAGTTTCTCTATTTATATCAAACCATTTTATAGGTGTTTGAGTCTTAGGAAGTAATATTTAAGTCATTTTTCAAATAATTTTTAAGGTTGCTCCATATTGTAAACATTGTAAAAGTTCCTCAAGAAAGTTGTCAAGCAACTTGTCAAAAAGTGTCATTATGGTGTTTTGTCAACAAAATAATCAAAAGGTGGTTGAAAATAGTTGGTTTTGGTTGGAAATGTATAAAGACACCATCCAAAACTAGAATTGGGGGTTGGAGACATTATTTTTAAAGTTTTATGAATGGCAACCTCAAAATTTGTGTGCATTTTCTGATTTTTACATTGTTTCTAGGATGAAGATGTGCTTTGTACGGTCTGGTATGGACTCAAATAATCGAGTATCATATATGGATGGGAATATATTTGTTTCTAGTTTCCAATAATTTTTTCCCATTGAATTTTATTGAGTTTTATGGAAGATATGACTATTTTGGTGAGACTGCCTATTCTAACAATATTGTGTAGAATTTACAGTCTGAAAAATGTGATCGTACGAATTATAAAGTCTATATTTTTGGGTCTAATTTTTTTTTTTTTTTGTTTCCCTATGAATCTACTTTGATTTTCTTCAAGTATCATCAAATTTCATTAATATTTGAATAAGTTATGACCATTTTTGTGAGGGCACGTCAGAACCCTACCCAGGGTTTGTAGTTTTGGGAAAAATACAATAAATTTCTTTTGCACCATTGGATCTTCATAAAAATTGGAAGAAAATTCTATAATTATGTTTTCCTCAATCTCACCAAAGTAGTTGGCTTTATTATGTGTTTTGTGGAAGTTATTAATGACTGTTCATTGCATTAAATTGTGGGATGCCATAGTTATGTTTCCAATGTGATATAGAATGCCTAATAGCATGTGTTATACAAAGATTCCTTTGAATTATTGTTGAATGTGTTGTGCCCTCAACACACATTCCCCGTTTGGAATAGGGACCCTCTTTTCTTTCACCTTGTCGGGTCATTTTGTCACTGCCTCGTTTTGTGTGCCACATCTTGGTGTCTTAAGGTGGTCAACATTTTTCCAAAGTATCATCTTGAGTTGACCGTGTTTCATCCCCTTCATTTTGGCTAAGTCCTAGTGCCTCAAAGAATCTCCTTGGTAGTTTGCTTTTGCCAACGGCCTTGGGACCTGGCGGGCCCGCCTCGTCGAGTTTCCCTAGTCAAGTTTCCTATGGGTGTTCACCATTCCAAAACAGTGGAAGGATTTCGCCTTCTCGAGCCCCAAGACCCAGCTCCTTCTTTGCCACCCATTTGAACTTGCATGAATTTTGACCTGCTTTCCCCCACACTGGGTCCAGTTGACCGGACTTCCATCCCCGGAATTCCCTTTGGTCTTCGCCGTTTTTGGTGGCAAAACTTTGACGATGCTCCGTTATCCAGACTCTAGGATTCCTTTCGTTGTCAGCTTCCAAGTTGCATTAAAAACAACCATTGGCTTGCGTCTTTCCGACCCCCGGGTCATGGACCTCCCATTGCTATCCGTAAAGTTGAAATCCACCAACCAAACGACCAGTCGTACGAGAATTAAATGCATATGAAGGTATAAATATAGGGCCCAACCTGTCATTTTCATTTTTTAGGTTTTCCAAAGGAGATCAGAGTGCTTGCCAGAGGAGATCAGTGCATCTATCGCCCACCATGCTCTTTTCTGAGATCATCATTCGACCTTCGTCAATGGATTTCACATCTTCTCCCATCATACTTTTGAGGTAGGTTTTTCATCCATTCCACCGTGAGGTTCTTTGTGATTTTATGCTTAAAATAATGAACAACATGGGCTAAAAATATATTTAATTGATAAAACATAAGAAACCCTATAAAACCCATGTTTCCAAATTTCGAAAGACCTCCACAATCACCTCCTAAGATCAAGTCAGAACCTAACCATGCCGTCACCATTCTTCGCATAGGGCGTTCGTGCCTTCCGGGCCCGACTCCTCCTGCCATCATTTTAAACTTAGAAAACAAAGAAACCTTTTTTTAAATGGAAAAATACCCTATCAGGCCCACTATGCCGGACATCCGTCCACCGATCACCATCAAAATTAAGCACATGAAGTCCAGCATCCATCTTGGCCCCCCGGGCCCGCCTCCCTGGGACTCCCTTTCCGAGTTTCCCCCTAATGTTTTCCGTTCCAAATGGCGGAAGGCTACCGCCTTCCCGAACCCCAGTCCCCACTTCGTTGATTTCTGGTCATTCAAAATTGTAACACTTGAAATTGGTTCTAACTGCTCTAGGTCCGATCCACCGGAATTCCATCCAGGGTACTTCGCCTTGCCTTCATCATTCCCAAACAAAAAAAAGAGTATACCTTTCTTCCCTCTGGGCTCCACTCTCCATCTTGCTGCCCTCAGTCAAATGCTGAAAAAATTTGTCGTCGTGTTGTTGGGTCCCTATCCGTGAACTTCCATAGAGCTTTCGTCATTTGAAATAGCCATTGGGTTGTGTCTCCTTGCCTCCAGGGTCCTAGCCTTCCATTCGTTGACTCTTCCTACTGGGCTCCGCCCCCCGGAGTTTTGTCTGCCTTCATCCAATGCATAAGGGTGAAATAAACACAACTTCCTGAGCTCCAAGTTCTGGCCCCTCGATCACCTAGAGACACTTATCAAAGAAGACCAGTGGCCAAACACTTGGCCAAGTTTCTGTGCCTTGATTTCCATTCCAAAATATTGAAGACCGGATGACCTTCTGCTCTATTGGGCCCAAGTACCTTGAATTCTGAAGAAAATTATTAGCTGTCTTTTGACCTTCTAGGTCCTGGACCCTAGATTTTTGACCCCGAAACTCTATTTCTTTCAGGCCATTTTGAACAACAAGGTCCTAACATTTTTCCAACCCTGAACCTCTGGATGCTCCTAAATTAGTCAAGATAACCTCAAATTTGAAAACCAACCTTGACCCAAGTGCTCAAATTCGACCCTCTTCAACACGAGCCTTTCAAAACATCAAAACGTGAAGACGAGAGAAATCACTCAGATTGCCCCAGCCTATTCGCCCTTTCAAGATAACATTCCTGCCAGGGAAGTCTGGCCCCTTTGGCCCAAATTATCCAAAATCCCTTCAAAAAGTGACTAACGACATCTGAAAGTAAAATTTAGCTTCATTAATCATATAATGTCTGATTGCATTTCATCCACAGGATTTTAACTAATGTTGATGTTGTCATAATTGGATGTACTCATTATGTCTATGTTTGCAAGATATATGGAATCGGGTGCAAGTCCCTTGAGGGTAGCTACAAAAAATGACAAAGGAAAGAAAAGAGGCAAGACTCCTCATGGAAGAGAGGACAAAGACCAGATGAAGTTCTAGTTTCAGGGTGAGCCTCTACATTCGAAAATCATCACTGACTGGAAGGAGATCACAGACACCAATATTGGCCATGTTGATGTTGATGAGTTCAAACAAAGGGTTAGAGTCCACCCAAAAACTAATAATGCTAGATCAATCAAGCAAAGTGGGTTTGCAAAAGTAGTAGGCTTCCCCTTACCTCTCATAGCCCCTGAATTGGTCATGGCTTGTTGGTAGGCCTACCAGCCACAGACAAGAACCATCGTTGATAGAGACGAGAATGTCCTCACTAATATGTCGGCTGAGGGAATTACTAGAACTTTTCACATTCCTACCTTTGAGGAGATGGAGATGCCCACCATGGAGGAAGGAAAGGTAACATGGGATGAAAACCCGATGGGCTGCAAGAAATTAATAAATCAATACTGGCTCAAGGAGAAACGAGGCAGTGCTGCGAAGGTTCCTCAAGAGCTCTTTCGCAGTGATTTCTATGAGGACTACCATGACCTAGTAACCATGTTGAGCAGGGTGATGGGCCTCCCCACTGTTCCATTTTTCCAGGAATGGATGGTGTATTTTGTTGAGAAGATCCTCCGTGGGGATGAAGATGTCACCACAAAAGCCTCATTCTACTGGGGAGGCATCATAAGCGACTACTTCCACGAGCAGTTTATGAATGTGAAGAAGAGCTCTAAATTTTACATGACCTCCTATCTGGTCTACTCACTAGTTGAGCAAAGGAAATACAATGGATTATTTGTGGCACCCGATGAGGAGTCGGGCCAAAGATTCAAGGCCTATGACTGATATCCCCAGCTACAATTCAAAAACTTCAAGGAGTACTGTAGGGTGAATGATACCTTCATTGGCAACATCATCAAGTTGCTAGGATGAGATTTTAAGAGAAGGGTCTCACACAGCGCATGGGAATTCTTGAAACAATATGCCTTCTTGTTCATACAGTTCCCCAAATTCACATATATTCATGCCCAGGGTTTCATAGAAAGGCCGAATAAGCTGCCCCGATACCCCAATGACTAGATCATATTATTAGAACTTTCCTAGGAGCTACAACATATACATTCAGTCCTCGGTGGTAAACACTTGGCAGGGATCCCTTATCCCTTACCCTTCGATCAGGGGATGTATAAATTCCAAACTTCCCAGAGTGTTGGTAATTCTGAAAAGGAATTGGCAGAGTACCATTTTCACCTACACATTGCTCACCCATGAATGTACCCATATGAGCATATAAGAAAGCAACTGGGACCAGGGTATTCCCACCTACATCACATTGAAATTTTTTGGGCGGATTGCCAGGATGACGGATTGCCAGGATGACAAGGAGGTGTGTGTAAGGAATTACATGCAGATGACTGCATACTTTGTAAGAAGGGTGTAGTTGTTTCCCATACCAAATCAAGTCGAGGAAGATGAGAGCACCATCATGGACCCTAGGTACACCGCAGTCGCTAATTTTCCATTGCCAATGATAGATTAGGATGAATAGAAGGTTGATGACCTCGACATTGTAACTAAACCAATCATGGCTCAAACCAAAGAATGGATTGATGGACAAGTAGCCTAATTAAAGCAACAATGGGTTGTCCTAACATATGAAGGGCTCAAAAGTGAGCCTAGTGCCACGGAAGATGTCACCACTACAACTTCAACAAGCGGGACATACAAATCTCCTCTGATCATGAGATTGAAGAAGAGAAAAGGGATTGAAGCGGAATAGTCTCCAGACCCTAAAGTTTATTCGAGGAAAGACTCAGGAGGCTCACCCTCTAAGAGGACCAAACAAATGGGAAGTGTTGTGGAGTAGTCACCAATTCAAGAAGATCCCCTTCAAGAGAATGAGGAAGGGAAGACAGATCTTCCAAGACCTCATACAGCTCTCTCTTTCTCCGCCACCCTTCTACCTATATTCCTAGGCCATGGTCGCTACATCCCCACATGCAGTGGACATCTCAGTCCATATCGCCTCCTCTCCCCCTACGGGGCCCATAATAATGGTTGACTCTTCCTCTACTACAACTTCTTCGCTTTCCTCTACTACCATGTCACCTACTACATCACTCCCACTGGCAGCAGTGACAACGCCAATGCTCGCACTAGCATTACTAGAGGATTTATTGCGGCACATGTAGAATGTCCCCTCTGAAATTTCTTAGATGTTTTTGGGTCCCACCATTCAAGCTACCATAGCGCGGGTCCTCGCCAGTGCTACACCTTCGCAACCTCCAACGAGACTGCCAGCAATGGAGGCTACAATGTTAATTTCTGAAGAATGGGAGAGGTAGAAGAAAGAAGCCTCGAAGGAAATGGAGGAGGAAGCCGATGAGTACCATGAACACCCGGAGTATGAACACCAACAAATTGGCAGGGTCATCTATGAGGAAGAAGGAACATGATTTTCTGAAAGTGGAGACGAGGAGGAGGGTATAGGTGGTAGAAATATTGTACAAACCTTCGATGATGATCTCGAGGATGAAATGGCCAGACAATTGAAGCTTGATGAAGAGGCAGAGAGGCTGCTGCCTAGAAAAGAAGAGCAAGAAGGTGATAGGGCAATAGAAAATGTGGAGCTTCCTACAGGGGAACAGCAGGAGGATGTGTCATCTCCTCATAGAGAATAAGGAAACATGGAAGAAGACAAGCCAAAGGAGCATGTACACAAGGACAAACAAACTAAGGAAGGAAAGGGGAAAGGAATTGAGATAGAAGAAAGCCCACAGAAGTGATTGCCTACTAAGCCTCCCATCAAATGACTCACATTCACCCAAGACTCCGACGAGGAAGACAAAGACAACACAAAAATAGAAAGGGCTCCCATAGGTGAGAAAATGGAGGTCCAAATAGAGGAAGGTGAGGGTGATCGAGAATCTCCCAAGGAAAAATCTACCATGCCCAAATGGTTAGAGAAGCAACTTGAAAAGAAGACTCCTGCCCTGAAGAACCCAAGAGCAAGGCTAGAGGCTATCCTAGCCTAAGCACAGATCTCAACCAAGAAGGAAAAGAAGCCCAAAGTTAGATCCAAGGTAATGATGGATGCTTCCAGGTCCTGAACTGTACAAATAACAACACCGGTGGCAGGCCAGGAGGGAGTAAGCTATAATGTCTCCACCATTAACTTGGGGACTGCTACTAGAGAGAAAAAGGTGGAGCATTTTGAGGAGTCTATGGCTATGGTGGTGCACCTAATACAACAAGACAAGGTCTCAAAAGATGAGCTCAAAGCACAGGTGGCCGCCTTGATAGATTACATTCAACAATGGTCTTCGGTTGAAGACATGCCTACCAGGTCCGCAAATCCACCCCTGTTATCCAAGGAACAAATTGAAAAACTGGAAAAGAGAAAGAACTTGGACAAAATTACGGAGAGTTGGTTCCGATAGGTTCTATACGTTGGGAACATGGGTATCAGTTAGGTTGTTCGAACAGCTAACAAGTTCTTGGATTTACAACAGTCCCTCGAGAACACAAGAAGGCTCTGCACTAAATTCCCTACAAATTACAAGTCCACCTATCCAAAGATCGAGGCTATCCTCCAGATGCCAAGCACGACATGGGAAAATGAGAGCTCACAATCAAAAGGGACAACCATTGGCTAGTGGATGTGTGGAAGTGGGACTTTGATAATAAAAGAGAAAGGTTAGAGTAGATAATGGATAAAGTGGATCCAGATATCGAATGGGTCAAATAAATTAGGGCGGATTGCACCTAATATCTGAAGCTAATGATAGGATATGACATGCCTGTTGTACAAATTGATCCAGAAAAGATAACACTTCATTTCTAGAAGAAGATGGAGGACGGGATGTCAGATGAGACGACAACCGATTTCATGAGTTTTGTCACCCGCACCTTCACCAAGTCAGAGTTGTTCAGAGGTCACACCACCAAATATGATAGAGACTAGAAGAGGTTTGAAGACAACTCCAAGGAATGGAGATATCAAGTGTTGCGGTCCAAAATTATAGAAGTCGACAAGCTCCAACCGGTAATCTTGAAATTCATGGAGTATGCATCTTTGAAGAAGCAGGAGGGAAACCCTATTGTTAGCGAAGAGCTTCTGAAGGAATAGCTACATTAGAAATAGCAATCAGAAAAAGACAAAATGCTACAGTGTTGTCACTAGATGACGAAATAGGGATATGGACAAGATTGTATTTTTAAATTGTAATATATTGGGGGGGTAGGTAGAACCCTAGTTTGTAGTGAATCTTGGCCACACAAAAAGATTAAATCTTTTCCATTCGTTCTACTTTTTGAGCACTATAAATAGGGGTCTCCTCTCATTGTCAAAGGGAGTTGAGTTGTTGTAAAGACATGCTACTGGAATTTCTAATGAAAATACATTGACTTGGTGCATTTTCTGAGTTCTTCACATGTTTCATGATTCAACCTCCATTGTTGGATGCTTTATTTAGACTTACATTATTGTTTTAAGTTAGATTTGAAATGCTTAGATAGATTTTGGTAATGTTGTTCTATAGTTGTGAAAATCGCTGCTATGTAGATGCCTTCCTAGCCCATACTTTTTGCTATTTGCTGCTAGTAAATAGTTGTGCAAAGTTAGTTTGGGCTTGAATTCAAAGCTTCTCCACACTTTTATCTTTTTTCATGCATGGATATGATGAATGAATGGTGAAATACCTACACACCTTAGAAGATAGCACAAATTTCATGAGACTGTGAATTTTTTGGTTAAGTGAAATTCTATTTGAAGGACGTTGTCCATGGTAGGAACTCCATGATTACTATTCACAATTAGTTGCAGATCTAGGAACCTTCCCTCTTCCCTACTCTTTTTCCTTATTTTTTTAGAAACAACCTATGCTAAGGTTCATTGCACATTGTAAAGCCAAAACTAGAAGAAAAAATTGAAGTTTTAGATTGTTGTCCGAACCTACAACAAAATGCACCTTGACTCCCATCTTAGAAACTTCAGATTTTAAGATCCACTCTGCAACCAGCTATGTAAGTCCACCTTATGATTACCAGAAAAATCACATCAAACATCAACTGAGGAGTTCCATGCAAGTCATCACCTGACACCCAAAAGACCTTGGGGAGATTTTCAACAACTTGTTGTTGGAGATTTCCTTTCAAGAGAGGTAGTGCACATACGCATTCCCTGTGTTGAGAAAACCCATCAATAGAATGTTTTTGAGATGTGTTGTTGAATCCTCCTAGCTCTACATCAAATTGGTGCAGGAGCACCTAGGTCATGTAATGCCTTTAAAAGGCTAATATGTCAAATTGTAATGTTCAAGTCTAAAATGTTGAGTCAAGGCCATGTAAAGCCTACTATGAATGTATTCAAATCATTTATTAAGTTCTTAGGTGGTCACCTTACTAGATTTTCCAAATATTTTTAAAAGGAGGGAAAGATGTCATGATGTCATCATGTAAACAAATATGCACCAATTTGGAAGATTAAGTCTAAAAGGGTAGTTGCACCAATGAGAAGTTAGAAAAGGCAGTTGCTAAGAAAGAAAAAACTATAAAAGCATTTATATGACGAGGAAAAATAGATCTTTTATTCCAATTTAACAAAAATCAATAAAATACCCCTATTAGGTTACTTTGGAAAAAAATTTCTATTCTTGTTTTGATTACACAAGTTGGTTCAGGCGTTTAAAGCCTTGGTTCTTTTCAAGGAAGGAGCTTTCTTCCATTCTAGTAGGAAGTAGGAGTTGTAATCTAGTAATAGAGAAATTTGAACTTAGTTTCTGAGTCTCGGTCTATAATTTCTTATACTTATTTTGAGAGTCATTTGAGAGGTTGATACCCATCCCACCGATGGAAACATAGTAGAATGGTGGGATGGGATAAGTAGGATGTTCTATTTTGTAAAAAAAATTGTGTAGATGTGTGTGTGTGCAGGGGTAAGCAAGGATGTGGAAGATTTGATGTGTTAAAGGAGAAAATTCTTAGTTTTTCAATCAGAATGAATAGTTTCCAATATGACAATGGAGAAATATCAAGTGCATGGGCTTGGAATTGGTTCCAAAGGTCTTGGAAGATATAAAAAATCATTTTCCAGGTGGTGGCCAGAGAAATAGAGGTTTGCAAATGCTTTGTTCAAGAAACCCTCACTGGTTTTGTGCATTTTACCCTAGAATCAAGGGTTTGGTGGAATAGTGGATATTTAAGATTTTCAATTCTAAAAGATATTGAAATATTGAGTTTTATAGCATTTCTAGTGACTATTTTAGGTTGACTAACAATTTGGAGTTGGAAAAAAGGTGGATGCTTTGTAAAATAGCCCTATTCTAGTAGCCTTTCTTGAGCATATAGTCTAAAATCTACTAGTTTCTCTAGTAGAAATCATTCTAAGTTTTTGATATGATGGGAATTAAGAGGTCTCTAAATATGCCTTTGGATCTTGGGATTTGAATCTAGTGTGAGTGGTTCACCCGATCTAGGGCATGGAGGTCTATTGCTAATTAATGTTTAGATTTCATGGACAATGGAAATCTGTGTGTACAGGGAAGTGAGTGACCTTAAATACTTGAACCTTGTCATTTGGATGGAGTTATAGTAGAATTTATGCTTGAATGAGGTTTTAAAGGTAGTGCATATTGTTTTGGGAATGATGATTCTATTGTGTGTCTTGGTATCTTTATAGAGTTGGTAGATCTGATATTTATACACTAATGTATTGTGTAACGCCCCGCCAGGGAATCCAAAGGACAAAGCATTAAGTAGTGAACTATCCGAATAATATTTTTTTAAAGGTCATTCGATTAAAAAAATTTCATAAGGATTCCAAGATGATGTTACTTAAACATTATAATTAAGAACATCATACCATAATATTATGGTCATAAAACACAAGTACAAATCACATTCATAAATGATCCACTTTTCAAAACTTATACAGTCGAGTCATTTATATATTTAGATTACATCTAGTGAGATTCTCATAAATATCAATACATTATAATTTTGTTACAAAGAGTACACTCATAAACATGAGGTAAATATACAAAGAGGGTAATGATCTCCTCATATCAAATATCCACATCTTCGAACACGTTCAGCGTCCATCGTCACAAACAAAGAAGTAATAGGAATCTGCTAAAAATATAATGCCATCTGTAAGAGTATCCAATGAAGGTGTAGCATGGTTTCCACCCAACCACGTGGAACCCAAAGGTCCACTCCCTCCATGCTAGGAGATAGTGACAGGTCCAGAAGACAATCAAACACACAAAAAAGAACATACATTACATTATATGGCTAACAAACACATAATGAAATAATCACATCAAATCATAGTATTCAACACTTATGCTTCCAAAGACGACCACAGTATAATAGTTAACTCTACACAAGAGACTACAATCATGCATCAGGATAGAGTTTCATCACATAGTTGTTCTAAGTTACCCTGGTGAATCTTCCTAGACTACTGGCCCTCTTCCAAAGTTACTCTGGTAGTCTCTACCGATTCCCGGCCCCTAGACAAACTCATGTGGTGTCGAATTACCTTTCAGGAAGACAAGGTAGAGGACAAGCCATTCCAGGCCTTCTCAACCTACCCTTAATCTAAACAATCATTAAGGTGTTAGGTGAGGCATTCTTTTAATCTTTATTATTTAATGAACCCCAGATTTATTTATTAAAGTTTTCACTGAATTAGAAGAAACCCACGATAGGTTACCCAGGCAACCACTTAGGGTTTTTGCCACTATTGCAAGCCACTCTTCCTTTAAACATGACAAAACATTCCAAAACTAAGGACTACCAACATGTGTATAAATCAACGCCATAATAAAACATATCTCATTCAAGGTCCAATCATGGAACAGTTCAAACATTTCTAAGGTAGCAAACATCTCTTGCAAGGAAAAGTCCCAAAATAGACCATTGCAAATAAATGATAAAATACATGCATAAACACTTTACTATGCAACTTTATTCCCCAACCTTTGGAAAACTAGAACTCCATATTACAAATCAATTTAACTTGCACTTTGATAGTTTCAAAACAATCAATCCCACAAAGCTTCCTTAAACACTATTCAATATTCAAAGAGTAATTCAAAGTATGATTTCGTTAAATCACAATTTAAACGTCAAGCATATACATCATTCACTTTAAGATAATTAAACATCATTTCTCAAGACATTTATTTTCACACCAATTGTCGTCTTAACTTATAAAAACAAATCAAATTACGATTTTAATAGCGAATCAAAACTAAAATTATAATTATTTTCAATCATACCTTAAATACTCTTTCTACGCATAGCTTGTCTATTTATTTTCATGATTCTAAAAAATCTTTCATTTTGTTATCCCCAAACAATTAATTTCCATTAAAGCTTTCCTTAACTCAGAATCAACAATAAAAGAATAGTTTAAGACAATGTTCCATTAATTCACAATTTTAATAAACAAAATCTTAAATATTGTTTGTTCATTCAAAAGGTTAACACAACTATCCACCACATACTACCCTTAAATCTTTTGAGCTAAAAATTATATTAGATAAACCATTAACAAAGTTAAATGTCATCTACATATAAGAAAATCAATCCTAATACTTAATATAACTTTAAATTATAAAATTAAAATTTAACCAAATTTCCTTTTCAATAAATATTAACAAAACTAAATGATTACTAATCCATTTGCATACTACAGTTTGTGGCAATGACTCCTTTAGCTTAGAATCCCAATACACCAGAAGTCTCGATAGTGAAAGAGGTGTTGGCATATGCATAATATCTAACAATGAGGGCCAAATTTTACAACTAAACTCCTAGTTTACAAGGGTTTCCATCGCCAAGATATGGCATGCAATAAAGAATTAACTTTAAATGTAAGAACTCAAGTGGCACACGGATTGGGGATTAAACTACCAATTGATAGCCACAAGGAACAACAATTGTTACAAGAGAGTTATAGCACTCACACACACTTTGCATGGTGCCATAGAAGGACAAAAGATATTTATATTCCAAACAACATTAAAATGGGTAGTTAAAGGTTATGTATAAGATTATATCTATTGGGAAACTCACATAGAGAACACCAAATAAGGAGGATCCTATCAAGTTATCTACAACCAAAGCATTATCCAGTTTAAAAGAGACGTTAACACAAAACACAATATTTACTATGATTCACTAAGGATTAAATCACCAGTAAAATGACACAATAAACAAAATAAAAAAAAATGAACTAAAATTTCCACCGATATCTACTGCCAGACTCATAGCATGTAGAAAGATAATAACACTAGATTAAATGTTCAAGTAAAGTCTTACTTTCATACTAAATATCATGCATGAGTTAACTTTATCATGAGTCACATTCAACTGGTATAACTAAGACTAAAATAATAGTTTTGGCCTTCGTTCTCAACAAATATCAACTCAAACAATATTCCAAAAAAGTTCAAGTGCTACGGCTGAGATTGGTTGTCAACAGAGTCTAAGGGATTATTAGAATTCTATAAAGTTTAGGTGCTTCAGCTATGATAGGTTGCCAATAAATTCAAGATGGTTATTTAAACCTCTACAACAATCTATTTCCAAGTGTTGCACCAGTGAAAGATTGTGAATGGAATCAGAGAGGCTATTCATATCTATACATCCTACCAAGCTCAAGTTTTTCCACTGTGACAGGCAGTGAATGAAATAAGGTAACTTATTAAACGTCCAGTTCCTTTTATATTCAAATGTTGCAGATCATTGGGTGTGCATGGTTGGACACTGGCTATCTAGGGAACACCTGACTTAGAACACTCATGAATATTGGTTGAGTATTTCGAGCAACATGAATTTATCTCAAAACTAGAGAATACAATGACCTGGGTATAAAGTGTTTGGAAAAATGATCTCACATTTCACATCAATATCATTACTACATGAACAACGCATTTAATCAATGATTAAATCCAATAGGGTGCATGCATGGACAACAAGGCAAGAGTTAATAATTTTGTAAGATGATAGACTACAGGGAATAGATAACAAGAACCTCTAAATTCAGTGCTTGCACATAGGGAAATAAATAACACCCAAGTGAATAGCTATTAAAGGAGATTCAGGCGTCCCAAAGCAAATTTTACAATCTGGCAAAAGGCGGATGACAGTGGAAAAATAACGACATCAACACAATGCAATATATGGAAGGTAAAGAATGTGGGACCTGTAATAAGATTTTACTGAAAGATCTGAACCATTTCCATCATGAGAAAACAATGATGCCAGATAATGGAAGAACAAAAAAAATAAAATTAAAGATTCAAGGTATATCAAATACTTGGTATAAATGATTAAACCTCACAGACGACCTGTAACACAGGAAGAGTCTAAAAGGTAGAGAGGGACACACTGGCATCCCAGGAGAAACTTTAAAATTCAAAAGAATTTCTTAAACTAATAAATACTTCAAATTTGATAAATCACTTGATTCATATTAACTATATTTCTTATAATAAATTGCAGAATATTATTCCAATTCACTGAATTTTCTTAATCATTGTTTACTTTGCTTCTCTCTCTAATTTGAAAGTTTCTCTAATTTTGAAAGTTACTCTAATTGTTTCTTGTTTAGTATGTAGGTTCAAGAAGATCAAACGAGTTTCGCAAACAAGGAAATTTCCTTCAAGAACAACAGCATTCAAACTCATTAAAAAAAAAGTTTTATTTCTTTTAAAACAAAATACAGATTGGAAAGTAAAGAACTTGTCAATCCCATTCGAATCACTCAAGAATCTCGATGAAGAATTCAAGAATTTCCAATCAAATCTTTTCCAAAATAAAAATACTATGAAGAAGTTTTTTTTTCCAGGAATACTGCCATGCAAAAACTTTTTAGAAGCATTTCCATGCAAAAAAATTCTCAAGCTGCTGCCGTGAAAATTCTTCCCGAGCAATGTCGTGAATCAAATTGCAACCCCTAAAGGCTTATTAATGCAATTAATTACCTCAATTTACAACTTAACTGATTGTAATCGTGCATTCCCAAAAATTGCTCAATCAGTTATAATTATTAAATATCTAAGATATTTTCCCTCAACTCATGTTTTCATATATTTAAACTTGTTGAAAACAATTCTTTTAAAATATTAACTTTTCACAAGAATCCAGATAACACAATTAATTCCATAGTTACATTTAAATAATTATCTTTTTCAAAACTAATATTCACATTTTGATTTTTTAAATAATAAATTGTTTAATTTATTTTAATAAATCAAACCTTAGTCAAATATTTAACTAATGCACCATTTAACTAAATTAAACAATAATTAATTTCCAAATAAAATAACACAAACAAAATTGACATGAAAAGACAAAACAACACACGACAATAGGCGACAATTGGATACTCGTTCAATGAAGAATGATGGTTAAATGAGGACCTGACACTATCTCTGAATCAACATGATTTTATTGGATTAGGGTACGCTCAAACCTAACAAGTAGGTGGAGCCGATACCCGATACCTGTAACTGCATAAAACATCACTTGTTAAACATATTAACTTATAACGGAAAACACACCGTGAAGAAGAATCACAGCGTAGCAGGGTACTCACAAGTGAGTAGTGCTACACTATCTTCTTCACTAGGACTGACAAGCATCAATATATCATAAACATCAATCACATCATGATAATCACATTAAAACTCAGAAACAACATGAACCATGTCACACACATGTCTACCATAATTACATCACACAAACATAATCAAATGATCTCGATGTCCAGTGTATCATCCATGTAGTATAAAAAAAACATAATTGTGATATCCAATGAATCATCTACAATATAAAATCCACATAATGTCAGATTCATAAATGAAAACAACCAAAAAAGTATCATAAGTAACTATCAACTGAACAAAGACAAACTAAAACCAAGTGTCAGAACTAGAGGGACACTACATCCTCCCCCCCTAGGGTAAGGCTTACTCCTGGAAGCTTACAAACAAATAAGAATAAAGCTCTCTCATGCATGCTGCATCTTCCCAAGTGGATGATGCCTCATCACTAGGATCCCATTGGACCCTTACTTGATCAACATCTCAACCCCTGAGGCTGAGTCTCCTGCGCTGAATAATGCCCACAAGCTTCAGAACTAGTTTCCCATCCTCTACCAATAGTGCATTCTAGTCAAGGACAAGTGAAAAATTTGGATGATAAGGTCTAAAAATAGATATATGGAAAATGTCATGAATGTGTGAGGGGTTGAGTGGCAAGGAAAGATGGTACGCTACTGGCCTAATCTTCTCAAGAATTTCAAATGGACCAACAAAGTGAGGTACGAGTTTAGAACCCTTTCCATATTGGATTGGACTCTTCCACTGACGCACTCGCAAAAGCACTTGGTCTTCAACTGCAAACTGGTGATCAACTCGATGCACATCTGCATTCTTTTCCTATCTATCTTGAGCTACAACCAAATGTTCTTTGATGTGATCAACTTGTTGTTCCATATCTCGAAGCATCTCAGTACCCAATAGATTTATATCCTCTAACTGATTCAATCTCAAGGGAGTTTGACATAGTTTTCCATATAATGCCTGGAAAGGAGGCATACCAATTGAACTCAGATAAGTGTTATTATAAGTAAACTCCGCCAAATGGAGATAATCCTCCCATCATTTCTGATGGTCCATCACATACATGCGTACCATTTCCTCGAGGATCCAGTTGATCCTCTAAGTCTATCCATCAGTCTCAAGATAATATGCTAAACTAAAGTTCAATTGCATCCCCAAGGCTTGTTGCATTGACGTCCAATAAGTTGAGGTGAATACAAGATCTCTGCCAGAAATGATCTGATGAGGAATACCATGTAATCTCACTATATCTTCCATGAATATTCTAGCAATGGACAAGGCACTATAAGATGAACAAATAGGGGAGAAATGTACTAGTTTCGTCAACCTATCCATTGTCACCAAAATGGCATCATGTTGTCGTGAAGAATTAGGTAACCCAACAATGAGATCTAATGAGATTATTTCCCATTTATATTCTGGCACTAAATGTGGTTGTAGAAGTCCCGCTTGATCATGGGGAAGTGGATCCTACTTACTACCTCTGCATCTACCTCTTCGACGAGAACCATGACCTCTACCGCAACTTTTCCTAGGTGGCATGATCCTACACAATACCATGCAGAACAAGTCTCAAATATAGGGTGAGAACAATGAAAGGGAAAGAACAAATCTCAAGAATCTAAGTACTATACCCATGGCTAACATAAATATTCTTCATATATGCCTACCCTAAAGTTTCTATGAGTCTGCTTCCTCGTATACACTCACCAAGTCAGTATCCTACATCCTTGGAGAGGAATCACAATACGACACATGGCCGACATTGAAAACAATAAAGATAAATAATTTAGCCACTAAAGTCATAAATAAACATTAAATGAAATTCAATTTCAGCATTAAAGTAAGAAATGCGCACAAAATCAACATTAAATCAAGTGTAACCACAAGGGTTACAAGTAAATAAGATCAAAAAGTGTGGCTAAACCATCACAATCAATTACAAACAAGGTGTTGACCATCAAAATCAACATATCATCATCAAAATTATAAAGAAAGTCCACAATCTTCAAAATTGTACAATACAACACTGCGTGACTAGACACTAGCCACCTAACAAGGAAAGAGGAAACTTTTTTAGGCTAACACTTAGTCTTCATGCAGTGTGGAGTGATCACTCACACGTCTCAGTTAAAAGACAATGAGATAACATGAACTACAGAGTCTAACACCTAGGACAACATAATAGGATCACAAATATCCAGAGTACCCAGTGTTAGAACCTTTGTTCTGATACCATTTGTAACACCCCGCGAGGGAATCCAAAGGACAAAGCATTAAGTAGCGAACTATCCAAATAATTTTTTTTAAAGGTCATGCAATTAAACAAATTTCATAAGGAATCCAAGACGACGTTACTTAAACATTATAATTAAGAACATCATACCATAATATTATGGTCATAAAACACAAGTACAAATCACATTCATAAATGATCCACTTTTCACAACTCATACAATCGAGTCATTTATATATTCAGATTACATCTAGTGAGATTCTCATAAATTTCAATACATTATAATGTTGTTACAAAGAATACACTCATAAACATAAGGTAAATATACAAAGAGGGTAATGATCTCCTCATATCAAATATCCACATCTCCAAACACATTCAGCGTCCATTGTCCCGAACAAAGAAGTAATAGGAATCTACTACAAATATAATGCCATCTGTAAGAGTATCCAATGAAGGTATAGCACGGTTTCCATCCAACCACATGGAGCCTGGAGGTCCACTCCCTTTGTGCTAGGAGATAGTGATAGGTCCAGAAGACAATTAAATGCACAAAAAAGAACATACATTACATTACATGGCTGACAAACACATAACGACATAATCACATCAAACCATAGTATTCACAACTTATGCTTCCAGAGATGACCACAATATAATAGTTAACTCTACACAAGAGACTACAATCATGCATCAGGATAGAGTGTCATCACATAGTTGTTCTAAGTTACCCTGGTGAATTTTCCTAGACTACCGGCCCTCTTCCAGAGTTACCCTGGCAGTCTCTACCAATTCCTGGCCCCTAGACAAACTCATGTGGTGTTGAATTACCTTTCAAGAAGACAAGGTAGACGACAAGCCATTCTAGGCCTTCTCAACCTACCCTTAATCTAAATGATCATTAAGGTGCTAGGTGAGGCATTCTGTTAATCTTTATTATTTAATGAACCCTAGGTTTATTTATTAAAGTTTTCACTGAATTAGAAGAAACCCACAATAGGTTACCCAGATAACCACTTAGGGTTTCGACCCCTATCGCAAGCCACTCTTCCTTTAAACATGACACAACATTCCAAAACTAAGGACTACCAACATGCGTATAAATCAAAAGGTTAACACAACTATCCACCACATACTACCCTTAAATATTTTGAGCTAAAAATTATATTAGATAAACCATTAACAAAATTAAATGTCATCTATATATAAGCAAATCAATCCTAATCCTTAATATAACTTTAAATTATAAACTTAAAATTTAACCAAATTTCCTTTTCAATAAATATAACAAAACTAAATGATTACTAAGCCATTTGCATACTACAGTTTGTGGCAATGACTCCTTTAGCTCAAAATCCCAATACACCCAAAGTCTTGATAGTGAAAGAGGTGTTGCGTATGCATAATATCTAACAATGAGGGCCAAATTTTACAACTAAACTCCTAGTTTACAAGGGTTTCCATCGCTAAGATATGGCATGCAATAAAGAATTAGCTTTAAATGTAAGAACTCAAGTGGCACACGGATTGGGGATTAAACTACCAATCGACAACCACAAGGAACGATAGCTATTACAAGAGAGTTATAGCACTCACACACACTTTGTATGGTGCCATAGAAGGACAAAATATATTTTTTTCCAAACAACATTAAAATGGGTAGTTAAAGGCTGCGTATAAGATTATACCTATTGGGAAACTCACATAGAGAACACCGAATAAGGAAGATCCTATCAAGTTATCTACAGCCAAAGCATTATCCAGATTAAAAGAGATGTTAACACAAAACACAATATTTACTATGATTCACTAAGGCTTAAATCACCAATAAAATGACACAATAAAAAAAAAAAATGAACTAAAATTTCCACTGATATCTACTAGCAGACTCATAGCATGCAGAAAGATAATAATGCCAAATTAAATGTTCAAGTAAAGTTTTACTTTCATACTAAATATCATGTATGAGTTAAATTTAACATGAGTCACATTCAACTGGTATAACTAAGACTAAAATAATAGTTTTTGCCTTTGTTCTCAACAAAGATCAACTCAAACAATATTCCAAAAAAATTCAAGTGCTACGGTTGAGATTGGTTGTCAACAGAGCCCAAGGGATTATTAGAATTCTATAATGTTCAGGTGCTTTAGCTATGACAGGTTGCCAACAAATTCAAGATGGTTATTTAAACCTCTACAACAATCTATTTCCAAGTGAACATGCACTAGTGAAAGATTGCGAATGGAATCAGAGAGGCTATTTATATCTATACATCCTACCAAGCTCATGTTATGCCACTGTGACAGTCAGCGAATGAAATAAGGTAACTTATTAAAAGTCTAGTTCCTTTTATATTCAAGTGTTGCAGATCATTGGGTGCGGATGGTTGGACACTGGCTGTCTAGGGAACACCTGACTTAGAACACTCATGAATGTTGGTTGAGTATTTCGAGCAACATGAATTTATCTCAAAACCAGAGAATACAATGACCTGGGTATAAAGTGTTTGGCAAAATGATCTCACATTTCACATCAATATCATTACTGCATGAACAACACATTTAATCAATGATTAAATCCAATAGGGTGCATGCATGGACAACAAGGCAAGAGTTAATAATTTTGTAAGATGATAGACTGTAGGGAATATATTACAAGAACCTTTGAATTCAGTGATTGCACACATGGAAATAAATAATGCCCAAGTGAATAGTTATTAAAGGAGATTCATGCATCCCAAAGCAAATTTTACAATCTAGAAAAAGGTGGATGAGTGTGGAAAAATAACATCAACACAATGCAAGATATGGAAGGTAAAGAATGTGGGACTTGTAATAATATTTTACTGGAAGATCTGAATCATTTCCATCACGAGCAAACAACAATACCAGATAATGGAAGAACAAAAAAAATTAAATTAAAGATTCAAGGTATATCAAATACTTGGTATAAATGATTAAACCCCACAGACGACCTGTAACACAGGAAGAGTCTAAAAGGCAAAGAGGGACACATTGACATCCTAGGAGAAACTTTAAAATTCAAAAGAATTTTTTAAACTAATAAATACTTCAAATTTGATAAATCGCTTGATTCATATTAACTATATTTCTTATAATAAATTGCAGAATATTATTCCAATTCACTGAATTTTCTTAATCATTGTTTACTTTGCTTCTCTCTCTAATTTGAAAGTTTCTCTAATTTTGAAAGTTCCTCTAATTGTTTCTTGTTGAGTATGCAGGTTCAAGAAGATGAAATGAGTTTAGCAATCAAGGAAATTTCCTTTAAGAACAACAACATTCAAACTCATTAAAAAAAAAGTTTTGTTTCTTTTAAAACAAAATACAGATTGAAAAGTAAAGAACTTGTCAATCCCGTTCTAATCACTCAAGAATCTTGATGAAGAATTCAAGAATTTCCAATCAAAGCTTTTCCAAAATAAAAATACTGTAAAGAAGTTTTCTTTTCCAGGAATACTGTCATGCAAAAAAAAATTTGAAGCATTTCCGTGCAAGATTTTTCTCAAGCTACTACCGTGAAAATTCTTCCCGAGCAATGTCGTGAATCAAATTGCAACCCCTAAAGGCTTATTAATGCAATTAATTACCTCAATTTACAACTTAATTGATTGTTATCATGCATTCCCAAAAATTTCTCAATCAGTTATAATTATTAAATATCTAAGATATTTTCTCTGAACTCATGTTTTTAGATATTTAAATTTGTTGAAAACAATTCTTTTAAAATATTAACTTTTCACAAGAATGTAGATAACACAATTAATTCCATAGTTACATTTAAATAATTATCTTTTTCAAAACTAACATTCACATTTTTTTTAAAAATAATAACTTGTTTATTTTATTTTAATAAATCAAACCTTAGTCAAATATTTATCTAATGCACCATTTAACTAAATTAAACAATAATTAATTTCCAAATAAAATAATACAAACAAAATTGACACAACAAGACAAAACAACACACAACAACAGGTGACAAATGGATACTCGTTCAATGAAGAACGATGGTTAAACGAGGACCTGACACTCTCTCCGAATCAACATGATTTTATTGGATTAGGGTATGCTCAGACCTAACAAGCAGGTGGAGCTGATACCCGGTACCTGTAACTGCATAAAACATCACTTGTTAAACATATTAACTTATAACAGAAAACACACCGTGAAGAAGAGTCACAACGTAGTAGGGTACTCATAAGTGAGTAGTGCTACACTATCTTCTTCACTAGGACTGACAAGCATCAATATATCATAAACATCAATCACATCATGATAATCACATTAAAACTCAGAAACAACATGAACCATGTCACACACATGTCTACCATAATTACATCACACAAACATAATCAAATAATCTCGATGTCCATTGTATCATCCACGTAGTATAAAAACAACATAATCACAATATCCAATGAATCATCTACAATATAAAATCCACATAATGTCGGATTCATAAATGAAAACAACCAAAAAAGTATCATAAGTAACTATCAATTAAACAAAGACAAACTAAAACCAAGTGTCGGAACTGGAAAGACACTACATATTGAATTGATTTCTCTCAAAACAAGATGAACATTGTGTCTTGAAGGTTTGATAATTGTTTATGGCAAGAAGGATTGGTTGATGTTGGTTTTCCTTGTAAGGTAAGTTGCTTGAATAGGTGTTGGTAGAAGAGTATGGACTATTTAAGTGACCTAAGTTTGATTATGGTTTGGTATTGAAATTTTGATGATGCATAAGTTGAAGAATATGGCATGAGTGTTTTGTTGCCCTGATGAATGAGATATATTGGTGTTCTAATGATGTAATTATTGAGCTTGTTGAAATTGATAAATTATGTAAAGATGCTAATGGGGAATGAGAGGACTATTTTCAAAGATCCTGATTTGAGTTTTGTTTTCCTTTGATCAACTTGATGGTGTAGAATATGGTTTTATTGAACACTGACTTGATGCCTTGAAGTTGTGTAGATTGGAAGAATGAAGATTGTTTTTGTTGAAGTTAAGTGAAAAGTTGATGATTACATATTTGATCTTCTCCTGATTCAATTTGGGATTGAAATTCCTTGAAGAAATGATGGTGTTGTGGTGTTTGGTTTGACGCTCTGCATCAAATTGGTATTAGACCCTGAAAATGCTCTGGGAAAGTTGATTTTGGTTATGTTGTTGCTGATGGTAGGTTAATATTTTTGGTTGGTTGCAGGTTCTTATCCATCTAAGTGTTTGCACTTGGATTTTGCACCCTATTGAATGTAAAATTCAACAATCCAGTGTAACATGGGAAGACCTCTAAAGCTGTGGGTTTCTTGTAAATAGAGGTCAACCTCTAGAGAAGGTCGGCTTCCTTTGTGCTATCACCTAACTACTGATCTTTGTAAGGTAAAGGGAGAAGGAGTGCATGAAAATGAAAACTAAACCCTATGGTGATACATTGAACTAACAAAAATCATGAAATTAAAACAAGATGAACATACACTAGAAAACTAATGATAGCTATTTCATTTACTCAACATAAACTTTGTGAACTTATGCATAATTCTTGAAAAGGCTTAATCTGCATATATATTTTAAGAAGGAAAGATGAATTTCACAACTTTAAAGTTCAAATGCAGACTTAGAAAAAGCACAGTTCAAAACTTGCATAATCTAAAAGACAAGAAATGTTCAAAAGTAGTATGAATACTAACACTGGTTTCCAAGGTAATCTCTATATTTCATATTCTAAAAATTCGAATGAGTTACAAAAGAATACATCAGCTGAGAAAGGATTTAAGAAAAATCACTAACTCTCTAGAATGCATAATTCAAACTCCTTTACAAAGAGGCAAAATATCCATATATACAAAAGTCCCAGCCCCTAGGGCTTACAAAAATATTAGCCTCCAGAAAGATCTGCCCCTAGATCTTTTTCATGAAGTTAATGTTGCATTAAAGTGTATCCCTGCTGTCCATATCGGTGAAGGGTCACTCTAGAAATGGCCTCCTTGATCTTTTGCAACAATAGCATTAAATTCATGACCCCTGTGTCCACCCTCGAACTTCCAACAGAGCTGCTTTGAATGTTTTTGAGTGCTATCATAAATGTCGATCCACTCCTGCCAGTCGACATCCCAGCTATCCTTGCAGTCTCATCTTTTCCGTTCTTCTCCTATTCTAGACCCTTCTGCAAGTTGACCTCTTTTGGAAACAACATTAGATTTTCCCATTAGATCTCCACACCATTGCTTCCCTGAGCTGCTCCATCGCTTTTGATCTCAGAGTAGATCCATGCTACTTACATTCTGTTGATCTTCTTTTCAGGGGTAGTCATAATAGTCAAACTGCCCATGATCCATCTTTAGCTCCTTCTGATTGGTTGAACTCATGCCCTATAGATTTCTAGATGGTCAAAGGTCATTTCATTAGAATCGCATGTCAGTGAGACACTAGTTGTGTCTCCCCGATCTGATTATGCCCTTCAGCAGTTATCGACATAGCTCACAACCATCGACAAGAGTTCATAGCAAGCACTAAACATTATATCGACATCCCTAAAACCATCGAAAAGACTATCTCCTTCAACCATACATCATGGCGATCCCTTAGGAGTCATACCGATATCGCCATTTCATCACCCAAACATCCGCATTTTGCAAGAGTTCTCGCCGAAGTCTGCAACAGACCCATCACTATCAGCAAGACAAACATCAATTGGTAGGAGGTCATAGCGAATGCTAAGAGTCCTACTGATATCATTTTCCATGGTCAAGTTGATCACTATCGAAAAGAGATTATACCGAAGGAATAACCTTCGGCGAGACAAGCAAGCATCGGTGAGATATCTCACCGAGCTCGAAACATTTCGGCAAGCTCACCCCACTTGTGCACAACGGTTGGCGAGAGACCATCGGATCGGGGAGACTTCTCCTCAAACTCAAAACATTACACCGAAGGCACTCAGAAGGACTTCCTCATTCGGCCAGACTTCATGCCGAAGGAAAACTCTCTCGGAGAAACCATCGCTTGTTGGTAGGACGTCTCCCTGAGCTCCTATCTCCTCGGCAAGACCACCGGATTTTGGTGAGACATTATGCCAAACCCTCCATCTTTCACCGATGCTAAATCCCTTTGGCAAGACACCAACGGGTCGGCAAGACCTTTCCCCAAGGCCAAGAGTCTTACTGATTTCAAATATCCATTCAGCGAGACCCTTTTGGGTCGACAAGACTTCATACCAAGTGCCAAACATTACACCGAGACCTTTCGTTTCAGAAAGACCTCACCCCGTTGGTGAGACATCATAGTGAGAGCACTAAATTTCACCAAGACCTTTGTCTTTCAGTAGGAATTCTACTAGACACCGGCCATTTTAGCGAGACCACCATGGGTCGGCAAGACTTCACGCCAAACTCCTCCTGTTTTGGTGAGACCACCATGGGTCGGCAAGACCTTTTTCTGAGCTCAAACATTATACCAAAGGCACAATCCCTTTAATGAGACACCACTTGGTCGCTGAGACTCATGCTGAATTCAACCTTTCGGTGAGACTTCTATTTGTCGGCCAAACCTCATAGCGAACACAAACCACTCTCCCTGATGCCGACCTAGTGAACAACTGTTGGCGAGACATCCCAAGCAGAGAGAGATATAAAACTTTATAGTGACCAATATGTCTTGGCGACCTGAGGAAAAAGTTAATCCATTTGGCCCCTATAAATACTTGAAAAATAGACCCTTGCCTGATTGAGCCTGTAGGTAAAGATCGAGCAACACTAAGCTACATTGAGAAAGTCCAAGAGACTAGGGAGAGTAAGCAGAACACCTAGGTGAGGCAAGCTGAGTTGTGTTGTAGTTAGAACTCGATGGACTCCTGTCTAAAGAAGCACTTAAGAGTTGAAGCCCTAATGAAGAATACTCCACTAATGGGAGTTGATGAAAAACTGAGAAGATGAAAGGTGATTGAGAAGAGTATGCAAGGACAACATGTTTCCTTGAAGGAAAGTTGGAAGTGTGCAAGGAAAGTCCTATGTCCTTGGTTGAGCAAAAAGTTGGAGAAGAAATGAAAAGGATAGTCCTGTTTCCTTTTGGAAGAGGCAAAGATGATTGAGACCTTGATGATGAAAACTGAGAAAGGTACAAGGCAAAGAGATGAAGATAGAGATGAAGGAAAATAGATGACAAGAGGATGAATAGAAACAAGGAAAAATAAAGATGAAGGTGACGAAGAAGAAGACAAAGAATAAGGAAGATTGATTTTTGTTTTGTAGGTACAAGTATGTTTCCAAGGGACTTGGAAAACTTTGTTGGTTGGTTGTATGGTGCAAGAGTACCTAGGTCATGTAATCCCTTTAAAAGGATAATATGTCAAATTATAATGTTCAAGTATAAAATTTTGAGTCAAGGCCATGTAAAGCCTACTATGAATGTATTCAAATCATTTATTAAGTTCTTAGGTGGTCACCTTACTAGATTTTCAAAATATTGTTAAAAGGAGGGAAAGATGTCATGATGTCATTATGTAAATAAATGTGCACCAATTTGGAAGATTAAGTGCAAAAGGGTAGTTGCACTGATGAGAAGTTAGAAAAGGAAGTTGCTAAGAAAGAAAAAAACTATAAAAGCATGTATATGCCAAGGAAAAACAGATCTTTTATTCCAATTTTACAAAAATCAATAAAATACCCTTGTTCGGTTACTTTGGAAAAAAATTTCTCTTCTTGTTTTGGTTACACAAGTTGGTTCAAGAATTTCAAGCCTTGGTTCTTGTCAAGGAGGGAGATTTCCTCCATTCTAGTAGGAAGTAGGAGTTTTAATTTAGTAATAGAGAAATTTGAACTCAATTTATGAGTCTTGGTTTGTAATTTCTTAGAGTTGTTTTGAGAGTCATTTGAGAGATTGAGACCCATTCACCAATAGAAACATAGTAGAATGGTGGGATGGGATAAGTAGGATGTTTTATTTTGTAAATTTTGTTGTGTAGATGTGTGTGTGTGCAGCGGTAAGCAAGGATGTGGAAGATTTGTAGTGTTAAAGGAGAAAAGTTTGAGTTTTTCAGTCAGGATGAATAGTTTCCAATATGACAATGGAGAAATATCAAGTGCATGGGCTTGGAATTGGTTCCAAAGGTCTTGGTAGATATAAACAATCATGTTATAGGTGGTGGCCGGAGAAATAGAGGTTTGCAAATGCTTTGTCCAAGAAACCCTTACCGGTTTTGTGCATTTCACCCTAGAATCAAGGGTTTGGTGGAATAGTGGATATTTAAGCTTTTCAATTCTAAAATATGTTGAAATCTTGAGTTTTATAGCATTTCTAGTGACTTTTTGAGGTTGACTAACAATTTGGAGTTGGAAAAAAGGTGGATTCTTTGTAAAATAGCCATATTCTAGTAGCCTTTCTTGAGCATATAGTCTGAAATCTGCTAGTTTCTCCAGTATAAATCATTCTAAGTTTTTTATATGATGACATGGGCATTAAAAGGTCTCTAAATGTTCCTTTTGATCTTGGGCTTTGAATCTAGTGTGAGTGGTTCACCTGATCTAGGATATGGAGGTCTATTGCTAATTAATGTTTAGATTTCATGGACAGTGGAAATTTGTGTGTACAAGGAAGTGAGTAACCTTAAATAGTTGAACCTTGTCATTTGGATGGAGTTACAGTAGAATTTATGCTTGAATGAGGTTATAAAGGAAGTGCACACTGTTTTGGGAATGATGATTCTATTGTGTGTCTTGGTATCTTTATAGAGCAGGCAGATCTGATATTTATACACTAATGTATTGAATTGATTTCTCTCAAAACAAGATGAACATTGTATCTTGAAGGTCAAATAATTTTTTATGACAAGAAGGATTGGTTGATGTTGGTTTTCCTTATAAGGTAAGTTGCTTGAATAGGTGTTGGTAGAAGACTATGGACTGTTTCAGTGATGTAAGTTTGATTATGGTTTGGTATTGACATTTTGATGATGCATATTTGAAGAATATGGCATGACTTTTTTGTTGCTCTGATGAATGGGATATATTGGTTTACTAATGATGTAATTGTTGAGCTTGTTGAAATTGATAAATTATGTAAAGATGCTAATGGATAATGAGATGACTACTTTCAAAGATCCTGATTTGAGTTTTGTTTTCCTTTGATCAACTTGATGGTGTAGAATATGGTTTTGTTGAACACTGACTTGATGCCTTGAAGTTGTGTAGATTGGAAGAATGAAGATTTTTTTGTTGAAGTAAGTGAAAAGTTGATTATTACATATTTGATCTTATCCTGATTCAATTTGGGATTGAAATCCCTTGAAGAAATGATGGTGTTGCGGTGTCTGGTTTGATGCTCTACATCAAATTGGTATCAATGCCTGAAGATGCTCTGGGAAATTTGATTTTGGTCATGTTGTTGCTAATGGTAGGTTTAGATTGTTGGTTAGTTGTAGGTGCTTATCCATCTAAGTTGCATTGAGAAATTCCAAGAGACTAGGGAGAGTAAGCAGAACACCTACGTGAGGCAAGCTAAGTTGTGTTGCAATTAGAACCTAATGGATTCTTGTCTGAAAAAGCACTGAAGAGTTACAACCCTAATGAAGAATACTCCACTAATGGGAGTTGATGAAAAACTGAGAAGATGAAAGGTGATTGAGAAGAGTATGCAAGGACAACCTGTTTCCTTGAAGGAAAGTTGAAAGTGTGCAAGGAAAGTCCTATGTCCTTGGTTGAGCAAAAAGTTGGAGAAGAAATGAAAAGGACAATCTTGTTTCCTTTTGGAAGAGGCAAAGATGATTGAGACCTTGATGATGAAGATTGAGAAAGGTACAAGGCAAAGAGATGAATATAGAGATGAAGGAAAATATATGACAAGAGGATGAATAGAAACAAGGCAAAGTAAAGATGAAGGTGACGAAGAAGAAGACAAAGAATAAGGAAAATTGAATTTTGTTTTGTAGGTACAATTATGTTTCCAAAGGACTTGGAAAAATTTGTTGGTTGGTTGTATGGTGCAAGATTACCTAGGTCATGTAATGCCTTTAAAAGGCTAATATGCCAAATTGTAATGTTCAAGTCTAAAATGTTGAGTCAAGGCCATGTAAAGCCTACTATGAATGTATTCAAATCATTTATTAAGTTCTTAGGTGATCACCTTACTAGATTTTAAAAATATTGTTAAGATGAGGAAAAGATGTCATGATGTCATTATGTAAAAAATGTGCACCAATTTGGAAGAGGCTATGTGCAGGATCATCATGGAAAAAACAAGCCCTTAAGTGGTGAAAAATTCAAAAAAATCAGAGTTAGGGAACTTGACGTAAAAATTTGAATAAGTTATCTATATTATTTCAAAAATATGTAAGAGTAGAATTTGTAGAAAATTGAATGTAGTTTCTAAACTACTAGGTTTATTTAAAAAAAAAAAAATCTATTTGGTAAAAATTTGAAATTTCAATGCAATAGTATTTAAATTTTAGGGAAAAAATAAGTAGGTGTCTATCCGACCACCCTAACGAATAAAATATAATATTTTTTTATAATATTTTAGATATAAGTAAAGGACTCATGTCCCAATGTGATGCATATTTTTTTGTATTTTTTTCCAAGTAAATAATTAATTATGATTTTTATTACAACTTTTTAAAAATATAAAACTTGTATGTCTAACCACTTTAACTTGCTCAAAACTTCATGAAATTCAATTTTTTTTAATCCTATAGTATGGGAAGCATAGAATGTGACACATGTTTCAGATTCAAAAAATGTTAAACCGTTTGAAAGCTATAGATGTTTTTCAATCAACCTATCAATCAGGACTTGAGTCGTAATTCAAATAGAAAATGAATAATAATTATTTATTAAATTTGAAGTAAAGCATAATTTAAATTTGTGGAAAGTTGGGAATCTCCTTTAAAAACCCTTTTTGTTTCATCAATTTTAGGTAAAAAAAAAGTCATCGGCTACATACCATACAGATACCCATCATATTCCCACTTTTTGACCCATCATGATCCTGCACATACCCAAGATTAAGTGTAAAAGGGTAGTTGCACCAATGAGAAGTTAGAAAAGGTAGTTGATAAGAAAGAAAAAACTATAAAAGAATATATATGGCAAGGAAAAACAGATCTTCTATTCCAATTTTACAAAAATCAATAAAATACCCCTGTTCGGTTACTTTGGAAAAACTTAAATTCTCTTCTTGTTTCGGTTATAGAAGTTGGTTCAAGAATTTCAAGCCTTGGTTCTTGTCAAGGAAGGAGCTTTCCTCCATTCTAGTAGGAAGTAGGAGTTGTAATTTAGTAATAGAGAAATTTGAGCTCAGTTTCTGAGTCTTGGTCTGTAATTTCTTAGAGTTGTTTTGAGAGTCATTTGAGAGGTTGAGACCCATCCCACCGATGGAAACTTAGTAGAATGGTGGGATGGGATAAGTAGGATGTTTTATTTTGTAATTTTTTTTGTGTAGATGTGTGTGTGTGCAAGGGTAAGCAAGGATGTGGAATATTTTTTGTGTTAAAGGAGAAAAGTCTGAGTTTTTTAGTCAAAATGAATAGTTTACAGTATGACAGTGGAGAAATATCAAGTACATGGGCTTGGAATTGGTTCCAAAGGTATTGGTATATATAAAAAATCATGTTCCAGGTGGTGGCCAGAGAAATAGAGGTTTGCAAATGCTTTGTTTAAGAAACCCTCACTGGTTTTGTGCATTTCACCTCAGAATCAAGGGTTTGGTGGAATAGTGGATATTTAAGCTTTTCAATTCTAAAAGATGTTGAAATCTTGAGTTTTATAGCATTTCTAGTGACTGTTTGAGGTTGACTAACAATTTGGAGTTAGAAAAAAGGTGGATTCTTTGTAAAATAGCCCTATTCTAATAGCCTTTCTTGAGCGTACAGTATGAAATCTGCTAGTTTCTCCAATAGAAATCACTCTGAGGTTGTGATATGATGACATGGGCATTAAGAGGTCTCTAAATGTTCTTTTGGATCTTGGGCTTTGATTCTAGTGTGAGTGGTTCACTCGATCTAGGGTATGGAGGTCTATTGCTAATTAATGTTTAGATTTCATGGAAAGTGGAAATTTGTGTGTACAGGGAAGTGAGTGACCTTAAATAGTTGAACCTTGTCATTTGGATGGAGTTATAGTAGAATTTATGCTTGAATGGGGTTGTAAAGGAAATGTATATTGTTTTGGGAATGATGATTCTATTATGTGTCTTCATATCTTTACAGAGCAGGCAAATCTGATATTTAGACACTGATGTATTGAATTGATTTCTATCAAAACAACATGAACATTGTATCTTGAAGGTCAGATAATTGTTTATGACAAGAAGGATTGGTTGATGTTGGTTTTCCTTGTAAAGTAAGTTGCTTGAATAGGTGTTGGTAGAAGAGTATGGACTGTTTCAGTGACCTAAGTCTGATTATGGTTTGGTATTAACATTTTGATGATGCATAAGTTGAAGAATATGGCATGAGTGTTTTGTTGCCTTGATGAATGAGATATATTGGTGTACTAATGATGTAATTGTTGAGCTTGTTGAAATTGGTAAATTATGTAAAGATGCTAATGGAGAATGAGAGGACTGCTTTCAAAGATTCTAATTTGAGTTTTGTTTGCCTTTGATCAACTTGATGGTGTACATAGAATATGGTTTTGTCGAACATTGACTTGATGCCTTAACGTTGTGTAGATTGGAAGAATGAAGAGTGTTTTTGTTGAAGTTAAGTGAAAAGTTGATTACATATTTGATTTTCTCCTGATTCAATTTGGGATTGAAATCCCTTGAAGAAATGATGGTGTTGTGGTGTTAAGCATAAGAACTAAACATGAAGAAGATGAAGATGAAATGGTTGCTAGGTATTTGAATGGTTTAAGGTACAACATCCAGGATGAGATCAACATTTTGGCACCTAAGTCATTTGAACAATGCTTTCAAATGGAAATGAGAGCAGAAGAAAAATTGAAGAGGAGACAAAAGAAAAGAAATCATAAGGTGTCTCAGACTGTTATAAGGTAGTATGTTGGAGAAGAGCCTTTAGAATGTCAAGAGGACAGTAATAGAGTACTTGTTGGATTGGTTATGTGTCCTATTGTTGTGACAACAAAGAAGGAGCAGATATGTGGTGAAGAAACTATAGTTTATGAGGTAGAGGTAAAGTTTGAATCTACTTTTCAAGTTGAGCAAGTAAGTTAGAAGTTGAGATGCATGATATTCCGATTGTGTTTGAAGATGAAAAAAATTATTTGTTAGTTAATGAACATGTTGATGTTGAGATTAATGATATGGTTGTTGTTGGTACTCAAGTAGTTGATGAAATTGTTGTTGGTGAACAAGTTGAGAAGGTTGTTGATGTTACTGATAACCTTGGTATTGATACTCAAGTTGATGATGATAAATTTGTTGATAACATTGATGTTGATGTTCATGATCAAGTTGTTGTTGCTAATAAGGTTGTTAATAAAGATGTTACTGATTTGTTTGCTAATGAGGTATATGAAGGTTTGCAATCTAGTATGATGCAAGTTATGGTTATGGTGAACATGTTGCTATATGGTACTCTAATCATGAGAATGAAGATATAGATGATGATACGGAGGTTTATATGTACAAGAAATGGAGTTTTGGAGCATAGAAGTTGAGAAGATGATGGAGAAGAGATGGTATAAGAAGAAGAGGAAGAAGGAACCAGGGATAATTTCCAAGGTGAAGCACAAAGTGCAACAAAACTGGAAGATCAGGAATAAAAAAATTCAAATGGGCTGGAATTCTTTTTTCCCCGGGAGTTTGGTGCAGAAGCACCTGTTTGATTTCTTGCCTCCTTGAGGTCATTTGTAAATAGTTGATCTATTTTTATCAAATAATTTTATAGGTGTTTGAGTCTTAGGAAGTCATATTTAAGTCATTTGTCAAATAATGTTTAAATTTGCTTCATATTGTAAACATTGTAAAAGTTGCTCAAGAAAGTTGTCAAGCAACTTGTCAAAAAGTGGACATTAAGGTGTTTTGTCAACAAACTAATCAAAAGGTGGTTGAAAATAGTTGGTTTTGGTTGGAAATGTATAAAGACACCCTCCAAAACTTGAATTGGGGGTTGGAGACATTATTTTTGAAGTTTGATGAATGGAAACCTCAAAATTTGTGTGCATTTTCTGATTTTTACATTGTTTCTAGGATGAAGATGTGCTTTGTATGGCCTAGTATGGACTCAAATAATGGAGTATCATATATGGATTAGAATATATCTATTTCTAGTTTCCATTAATTTTTGTCCCATTGAATTTTATTGAGTTTTATGGAAGATATGACTATTTTGGTGAGACTGCCTATTCTAACAATATTGTACAAAATTTATAGTCTAAAAAATGTGATGGTACGGATTGTAAATTCTATATTTTGGATCTAAAACAAATTTTATTTTTTTTCCATGTGAATCTACTTTGATTTACTTCAAGTATCATCAAATTTCATTAATATTTGAATAAGTTATGACATTTTTTGTGAGGGCAGGTCTGAACCCTACCTAGGGTTTGTAGTTTTGGGAAAAATGAAATAACTTTCTTTTGCACCATTGGATATTCATAAAAATTGGAGAAAAATTCTATAATTATGTTTTCTTCAATATCACCAGAGAGATTGGCTTCATTATGTGTTTTGTGGAAGTTATTAATACTTTGTTGCATTAAATTGTGGGTTGTCATAGTTATGTTTCCAATGTGATATAGAATGCCTAATAGCATGTGCCATACAAAGATTGCTTTGAATTATTGTTGAAGGTTTTTGAGATGTTTTGTTGAACCCTCCTAGCTCTGCATCATTTTGGTAGCATGTGGTTGAGTGGTGTTGTTTATTTGGGTTCCAATTAAGTTTTGGTGTGGTTCACATTCACTTCTATCTGCCATGGAAGTGTTTTGGCATCGACCTAATTTGAATTTGCATGTTTGAGGTGCATAGCTGACCTTGGAGAGGGTTTCAAGGTTGAGTATGGTATAAGTATAAGTTGAGTTGCTGAAGGATGTTAAGATAGATCAAATATAGATGTGTGTGATGTGAATGATGTGAAGTGAAGTATGTTAGATTGTGAATTGAGCAATGTAGTGTGAGCTTTCAAGTGTTAGTTTACTAGATGTAGTGAGTAGAAGGTGGCCCTACAATTCTTCAATCAAACTATGAAGGTGTAGAAGTCATTGTGTTGGATTCCTTGTTGCATTGAGATGCTTGTCTCTATGTAACATTTCTTCTCTATTTTCTTTTCTATTTTGGCAGTGAGCCTTTCTTCTTTGGGCAGTGGGCCCTTCAATAGTGAGCTCTATTGTATTTAGTATTGATATTACTTATATTGTGAGCTAATCCTCACCATTTTTTTTTCCATTCTTGGGTTTTCTATGTAAATTTGGTGTTCTCTTGTGTTTGGTGTTAAGTTATTTCAATTTTCAATGTTATTTACATTTTCATGCTAATTCATCATAACAGACTTAAGGGTTTAATGAATTAATGTGGATCTGAATGTTAATGAGGGTTTTGAAGTTTTAAGGTACAACTGATTCACCCCCCTCTCAATTGTCTTGTGCATTTCAACACCTTGCATATGTGGGACTTCTGGGTATGTGCAGGATCATCATGGAAAAAACAGGTCCTTAAGTGGCAAAAAATTAAAAAATCAAGTTAGGAAACTTGACATAAAAATTTGAATAAGTTATCTATATTATTTCAAAAATATGTAAGAATAGAATATGTAGCAAATTGAATGTAGTTTCTAAACTACTAGGTTTATTTAAAATAAATAAAATCTATTTTATGAAAAATTTGAAATTTCAATACAAGAGTACCTAAATTTCAGTGAAAAAATAAGAAGTAGGTGTCTATCCGACCATCCTAACTATAATAAAATGATAATATTTTTTATAATATTTTTTATATAAGTAGAAGATTCATGTCCTGATGTGATGCATATTTTTTGTAATTTTTTCCAAGTAAATAATTAATTATGAATTTTTTATTACAACTTTTAAAAATATAAAAACTCGTATGTCTGACCACCTTAACTTGGTCAAACTTCATGAAATTTAATTTTTCTTTTTAATCCTATAGTATGTAAAACATAGAATGTGACACATGTTTTAGATTCAAAAAATGTGATACTGTTTGAAAGCTATAGATTTTTTTCAATCAGCCTATCAATCAGGACTTTAGTCGTAATTCTAATAGAAAATGAATAATAATTATTCATTAAATTCAAAGTAAAGAATAAATTATATTGGTGGGAAGCTAAGAATCTCCTCTAAAAACCCTTTTCGTTTCATCAATTTAAGGTAAAAAAAAGTCGTCAGCCACATACCCTACAAATACCCATAATATTGCCACTTTTTGGCCCATCATGATCCTGCACATACCCTTCTATCTCATCTGTAATTTTATTTCTGGGTAAGGAACATGGCGGTAACAAGATATTATTTTTTGGGAGCATAGAAAGTTAAAGAAGGAAAATATTACCTTGTATAGGAATGTTCATGCATCTAATGGTAGTTATAATAGTAGCATGAGAAACCTAATATTTTTTCATAGGTTTTGATGTATCAAAGAGCTACCAAGTTAGATGATAGGATTGTGAAATAATTGAAGAACTTTGGTGGTGTAATTTCCAATGGTAGTCTAATAAATTAAAAATAGGTCTATCAAAATATAAATTTCTAAATTAAAAAATATGTTTTTATCAAAAGAATATTTTTTATGCTTTTAAATATCATGTATAATTAAGTTTAAATACAAATATCCTTGATAATATTAAATAGAGAGATGGTTCCTCTCTCAAGGGGGTCAAAACATAATAAATTTATTGTATGCTAACTAATATATTTAAATTGGATAATATATAGTATTTATAAGGATAAATCATTTTATTATTTTCAATGAGTTGGAAAAGTTATCTTTTTTATGAAAATGGAGATGATAGAACCAAATGGAAATATAGAAATAGAACTATTATAAGTAAATAATAAGAAAACTATCAAATCAATTTATATAGAAATATTTGAATCACATTGTGACTTTAGCATTTATGAAGTAAATGGAAGAATCATTATTCGTATAAAAGGAAAAAAGGATTTAAAAGATCACAAATAAACTCATACATCACTAGAACAAGGCTTGAAACATGAAGAAAATTTGAATTATGATTTATACATTAGAAAATATTAAGTTTATATATATTTAACATGAAACTATCTTTATGAAAACATATTAAATAGTGTATCCACTCATTGTAATAATTCTCATAATTTCGATGTGGATTGGAAGCATAATTATGTGTTTTTATTATATTGTCAATACTACAACATGATCCCTAGATGATTTTTGGATTTAAAAAAAAACATGTTAATGGAATCCTCTAATTCATAATGTTTAAATTTGTGTTAGATGTAATCTACTATCATATATGGCATAATAATAACAATAAGGATTATACCTAGTCAATGTGTATTTTCTTGTCAATAGCGCATCAACATTATAATAATAGAGTGACAAATTCCTTGCAATGCGCAAGTATCCATTGTATCATTAATGATGTCAATATCATTTACTTTAATTAATTGTGGCCATGTGTTTGAGAGGGAACAGGTAGGTGGTTGCTCAAAGGAGGGGTGCCTATGCCATTAAGAGGCATGGTGTCCCACTTTCAAGAGCCAGTGAGAAAGCAAATACGGGAGAGGACCCAGTAGTGGAGCATGTTTCAATAGTTGTGATAGTAGTTGTTTATATAATGTCTAAAAGTTGTGATAGTAGTTGTTTATATAATGAACAGTAGTTGTGACATGACCACCCATAATTAAACAGAATGTATTCCTTTGATCTAAAAAGTAACCAATCATGTGATGCCACATCAACGCTCAACTGCCCATGATGTGAATGCACAAGTATTGGTCAACTACATCTTGACAAAAAGCATGCTGATGTGGTCCTCAAACGAAAGCTATAATCAGGGGACTTGCCAAGTAAGCTGCTGTAAAAAAATGGAAGTGATTTCAAATTTCCACATAGAATAATTAGAAGGGCGAAGTTAGAGTGCACAACTACTGAATCCTCTCCTCTATGTCCCTTCTCATGAACGAGTTTTAAATAATATCAGTCAAAAGCAAGCAATCAGTAGATGGTGTGCCAACATGTAGCATGCAGAGTAACGAGGGTGTTAATGTCGGGTGACAGATGCTTCAATGACTCATTCAGAATGAAGGGGTATGAGGTGACGTAGAAAAGAGAGGTATTTGAGAGCATTGGAAAAAGGGCGTAGGGAGGATGGTAATGACAGAGAGGAATGAATCTGGTCCAAGGAGGCCTTGTCATCTCCGAGGAAGCCTATCGAAGACTAAAACTGGAAGGCAAAGTAACTAAGTGAAAGAGGTCAAGGCTCTTTTTGGTAAGGGGGCCGGTATCAAGGCATGCAAAAAGCAACATTTCCCAAGTCTGCATGCTAATTTTCTAGCAACACAGAGTTATCTAAGAGGGTTGTAATGTTCTATCGGTGGCTAAATCTAACCATCATACGTTGTAATAGAAGGATTGGATCTGGAGGGTTTCTGTTGATAGTTGGAAATTTTACCCATTTGATAACGTTGCCAGAGGTTGAAATGTCCCAACTCAACCAAGGCAGATTACCAACTTCAGGTGGCCATTCAACCAAGTATTATAGAGTCATCAACTCTTTAACAGAAGGTTACTTGATATGAAATTTCCCCCCCCCTTCCCTTGATATGTGTACTGGCGTACCTTGTAAACCTTGTGTAGCAGTCTCGATGGCCTTGTGAGCATCACGTCATTTTTTGCGTAGAATCTGGAGGTAAGTCTCTTGCCATGATTTCAAATGGTGTATTTCTGAGAAATTCTATCAATGGCCATTTCTGGTATCTTAGCTGCTAAAGATTTATATGTTATGGTTGTCACATTTATTGTTAGTTACTATGCGATTGCTTAGTCAAGTTGTGAAGAATTATTGACGTCGTGATTCACTTATTGAGTATAAATATTAAAACCTAGAGAGAGAGTGTGGGATGGAAAGGAGTAAGGCAACGAAAGCCATGGGTTCTAGCATTACAGCTATCAGATGCCTCTTACATGATAACTGATAACCTCTTAAACAAATCTATTTTGTGCATATCCTGCAATCCTTGCAGTCCTTGAGACCACGTTTCTTTGAGGCATTCTGTCAAACAGTTCACATGCCTTGTCTATTATTCCACATTTTTCATACATGTCTACCAGAGCATTTGTGACTGCGTTGTTTTCCAAAAATCCCCTTCCCATTTTTCTTTCATGGATCTCCATACGGAAATGGCTATGCAGCCCCCAAAACAGTCATTTGACCATATTTATTAATTAATTAAAAATAAAGAATACACTGTATCTTTATTTTTAATTAATTAATAAATACAATCAAATGGTCAAATCAGCCCGCTTCAAGACGCTGGCAAAAGTTGTGGAGTTCGGTTTTAAACCTGTCAATTGCATTTGCTTGAAATTTTCTAAAGCCCTTTCAATAAACCCACTCTTGCACATAATGATTGCAGTCCCTGAGGTCACATTTATTTGAGGCATTCTGTCAAACAGTTCATGTGCATTGTCAATGCTTCCCATTTTCCATACGTGTCTATCAGGGTAGTTGCAAACTGCATAGTCTATGGAGGATAATATTTGTTGTAGCATATCTGATATTTACAAGTAGACCTAAATAAATATTTGAAGTGTCTAAACACATCATCTAGGATGCACCACAAACTTATATTTATTTATTTACATAATTGAAATAATTAATGTTATGCAAGGTGTACAATACCTATTCCTAACAATTGAAAATATCTCTATTTTATTTATTTATTTGTACATGCTTATTGTCTAATCAATATCTATTAATCACAAAGACACAAACTATTCTTTAAGACTGTATTTTCTCGCTAAATAATTAATTACGACATGAAAATCAAATTTGCATGATCAATATATATATATATCCTCTTAACAATAAATATATACTAGTTGAATTAACAACTTTAATGAATATCATTTACAAATAATATTCATCTAAATTACAAGACCAAGACTTCATTAAGTAATTTAGAAGGGAATATAGTTTGCATGACATAAAGGTTGTTCATTAATGTGAGCTTCAACTGTTAACAACCTCTTTGAATGGTTTTAAGCATACCCCTCAAAAGTACTTGTTGATACAAATACTCTAGGTGATGTAGGTACTTGAAAATTGGAATGTCTCATTCACAATAGTGGAAACTTATATTTGCTATAGTTGTAGATGTGATATTCAAAGCACCTAAATTTAGACAATTTTACTTGTGACAAGTAACCTTGTATAGACACGACGGAGTTAACATGTGATACTTCGTTAAGATACCACATACTAGCCAATGGTTATTTTATTAATGCACTCACTAAGGAAAGTAACCATATAAGATTTTCTATTTGGATCTATTAAGAAGCCAAGGTCAACAATTAATTTTTATATAAGGATAGGATAAGGACTTGCAGCATTAATAATATTTCATCAAGCCAAAGAAAGTGGCGAGGAAGCAATGGGTAGCAGACACGTGGGTAAAGTTGGACAAAGGAAATGGTGGATTTTGAGTCACTAGATCAAAATCATAATATTAATTTATTTTATATTTCTTATTTTTTTATATGCACCTAATCAAGATTTTGGAAACCCAGAAGAACATAACAAATGCTGAGTGAGTTGGCATAAAAATGGAAGGGACATGTAGTAGTGGTGAGCTTGTCCCACATAGAGCTACTTCCTTACTATGACCCCGCATGTAGCAACTATTTACCAAAAATATATAAATCAATGGCTAGGGAATTATAATTGTGCCAAAATATAGGCTTTTCTTGGTGTACATAGCTTAATTTCTTTTTGAACATACCATTGTTTCAACAAATGCATTCTTGTATGAATAATTAAATCTCTATTGAAATATTGAAATATTTGAATTCTTACATATTTAAAAAGTTGGTGCCCCTTCTTGTATGTCCATTCAAAAATGTATTAAGGATGAATCCTATATTTTGAAAATGGTGTAGCAATTCAACATGAGTTAAAGTGGTCATTTGAATTATATCTAAGAGGATTATGTGATTTAAAATGAGTTTTATTGTTGAATATTATATTATAATATAACAAAAGTATCTAAATACAATCTAATATAAATAAATCAAGTATTGCATAGTTCTATTAAGAAAAGGCAATAAAGATTGAAATAATGGTGCAAACAAATCAAGTAGTACACAAAATCCAAGAACATAGTGCAATTCTTCTTGAGTCTCAAAGATCGTGGGCATATGAGAATTTATTAGCAGTTCTTGTAAAATACTATAAAGAAAGATCAAGTTATTGCTTGTCTTGACCTTGCAATTGAAATCCTTGAAGCTGCATGAATTTCTCTACTAGTTTTTCTACTTTTTATATGAGAAATAAACTACAAATGACACTAGGACTAATGACTTTACC
>VDFB02000003.1:132119731-132187522 GCA_007258455.2 Sequoia sempervirens
TGATGCCATGATCAGTAGAGACAAAGAGGAATTGAACATCACTTTTTTTGAAACTGAAGACTTAAGGAGTAAGGGGCCTACATGTAATATGAAACATGCTATTAATAGAGCACAAGGTGCTGGGACAATATATGTAGTCCCTTAGACAAATGGGAAGAAAATACATGTTGAAGAGGGTAAATACTATCAAGTGGTCATTAATTTCCAAGCTACAAATTTACCTTTTTATTTGTTTTAGTATAGGACTATGTGGAAGGGTGTACTTATTGAAAGGATGAGTGAGGATTATGTCCTCAGACATGGATACATAGTTTTAGACTCAAAGGGGACTTGAGTCCTTTTTTTTTCCCAAAAGTATGGTGTAGGGCACCATAGATTTTAGTGCAAAAAGTTGCTAAGTGGTAGTTTTGGTTTGGTGAGGTTATGTGTTTGGGTGTAATAAGGTATAGTGATACCATTTCTAAGGTTTTTAGTTGATTAGTGTCATATAGGGTCGGGTTTTGGTAAAGTTGGCATGATTTGCAAAATATTGTAAAAGTTGCTTATGCAACTTTGCTTTTTTGTCTTGTTTTGGAAGGTGAATGGTCATTAGATTTGACAGGTGGTTGAAACCATTTGTTTCTGGTGGGAATATGTTAAATAGTCCTTAATGACTTTGAAGAAACTTTCTGGTTGAAGATTTGAATGATAAAACAATAATATAATTCTTTTTTTCTACAAATTTCTTTGGTTTCTTGCTGCTATAGCATTTGGTATGACTCTGTATAGTCTAATAATGTACTAATCTAAATTTTAATTGTTAGAGGAATGTACTAGCTACATTTTGGTTTTGGTTTCGTAACTTTTCCTCAAGTTTGAAGCAAGTTTGAGGCATTTTTCTTAAAATAGGTTGAAAACCTTGATTTTGAGGGTTTGAGAGCAAAAACATGGAATAAATGACCATTCGACTGGTGGAAATCTTTGCAAATCAGTGGAAAGGTAGTAGTTAGGATGATTTTGATTTTGGTGGAGGTTTTAGATGTAGGGGATGGAGTTAGGGGCCTGTTTGTGCAAGCCCTAGCCTAATTTCTTAATATATTAGGTTTAAATTGATAGGTAGAGGAAGGGTTTTGATGTTAAAAGGTTGGGAAGAGTTACTAGTTTATAAAAGTCATTGAATTAGACCCTATATGATCTATGAAGAGTACTATAATGAAGTTTGGTGGTTTGGGGATTGAATTCCACATAGTTGCTTTGTAAAAGAGGTCTAATTGGGCTTAAGGGCAACATAACAATCCATTTTAGAAGTTGATGTTCTAAAAAAAGTCTATGCAAAAAATTGATATGTTAAATAAGAGAATAAAGAGTATTCTAAAAGGTATTCCATTCATGGGTTTGAGGCCTTCTCTAAAAGATATATTCAAATTTCACTGTTTGATGTGCTACAAGCAAGTTTTATGAATTTGTGAACAAACACCAAGTTAGGGTTTTTAGAGTGGAAAAATTGGTCAAGGTTGATTGAATTGTGACTGATTAGACAACATCCACCCTTGCTCTGCATCATGTTTACACTACTTTAAAATTTTGTTTCATGTTTTTGGAAGTGTGGCGTGGTGTGCATGAGTGGATTTAGGTCCTAGCTATGGTGTGTTGTGGTCTACCTTCATTCCTTTCCACCGTGGGAATATTTTGGTGCCAACATAATTAAAATTTGCATGGTTGAGGTGTATAACTGACCTCAAAGAATTTTTTCAAGGTTGAAGATGGTATAAATAAGTGTTGAGTTGCTGAGGGATGACAAGATAGGTGTGAGAGATGTGAATAATGTGAATTGTAGAGTTGTAGGGTGTGAATTTGAGAAGTGCAATGCAATATTTCATGTGTTAGATTATTGAATGCAATGAGTAGAAGGTGTCTACAAAGTAAAAAGATGTTGGTGATGATGTGGTAGAATTTTTGTTGCTTTGAGATGGATTTCTCATTGTGACACTCTTCTCTATCTTCTTTTCTATTCTAGCTATGTGCCTTTCTTTCTTCTTGGCAGTGAGCCCTCCGATAGTGAGCCCTATTGTATTTGATTTTGATATTATTTTATATTGTGAGCTAATCCTCACCATGATTTTGTTACAAGTATGAAGGTGTTTTCATTGATGTCAAATTTTCAATCGGTTATCAACTAGTTGTTGTTTTCATTGATGTCATGGATGCAGGTTATTGGATGTATGTCAAGGATATTGAGAAAATTGTAATGAAGAAAGGTTGCAGGTGTTCAGGGGTTGCTCTGGGTTTTTCTTTGGTTTTTCCTCCTATGTTTGTGTGGTTCAAATATGTTAAACATGGTTGTTGGAAGCTGCTATATCCAAATTTTGGGCTTATGATTCATTGTATAGTGTGAGGTATGTTCACCAATTGTGAACTATGGTTTTTTGTGTATCTGGCTGAGGTCTGGGAGAAATGTAGTTGCTCCAGATTTATTTTTGGTTGAGTCTTATGACTTGCGGTTCTAGAGTTAAGCTGTTATGATTGTGTTGATAATTTTTTGTTGTCTGGAAATATTAGATCATGTTAAGGGTTGCATGTGCTTAATTGTTATGTGTTTTACATTGGTTTGGCCAACCTTGTGTTGAGCACTACTTTCAAAGTTCATGGAGTGTGTTGGGACTTATTTGGGTCCTCATCAAGTGTGTGTTTAGGTTGCCTTTATTCTAATTCCACCTTAGAATGTTTTGGCACTAACCTAATTTGAATTTAAATAATGGATGGCTGACTTTGGATATGTTTCAAAGTTGAAGATGGTATAAATATAGGATGAGTTATTGGTGAAAGTTATACAAAGCGATAAGTGTGAAGAAACAGAGAAAATAGATGCAGAACAGTGTGTATGTGATGTGAGTTTAGTAGATCAATGCGAATTCTAAATGCTGAGTTTCTAGGTGCAGTGAGTTGAAGGTGTACTCTATTATTAATGCATGTATACAAGTGTTTGAGAGAATTATGGTGGAAATATTTTTTGCATTGAGATTGTCCTCTCTCTATAACATATTTCTTCTATCTTCTTTGTATCTGTGTGGTTGTGAGCTCTATGGGTGGTTAACCATCATTGGACAACGAGTCTTGATCTAGACAATTAGTCCTATTTTGGTAGTGAGCCTTTGTAATTGGTTTTGATATTATTTATATTGTGATATAATCCTCACCATGGTTTTTCCGTTATTAGGTTTTCCATGTAAATCTAGTGTTATTGTGTATGTGTGTTTCTTTTCAGTTTTTTCCTTTGCACTTAATGTTTAATCATCTTACCAAAGTGAATGATTTATGATTGATCTAAGTTCTAGTGGATGTTTTAAAGATTAAAATTTGCTACAATTGATTCAACCCCCCTCTTATTTGTCTTGTTCAACAATTGGTATCAGAGCTTGGTTCCTTCGAGAAGAGCTTAACTGCTTAAGGAAGGTACGAGATGGTAGGAAATATCACTTTTGAGTATTCAAAGTTTGATGGAACTAATTATTCTATTTGGAAAATACTGATGGAAGAATATCTAGAGTATTGTGGATATGATGTTGATAAATATTACAAAACTACTTACACTCTTCCTACTAATGGTCCAAGTACAATTGATGAAATCAAGGTGCATGAAGAAAACAATAAGGCGAAGTTCATTTTGAAGAATATTCTTGCACATTTTGAGTTGATTAAAGTTCAAAATATGAAGATTGGTAAAGAAGTTTGGGATGCTTCATAAAAGGCACATGAAGGAGATGAAAGGGTCAAAGAAGAAAAGTTACAAAATTTGGTGACACGGTTTGAGCTCCTGCATATGTCTAAAGATGAGAATGTTAAATCCTATGTACAAATATTGGATGAGGTAGTAGCTAGAATGTGAGGACTTGGTGCTATAATAGATGAATATAGGATTGTAAAGAAGATTCTTAGAACTCTCCTTGATGCATACAATGAAAAAGTATGTGCTATTGAAGAACATATAGACTACAAGAATTACACTAAATATCAGTTATTGGGAACTATGACATCTTATGAGATGAGAAAGCCGAATTTGAGAAATGGATCCAAATCATAAAATTCTTTTAAGGCTACAAGAGTTGAAGATCTGGATGAAGAAAGTATTAATGAAGTAGAAGCTAACTTTGTGAGAAGGATGAAGAAAGGATCCAGTAAGTATGCAGGTAAGTTACCCTTTAAATGCTTTAGTTGTGGAGGAATAGGTCATTATGCATTGAGATGTCCAAAAAAAGCTAAGAGGAATAAAAAATATTTAACAAAGAAAACAAAGGTAAGAATATCAACAAAGAATATTATGTGAATGAGGATGCTAGTATTTTTGATGAGGAATCTGATTATGGAGATCCTGATGACAATGAATGCTTGTTCTTAGCTATAAAAGATGAAGCTAATTTTTCTAATTATGAAAAATAGGTGAAGGATTGCCCTTCAGAGAAGGAGAAAGAAAAGGTACTATAATATCTTCCCTACATGCTAAACATGAAAAGAACTATTAGGCTATTGACAGTGGCTGTTCATATCACATGATCAGTGACAAGAGTAGGTTTTTTAAACTTGAAAAATATGATAGAGGCTTAGTTATGTTTGGAGATGATACTGGTGCTAAGATTTGTGGGATAGGTTTAGTAAGTTTTGATGGAAAGAATAATACTAATGATGTCTACTATGTTAAGGGTTTAAGGTATAATATTTTAAGTTTTAGACAGATGTGTAGTAAAGGATATAATATTGTATTTAAGGATGAGAGATGTGAAATTAGGAAATACTCCAAAATAGTGATTGCTACAAGAAATAAGTCTCAAGGAAATATATATCAACTTAAGGGTGTTGATGGACATTGCTTTATGACTTTGTTAGCATACATATTTGTCCTTCAAATATAAATACATAAAATGACTCAACATGCCCAGAAGAAAGAACAAACAGTGCTAACAGTTGGAGAAGTTGTCATTAAATTGACAAATTTCCTTTGAATTGAGAGGTACAAATCCCTCTTAAAATATGCAATGAATGGAATAATAGGGTATGCTTTTAGCCTGAAAGAAGAAAAGGAAAATCTATCATCTACCCATAGCCATGAAATGGATGTGAAGGATTAAATTCATAATTAAGTGAATGCAAAAAAATGACACAAAGTCCATTTACCCAACACCCACAGATAATACTTAGGAAAAGAATGAACAATAGAGCATCTTCTCAAAGATAAATTAATCTAAATTAATAGTTTTAGAAATGAACACACATACATAGTTCGCTATAACATAATATACCCTAAAGAGTAATTACTGTTGATGATGTTTGCATAGCAACAACTCAAACAAGATATAATATCCTATCTCTCTTGAAAGGTAAATCTCTATCAACAAGCCTCAAGAGATAACCCCAAGGTCTCTAGTGTCAGGTCTTGACAATGCATAAAAAACTCAGTGATAAATGTGAAAATGCTGGTAATCACAATGGGACCTTACTACAAGCAAAATACTGAATCTCAATTTATCAAATCTAACAATATGGTGATACTTCAATCCTAGATTTAACCCAATAATCAAAGAAATAACAAATGATAAGGGTTTTAAAGAGATTTCTAAACTTAATAATCAACCTAAGATTAACAATGAAAATGACCAACACTCGAAATGGACCAATCCCTCAAAATTGATTTCTACTTGACCCAAATGGATCTGCAATCTTATAGAAATAGTGAAATCTTCTAAGGTGTTAAGATTTTCAAATCATGAACATTCATTCAAACAACCCTATTGCAATTGAAATGAATAAAATCCCACAATTGAACAAAGCAAAATGAATATAAAGGTCCAGGCTAACTTTGCAAGGCAACTAACAATTAGTTGGTTGCGAAAAGTATGGACTAGGGATTGCTACAACACTTCAAATATCAAACCATAAACATCATTGAATCAAATCTAATTCTAAATATCAACTTTCCTCAAAGCAATTCTAGAGATAGAATAACAAGAACCATGCAAGATAAGAACACAAGTATGGCACCAAATCACAATGTCATTACTTGCATCAAATTATCCATTGTAGCAACAATTCCAGCTTTTTGTTACAATATTTGCTTGAAAACAACTACTTGCTAACTCTTGCTCTAGTTAATTCACTCTAACTATCTCTCTATTTGTCTATATCTTAAACTTCTTAACCCTTACAAATGAGGCGAAATGCCATATTTATAGAACCCCCAAAACTTGTTAGCCTAGATAGGATTTTACAATAATAATTAGGCACAACAAGTCAGCCAAGAGAAATTCAAAATGAAATAAAATATGCATTAAATGCATGAACTTCATCTAGGTTGGCTTGGGATCTCCAATGCAGCTTAGACCAATGCATGGAAAAATAACAGGGAAGCACAAATCTTGATGTAGCCAATCATTAACTACCTTGCCCTTTGTCTTTATTCTGATCCAACATTTCATGAACTTTCAAAAGCACCCTATCCAAGTCAGCCACAAGTGGTAAAGGAAAAACCCTAAGTTGCCTTTCAATTGATGTAATTTCTTCCCTGGATTGTTTCACTGACTTATCCCACTCCACCTTATATGTTAGGTACTTGTCAATGACAACAATGTAGGTGGCTGCATCATCCAACTAGTCCTCAAAAATAGAATCATCATTAATTGGAGCATAAACATCATGCCACCACCTCCTCAACTATTCTAAAGTCAAATACTTAGTGGAAATCTTCCTTCTTCCTATCATAATCTCAAAGAAAGCACTGGAGCCATTATAAACACCAGCTAGGGTATCATCAATTTTACTCCTCTACTTGTAAATCTTCTTCAAAACTGTTTGCTGATTTTTAGCGCTTCAAACCACTCCCAAGGTTCAACAGCTAGTAAGGAAGGGAGAATTCTATCACTTATTAGCTTATCCTCGGTATACTCCATGATAATTTTAGTTTTCTGCTATAGGAGATCTGTATCTTCTTTGTCCTGAGCCAACACCTCCTTCAACCAATCAATTTCTCTCATAACATCTTTCCCTTTGGATAGAATATCCTTAATAGCTTCATTTCCTTTTGTTTGCACCCCTTGTAGCCAATTTTTAGTAGCAAGATTGGAAGCCTTCATCTTTTCCAGCTCGGTGATAGTCTCTTTAGGTAAAGGTTTTGTAGTAGAGGTGGAGTGGTTAATAGATTGCAAGGGTTTCATCAAATCCTCCAAGCATTTCTTGAGATTCTCATTTTCCTTTTTTAGCTCCTACTTAGTCTTTCTTTCCTTCCTCAATCTGCCCAAGATGACTGCACTAGAACCCTAATAATCTTCAATATCCTACTCAAAAGAAGTGGGCCCCAAATTGAAAGTCTGCACATTATAGTCTTTTGTAGATATCTCATCTCTATTCTTATCTGTAGCAGGGGTTGCAATATGGACAACTCTATTACTCACCTCATCTCTTTCAATCCTTGAAATGACCCTAGCCTTCTTCTTACCCTTGTCCTTTCCAATCTTGGCCAACAACTCATCCCAGTTCGGTGGAGTATCTTCCACAACAACTTGTTTTCTCTTTATCTCCCTGTCTAACCACTCAGGAATAGTGGATTCCAATTTCACTTCGCTTTGTTTCTCCTCCTATTGACCTTTAGGTGCTTCCTCATTCAAACCCTGCTTCTCAGGAGTATCACCTATGTGGCCCTCCTTCTCTTAAGCCTGTTCCTCCTTGTGCTCAGGCGATGGAATATTTTCTTCCTCTTCTTTTGGAGGTGATTTAACCTCTTTAGTTCCAACAGGTGACTCTGCATACGCAACCAAGGGAGACTGCATTACCTTTTCAACTTTTGCTTCTACACTATAAAGGTCACCCTCATGAAATTCCTCCCCTTCAGTATCTAGATGATCTTCAACTTTCTTAGATTCACTTGGTTTTTTTTGAGCTTCATGGGTGGAAGGAACATCATCATGCTGCTCCTCATGAGAAATAACTAGAGGAAGGTCTATTTTAGGCACACTATCCTTGGGAGAAGGAGTTCTAGACCTCCTTGTGTACACCCGTGCCTTCTCTTCTGAACTTTCTATATTTACCACTGGTGGGGTAACTTCTTCTCCTACCTTGGAGCTTGTCTTCTATGATAGTCTTATGAATCTTCTCCTTTTGGGCACATGAACATCAACCTTAGGACCCTACTTTTTAGTTTCCTTCTGCTAAGACTTCTTAGCCCTTGACCTTTTCTTAGCTATTGGCTTTCTCTGCTTTTTTGCTTCTTGGAATTCCTCCTCCTGAACATCTTTTATCTTGATCTTGAAAGGAGAATCCAAATTACCTTTGCCCTTAGGATCCTGCTCAGTTGATTCCTCAGAAGTGGAGTGAGGGTCCAAATCTCCCATCAAATCATAAGTGCATTGTACACCTTCATTCTCCAACTCCCATAGCTTATGCCTTAGCCACATTCTAGTAAATTTGGTGACTGGATCCATCAACTATTTTAGTTCTATCTTTGTCATCCTCTAACCAATCCACATCACCAATCGACCTGTCCTTCACCGCCTTGTAAGCATGACCCTGAATCAAGTCCCCATCATCCTCAAGCTGATAATGAACTGGCTTCAAATTATACAGTCACACTGATTCAACTGGCAGTTGAGAAAAATTCTTCTTCCTAACCTCATATTCATTGCTGTAATTGGCCCAATAGTCTTCCAAATCAACCTTATGGCTATACTCTCTACTGACCTTCTTTTGGGCTTCACCTACGATATCAAATCTGGACCTCTTGGAATGAAAGGATAAGCCAAGAGTAATCATCTCCTCCTCTAAAGCTTGGGCATAAATAATGGAAGGAAATGCCTCTCAAGTGCCAATCCTCAAGGGGAAGTCTCCACCAAAACTAGTCTTATGCTTGTCCCTCTTAACAATGGCATTAAAGTCACATATTTGCTGAGTGACTTCCAGAAGTATGATATGATCAGTGGGATATCTTGGAAGTCTGTATGGAGCCCTTTGACAACCATCAATTTGGATGTATGAGAAAGTTGGGAACTAAATAAATGATGCCCTATATTTCTTGATGAGCTCCTTAGTTTGGTCCAAAACCCTTACATGCTTTGCTCCCTAAAGCAATCTAGTGATATGCATGGTGAATGCATAATTCACCCTCCTGTAACTCAAAATTCCAAAATGCAACTGAGGGTAAACCTCATAGATAATATCCTATCCAAAGGTGCCCCTGGTACTCAATCCCTTGTATGGATGAAACCTTGCAAGAAGATAGACCAAGTATGAGGTCATTGTGAAGGTTTTGGTCTCTAGCATATTGGACAACTACTCATGAATCATTCTACTAATGACACCTGCCCAATTGTAGTCAGTCTTTTCCTGCTCCATCCTCACAATCACATGGCACATCCAATTCTCAAACATGCCAAAATTCTTCAATCCAACCACCCTTCTAAGAAGAGTGATGTCATCATAATACTCCTTGAATTTTTCCCTAAATATTGTTTAGGCAGCTTAGAATAATGAGACTTGGGCTTCTCTAGCCAGGAATTGATAAGCTATTGAGATTTAACAGTATGTTCATCATAGCACTCCTGAGCTTCCTTCATGTTGAATGCCACCACATGAGATCTATCCGACATATCAAAAGTATGAGCAATGGAAACAGGGTTGAGATTCGCCACAATCCTCCCTTGAGGACCAATTATTCTTTGTGTATCACTATCATAGTTCCTGGAACACTCTAGGACTAGATCATAACACTGCAATGTGGAAGGGAAACTAGTTACATGCACCAACCCTGACTCTAACATCCTCTTAGCCACTAGAGGAAGGTCTTGCACTACCATTCTACCTTTGAACTCCTCATAGTCCTACAACCCAACATTGGTATCAGTTACCTCTAACTAGACATAAGTGATCTTACTCTCTGGAATCTTGCTCTTGATGTCCATCTTTATTCTTTCTGCTTTGGATATGGAAGATCCCTCCATGTCACCCATAGCATTCCCAGTTGTTACCTTGCTTGACTTAGCCTGCACTTGACAAAGGAAACATAATAAAAACCACAAGAAACCAATGCTAATTGATCAAGGGAATCATTAAAATGAGTCCCACATAAGGAAGATGTCATTAAATTTCAAATGAAATGATCATATTAAACTTTTGATTTCAGGGCCATCCGTGGAATCCAAGTTAGGAAGGAATTTCGGGGGATTTCAGGCCAGACGTATTCCAGTGGAATAATCATGAAAACACCTACTCGAAATTCAATCCAATCATTATTAATAAAAAACATGTGAGATCTCAAAATAGCATAAATAAATCATAAAATGCACCATCACCTATTAACACATTATGCAATTTCATATTCCTTCATATTTCATCAAATTTCAGGAAAATCTGCCAGGGACGGATTTCCGCGAAGGCAGAGATAGTTTGCAAATCCGGAAAAATAAGGGAACCAAGGACTTCGGGAAAATTCAGAGTCGATGGAAATCTGTGGATTAGGTAAAACTCTGAAAGTATGCAAATTCTGGGGAATCGAAGGAGGTCCAAAAAATCCGCCAGAGCTAGAAAATCCGCCAAAGACGAAAAATTACGGACCAAGGACGAAACTTGAACTACGAAACCAAATTATGATTTCGCCTAGATTGATGAATTGATTATGAATTTTCAAGAACCTAGGCCCCAGACAAGTTTGGTATGGGTCCTTCATATATTTTCTTAGAATTCTAAGCCAATTGGGAAGCGAATTAGGATTAAATGGTGATGCCCTAAGTCCAACCCTACAAATCCACCATTAACGCACATGCAAGCTTAGGATTCAATCATTTCAAGCACTAATTGTTTACTGGGGGGGGGATCATGACTCTTAAGAAAGAATCCTCAGAAGGCAAAGAAACAAATGAGCTTGGAAATTACTTGGGAGACCATAAATCAGACAATGCTATGCAACCCAAGTTATGAAGTGATCAAACATTCAAGAATTCGAACCCCAATAAACTCTATAACATCAAGGTGTTATCCACAATCATCAATTAAAAGCAAGGCAATCAAATACATACCATTGTGAAGCGGAAATCCATCTCAGAAATAACAAATGCAAATTTAATGGCGTCCACAAAGAACAGTGGCAGGAATGCACTAGAAATCCCCACTTAAATCAAACAATTCAAACTCAACACCTCAAATTCAATCAAACACTCGCAAGAATGCACTCCGCAGCTCAAAAGATGGCAAACAATAAGAATAATAGTGCAAAAGACCTCAAAAATTAGTTAAATACATCATTCAAAGCTTGTACAAAAACATTAATGGTGCCGACAAGATAGCCAGGAAAAAACTGGGAACCCAACAACAAGAAAAAATCCGGAAAAATCCAGACCACGCGGAATTCCACAAAGACTGAAAATCTCCGAATCACATTGCTTATCTAAAGTCCGAGCAGGATTCAGGAAAATCTGGCCATGGTGGAAAGTCCCGAACTTCAGTGAAAACCCGAACTTAGCTCAAAATTAAAGATCTTCAATGAATAACTTAGGGAAATCACTTAGGCAATCAAAATAAACATTTCAGAACATGCCAAAGTAAGACAAAACCTCAAAATGAAAGGGACAAGACACCAAAAAAAAACCAAAAGAGGGTCCCTACTTTCAGCGGGGCATGTGTGTGAAAACTACACAAGAAATGGCAACTCTACTGGGAAATTCTCCAGAGCATTTGATGACGAACAAGAATCAAGAACCCAAAATCTATGGTTTCAATCTCCACTATCAAACAAAAAAATCAAAATGCAAAGATTAAAGAGTCAGAACCAAAGAGTAGACCGAACCTTACATAAACTGAAAATCCAAGTGTGTGCATATGAGTTCATTTCCCTCCTTAAGCTATTGCAAGAACCAAGCTTATTCAAAAAAGGATACGTAAGGATTCCAACTTCAAAAGCAACCTGGATAGAGCCTCGTTGCTAGTCAGGTGTCTATATCCCTGATGAAATTATTGTTGTGACTCTGCCAAACATAGCTCTATTGCCAGTCAGGCATCTATAGCCCCGATAGAGATATTCAGATACTCTTGATAAGTTGAATTCATTCTTTTGATTTTCAATATTTCACTTTTCTCTCTTTTGATATTCTTTGCTATGTCACTTTTATTTCAACCTGTGAACAATGAAGTTCACACTTAGGACTGAGAACTACAGTGGAACTGAAATAAGATTTTTCACCTGACAAGACTTCACAAGGATCCTATGGTAACATCAGGATTCTTAAGATATATGAGAGATATAAGATTTTAGAATACTTCAAATTCAAATCAAAACCAGTGACCCATCTTCTATAAATCAAACATTTAGACTGTTGGCAATATCAAAGACTTCAACCATCCTTTAAAGACACAAGACTAGAGTCCACCAATAAAATACTTAGAACAGTCCCAGATAATGATATATTTTCCATACAAGTGCAACACATCTAGGAGAAAATAGGAAAACCCCCAAAGCAAGAGCAAAGCAAAAAAAACAAAACAAACCAAAAGCAAACCTACACTAACCAAAACAAGCAAAAGCAAAGCAGAAAGGGAAACCTAATTTAACCAAAGCAAAGCAAAGCAAACAAAACAAAAAGGAAACCTAATCTAACTATATATAGGAAAAGAGCTAAGAACAACTCAAGACTAGAAATAATGCTTCAAATATTTCCCATTGACAGGCAGTGGGATATCCTCTCCAGTGAGAGTTTTCAAACATAAAGCATTATTTCACAAAATTTCCGAAATCTGGTAAGGGCCAAGCCAAAGTTTATCAAATTTTCCATGCTCCCCCTTACGGTCATGGGCTTTATCCCAGTAAAGAACCAAGTCAGAAATCTTAAAATCTTTTACCTTGGCTCTTTTATCAAACCATCTCTTGACTACCCCCTAATGTTTGGCAAAGTTTTCCAGGGCTTCGTCTCTTTTTCCCTCAAGGTGTAATAATTTAGCAAGTTTGGCCTCACATTTATCTCCCTCATCATAATATTCATTAATGAATTGCAAGGTGGGGATCTTTAACTGAATGGGAAACACAAGTTCTAATCCATAAACCGGGTGGTAAGGTGATATTCCTATGGAAGTTTTATGCCTTGTACGATCTTCCCAAAGAGCAAATCTAAGTTGGGTATGCCAATCCTTTGGATTTCTTTCTAACAGTTTGCAGATAACAGTCAGAAGATTTTTATTGAATGACTTAGCCAAACCATTACCTTGAGGGTAATAGTTGGATGCAAACTTAATGATAATCCCATGATCAAAAGCCCAATTAGAAAACTTCAATGATGAATATTCAGGACCATTATCACAAACAAAAGACATAGGACATCCAAAATGATTAATGATACCTGATTCAATGAAATTAATTACCACCTTTGAATTACATTGCTTGCAAGTGAGGGCCTAAGTCCATCTTGTAAAATAATCAATGACAGTAAGGATATACCTATGACCTACAGAGGAAGGCAGATTGATTGGACCTATGAAGTCCATCCCCCACTGTGCAAAAGGTTTTACCTCAAAGACTGGTTGGAGTGGGAGTGCTACATACTTCTCTCTGGCTGCTGCAGTCTAACACACATGATAAGTTCTGATGTGGTTGTATGTGTCTTTAAACAGTGTATGCCAATAGAAACTAGCTCTCAAAATATGGTTCATTGTAGAAGGTGTTGATCCATGGCCTGTATCGTATCTGTCATGAAATTCCAACATCACTCTTTTAGACTTTGCCTTTACTAGGCACCTTAAGTACACACCCTCATGATTTTTCTTATATAGGAAAACTCCTTTCAACATGAAACTGTCACTCTTTAAACACAATTCCCTTCTTTTTATTGCATTAAGATGATTAGGGCATCTTTGAGTCAAGAGATAATGAACAATATCATCATACCACTCGCCAGGATAAACATCTTCTAAATTGTAGTTTTAAGTTGTAAGATCAAGGCCTATCTCTGCCATTGTCTTTGTAAGTCCTTACCCTCTTACCGACTTCATGGGTTGAATTTCCATATCGTACTCTTGTAACATAGTTACCCACTTGGCTCTGCATTCTCCCAGCTCATTCTGCATCAACAACAGCTTAACTGCAGGATTAAGAACTATTGCAAAGATTTTTATTCTGAGGATACAATGCCTAAATTTCTTTACAGCTCTGACTAAGGCATAAGCTTGCTTTTCCACACTTGGGTATCTCATCTCTGCATCCTTCAATGGTGCACTCATGAATGCTATGGGATGCTCATTTCCTTGATCCAATTTTTGAGTTAACATAGCAGCACAAGAGTGGTTAGAGGAAAAGAAATATATATATATATATATATATATATATATATATATATAATGGTTTAGCATAGTCTAGACTTACCAAAATAGGAGCTTCAACAATAACCCTTTTTATCTCTGTAAATGCTTCCTTTGCTTTTGTATTCCATTCAACTTTGGCCTCCTGCTTCAACATTGGATTCAATGGCTTGACTATTTCTGCGAACCTAGTGATGAACTTCTTCACAAAGTTGATCTTACCAAAGAATGATTTCATTTCTTTCTTGTTAGCAGGTGGTAGGATCTTGAGTATGGCTTCTATTCATTTTGGATCAATGGAAATTCCTTTCTTAGGGAGAACATACCCCAAAAATTTACCCTCTGTGACTCCAAAGATGTATTTCTTTGGATTGAGAGATATCCCAAACTCTCTACATTTCTGAAAAACTTTGCACAAATATGAGATATGATCACCTCTCTTCTTGGAAAAGACTGTTAGATCATCCATATAAATGATTATGCACTTACAGATTATGTCTTTAAAGGAAATATCGATGGATCTTTGGAATGTGGCTTCAACATTAATCAAGCCAAGTGGGCATCCTCCTCAGAGGAAAAGTGGCCCCACTTCAGGTGAAAGCAAATGTAGCCTATCCTCGGCACAAACATGACTTTAGCTGTATCCGAATGTCCAAGAAAGAAATCATCCTGAGATCCACTGAAAATATGAGCACTTCCCATCCAAGGAGGATATTGATAATTACATTCCTTTTTCTCAAGCTCATGAGTTCCTTGTGAAATCTCACACACCTAACATTTCACTACTTCTTCTTCACATCGGAACCAAGTTTCACAGAACCCAAGAGTCAATCGGAGGACATTATTCTTTGGCAAGGGCATAATAGTTTATACCCCTTTTGTATTATGGGTTCCAGTAAAGCATTGATGGGCCTTTTCCTCTGTCTAAAAGGTTTTACTCTTGGATTGAGAGCGATAGTATGGGTTATGATTGATGTATCATAAGTATTTAAGTCTTCATAACTCTAGGCTATCACATCTGGATATCTATGTAGTGCATCAATGATTCTTTTTCTTTCTTTTGGAGTGCACACTTTACCAATAAAGACATTTTTGGCATTATCCTGAGTTCCCATATTATATTTGTCACACTGTCCACTAATGGACTCTTTCTTGGTATCCATTTCTTGATCTCTGACCTTGTCCAGATCAAAGATCCTTTCTAATTGTACCATCCATTTGGGAATTGTGTTCTTCAGATTAATTACCCCTTCCAAGTCCATCTCTACTTCTTGGAGCTCAGTTTCATCAATGATTTGAGAAGTAAAGACATCAGTACTAGTAATGAAAGCTAAGATATGTTTGTCATCTTCAAACACCTATAAGTTGGTGACATTATTAGGTACTAAGGGTACTGGGGTCAATTCCACAGTAAACTTCTTTAGTCCAGAAAGAGACAAAGGTTGCAATGTACTGGTTTCCTGAGCCAAGGAGTTAGCTGTCTAGTTCTTACTTGGTGGAATCAACTAAATGTTGAAAGCATCAAATCCTTCAATAAGATCCCATACTCTATGTCTATAGTTGGTCATTTTCTTATCATGACAAGAGTATTGTCTCCTAACTTGCTTGACTACTAACTCAGAATCTCCAAAAACTTGCAAGATCTTAACCTTTTTTTTCAACACCATTAATAGTCCACGCACCAAAGCCTCATATTCTACTACATTATTCGTACAGTGAAATTGAAGTCTATGAGAAGCAAAAAAAATGTCTTACCTTTTAGACTAATTAGCTCAAAACCTTCCCCAACTCCTTGCTTTGATTTGGACCCATCGAATCTTAGAGTCCAACAACTAGCAATTGCAGAATTCCTTGCTATATCACTTGCACTGTTGCTGCTGGATGGTTTTTCAAAAGGAATCACTCTTTTTCCTTTGGGATCTTCTTGGACATTCTGGATATCAATCTTGACTGCCGGAGTGGGGTTGATATATTTCTATATTTGTTCCACTGTAGCCTAGCATAAGCAACAGTCCAATTTTGAATGAGAAGCATTATGTACCCTACACCAATTAGGCAAGAGTAATTCCCCAAAGTTCATTCCTCTTCCCAATTGAACCTGGTCTTCAATGCACTTCTGAATGAACTCTTGAAAATTATCTAGCAAACCAAGCTGACTATCTTCCAGATCATTATCATTTTCAATTGGTTCGACCAGGGCTTTAGTACCACTGGATTCTACTGTAAGGTCAACAGGTGCTGTGTGGAACATAAGAACTTCCTCCACATCTAGCTCCTCAAGAGGAGTTGCAAGCATATATTTACCCATACTTACTTTTGATATCAAAATTTTAGTAGAGGTTTTCTGATATTCCGTGATCATGTACTTCATTCTGGGTTCTCTTCAATTCTAATCTAGTTTGAAACTCCCTTCAAGTGAAGCTACATATGGGAGTGATCAGTCAAAACATATCCATTCAAGGACCTGATAAAGTCTCTTCCCAGGATTAGGCCATAAGCGTCAGGTATGTCAGCCACCTATATATTGATAACCTGCTAAATTCTAGGATTAGGAGAAATATGCATATGAATCATATTTAACTCCCCTACAACATTGACTTCAGTCCTATCCAATTGTGTGACTTTCTTTTGCGAGTCAACAAGAGTAATACCCATAGCTCTACATACATTGAAAGGCATAACATTGGTTGAAGTACCAGAATCCAACAAACAATTATGCAAATTCTTACCAAATATTCAAACAGAAATCAAGAATGGAGGTGTGTCTGTTTTCCCTTGAAACAAAGTTAAGGGAGTATCTACTTGAACAACTTGATATTTGTCCTTCTCTTTCCCAGTATCTCCAGAGGGCATATGGACTTGATTATGAGTCTAATTTTGTCTTCCTATTGATTGGGAACTAGATGCTTTATTGACACTTTTGCTAACTGATTTATCTTGTGACATGAAATTTGCATTATAAGATCCCAAGACTACATTCCTAATGGTTGGAACTCTCAATAACTCAAATGCAGATAGGATTACCCTTAATTTTTTGAGTTCTTCAACAACATACATGGCCAACTGTTCCTCACTTAGATCAACGAGGGTCTCCTTTGGGTATTCTATCACTTTGTCCTTTTTTGCATCAACATTTCTCCCCTTTGGCACATCAGCATTCCCCGGATCTTGAGATAAATATTGCCTGGACACCTAAGGTAGTGATGTATTATTTCTAGCATTAGGGTCTGGAGGTGTGTTGACATTATTCAGTGGAATGGAAGTAGTGAAGGGGCCTCCAACCTGTGGACGTCTATGTGGCAATTCACTCAAGTCATACTTCTTGACAGGTTTGTGGAAGGTCTGCACTTCTTCAACATAAGCCTCTTCTTCATCTCTAGGACCATTATCATTCACTAGAATCTCATCAAATAAATATGTCATTTCATCCCCATTGCATACCTGGTCTACCTCTTCAGGTACATTCTCCTTACTTTGTGGAAAAGGAGCATGATTCAGTACCAACACTGGTGAATTGTAAGGAGTAGATGGAACTATTTCCCGACCACTTGCATTATTCACCACTTCATACTAAAAAATTGAGGCTTCCGTTTGGAACTCTTGAAAATCTAATTTAGAATGTTGACTCGTTTTGTCGAGCCTACACCTTCCTGATAAAGCAGCTTTAGCTAGATATACACTGCTAGGAGGCTTCTCTTGATTAACTAGTTGATTGACAAACTGATTGACATGTTGATTAACTGGTTGATCCAATGGGGTGGGGACTCCTCCATTGTTGGGACCTATGTTCCAAGTCCTGTTCTATCCTGGAGGCTACCTCCTATCAAACCCTTGTCCACCACCTTGCTCTCTATCAAAGTTTTGGCCTAAGGATTGCCCTTTATCATAGTTCAGTCTTCTATCATTATTATACTCTTTGTCATTATTAAATCCTTGATCATTGTTATACCCTCTTTCATTGTTGTAACCTTTGTCCTGGTTATATCCTCTGTCATTGTTGTATCCTCTTTCATGACGTTTTCCTCTATCAAAGTGTTGTCCTTGTGGATTTTCTATGTTATGATTGGACTACATATTTCTCTGAGCAGATTGCAACTTACTGTTCTGGTTCCTCAAGTAAGTCACCTCCATATTTAGCTTCTTTACTTGTTCATAAAATTCATCCAGTCTCTCCTTGTTAGGGTTACTGTATGGAGGCTGACTTGCATTATTCTGAGAATATCCTACTGCAACATTGACATTCAGTGATTGGTTCAAGACTTCAAAATTCTGTAGGTATGGGGGATAGCTAGCTTGAGGCTATATATGTAGAGGTTGATTCAAATTTTGCTGAGGGTAACTAATTGTAGATGAAACTTGTCTCACAGGAGGTCCTGGGTGAGGGACTAGAGGCAACTAAGGTACCAGATTCATAATAGGAGTATGGTTGGCAAGAGTCTGGTTGAGAGCTGGAACTTGTACAGGGTGAGCAACAGGTCCTAAATGAGGGTAAAGGCCTAGATAGATGTTTCCTTAAAGTAGTGCTAACTTTCACAGCCTCTGCATATGCATCAAGTAGATTAGCAGGAGGGTTATTACTCCACTTCATAAAGTTAGTTGTCAGACTGTCAAGTCCCTCATAATAGACTTCTAGAGTAGTAGGCTCATCAACAACATAAGGGGCCTATAGTCTGGTATAGGCATGATGAAAAATATTGTTGAAGGACCCTATAGGATCATTGACCTCTCTCTAAACATTAGTGAACTGACAGTAAAGCTCATTGGAACTAATGAGAATTCAATTTTTTTGCAAAAATGTAGTTTCTAGCTCAGTCTAATGTTGGATAGACCCAACAAGTAAATGATTGTACCAATAGAATGCATCCTCCTCAAATGAATAAGGAAAGAGTCTACATGATACATCCTCATGGTTTATCCCTCTATCCTTAAGACCAGTCTGAAAGATCTTGATGTGTTCCTCAACGGTTCTATTGGGATCGTTGACATGGAATTTTGAACAAAAGTGTTAAGGGTTTTTGGGCATAACATTGTAATTAGCAAAACTCAATGAAGATGGGTTATTAGCCAGGAAAGCCATTAGTGGAGGTGGGGGTGGTAATGGTTGATTTATAACTGGCTGAGGTTGTGGAATGGGAATGTCCTCAGACTCAGACTCAGATGAACTTGATGAAGATGGGGATGATGGAGATGATGGAGGTGGATGGGATGATGATGATTCTCCCCTTATGTTGGTCCTTCTAGACCTAGTAAGGTTTGGTAACTCATAAAATTCCTCCTCTCTTGGAGCAGATCTGGTTCTTCTTCTGAATCTCTCAGGAGAGATAGCATTCAAAAATTGATCCAGCTTGCTTATTCAGGCCCTCCTTCTAGCACCAATCTGTTGATGATGTTTTCTGCACAACTCAGACAAGATATAATATCCTATCTATCTTGAAAGGTAAATCTCTATCAGCAAGCCTCAAGAGATAACCCCAAGGTCTCTAATGTCAGGTCTTGACAATGCATAAACAAATTAGTGATAAATGTGAAAATGTTGGTAATCACAATGGGACCTTACTACAAGCAAAATACTGAATCTTAATTTATCAGATCTAACAATATGATGATACTTCAATCCTAGATTTAACCCAATTATCAAAGAAATAGCAAAAGATAAGGGTTTCAAAGAGATTTATAAACTTAATATTAAACCTAATATTAACAATGTAAATGACCAACACTCGAAATGGAACAATCCCTCAAAACTGATTTCTACTTGACCTAGATGGATCTGCAATCTTACAGAAATAGTGTAATCTTCTCAGGTGTTAATATTTTCAAATCATGAAAATTCATTCAAACAACCCTATTGCAATTGAAATGAATAAACCCCCACAATTGAACTAAGCACAATGAATATAAAGGTCCATGCTAACTTTTCAAAGCAACTAACAATCAGTTGGTTACGAAAAGTATGGACCAGGGATTGCTGCAACACTTCAAATATCAAACCATAAACATCATTGAATCAAATCTAATTCTAAATATCAACTTTCCTCAAAGCAATTATAGAGATAGAATAACAAGAACCATGCAAGATAAGAAGAACACAAGTATGGCACCAAATCACAATGTCATTACTTGCATCAAATTATCCATTGTAGCAACAAATCCAACTTTCTATTACAATATTTGCTTGAGAACAACTACTTGCTAACTCTTTCTCTACTTAATTCACTCTAACTATCTCTCTATTTGTCTATATCTAAAACTTCTTAACCCTTACAAATGAGGTGAAATACCATATTTATAGAACCCCCAAAACATGTCAGCCTAGATAGGATTTTATAATAATAAATAGGCACAACAAGTCGGCCAAGAGAAATTCAAAATGAAATAAAATACGCATTAAATGCATGAACTTCATCTAGGTCAGCTTGGGATCTCCAACGCAGGTCAGACCAATGCATGGAAAAATAATAGGGAAGCACAAATCTCAATGTAGCCAATCATTAACTACCTTCCCCTTTGTCTTTATTCTGATCCAACATTTCATGAAATTTCAAAAGCACCCTATCCAAGTCGACCACAGGTGGTAAAGGAAAAACCCTAAGTCGCCTTTCAATTGATGCAATTTTTTCTCTAGATTGTTTCACCGACTTATCCCACTCCACCTTATATGTTAGGTACTTATCAATGACAACAATGTAGGTGGCTGCATCATCCAATTGGCGCTTATAAAAATAATCATCATTAATTGGAGCATACCACCACCTCCTCAACTATTCTAAAGTCAAATACTTAGGGGAAATCTTCCTTCTTCCTATCATAATCTCAAAGAAAGCAATGGAGCCATTGTAAACACCAACTAGGGTATCATCAATTTGCCTCCTCTGCTTGTAAATCTTCTTCAAAACCTTTTTCCTGATTTGCAGTGCTTCAAACCACTCCCAAGGTTCAACAGCTCTGGAGGAAGGGAAAATTCTATTACTTATTAGCTTATCCTTGGTATACTCCATGATAGTTTTAGTTTTTTGTAGCAGGAGATTTGTATCTTCTTTTTCCTAAGCCAACACCTCCTTCAACTAATCAATTTCTCTCATAATATCTTTCCCTTTGGATAAAATATCCTTAATAGCCTCATTTCCTTTTGTTTTCACCCCTTGCAGCCAATTTGCAGTAGCAAGATTGGAAGCCTTCATCTTTTCTAGCTCGGTGATAGTCTCTTGAGGTAAAGGTTTTGTAGCAGAGGTGGAGGGGTTAATAGATTGCAAGGGTTTCATCAAATCCTCCAAGCATTTCTTGAGATTCTCATTTTCCTTTTTTAGCTCCTACTTAGTCTTTATTTCCTTCCTCAATCTTCCCAAGATGACTGCACTAGAACCTTGATAATCTTCAATATCCTGCTCAACAGAAGTGGGCCCTAGATTGAAATTTTGCACATTATAGTCTTTTGTAGATACCTCATCTCTATTCTTATCCGAAGCAGGGGTTGCAATATGGAAAACTCTATTACTCACCTCATCTCTTTCAATCCTTGAAATGAACCTAGCCTTCTTCTTACCCTTGTCCTTTCCAATCTTGGCCAACAACTCATCCCAATTCGATGGAGTATCTTCCACAACAACTTGTTTTCTCTTTATCTCCCTACCTAATGACTTAGGAACAATGGATTCCAACTGCACTTCACTTTGTTTCTCCTCTTGTTGACCTTTAGGTGCTTCCTCATTCAAACCATGCTTCTGAGGAGTCTCACCTATCTAGCTCTCATTCTCTTCAGCCTGTTCCTCCTTGTGCTCAGACGATGGAATCTTTTCTACCTCTTCTTATTTTGGAGGTGATTTAACCTCTTCGGGTCCAATAGGTGACTCTGCATATGCAACTAAGGGAGATTGCATTACCTTTTCAACTTCTGCTTCTGAACTATAAAGGTCACCCTCATGAAATTCCTCCCCTTTAGTATCTGGATGATCTTCAACTTTCTTAGATTCACTTGGTTTTTTTTGAGCTTCATGGGCGGAAGGAACATCATCATGTTGCTCCTCATGAGAAATAACTAGAGGAAGGTCTGTTTTAGGCACACTATCCTTGGGAGGAGTTCTAGACCTCCTTGTGTACACTCGTGCCTTCTCTTCTGAACTTTCTATATTTACCACCGGTGGGGTAACTTCTTCTTCTCCTACCTTGGAGCTTGTCTTCTGTGACAATCTTATGAATCTTCTCATTTTTAGCATAGGAACATCAACCTCAGGACCCTACTTTTTAGTTTCCTTCTACTCAGACTTCTTAGCCCTTGACCTTTTCTTAGCTATTAGATTTCTCTACTTTTCTGCTTCATGGACTTCCTCCTCCTGAACACCTTTTATCTTGATCTTGAAAGGAAAATCCAACTTACCTTTTCCCTTAGGATCTTGCTCAGTTGATTCCTCAAACATGGAGTGAGGGTCCAAATCTCCCATCAGTTTATAAGTGCATTGTACACCTTCATTCTCCAACTCCCACAGCTTATGCCTTAGCCACATTCTAGTGAATTTGGTGACTAGATCCATCAACTATTTTAAATCTGTCTTTTCTTCCTATAACCAATCCACATCACCAATCGGCTTGTCCTTCACCACCTCATAAGCATGACCTTGAATAAAGTCCCCATCATCCTCAAGCTAATCAGGAACTACCTTCACATTATACAGTCGCACTAATTCAACTGGCAGTCGAGAAAAATTCTTCTTCCTGACCTCATATTCATCACTACAATTGGCCCAGTAGTCTTCCATATCAACCTTATGGCTATACTCTCTATTGGAATTCTTTTGGGCTTCACCTATGATATCAAATCTAGACCTCTTGGAATGAAAGGATAAGCCAAGAGTACTCATCTCCTCCTCTGAAGCTTGGGCATAAATAATGGAAGGACATGCCTCTCCAGTGCCAATCCTCAAGGGGAAGTGTCCACCAAAACTAGTCTTATGCTTGTCCCTCTTAACAATGGCATGAAAGTCACATATTTGCCAAGTGACTTTAGAAAGTATGATATGATCAGTGGTATATCTTGGAAGTTTGTATGGAGCCCTTTGACAACCATCAATCAGGATGTATGAGAAAGTTGGGAATTGAATAAACCATGCCCCATATTTCTTTATGAGCTCCTTAGCTTGTTCCGAAATCCTTACATGCTCTGCTCCATGAAGCAATCTAGTGATATGCATGGTGAATGCATCATTCACTCTCTTGTAACTCAAACTTCCCAAATGTAACTGAGGGTAGACCTCATAGATAATATTCTATCTAAAGGTGCCCTTGGTACTCAATCCCTTGTATGGATGAAACCTTGCAAGAGCATAGACCATGTATGAGGTCATTGTGATGGTATTGGTCTGCAACACACTGGACAACTGTTCATGAATCACTCTGCTAATGACACCTGCCCAATGGTAGTCAGTCTTTTCCTACTCCATCCTCAAAATCACATGGCACATCTAATTCTCAAACATGCCAGCATTCTTCAATCCAACCACCCTGCTAAGAAGAATGATGGCATCATAATACTCCTTAAATTTTTCCTTGAATTGCTATTTAGGTAGCTTGGAATAATGAGACTTGGGCTTCTCCAACCAGGAATTGATAAGTTGTTGAGATTTAATAGTCTATTCATCATAGTACTCTTGAGCTGCCTTCATGTTGAATGCCACCACATGAGATCTATTTAGCATATCAAACGTCTAAGCAATGGAAATAGGGTTGAGATTCGCCACAATCCTCCCTTGAGGACCAATTATTCTTTGTGTATCACTATCATAGTGCCTGGAACACTCAAGGACCAACTCATAACACTATACTGTGGAAGGGAAACTAGCTACATGTGCCAACCCTGACTCTAACATCCTCTTTGCCACTAGAGGAAGGTCTTGCACTACCATTCTGCCTTTGAAATCCTCATAGTCCCACAACCCAACATTGGTATCAGTTACCTCTGACTAGAAAAATTTGATCTTACTCTCTGGAATATTGCTCTTGATGTCCATCTTTATTCTTTTTGATTTGGATATGGAAGATCCCTCCATGTCACCCTTAGCCTTCCTAGCTGTTACCTTGCTTGAATCAGCCTACACTTGACAAAGGAAACATAAGAAAAACCACAAGAAACCAATGTTAATTCATCAAGGGCATCATTAAAATGAGTCCCACATAAGCAATATGTCATTAAATTTGAAATGAAATGATCATATTAAACTTCGGGTTTCAAGGCCATCCACAGAATCCAAGTCAGGAAGGAATTTTGGGGAATTCTAGGCCATATGGATTCTAGTGGAATAATCATGAAAACACCTATTAGCAATTCAATTCAATAATTATTAATCAAAAAACATGATGTGAGATCTCAAAATAGCATAAATAAATGATAAAATGCACCATCACCTATTAACACATCATGCTATTTCATATTCCTTCATATTTCATCAAATTTCAGGAAAATCTGCCAGAGCTAGAAAATCCGCTGGACATGAAAAATTCTGGACCAAGGACGAAACCCAAACTATGACACCAAATCATGATTTTGCCTAGATTGATGGATTGATTATGATTTTTCAAGAACTGAGGCCCGAGACAAGTTTGGTATGGGTCGTTCTTAGATTTTCTTAGAATTCTAGGCCAATTGGGAAGTGAATTAGGGTTAAATGGCGATGCCCTAAGTCCAACCCTACAAATCCACCATTAATGCATAGTGAAGCTCAGGATTCATTCATTTCAAGTGCTAATTCCTTACTAGGGGGGGAATCATGACTCTCAAGCAAGACTCCTCAGAAGGAAAAGAAACAAACGAGCTTGGAAATTACTTGGGAGACCATAAATCAGACAATGCTATGCAACCCTAGTCATGAAGTGATCAAAATTTCAAGAATTTGAACCCCAATAAACTCTATAACATCAAGGCGTTATCCACAATCATTAATTAAAAGCAAGGAAATCAAATACATACCATTATGAAGTGGAAATTGATCTCAGAAACAACAAATGGGAATTTAATGGCATCCACAAAGAACAGTGGCAGGAATGCACTAGAAATCGCCACTTAATTGAACAATTAAAACTCTGCCTCAAATCCAATCACACACTTGCAAGAATGCACTCCGCAACTCAAATGATGGCAAACAATAAGCATAATAGTGCAAAAGACCTCAAAAATTAGTTAAATACATCATTCAAAGCTCGTACGAAGACATTAATGCTGTCGATAAGACAACTAGGAAAAATTGGGAACCTAATGACAGGACGGAATTTGAAAAAATCCAAACCACGCGGAATTCTGTGAAGACTGAAAATCTCTGAACCACAGTGCTTAGCTAGAGTCCAAGCAGGATCTAGGAAAATCTGGCCGTGGTGGAAAGTCATGAACTTCAGTGAAAAACCAAACTTAGCTCAAAATTAAAGATCTTCAATGAATGACTTAGGGAAATCACTTAGGCAATCAATATAAAAATTTTAGCACATGCCAAAGTAAGACAAAACCTCAAAATGAAAGGGCCAAGACACCAAAAACCAAAGCAAAAGAGGGTTCCTTCTTTCAGCGGGGCATGTGTGCGAAAACTGCACAAAAATTACAAAGACTCAAAGTTCATTTGTAATCAAAAGAAAATATTGACCAATACACAAATCAGAAAACATCTCCATTATTTCCTCGAGGCTACAATGCTAGTTCACAGACTTGACACCCCTGTACAATATGACTATGTGAGAAGAAAAAAAAACTCTTCCTCTCCCCCTTGAATAACTACTAGAAAAGATAAAAAAAAAGATCCCTCCCTACTTTGAAAACTCTCCCATAAATAAGTCTTCCCAAATGAGGCTTTTCAATTCCTGTAATCACCTCTTGAAAATGGACAATTCAAAAAATTCATGCTTTTCTCTTTCACATAACTATTTCTTGATAACTTTATGCTCTTTTGCAAAAGAATCTGCTACAAAATGATAGGAATTTTCACCTACAAATTTGTGTGCCGCATTTGAAAACTTCTATTTCCATATTTGAATTACCATTCATAATTAAAAATTCTTAATAGGTATATGAGAAAACATAATTGTGGAATATTTACAAAAGATGAAAGTATTATAAGTGGATTTCCTTGATTCACATTAGAAGTGCCAGCTATCACTTCCAATAGTTGTTTCCGCTATTAAGAGCAATTTATTCGCGGTGATTTTTTGCATCCAACTAGTTGAAGAGTTAAACTTAAAACATCAATCTCACTATTCCATATGAGAAGATGAAATTCTTGAGTGTTTATTGTTGTGGAGGTTATGCAATAGCTCATGTGGAAGACCATGCCACAACCCAAATCTTGGTCCATAACCCTGACCATGCCAAAGTCCTTGCTGTGAGTCTGGCAATGGAGGATATCTTAGCCATGACCCTGACTTTTTCCATTGACTATACCTTGGTTCTCATGCTTGTTCTTTCAAGTGACCATTTCCATACATCAGATGAACTACAAACCTAGGTACATGATGCACTGCATTTCCATACCTCTATTCATCTTCAGAGAATCAGATCTTCTTTTGATCAACCTTATCTCAAAAGGGAATGCTCCTCTTATGATTGACCTAAAGCTTTTCCAAAAAGAATTGATTTTAATTTAGATGCCTTTGATTGACCTTTTAAATTCCATTGGAGATGAGAGAGGGTTTCCCTTATGCAGTCATAGATTGTTTCACATTCATTCTTCTTCACTGACCTTGTAGCATTCTGATTGTGATCTATAAAATCTTCAACACTTATATAGTTAATTTTATCCTCTAACTTTTTGGAAATCCAATTCCCTTCATAAGTGCTAGCAACCCTTCCTTCCAAAGAGATTCAACCCCCAATAGCTTGTACAAGAGAGATGAACAACTCAGGTATAGACTCTTTATTATGATTACCAAAATTCATGTATGATAGGACTCTTTTCTCCACCACTGAAATGTTAGCTTCATCTTTAAAAAAAAAGGGAAAATGCCGGAAGAATTGGAGACCGAGTTTATAGGTGTAGAGCAACTAAAAGGATGATTGATGAAGAATTTAGTGTCCTATCCCTTGAGCTATTGATATTGTGTGCTTTATCCCAAGCTTTCATGAAATAGAAAAGCTTCTGAAACCTCCTGTCAATTGAAGAAAAAAATGTGCAACATCTCAGATTTTAGGATTCCATTTTTATTCTCAATTGAAATGTCACACTCAATTCTGCTTCTATAGTCAAAAAATTTCAAAATAGGAATAATGGCTCTCAACACAGGTATAACACCATAGACTATTCCTCTACCTTGAAGGTGATGAAATTCCTTAGACAATGTCCTGAGAATTTTGACTTTATTTTCTCTTGGGAAGGCACTTCCATTATAACCAAGGTTCACAGACAAGTCCAAATTACTTCCAGAAGTAAAAAAAATCCATTATATATGAACCAAAGGCCCTTGTAGATGCACCAGTACAATTATAGATACTTCCCTACATTAGTCGAGTTGCATCACTGTCACCAACATGCATTGCTTTGAATACTGCAGTTCCAAGTGTGGATATATATTCTGGATCATTCATTGGTGGTGTTGGCCTCCTACAATGATTTAATAACTAAGCCCTTACAACCATGATTCAAAGATTGGACATCTAACCTAAATAGCTATTTCAATCATAATGAAGGTGCACTTAACTTGTTAATCTAGGGACGTGAACTTGAACTGGGTCAGCGCAGTATGTGCACTAGGGACCCAAAGTAGCCATTTTCATTCTATAGCTAAGGTACACACAATGCTGAAAGTAAATTGCTTGGAAGGGAATACCATAAATTCCAATCATCAATCAAAAACTACATCAAACTAAGATGCATAACATAAATGAAAATTTGAGCAACAAACAGGGCACTACTCTATCTACTTTGGTTGCAGGAACAGTCACAAAATGAAATTCTAGCGGCTGCACGAATAGTTGGTGCCAGATTTCTAACTAATTACTAAAAAAAAAGTAATACTAAACTAAAAGGACAGATTACTCACCAAGTGCCCCCCCTTGGATAATTATCCTCTAAAACTAATGAGAACTCTAATGTTCAAACTCAGAACTTTATCTTATTCACTATAAATCATGAGTACGAAAGAGTAATGTATCTGTATTATTGAAAAACTTGAGAGTGCAAGTACAATATCAAATTGTGCAACTCTCCAAGAGGGAGCATCATATCTTTATTTATATTATCAACTAAACAAGGAATTCAACTCCACGACCGGGAGGACACCATTTAGGGAAAACAGAGAAAGTGGAGTGACGACAGTTACACATGCATGGAATCTGGTCAGACATGCAGGTCCAAACGTAGATCTAGCATATCAGTACACCCACATCTGCTCAACCAACATTAAATTCCACTATAAGGATGTTATTTTTAGTTTTCATGAGGAATCTTCTACCATTGACCTCCTTTGACCTTTGAGCAATTCCTTTGTTGGATATTACGATGCATGCCTAGCTAGCAGTGTCTTCCTCAACTTAGCATCTTTAAATTAAATTTGCATGGCAATGTAAGTACACACAATAACTGCATATCTATAACCACCTTAAGGAACATTCATTAACCACATGCAAAATCAATATAGATAATCCACATAATATGCCTATATCATTAAAACTTGTAGAAATAGGATCAAGCCCAATGTCTATGGTTTGAGGGAAACATTATGAAAATATCAACATTTAACATCAGAGTCCACGACAACTTCCAGCAAATAAACTATAGATTCTACACAAAATTGGACCAAAAACTAGGCTTATCATTCCCCCCAACCTAACGTTTTACTAGTCCTCTAGTAGGGGAAGGGTTGTTCTTCTACTTGGTCAAAGATCTAAAATTTACAACTGATAGTTGTCCAACATCAGTGTCTGCTGAGTGTGAATTAGGGTCCCAATAGAATCCTCCTAATCTGTCAAATATGCTCCATCTCTATTTTCTACAACAATGTCATACTGGTAGAACCTAAATTTTAGCACGGGCCACATGAGAATGGGTGGTTGAAAAGTCAGGGGAAGCCAAAATTACCCCTTCGTTCTCCTGATTTGAATATACCTATCAATCATTTTTAGTGCTATAGCATAATTGTGGATGGAATGAGGTTCAACCTGTTTCAGCTCATTAGTTAGGCTATTCCATCTTTGTGATAGGTATCCTCTCATAATTTCCTCCTTTGTTGCTACCTTTACCTCATACTCACTGTAAAATTCCTCAATCCAAGGCATAATCCTATTGCCACAACTCTGTAAATATCCCTTGGGTTGCTTGATTCATCCCTAATGGGCAGAGGGATATTAGACTCCAATTGCGCCTTATAAGCCCCATGTTGTTGTCCCCAACTAATCTCATTTTGTACCCAAGACATAAATGCCCTTAATTGGACATCCCCAACATACAACAATGGATTCCAATCATGGTCTTTAGTTACAACATAATTATGCAAGTAGAACTCACATAGAAAATTCTTCATTTCAGGGGAGGGAATCCTATAAGCATTGAAAAATTCATTAGGAGTGTCAATAGAAGGATCCAAACCTAAGACAATCCTTGAAAACGTAAAAGAGAGATATTTCTCTTTTAGGTGTAGAGCATAGACCCTTGGAAGGGTTCTACATTCCAAGATATGTGGTACCAAGGTCACAATGTTGTCCACTTTCTTCTTCAGAGTAGTGATTTCCTCATTCTTTTCTTCAATGACTTCATCCCTCTTTTGAATTTCCTTTTTCAATTTCTATTTTTCCTTTTTCCATTCTTCCTCCATCCATTGTATTTCTTCCCATAATTTCAAAATTTATGTGTCTACTATAAAATCAAGAGGATTATGAATTCCTACTAGTATTTCTATTGATGGTTGCTCCTCATATAGTACTATCTGCATGGACTCAGGCTATTCAGTTGTCTCTACCTGTGGGGGTATTGTTTCTTCTCCAAATTCTTGCTACAGGATCTCTTGTTGTTGTTCTTGCTGTGGCTATAGGAACTCCTACTCTAGTTCTGGCTATTGCTATAGGACTTCTTGGTCATGTTGTAAGAAATCCCGATTTTCATCAAACTCTTCTGCAATGTTAGCAAGATCAACCAGTGTTATATTTGTTGCTCTCTCAAATATGTCTTCTTCTTCAACATTATCTTGCCCCATTGGAGCTTTAGTGTCCTCATATGATGTATCACCAAGCTTAGGGATTTCCTGTGGAGGCATACTAGATGCCAACCCAACTGATCTTGATTTCCTGGGAGGGCTCTCACATTTTTCTTTGGCTGCAGGATGAATAGTGACAACCTTCCTCTTCTTAGAACTTGACACCTTTCTTTCTATAGACTATGTTTTAGCTTTCCCTTTTTGTTTTTACTTCTCTTATGTTCCCTAGTTCTTATCAGGGTTTCAAGGGGAATTTCGTCATCAGAATCTGATGAAGAGCTCTCTTTTTCTAAGTGCTTTGATTTAGAAAAACTAATGTCTATGGTTTCTTCTGTTGCAGGAGGGTTCACACTAGAGCCAACACCAGAGGTTGAAGCACCAAGAGTGGATTCAGTCGTGCTTAATCTCCTGCTAGACCTACGTGGTTGAGGTAAAACCCTAGGTTGCAACTGCTCAGGTCTAAATTGATCAACATTTATAAATTCTTCCTAGGTCATTCCAGACACATCATGTAGAGACCTCTCAACTAGCAATTTAATAAGGCAATGGTGGGAAACATAATTGTCCCTACCTTTTTGGGTCTTGGTCGCCATGATTGAGAGAAGATTGTATAGCATGTTAGGCACATTCATCCTTCTCCTGTGCCTCATGTGACTCAAGATTTTGAAATGTATTGAATGCAAGTTTGACAAACATCCTTCACAGGTGATTGGAGGGTCACTATGTACTATAAATTCAGCCCTAGATAACCTAGCATCTCTGGAGGTAGGGTAATGTTCGCCATCAATAGGTAACCCTATAACCTCTACAATTATTTACTTAGTTTCCACAACCTCTAACCCTTTTACTGTGGCTTTTCCTTCAAAAAATGTCTGGGCGAATTCTAGTGCAATGCCTTCATCAAAGCCATCCAACTTCAGGAAGTAATCTAACCGTCGATAGTTTCTAAATTCGGCCAGGCATTGTGCATCCTGCAATAAAACATCATGAACTGAGAGCTCATTTTGAATTATCCCTCCTCCCATTGTATGCAATCAACTATCACTCTACAAAATTTCCTTCCTGTAATTCCTGTCTGAAAGCCAAACACCTTCCTGCAATACATACTAAATTTCCAATGCCAATATCGACTGAAATTTCCCTTTCTTTTGTTTACCTTTTTGCTTGCAACTCAGGATTACAACATGGTCAATAATGGAAAGAAAAGGAGTAATAAAGGAAAATTATGATGGGAAGAAATGGCCGTTGTAGTTAGTGTCACTTCAGACATGCGAACCAACCTCTTACTCAAATTTCAAATTGAATCATTTTAAATTTTCTAATGTAGCCTAGCATGAATTGACACATGGGCAATATTTGCATCTTTTTCTTTCCCCCCCAACCTAAATTTGGACATGTTTTCGCACATGTGAGATGTGAGTGGTGATTTGACAAGGAATAATGACATGTTATGTGAACATCTATACTAACGTACATTGATTAAATGAATGCACTTAAAAGATAATTAAAAGATAGCAATTAATGTGCACATACCTGAATGTGTGGAGGATTTGTTGCAAAGATCGTGGAAAAAGTACCATTTTCATTTTTAGGGAATAAATTGAGCAATTAATAAAAATGAAGTGGAATGAGGTGAGGTGGAATGAAGTGATGGAAGAGAGAGAAAGGTGGTGATGGATGGGTGAATGGGCGGATGGGTGAAGAAATGGAATTCCACAAGTGCAAAAGTCTTTATTATGACAAGTATGTACCTTAATTATCCAGAAGGAGGGACACTAGGTCCACTTCCTTCAGTTGAAGGAAGCTTAGGTGCTGAATGTTGGGCGAATTGTTGTAGGAAATATTCTTTGGAAGTTGGCTTGTCATATAATCTGAGGTGATGACCATTGACAAGTAACTTGAATCTGACAGGGTCAATGGTAGTAAGCTGAACAAATCCATTAGGAAGACCTCAATGACTTCATATGGTCCTAGCCACCTTGTCTGCAATTTTCTTGCATTGTCTTGATATCTTGACTCATAGTGTAGGGCCCAATCTCCTAGTTGGAATTTCTTGTCCTTGATAAATTTGTCATGCCACTTGATTCTTTGATTCTACACTACCTCTGTATGGTGCAGGTCTTCTCTTCTTATCTTATCCAAAGCATTTAGCTACATGATTCTTTCTCTCTGTGCCTTAGAAATATCTATTCCCAAATATACTACAGTCTTAAGAGTCTTATATTCAAATTCAATGGGCATCATGGCTATCTTTCCATACAAAAACTCAAATGGAATGAAGCCTATAGTTATTTTCCAAGTTGTTCTATAGGACCAAACAACTTCTAGTAATCTATTTTCCCAATCCTTTCTATGAATAGCTACCATTTTGGTCAGAATGGCTTTAATTTCTCTGTTGGTCACCTCAACTTGGCCATTAGCCCGGGGATGATAAGGAGTAGAATTTATATGCCTTATGTTGTACTCATTGACTAGTGCTACAAAAAGGGTTGATGTGAATTAAGCTCCTTGATCAGTCACTATTTCTCTTGGAACTCCATATCTTGTGAAAATCTTCTCATAAAGAAATTTTGCAACCTTGTTATCTCTTGCATGCTTCATGGCCTTAACTTCTACCCACTTTGTCACATAATCAGTGCATACCAAGATATAAGACTTACCATTTGATGGAGGGTCAATGGGTCCTACAAAATACAATCCCCACTTGTGAAAGGGAGTGATTACTACCCGAGGGAAAAGTGGCATCTCATCAGATCTGGTTGGTCTACCCATTCTTTGACATCTATCACATTTTCTGGTATACCTTCCTGCATCCTTGTGGAGTGTTGGCTAGTAATATGCTGTGTTCAAAATATTCATTGCTATCCTCTTGGCTGAAAAATGTCATATGTCTCATCTTCCTTCACACATCTCCTCATGAAATGGTTTGGTCCAATATAAAACATCCAACAATCCAGGAGAAATGAAAATATTTTTCAATGAGTTCCCTTTTCTGTTTTGGAGAGAAGTGAGAAGGAAATCTACTTGTGACCAAATAATTGGCTATGTCAGCATACCAAGGTGTTTGTATACTGAGGGAGAACATATGCTCATCAGGAAAAGATTCATCTATGGGCTGATTGTCTTATGATGTAGTCAACCTTGAAATAAAATCTGTAACAACATTGGCCTTCCCTAGCTTATCCACAATGGTTATATCAAACTACTACATCAACAATAACCATCTTGCCAACCTACCTCTAATCAAAGGTTTATTCATGAGATATCTAATGGCTGCATGATAAGTGTGCACAAAGATTTGATAACTTGTTATGTAATGTTTAAATTTGTTCAGTGCATAGATTACTGCCATCATTTCTTTCTCTGTCATTGTATAATTGAATTCAACTCGTAGATTTTTTCTGACAAAGTAAATAGAATTTTCAATAGCTCCTTTCTATCCTAAGATTGATCCTATGTAATAATCTGACGCATCATTATGGATGTGGAAAGAAAGCTCCCAATTAGGTCCTTTGAGTACAAGAGCATGAGTCAAAGCTTCCTTCAAGTCAAAAAATGCCTTGTCACAAGTTTCAGTCCACTGGAATTCATCATCTTTAGTGAGAAGAGTATATAATGGTGCTACTCCCTTGCTGAAATCCTTGATGAAACACCTATAGTATCCTGTATGACCCAAGAAACTCCTAACATCCTTCTGTTTTGTAGGTGTGGGAAGATTTGTGATTACCTCAATCTTTGCAGGGTCTACTTGAATTCCCTTGTGGGAGATGTAGTGGCCAAGAATTACACCTTCCTGCATCATCATGAAGCACTTTTCACTGTTTAAGGACAAGTTTTGGTCTTCGCATCTCTATAGGATTCTCTTGAGATTTCCCAATGCTTGATTAAAATCAACACCATAAGTGGTAAAGTCATCCATATAAATTTTCATGCAATCATGAGAAATGTCTGAGAATATGCTAATGACTGCCCTCTGAAAGGTTGCAGGTGCATTGCATAAGCCAAATGGGAGTACTGAGTAGGAATAGGTCCCCCATGGATAGGTAAATGTGGTCTTCTCCTAGTTCTTTGGTGCAATTTGGATTTGATTGTAGCCGTTGAATCCATCTAGAAAAGAAAAGTATTACTTTTCTGCAAGTGTGTCCAAAACTTGATCAATGAAGGGTAAGGGAAAGTGGTCCTTGGTGGTAGCATTAAGTTCCCTGTAATCAACACAAACTCGCCATTTTCCTCCTTTCTTGGGCACAATCACTAATGGAGACATCCATTGGCTATTTGAAATGGGGTAGATAAATCTTGCATCTAGTAATTTTTGCAGTCCCCCTTTTACAATTTCTCTTAGTGTAGGGTTAATTCTTCTCTGTGGCTGTCTTACTGGGGTGCAATCATCTTTGATGTAAATTCTGTGTATAAAGTTTAGGGTCCAATATGTTCATATCATGATAATCCCATGCAAATGCATGCTGATGGGTTCTTAATAAGTTTGCCAATAACAATTGTTGTTCTTCACTTAATTTATTGTTAACATTTAGATATTTTCCTTCTGACACCTGTACTTGTGTAGTTAACTCTATCATGGATGCTTCATTAACACATGGTACCTTCAATTCATATGGAAACAATGTATGAGACATACCTATTGTTGCAGGTAGTCTATTTGTAGGAAGAACATTTGCAGGAACAATGGTTGTAGGAAGAGCAGGCATAAGTGTTTTGACTGGAGTGGCAAAATGAGAAGATGATGTTTCCTCCACTTCACAATGGTTCTAAATGATGTTAGCCAATACTTCATCCTCATCTTGGAGCTGCATAAAAGATATTTTGACTAACATCATAAGCTATGCCACATAATTAATTTACTTGGTCTCTTTACCAACATGTGGCCATACAAGATTATCTTTATCATGAGATGGTTGAGCAAGAGGATAAAAAACAAATTTTAGTGATTTTCCCATCTGAAATGGTCATGTCACTTGACCAACATCCAATGTATGCATCTATAGTTGCTAACCATGGACTTACAAGAATAATGGGATACCCACCTAGTGTAGCTTTGGGAGAAAGAATCATAAAGTCTACTGGGTACTCCTAGGAGTCTAAAACTACCACAAGATCCTCCACTACACCATTAGGCTTAACATTAGAACTATCAACAATTTGCAGGACATTAGGAGTAGATCTCATGCTTGCAATTTTTAGTTGCTATAGGATGTCCTTGGTCATTACATTTATTGCTACCCCTAAATCAATCAGAGCATTTTTTACTTGGATCCTGTTTATAACAACTGCTACCATAGGACTACTTGAGTCATTATACTTGGGGATAGTTACTTTTCCCAGAATGATGTTAGCTAGCTGTCCCACCACATGAACTATAGTTGGGTCTTTCTATTTCCTACTTGGCTTCTTGAGGCATGCTTCCTTGATTGCCTTTCCATATATTGGAACATCCTTTATGGCCTAAAATAGAGGTATCTGGACACATATATGCCTCAGCTGATCCAAGATGTAAAAATTTGTATCCTCATTTTCTTTCTTCTTCTTGGAAAATTTCAATCTTTGAGGAAATGGTGGTTCTTGTTTAGTTTGCTTGACTTGGACTAGTTCGGAATTTTTAGGTACACTTGGTTGAATGGGATCATTCACAGGTTCCTCCTCCTCTTCCACAGGAAGCTCAGTGATAATGAGCTTGGAAAGGGTTGGTAGAGTAGTTCCTAAATGCAAGTGGATGTCACTTACACTCACAACATATGTAGGGAATTGATTTGAATTAACAACATATGCAAGTTGCTATTGTGGTTTTTTATTTAGATTGGGTGTGGGATGAGTTGGTAGCTGATTAGGTTTAGGTACATTTGAGCCTGAATTAGTAGGCAGAGGCATTATAGTAGGCTGTTGGGGTTGAGAAGGTGACTGCATGTAACTGGTTGTCTAGGAAGAACATTGTTTTCCTCCCCTCCATTAATTTTTTTGCTTCCAATTTCTTGGAGGTGGCTGCTAATGTCCTTGACATTGCTACCAATTCCCCTAAGGTTGCTACAACTAGGGTGGAAAATTTTGATGATTGGGCCAAGCATTTGGAGGGTTCCTCCAAGGCTGTGGTGGATACCCTCCATATCTGGATGTATATGGGGGCTGCCATTGGTTACTAGATGAATAGGAATTAAAATATGGTCCAACATAAGATAGTGGATCTAGCGGCATACCTTGTCTTAGAGCCCAAGGATTCCTTTGTGTAACATAGTAAACTTGGTCTTCTTCAATCTGGATTGGTTTGAATTCAAGTGGAATTTTTTTGCTTTCAAGATTAGCTACCATCTTGCATCTGCAATCCCTCTTCTTTTGTCTATAGTGAGGGAAATACTTTGTCAGCATTGCCTCTGCCTCCTCTTGCTTCTTCTTTTCCTGAAATGTATCTAGTTGAGTAGCTAGATTATTTATAATGTCTTGCTTGAAGTCTACCAACAAATGAGTAATCTCCATTCTTGAAACTCCATCGGTAGTTGACTTACCCATGGAAGATTGTTAAGCTCTCCCTTTCTTTGAAGCTTCCCTAGAGTAATTCTGACATATTTTCTTGATATCTTCTCAAGGAACTTGGGAGATATCTCCTCCTCCCATGAGGTCCAAGGCATTAGTGCAACTATCATTGATTCCTCTCAAGAAAAACAATTTTTGTGAGTCTTCATTGAGTGTATGGTGTGGAGATTTTGGTAGGAAAAACAAAAATCTTGTAATATAATCTTCCAGGCTCCCATCTTCCTTTTGCTGCATCCTGAAAATGTCACCTCCTCTCATGTCACCGCCCTTGCAATATTTTTTGTATTTCTCAAAGAATTTTGTCTTCATGTCTTCCCAAGTTTCCATAGTATCTCTGCCTAGGATCATGAAGCATCTTAATGTAGCCTCTTTCAGGGTGATAGGAAATAGCTTGAGCCTATGGGCATTGGTGGTATAATCATAACTCCTGTAGATTATGTCAAAATCAAACAAAAAGGTATCAGGATCTTCTATGACAAGTCCATAAAACTTGGGGAGTCCTGAAGTAGGGATGTTCTTGATGTTGTCAACTTCATTCTAATGGGAAATGGGGAAAGGAAAAGCTGGTTGGTTAGGTTTGTTCCTATTTGTATCACCCATGCCTGCTTGATGTAGTTCCAAGGAAAAAGGGTTTTCAAGCTGATTTTGGTCTTAAGAGGAGACTTTAGAGCTAGTCAGTTCAGGAAATGCATCAGAAAAGGGGTGTGGATCTTCTTCTTCTTCTTCTTCTCTTGGCAGGTTCTGATATTCAACTAGCTGGAATGGATTAGGATTGTTAGGAAGGAATCTCCTATAAGCATCCTTTCTCCTTCCTCTATGCATGCAATATTACTCACTATCAGCCAGCTCACACAAAGAATTGGTAAAGAATCGGGGGGGGGGGGCATTACTTCCTAAATGAGGATATGCTAAGAAAAATTTCCAGAAACACTACAACAAGAAAAACTACCAATGACTCAAAAAAACTCCCTAGTTTGACACCATAATTGACAACAATGCCAAAAATGTTGGCCTCCTACAATGATTTAATAACTAAGCCCTTACAACCATGATTCAAAAATTGGACATCTAACCTAAATAGCTATTTCAATCATCATGAAGGTGCATTTAACTTGTCAACCTAGGGACGTAAGCTTGAAATGGGTCAACATAGTATGTGCAGTTGGAACCCAAAGTAGCCATTTTCATTCTATAGCTAATGAACACACAATGTTGAAAGTAAATTTCTTGGAAGGGAATACCATAAATTCCAATCATCAATCAAAAACTACATCAAACTAAGATACATAACATAAATGAAAATTTGAGCAACAAACATGGCACTACTTTGTCTACTTTGGCTATAGGAACAGTCACAAAATGAAATTCTAGTGGCTACAGGAACAGTTGGTGCCAAATTTCTAACTAATTACTAAACAACAAGTAATACTAAATTAAAAGGATAGATTACTCACCAAGTGGGCCCCCTTGGATAAGTATCCTCTAAAACTAATGAGAACTCAAATGCTCAAAATTAGAAATTTATCTTATTCACTATAAATCATGAGTACAAAAGAGTAATGTATCTGTATTACTGAAAAACTTGAGAGTGCAAGTACAATATCAAATCATGCAACTCTCCAAGAGGGAGCATTAGATCATTATTTATACTATCAACTAAACAAGGTAGTCAACTCCATGACCAAGAGGATGCCATTTAGGGAAAACAGAGAAAGTGGAGTGGCGGTAGTTATGTGTGCATGGAATCTGGTCAGACATGCAGGTCCAAATGCAAATCTAGCAAAATAGTAAGGCCCACATCTGCTCAACCAAAATTAAAGTCCACTACAAGGTGGTTACATTCGGTTTGCATGAGGAATCTTCTACCATTGACCTCCTTTGACCTTTGAGCAATTCCTTTGCTGGACGTTACGGTGCATGCCCAGCTGGTGATATCTTCCTCAACTTAGCATCTTTAAATTAAATCTACATGGCAATGTCAATACACACAATAATTGCATATCTATAACCACCTTAAGGAACATTCATTAACCACATGCAAAATTAATATAGATAATCCACATAATATGCCTATGTCATTAAAAATTTCAGAAATAGGATCAAGCCCAATGTCTATGGTTTGAGGGAAACATTATGGAAATATCAACATTTAGCATCAGAGTCCATGACAACTGCCAAAAAATAAACTATAGATTCTACCCAAAATTGGACCAAAAAATAGGCTCATTAGGTGGTGTGTTCCCATCAAATGTGTCACTTTTGTTTCTTTCTCAGTAACAAGTTGAATTTTCTCATCTTCAATAGTGAAAACAAGAATTCAACCTTTGTTAGGTTCATTCTCCTTTGGCATAACATATGCTTTCCCAAGACAATAATAAACATTGTTGTCATCTAAGAATGAACAACTAAGGATGGAACATCCATTTTCAAATGGATCAAGTTGATAAGATGAGATAATTTCAAATGTTTGATCATCCAATAGATGCATAAAGTGTGATTCTATCTCATCCAAATATGCATTTGAATACTTCAAAATGCATATGGAAAACATGTGACTGTCTTGATAGAATATATGATGAGCATGCTCTCCAAGATGAACTACACAAATGTGGAGTTTCTGAATGTCATCAATTGTCCCAATTGCGAGCAGGTCCGACAATTGCAAACAACAAGGGAATTCAATCTTTGGGTTTATAGCAGATGATTGTGGCTCCTGGCTATTAATTTCTATAAACATGGGGTCAAACTTTGCGAGATCCAAATTCTCTCCTTTTACACAAACACAATTTTCATTGAGAAAGCAAGTGGATTGAGTATACAAATTATTCACACCTTCAACCAATTCAACCGAACTACTTTCACATGCATGCATCTCTTTTTCCAATAATTTATCCTCCTCAATATTTTTATCAAGAAATTCAAATGATGGCACCCTCATACCTCTTTTAATGTTTTCAGAGCTGTGAGTGAAAGCTTCTATTCCAAATTCAGTAATACGACCATTCTCATCCTCAACTCCACAACAAAATTTATCATTCAAAGCTTCTAAACACCAGTTGGGAATTAAAATAGTATTAGAGTCCTTAGATGATACCTATTCTTTAGGAGAAACAAGTGATAGTTCAACTTCTCCCATCTGCATGCACACCATGGAAGCTGCTGATTTTTTTCTTTTAATTTGATTAGACTCTTTCATAAGCTCCTGAGGTGTAATGTATGTCTCTACAACAATCCACTCAAGTACAAATAAATTGAAAGAAGAACATGAATATGAACTGGAAAGAACATTATTATCTTTAGGTCCTTTAGATCATTTCATTTTCCTCACTGCATCTTGCAACTGGTGAATTTATTTTTTAAAATCTTCAATTGAATAGTATCTATAACATACCTTTTCCAGCAATAGTAAAGATTTGTGATCTTTTGACGGATACAACTATAGAAATCTAAATTTGATCACTTCCATATGGTTAAAGATGTCTCCTTAATCATCCCTTTGCTCATCTACTTCATCATCTTTTCTAGTATTAATTAAATCATTCATTTAATTAATATTTCATGTCCTACATAAGGTTTCCAAACTATTTAATTTAATAAATAATTTTCCCCTCTTTCCTCTTTAAATTAAATAAATATATCACTTTATTTAATTTAGTCATATTACCTCTTGGAATTTTAAATTTATTTTTAATTCCTCACTTTCTCTCTCATTGTCACATCCTCCAACTTTTGCAAGTTGGTCTCTAATACCTCTTAGCCATCTAACCCTCTTCTAATCATAATTAATTTATGGTTAAGATGCGCCCACCCCTAATCATCATTAGGGTCACATCCTCAATAATTTCCCACTTGCCTCTAATATGTCATTAATTTGTCTAATCAGGTACTTGCACAACCTTAATAACTTAATTAGGTCAACCTAATCCTAATGTCATTTATGGAATGTGTCCTAAGTCAACCTTATTAAAGACTTTCTCCTTTGGAGAAGGCACTCCATTCCCCATGTGAATTTTTAATTCACATTTAATCCCCCAATGCATTCCAAAGAATTTTAAATTATTTTTCTCATTCCCATGTGGATATTTGAGAAATTTTTAATTCCTCACATGTCCTTTCACCCACATGGGGACAAGGACTTCCTTTATGAGGAGATCTTGTCCAAATCCCAAAGTACTATGTAGTACCTCCATGTCATGTACTCTCCTTCCAAATCATTTCCACATCATCCTTTTCAAGCCACTTCACATGCCACATGTCAAGATGTGAGGGCTTGTGAGTTCTCAACTCACCATAGCCCTACATATTGGCCTTGTTGGTTTAATCTCAATTGTCCATTTCCCTAAAGAATTTAAAATTCTCTATAAATACCTCCTCTTTTCTCTCATTTGAGGAGGAGATCATTATGCTAGCCAAACTCTTGCAAATTTTTCTCTTGAGCCATACTTAGCCAAATACTTGCATTTGCATCCACTTTCACCCATTTTCCATCCATCTTACAATCCACACTTGCATCTCTTGCCATCAAAGGAGCATACAACATCAAAGATCGAAGGGCCAACCAAAGGACAACTCAACAAGGTAAAAGGTTCCATTTTGTTTTGTTAAGTTAATAATTTTCCCAATCTTGAGATGTAGGGTGTTTATATTTGTTGTTTGTACTTTTTGTTTGCTGCTCATTTTTTAATAGGTATTTTTTCTCGTTCACAACAACCTCTTCTTTTTCGGCTTTGGAGATACTTTTGTTTGAGTTCATTCCACAAAGATTGGAGTTTTTCATCATCACTAACCAATATCTATGCAATTGTTGGTGCAGGCCTTTTTCTGGCTTTAGGTTGATTTCTTTGTTTTGCCTAACACTAAACCATTTTCTGAGATATCTTGATTCAACAAAGTTGCTAGCCTTTAGTTCTGGGAAGGCACCATTTTGCATCTAAAAAAAAAAAATACCGGTCTTTTTGATCCCCAACGGAGTTTCCAAAAATCTGTTAGCATACAGATTTGTCCTTCAAAGATAAATACATAAAATGACTCAGCATTCCTTGAAGAAAGAACAAACAGTGCTAACAGTTGGAGTTGTCATTAAATTGACAACTTTCCTCTGAATTGAGAGGTACAACTCCCTCTTAAAATATGCAAGGAATGGAATAACAGGGTATGCTTTTAACTTGAAAGCAAAAAAGGATAATCTACCATCTACCCATAACCATGAAATAGATGTGAAGGATTAAATTCAAAATTAAGTGAATGCAGAAAAATGACACAAAGTCCATTTACCCAAATTCCATGGATAGTACTTAGGAAAATAATGAGCATCAGAGCATCTTCTCATAGATAAATTAATCTAAATTCAAATTTTTTGAAATGAACACACATAAAGAGTTCACTATAACAGAATATACCCTGAAGAGTAATTACAAAGACTCCAAGTTCATTTGTAATCAAAAGAAAATATTAACCAATACATGGATTAGAAAAAATCTCTTTTATTTCCTCAAGGCTACAATGCCAGTTCACAGAATTGACACCCTTGCACAATATGAATGTGTGAGAAGATAAAAAAACTCTTCCTCTCCCCCCTGAATAATTACTAGAAAAGATAAAAAAAAGATCCCTCCCTGCTTCGAAAACTATCCCATAAATAAGTCTTCCCAAATGAGGCTTTTCAATTCCCATAACCACCTCTTGAAAATGGAAAATTCCAAATTTTATTGCTTTTCTCTTTCACATAACTGTTTCTCGATAACTTTCTACTTTTTTTCAAAAGAATCCGCTACAAAATGATAGGACTTTTCGCCTACCAATTTCTGTGCCTCATTTGAAAACTTCTATTTCCATATTTTAATTGCCATTCATAACTAAAAAATCTTAATAGATATAGAAGAATACATAATTGTGGAATATTTACAAAATATGAAAGCATTATAAGTGGCTTTTCTTGATTCACATTAGAAGTGCCAGCTATCACTTCCAATAACTGTTTCCATTGTTAAGAGCAATTTATTCGCGTTGATTTTTTGCATCGAACTAGTTGAAGAGTTAAACTTAAAGCATCAATCTCACTGTTGCATATGAGAAGATGAAATTCCTAAGTGTATATTGCTATGGAGGTTATGTGACAACTCATGTGAAAGACCATGCCCCAGTATATTGTAACGAGTTGGTGTTCACGATTTGGGCCTCACATACCGGGTGTATATCGATAACTCCTTAGCAACCATGTTCATCCTAGAATAGAAGAATTTGTTAGCCATACCCCTTTCTACTAATCTTAGGATTGTTTTGTCTAAATTATCTTCTTTGTACAAAACCAATAATTTTCTATTCAACAATATGCTTTTGATTGATATTTTCTTAGTGTTGGGTCCTTTGCCTTAGTCATCTTTTCAAAAGTCAAGTTTAAACCTATCTAGGGGCAGACCTAACCCATCTAGGGGCAGACTTGACCTTTGAACCAACCCATTTAAGCCTTTTTTAGCCAATTTTGACCAAATTTTGTCTGGCAGGCGGACCTGCCCTCCCGACAGGCAAATTTGACCTCCAGGGGCAGACTTGACCTTTAAACCATCTGACATGCAGACCTACCCTCCCAACATGTGGACTTGATCTCCAAGGGTGAACTTGACCCATCCAGGGGTGGACTTGACCTTTGAACCAACCTTTTTAAGCCTATTTTAGCCAAATTTGACAAAATTTTGTCTGATAGGTAGACCTGCCCTCCCGACAGGTGGACCTGCCCTCTAGAGGTAGACCTGACCCATCCCAGGGGTGGACCTGACCCTTCACTAGTTAGTTTTATCATCCATTTCATCATTCAGGACACTCGTTTCACTGCTTCATGCGCTTGTTTCACCATTCTGATCATTCATCTCCCCATTTTGAACATTCATACACCTGTTTTGAGAGTCCATTCACCATCCTAAATGTTCATACCCTCAGTTCAAGCATCCATTCACCCATTCAGAGTCCTCATTTACCCATTTCAAACCCACATTCTAGTTATTGTTTCCCTGTTTCAGATCACCGGTATTTCATTAAAATTTGTTAAAGTAGTTGTCCAAATTGATCTAGGTGTTTGTCTCTAATTGTCATCTATCACAACTGACTTAGGATTATCATCTATCCTAAGTTTGTCATCCTTGTCATCCCAATCAATCCACTTCTATCTCAAGTTAGATTTGGTGCCGTTATCATACATCCACCCTTTAGTTGATTAATCGATACCTAGTGATACCAAGGATCACTCTTGAACTCAGTTTTGGATTTTGGTCATTATCATTCATCCTATCGTCCAATCCTATTAATCAATCATCAATCCAAATCAAATCCTCTTATCATTGAATCCAGGTTGACCAATTGTCTACCAATTAACCCACTCTGATCTCATCAAACAAATCCACTTCGATCGAATCAATCATCCAAATCAATACTATTGAGCCACATCCTTGTCGGCTAATCAATCATCAAATCAAATCAATCCTTTCATCATCAAGATCATCCTAGCATCCTAGTCCATCCTATCATCTTGCATGCTCGTTCAGACCCAGTCACAGACAAGGAAAATGGCCGAGCAACAAGCCCAAAATTCCCAACCAAACATCCCTCAAGATCCCAACAACACAACTAATGTCTCACAAGATCCCAATAACAATACAAATATCCCTTGAGATCCTCATAATGGTACATCATCACAATCCAATATTGATGGTCAAAACAAATCACCACCCAGGGATGAGAACATGGTCAACCAACCCAAACTTACATTTGAGGAACACTTTAGTAACCCTATCAATGTGCAAATGACATATTGCCTTCTCAAAAAAAATGGGGAAGAAATCTTGGCCCACCTAATTGGAAAAGGTTTCAAGCCTCCATCAGGTGTCGACCTATCCAAGTATGGAAAATCCACATCTAATATACCCCAAAGCTCACAAAATACACCAGGTAGTTCATATGTCCTCAATGTTCCTCTAGTGGAAGGTTGGAATCAACCTGAATTCGACAATGCCATTCTGTATCACATTAACAATCCCCCACACCCCACAATCTTAGTCATGGGGGATCCTCAAGCAGATGATCCCAATGATCCTTTTTCCTATGGAATGCCACAAAATGTTCTGCAACCACCGCCATTAATGCTAACATCACCACCCCTTTCAAATAAACCTCCCATCAATGCTGGGGGCACCCCTTTTACAACATTGCCTCCACCTCCTAGGGCCACAAACCTACCATCACCTTCGTACACATCTCAATAACCTCCTCAATCTAACATACCACCTCCATTACTATCACAAGGTACATCCCAACCGAATGTCCCCTTTGGTACCCAACAACCTCCATTGCAGAACACCTCTACATTATTTTAGCTGCCTCATCAACAACAACCTCCACATAACCCCTTAATATCTTCACAAGAATCCCCACACCAATCGCAAGGAAATCCATCCTGACCTCCCACCTAGACCATATCCCCATTCCTTGCATCCATTCTACATCTACAAGTCCAATCACAATACAACATCCCATCTCGACCCACACAACACCTCACATCACATCAACAACCACCTTATGTGGCCTCCCAACAGTCACAGTAGTACCTTTAGTACTAGTAGGCCAATCCGCAACATCACATTCAAGCTCCTCAACATCCCACTGCACATTTTTATCAAATGAATCCATACTATATCTCGCAACAACAACCCCAACAACAAAAAAATCCCTTGGCATACCAGCAAGGGATATCATCATCTCACTATCAAAATCCATACCTCAACCTTTAGACACTGTCTTAGCAAGATCCTTCATTGTCCTATCATCCATATCCATCTAACCCATCCTTGGCTCTCGTGCCACTAGTCAACTCAAATTTGTTAGAAATCAAAGCTGCTCTGAAAGGTCTTCAAGCTGGGACTGGCAAACAATCATTCAAATTTGAAGACATATGTCCCTATCCATTTGATCCCTCCATCTCATTGATCCCCTTCTCTAAACATTTTGAAATACCAAAATTTGACAATACAAGAGAAACAAAGATCCTAAGGCCCATTTGCAAGAGTTTTACTCCCAGTGCCAAGAAGTTATGCACAATGACAACTATCTCTTGCATTTGTTTCCATGGAGCCTGATTGGCAATGCCCTAGAATGGTTCATGGGACTAGAACAAGGGTCTATAAAATCCTTTGCAAATCTTTCGAAAAAAATTGTTTCTTACTTCTTCAATTTGGAGGACACTGATACATTGGATCTCCTCAAAGAGAAACAACCGGAAGGTGAAACCTTTGCTAGCTACCTACAAAGGTGGCATGCACTAGTGAGCCGAATGAAAACCCCTTTCAAAGAGAAAGATATGGTCACCCTCTTCGTGGAAAACTCTCATCAACATGGATCATAATTTTAGGTTACACTATGTCACCACATTATTGAGATAGTGGAAAAGGGACCCATCCTTGAACGCGCCCTTATTGCCAAAGGGCACATCAAGATACACCACCATGGCAGAGAAAAGCCATCCAATGATAAGTCTCTCTTTTGGAACAAGAACAAAAATGCAGTGAATGATGGTTCCATTGACACTAAACATGTTCAGGTGGCCAATACATCCTAGAGACAACATCCATTTGTACTTAATTCCATATCCATACCATAGGGGGCATCTTGTTCTCCTCAACAGTCAAACCAGAACAGTCAAGGGAATGACAAATTCCAGTATGCTCAATTAGGAGAACCCTTGAGTGTTGTCTTCAATAAGTTGTTACAGGTCAACTATCCGATCACGTACCCTATGACCAAACCATTTGATGAATCCAAGCCTAAACCTGCCTAGTTTAGGGAGAATGAATATTGTGAATTTCATAAAATCAAAGGACACACTCTGAATAAGTGTTAAGGTCTCAAAAACTATGTCCAAGATCTTATCGATTGAGGAGATATCAAAGTCGACACCAATCAAGCTTCTTCATCTAATGCTCAATTGTAGATATACCAAAACGCCTTCCCTAACCATAATCAAGGTGCAAGCACCTCCAACAACAATCACCAAGACAACAACACAAATAATATAAGCTATAATAATGTACCCCTCAATTATGATGGCATTGTCTATTACATTGAGCAGGTAGAACCTCATGTGTCTATGATACATGTTAAAGCTAAAGATAACCAATGTGTTGTTACTACACGATGATCCCGCATTACTGTCTCGGCAGCCTCCACATCCACTCAATCAAATCCTGTAAACTCTCAGTACAACATTCTTGATCACTTAGGAAAAACCCATGCTTAGATCTCAATCTTGGATTTTCTCAAGTCTTCTCCCATACATCAAGAAATTCTCAATAGAGCCTTACAAGAAACCCATGTACCTAATTACATCGATCCCACATGATTCCAAGCTCTAGTGGGACACCTGGCTTTGTCTTACAAGCTACACTTCAACTAGAATGATATGCCAAATATTGATGCCAATCACAACTGTCCCTTACACATTGAAGTCCTGGTTTCCCATCATAAAATAAAAAAGGGTCCTAGTAGATAATGGCTCAACCCTCAATCTATGCACTCTAAAATTCATAAAACAGGTGGGGTATACTCAAGTGAATTTGAGTAATCAAATCATCATGATCAAGGCTTATGATAATGCAGAAAGAAATTATAAGGAGATTATCAATCTTCCTATTCAGGTTGGACCTATAGTTTAGTATACTACTTGTCATGTCCTTGATCTGGACTTACCATATAATCTCCTCCTCAGCTGCCCATGGCTCCATGTAATGCAAGCTGTCCCCTCCATGTACCATCAATGCCTGAAATTCCCGGTTAATGGACAAGAGATCACCATTTATGTTGACCCAAAACCATTTGAATATTGTTGCGCTCTAGAAGCATCATTTTCCCATTTACATTATTGTCCTGGGCTTGAAATGGGGCATCCCAGTCATCATCCTACAATCCACCATCCACCATGTTAACCACTCCATCTCCCTCCACCAATCCTTCGGTCACCAAAGTCCAGATCATTGACAAGGGGTGTGGTGAATATGAAATGCATACAACCCTAAATGTGGCAACCATGCACCATCACCACACATGTATGACCAACCTTTGCAAGCTACTCCAAAAGAAGACAAGACCATCACCTTCAGTGTTAAAAACATCCCCACGACCATTTTCCAGTCTCCTAGTATAAAGACAGATGCACCAGAAGAAGATATCAGTCAGTGGGTATACCATGAAGAACCCCAACCAGATCCACCTCTAAAGGAATATTTTTAAGAAGTATACCCTTGGTTAGCTAAGTTCGTAGAAAAGTATAACTACCAAGGCAGGGGCCTAGGTAAGGAAGAGCAGGGGTGGTTGCAACCTATTGATGTATCAAAGCTACTAAGGAATATAGGCCTTGGAAATGACAAAAAGCAGAAAGGCCCTACAACATCATCTAATACTTCCAATAGTGTTACTGTGGACAATGGTCTCTTGGAAGACATACCCGAGGAGAAATCTATCATACGTACATACAATGATGTTGATCACACAGATTTGTCATCCATGTTTGATTGCTTATTCGTCTTTACCATTAGCCTAACCCTTCGCCATCTTGAACTTATTGATTGGGACCTATGTGACAGTGCACCTATCAATATCTCCTTGGATGCATATGTCAACCTCATGGGATTGGGGAAGGATGAATGCTCCAGTCACAAAAATAAAAACAAGAAAAATAAAAAATGGTCATCTAGTTAAAACCTCCTTGAGGCACTTCCTGACCTGGAAAAAGTAAAAATAAATGTTGCATTCGATAGCGAAAACCTCGAAGAAGCGCCAGAGGATGGAGACATTCATCTTCCCCTTGTGGGAACTCAATTATCCACAAGGTCATCCATCCTAATTGAAGAAACTCAACAAGTTAATCTAGGTATTGCAGAAAAACCTAAGATCACCTATGTGGCCAAATCTTTATCAAAGCAAGAATATTCAATCATTATTCAACTACTCCAAGATGATATCATTAACTTTTCTTGGTCATCCTCGGATATGTGAGGCTTACACCTTGCTTTAGTGGTTCATCATCTGGATGTTCACCCATATGCCAAGCCTATCAAATAGAAGCTTCGCAAGATGCATCCATAAGTAGCATTATTAGTCAAGAAGGAATTGGAGAAACTACTGGATGCTAGTTTTATTAGACCCATTGACTACTTTGAGTGGATATCCAAGATAATTCCTATTTCCAAACCAAACAGAGACATTTGGATTTGTATAGACTTTTGGGACCTCAACAAATCCTATCCAAAAGATGACTTCCTGCTTCCCAATATTGACATGCTGGTTGACCTGACTGCGGGACATGAAATGTTATCCCATATGGATGGTTTCTCTAGTTACAATCAAATCTGAATTGCACCTGAAGATCAACACAAGACCACTTTTACGACACCTTGGGGTACTTTTTGTTACAATGTTATGCCCTTTGGTCTCAAGAATGCGGGGGTGAGATATTAGAGGGCAATGACTATCATCTTCCATGACCTCATCCATATTATCATGGAGGATTATGTCGATGACTTTCTAGAAAAATCTAGAACCCGAGTAGAGCATCCTGTCATCCTGAAAAAGATCTTTGAGTAGTTAGAACATTACAAGCTGTGACTAAATCCAAAAAAGTGTGTCTTTGGTGTTACATTAGGAAAACTATTAGGTTTCATAGTCTCTCGAAGGGGTATTGAGGTTGATCCCACCAAGGTGAAAGATATTTTGGACATGCCACCCCCACGCAATCTGAAACAATTAAGAAGTCTCCAAGGGAAGATGCAATCCATCTGTCAGTTCATAGCCCAACTTGCAGATAAGTTTTAGTCATCCACCCATCTTTTGAAAAAAGACTCCACATTCCGATGGAACCAACAGTGTCATACAGGTTTTGATAAGATCAAGGAATACTTAGCTCATCCACCAATCTTGATGCCACCTATTCCAAGGAAACCCCTCCTACTTTACATCTCCACCACTTCAGTCGCACTAGGGGCATTGTTGGCACAACATGATGAATCATCAAAAGAAAGAGCAATCTACTACATTAGTCAAACATTGGTCGGCTATGAATTAAACTACTCTCCCATGGAGAAAGCGTGCCTTGCAGTAGTTTTCAACACACAGAAACTTCAACATTACATGCTCAGCCATTCGGTCAAATTAATAGCAAAAATTGATCCACTAAAGTATTTGTTATCTAGAACCACTCTAATTGGTCACATGGCTAAGTGGGTCATGCTCCTAAGTGAATTTGACATAGAGTACGTGGATTGAAAATCCATAAAGGGACAAGTCATAACTGATTAGTTGGCTGAGGCACCATTAGTGGATGCTGACTCTCTAGTCACTGAATTTCCAGATGAAGAAGTTTTCATAGTTATAGAAGCACCTAACTGGATATTATATTTTGACAACTCATATACTCATAATTGGTTAGGCACATGAATTCTATTAGCTACCCTCAAGGTGATTACATTCCAAAATCATTTAAGATAGCATTCCCATATACCAACAACATAGCTGAGTATGAAGCCCTCCTCACAGAACTCCAAATTGCAAACCAATGGCACATATCTCACTTGAGGGTCTTTGGTGATTCATTGTTGGTCATTAAGTAGGTTAATGATGAATTCCTAACAAAAGATGATAAGCTATTACCCTATAAGCTCATGGTGGATGATTTCAAGAAATATTTCACCTTCATACAATTTGACCAAATTCCCAGAGTACAAAACAAAGTAGCTAATGCAATGGCTACTATTGGCTCCCTGATTGACATGCCTAAAGATCGAACAGAGTGCAAGTTCCTTGGGGAACAACTTTTAATCTGAGCATATGATATCCATGAGATCGACATGGTGTGCGACATTGTGGGTCCCACTTCCCCATGGTACCAAGACATATATGCCTATTTGCATGATAATATTCTCCCTCTAGATCTTACACACAATCAACACAAATCCTTCATTCACCGCTCTTCCCAATACATTATTATCGGTGATACGCTTTTTCGTTGTGGGTATGATGGAATGCTCATTAGATGTTTGAATGAGACTAAAGCCCATACTACACTAACAGAGGTACATAGTGGTGTTTGTGGGGCTAATTCAAATGGTATGGATTTGGCCAAAAGGATTCTCTAAGTTGGATATTATTGGCCTACATTAGAGCATGATGCTTGTGAATTCATGAAGAAATTCCTTCCCTGCCAACAACATGCAGATTTGATTCATGTTCCAGCACAAGACCTTCAACCCCTCCTAGCACCATGGCCCTTCTCTCAATGGGGTTTGGACTTGATTGCAAGATTTAGCCACCATCTTCTGATGGCCATACATTCATAATTATTCCATTGATTACTTCACCAAGTGGGTGGAAGCAATGCCACTCTCACATATCACTGGTACTCAAATTTCAAAATTCATCCTTTACCATATTCTCTATAGTTATGGTATTCCATCCACCATCCTCTTTGATAATGGAATTTTTTTTAAAAACCAGGCCATGAAACACCTTTGCAAAACCTTTCATATCCAACATCATTGGTCAATGCCTTATTACCCCTAGGATAATGGTCAGATAGAAGCAACCAAAAAAACCCTTATCCACATCCTCAAAAAGGTTGTCAATAACACTGGTCGAGATTGGCAATTCCATATTCGTCCCTCCCTCTAGGAATATCACACCTCCATTCGCACCCCTACAGGTGCCACCCCCTATTCTTTAGTGTATGGTGCCAAATCCATATTTCCAATCAAAGTTGAGTTCCCATCACTGAGGATTTCTCTGAAAAACCTTATTAGTGAGGAGGATGCTCGTGTTGCATGACTTGCACAACTGGAGTTACTTGATGAGAGAAGAATCAAAGCCTATGATAATTTGCAAAAATACCAAAACTGCCTCAAGAATAACTACAATAAGAAGGTTCATCCTCGACAATTCCAGGTTGGTGATTTTGTCCTTAAAGAGAACCAACATACCCAGCAGGACCGTGATAAAAAATGAAAATTTGAGGCAAGCTGGTTGGTCCTTACATCATAACTGCTAAATATGGATATGGGGTATATAGAATTGCTACCCTTGAAGGAGAGCCCCTCAAAGAACCTATCAATATCATGCATCTAAATAGGTTCTACACCTAAGTCCGCTTGGTAACCCCACCTATGAAAAAATTAAAAAAATAAAAAACCAAAAAAATCCAAAAATAGTAAAGAGAAATAAATTCGTCCTATGGTGAAAACCACTTTTTGGTGGCACCTTGGATAAGTACGGGTGGTGAAAACCTGGTAACAGGCATCATTCGTAGAGGGCTTAATCATTATCTACCTAGCATTCTAGTTATTTTATGCTTTCATCTGCCCTATCATCCTCACCCATCCCATCCTTGGCCGTTTGGTATATCTCTTGATTAAGCATTGGATGATCCATCTTGGCTATCCCTCATCCTGAGGTTTTTCAGTATCCCACTCTAAGCTTATGTCATTTTTCTGATTGTTGGTTGGTTTGTGCCTTCATATAGCCCCCCCATCATGTCGGTCTCCATCTAGATTTCATCCTATCGCGTCCTTTGTCAAACTACGTTGCCCCTGTGCTGTCACATAGGCAAAACTGATCATTTGATTCATCCTTGGGGTATTCTAACCATCCCATGTTCGTCATCATCATCTTCCTTTATTTTACTCTTTTTGCTTTATCCATGGTCTTTTCTTGAACTACGAGGGCTCTACGCTTTCACGTAGGCAAGGCTAATCTTTGATCAACCCCTAAGCCCTTAGGTCTATAGGGTGTGTCAGTTTGTGTCCTTGTCTAGATCGTTCTTCACAAACAAAATTTCCTAGTGTTAGGAGATCTGGTTAATGAAAAATATCTTGCATCAACTGGGTCATTCTAGTTTAGTATCCATGATCGGTCTCAACAGGATGCATCCTTCCTAACATACATCATCATCCCATCCATCCCTTTGATCCTATGAAAAAGGACTTTTGGAATTGATTGTGATATTTTAATGCTTTTGAATTTTGTTTATCATTTGAGCTCCCTATCATCACTTGTCATGGTCGCCTTGATCTATCATATCATGGTGTGCTTTGACTCATCAAAATAGGGGCATATCTTGATCTTTTCTTTGTTGTTGTCTTCTTGGTTGTCCCACACAATACCCACCAAGATCCTTGAGGTCTTGTGTTATGCTGGGGCATCCTTATGTGTTTGTAGTTATCCCAATACCTGGCCCGACCAAGGTCATCATGACCTTGGGGTGTTGGGATAGCCTTTTTGTTTGCTATGTTTGTTTCATGCATTGGATGCCAACTCGCCTTGGTCTTACATATCAGGGTATTCGGTATCTTATGCTATAGCAAAAATCAATACTTTGAAGATGGAAAATTGCATTCTTGACTACATTTCATTTCATTTCATTACATGCACTCTTCATTCAACCTTGTTCATGACCCATGACTTGTGATTTAGGTTGTGCAACACTTTGCCTCTTTTCCCTCTTGATTTTCCTCTCAGGGTACTAATGGTTTTTTTTGACATGTGTAGTATCACACCCATAGTACACCTATCTCCTATTTGCATTCCCATGCATGTCCTTACTGACACTTAGATTTGCCTTATAGGAACTCATCTTTCATTCATATTTCATGTTACATTATAGATTTAACATATTTCATAGTTCATAGACTGATTAGATTAAGAAACATAGTTTCATTTAACCCATACATGCATTACCACCTACAAAAACATATTGTTAGATACATCCTAATTACATTTCCTACCAAATATTCATATCATCCTGCATTATCAACATTAATACATGCATACATAAACCAAATCATCCATCCACATAAGCATGAAACATCATATACATATGCATACATAAACTGAATCATCTATCCACATAAAGATGAAATATCATATACATGTGCATACATAAACCAAATCATCCATCCACATAAGCATGAAATATCATATACATGTGCATACATAAACTGAATCACCCATCACAAAAAACATAATGCATAGTGTCAATAAGGGCTACCACATATCATAATCAAAATAATACAATGTACATCTCGTCACAAAGTCTCAAGCATAATCTACCACATATCCATCATATATCATCAAATAAGGTACAAAATCTAGAGATGTAGAGCACCTTTAATCTCTACCGATAAGTACTAAACCTCCATCTTGTGTCTATCAAAAAATTGGTATCCTATTATCTGCTCTCTAACTACTCTATTGTGAGCTGCCCATGTCTGATCTCTACGGAGAGTTAGGCATTGGCCCTCTGTGCGTAGGAGTCCCCTGATACTCATAGGTAGGAATCCCTTGGTAACCACCGTAAGGAGGAGTCCCCCAATAGTCACTATACCCTCTAGTAGGTGTCCCTAATGACTGGGATGGTACTAGCATCTGAGGTATCTGTTTGATATAGCGTGATGTGCACTACGCCGGATCTAGAATGGCATGCTCATATGCACACCTCTAGTAACTCAACTCTGGCATATAATCATCTCTCTGCCTAGCTTGATGTTTGGTGGCATTCTATTCATGCCTATACCTGTCTCGATCTTCACTAATAGCTCTCTGCTCTTGTCCCTAGGATTTTTGTGCCAATATCAACTGTTGTACCTACTATGTGGTCCTATCCCTCTCAACCTGTGTAGCCTATAACTGTGCATGTAACCCCTGTACCTCTACCCCTGACTTCCCCCCTCATCATGCACTACCTGCAGCTAAGCTTGTGTTGTGTCCCACTCACTTTGCAACATCTGCATCTGTACCTTTGCGAAATATCTTTCCCTATGCATGGCCTATGCTTGAGCCTCTGCTGCATCCCCATCCCTCTGAAGTGCCTGAAGTATTAATTCGACAGCATTTCGCTCTCACCAAAGACTTGACACCTGTGACACCATTGCATCCCTCTCTCTTTGAAGAGACTAAACCTCTTCCATTGTCACTTGCCTCTCACTCTATAACACCTGAGCACGTGCCTGTACCACATCCCTCTCTGCCTCTATGACCTATACCTGTGCCTATGCCATGTCTCTCTCTATCTGCAACATGCGTAGCTACACCCTCATCTCCTTTTCTCTCTACTGCATCAATCCCATATCCTTAAATGTCTACTCTAAATAGTGCACTTTTTCTCTGATCTCATCTCGCTCCCGGTGCAGATTTTCTCTCTCCCTCCATAATTGTTTTAGCTGTCCCCAAAAACCCTCTATATCTCCTACAATCCCTACCCCAATCTCTGATGGCTCTTGCCCTATTCCTCCTATAATAGTCTATTGTATCGTTGCCTCTGCCACCAAACAATCTCTCTCCCATTTCACTGCATCCCCCTCCTCATGCTCCCTAGCCACATCTGCTCACAACCTCTCTACCTCCGCCTGTAGGTCAACCACCTCATCTCTCTCAACAATCTCCTCTCCACCTCTATCACCATCATGGCTATATTTGAGTAGTCCCTCTCGCTTTGGGAGAATCGTGCCTGTAGTTCACTCATCTTTGCCTCTAATTTGATTCGCTCTGTCTTTGCCTACCATAATCGTTGCTCACTAAGTCACAGTCTCTTTAGGGTCCCTCTCAATACCATTGCTTGATCCTCTCCTCTCGGTGGTGTTATCAATAGTGGTGGGATTTCATGTACCTCTACATCAATGTCCATCTCCTGCCTCCTCTCTCTGTACCTCTGACCCCCTATCCTGCTGCACCATAACCCTGGCCTCATCCTCTCCCTCCTCAGGCTCTATGCCATTGTCTCCTCCTCCTGCCTACCCTCACCGGCTCCTTCATTGCTCTGACCGCCTCTTGTCCTCCACTCCATCGTCCTCCTCTTCGTGGTCCTCATGGACCCTGTCCCTCTCTCTCTGCCCTCAACTATTTCTCATCCTCTGACTTGAAACCTAGTGCCCCCTCAATCGGCACCACTGGTGTAATCCGTGGAGGCGGATGTCACCTAAACCACTGACCATATCGATCTAACATCCCTCCATCTCTCAACCCCTCTTGCTTGCCTGGGTATGGCAAAAACTGTAGTGCCTCTAACTCCTCCCACACTGCATCTAGATCCAACACATCCCCCCATGGCCACTCTTGTGTCAATCGTCGGAACATCACTCACCCCGCGAGAATATCCTGCCTCACTCCAAACTGCCTCGTCACTCGATCGGGTTTGTGCAACTCCACTACACACGAACCTCTCCTAATAATATAACATCAGGTAAAGAAGTAACCCCTATGTGCCTCCTCATCATCCCTCTAGTCCCTAAATATACTATCATCTCCGCATGCACATCATCAAGTCATCTCCTCCACACATCCACATCTTTCACATTTGGATATCGTAGCATCGCTCCTGCCTCTGTACCCCATCCCCAAGCTATGACTGCTCTATCATCCTACTATCCTGCTCTCAAAACAATCGACCTAGTCACCCTGATGTGCTCCCAGGCCCACACTTGTAGCAATGTGACGTGTGTCACACTCAACACCTCTCGATAATCTATCATGTGCATATCCCTGTATAGTTGCACTAGCATAAAGGTCCCCCATGCAAACTAACCCTCTTGACCCTCGATGATGTGATAGATCACCTCAAAAAATATGAGGTGAAAGAATCGACCACTTCGGTCTAGCACCAATATCTTGCTAATCAACCCCGTTAGGTACAACGAAAATGCTAGTACCCTGCAAGACAAGCATCTATCCACGACCAGTTGTTGCCGCTAAATCGGTAGCTTGTCATCGCCAAACACAACCTCCATGGACTCGTCCAGTGCCTCACCCTCACCCGACACTCGCTAACTATGAACCCTACTATAGGGAGCCTCAAAATATGCCATACATCCTCTAGAGTCACTGTCATCTCCCTAATCGGTAGATGAAATGTTGATATCATCGAGCCCCAATGCTCTATCAATGCTGTCAGCATGGCCCTATGGGCCTTAATCGATGGATAGGATAACATCTTGAATAGTCTTGCCTCTGGTAACAATTGATGATCTGCACCCATAATTGCCGCTATGCATCTCCTCAGTACCTCAAACCGTCTCTCCCTCATTCGCAAACCCTTCACATTCTGCATCCATGACATGACCACTATATCATTTTCTCCTTTTTTTCTTGCGTCATTTTGTTTCCCTTTTTTTTTTCGCCCAGGCCTTGGGATTTCCCTTCCATGTCCTTTCTCTTTCCTCCTTTTTCCCTCACATTTTTTCAATCCTTCTAGTTCCCCGACTAAGCCCCTGGCCTCGCCTGAGACCTCAAATGACCTTCCCATGAGTATGGGAAAACTCGCTTAGGCCCACGAGCGGACCGGCCCTGGCCTAGGCGAACCGGCCCTAGCTCGAGCGGACCAGCCCTGGTTCATGGGAAGACTCACCTAAGTCCCCAGGTAGACTCACCTTGGCCTAGGCAGACCCGCCTGGCTATGGGCAGACTCGTCCGGGCTCCCGGGTGGGTCCCTGGGTTGAGCAGGCGGACCCACCTGAGCAACTAGTCTGTCATCCTGCTCTCCTACTCTCAACACAACTAACCTAGTCACCTTGATGTCTCCTAGACCCACACTTGTAGCAGTGTGACATGTGTCACACTCAACTCCTCTCTATAACATATCATGTGCATATCCTGATACAATTGTGCCAGCATACAAGTCCCCCACGCAAACTGACCCTCTCGACCCTCGATGATGTGACAGATCACCTCGACAAACCTAAGATGAAAGAATCAACCACTCTGGTCTTGCACCAATATCTCGCTAATCAATGCTATTAGGTACAACCACAATGCTGGTACCCTACAAGACAAACATCTATCCATGTCCAGCTATTGCCGTTGAATCGGTAGCTCGTCATCGCCAAACACAACCTTCATAGACTCGTCTAGTGCCTCCCCCTCTACCTGACACTCACTAACCATGAGCCTTGCTATGGGGAGCCTCAGAATCCACCATACATCCTCTAGAGTCACCATTATCTCCCTAGTCAGTAGATAAAATGTCGATGTTGCCAAGTCCCAATGCTCTATCAATGCTACCAGCATGGCCTTATGGGTCTTAATCGACAGATAGGATAACATGTGGAACAGTCCTACCTCTGCTAATGCGTGATGATCCACACCTATCATTTCCACTATGAATCTCCTCAGTACCTCAGACCGTCTCTCCCGCGTCTGCAAACCCTCCACATTCTGCATCCATGACATGACCACTATGTGATTTTCTCCTTTTTTCTTGCATTATTTTATATCCCTTTTTTTTTATTCCCCCAGTCTTGGGATTTCCCTTCATGTCTTTTCTCTTTCCTCCCTTTTCCCTCGCCTTTTGTCAGTCCTCCCAGATCCCCGACTAAGCCCCTGGCCTCGCTTGAGACTTCAGACGACCTTTCCCTAAGTATGGGTGGACTCGCCTGGGCCTGCAGGAAAACTTGCCTTGGCTTGGGCGGACCTGCCCTGGTCCATGGGTAGACCTGCCCCAGCTCAGGTAGACTAGCCCCAACTCAGGCGGAGCTGCTTGAGTCCTTGGGTGGACCCACCTTGGCCTGGGTGGACCCGCCCCAGCTAGGGCATACCTGTCGTGGTTCATGGGCGGACTTGTCCCAACTCAGACGAACTTGCCCAGGTTCTCGAGTGGACTCGCCCCAGCTCAGGTGGGCTCCCACTCGATGGAGGGTGGAGCCGCTTTGGCTCGGGCAGATCCGTCTGAGCTCCCGGGCAGACTTGCCAGTTGTGGGTTGACTCACCTGAGCTCCCGGGTGGGTCCCCAGGCTACGCGGGCGGACCCGCCCCCGTACTTGGGCGGACCTGCCCGGGCATGGACGAATCCGCTCTTCCACGGGACCCAAACAAAATTCCCACCTCCTCTAGTTTTTTTTTCACCCACTACTTGGCCCTCTTTTGGGGCGTACCCAGCTAAATTTCCCTCCCCGACTGAACCCCAAATCCCATTTTTCCTCCCTCCCCCAACAAAATCCATATTTTCAAATTTTTGAAAAACTTAAATGAAATGACAAAAATCACAAAGTTGGGTTTGAAGATAACTTGACGTGGCACGACACACTCACTGAAGAATCATCGTCTCTCGTCCCCCTGGTGGATGATGTCGCTATCATACTCCGACATCGTGCACTTTCACTCTCGCCTTCTCCTTTTCTACCTCTCCTTCTCACTTGACAGCTATCCAAATGAGGAAAGGTAATTCTTAGAATTACCTTTTATAACATTTTTCCCTCCTATTTACCTTTTTTAAATCAAGAGAATTTTTTCCCTTTATTTAACCAAAATTCCCCCCAACTAATCCACTCACCCTCTATCTTCCTGGGGCCGCCATTTGCACATTGTATACTCGTTTTCCTTCATTCAAATGCCAATCTTCTTGGTTTCTCATGCTCTTTCCAACAACATATACCACTCCATACTTTTGAGAAGTTGCATGGGGCCTCTTTTCCTTCCCCATCTACCTTCTCGAGGGGGCATACCTTACCATTCTCTCCCAATCTTCTATCATAACCCTACTTTTGTGAGACTGAGGCATCCCCTTTAATACGCTTCTATTCAAGTAGCTTATACAAACTCTCCCATGCTAGGGCATCTCTTTTCTAGTTGCTTCCTCTATAGAGTCATCTGTATTTTATTTTCTTCAAAATTCTATTATCCTAATAGTGTTTCGAAGAGGGGAAAAATGTAGACATCTAAATTTGATCACTTCCATATGGTCAAAGACATCTCTTTAATCATCCATTTGCTCATCTACTTCATCCTTTTTGCCGATATTAATTAAATCATTCATTTAATTAATATTTCGTGTCGTATATAAGGTTTCCAAAGTATTTAATTTAATAAATACTTTTCCCCCCTTTCTTCTCTAAATTAAATAAATAATTCACTTTATTTAATTGTTATATTACCTCTTGGAATTTTAAATTTAGTTTTAATTCCTCACTTTCTCTCTCATTGTCACATCCTCCAACTTTTGCAAGTTGGTCTCTAATCCCTCTTAGCCATCTAACCCTCTTCTAATCATAATTAATTTATGGTTAAGATGTGCCCACCCCTAATCATCATTAGGGTCACATCCTCCATAATTTCCCATTTGCCTCTAATATGTCATTAATTTGTCTAATTAGGTACTTGCACAACCTTAATCACTTAATTTTGTCAACATAATCCCCATGTCATTTATGGAATGTGTCCTAAGTCAACCTTATTAAAGGATTTATCCTTTTGGAGAAGGCACTCCATTCCCCATGTGAATTTTTAATTCATTTTTAATCACCCAATGCATTCCAAAGAATTTTAAATTATTTCTCTCATTCCCATGTGGATATTTGAGGAATTTTTAATTCCTCACATGTCCTTTCACCACATGTGGACAAGGAATTCCTTTATGAGGAGATCTTGTCCAAATCCCAAGGTACTATGTAGTACCTCCATGCCATGTACTCTCCTTCCAACTCATTTCCACATCATCCTTTTCAAGCCACTTCACATGCCACATGTCAAGATGTGAGGGATTGTGAGTTTTCAACTCACCATAGCCCTACATCTTGGCCTTATTGGTTTAATCTCAATTGTCCATTTCACTAGAGAATTCAAAATTCTCTATAAATACCCCCTTTTTCTCTCATTTGAGGAGAAGATCATTATGCTAACCATACTTAGCCAAATATTTTCATTTGCATCCACTTTCACCCATTTTCCATCCATCTTACAATCCACACTTGCATCTCTTGCCATCAAAGGAGCATACAACATTAAAGATCGAAGGGCCAACTAAAGGACAACTCAACAAGGTAAAAAGTTTCATTTTGTTTTGTTAAGTTTATTATTAACCCAATCTTGAGGTGTAGGGTGTTTATATTTGTTGTTTGTACTTTTTTGTTTGCTACTCATTTTTAACACGTATTTTCATCCATTCATGACAACCTCTTCTTTTCAGCTTTGGAGATACTTTATTTGAATTAATTCCACAAAGATTGGAGTTTTTCATCATCACTAACCAGTATCTACCCATTTGTTGGTGCAGGCCTTTTTCTGGCTTTAGGCTGATTTCTTTGTTTTGCCTGGCACTGAACCATTTTCTAAGATATCTTGATTCAACAGAGTTGCCAGCCTTCAGTTTTGGGAAGGCACCATTTTGCATCTAAAACAAGAAAATACCAGTATTTTTGATCCCCAACAAAGTTGCCAAAAATCTGTTAGCATAAAGATTTGTCCTTCAAAGATAAATACATAAAACGACTCAACATGCCTAGAAGAAAGAACAAACAGTGCTAACAGTCAGAGAAGTTATCATTAAATTGACAACTTTCCTCTGAATTGAGAGGTACAATTCCCTCTTAAAATATGAAATGAATGGAATAACAGGGTATTCTTTTAACTTGAAAGCAAAAAAGGATAATCTACCATCTACCCATAGCCATGAAATAGATGTGAAGGGTTAAATTCAAAATTAAGTGAATGTAGAAAAATGACACAAAGTCCATTTACCCAAAACCCATGGATAATACTTAGGAAAAGAATGAACATCAGAGCATCTTCTCATAGATAAATTAATCTAAATTCAAAGTTTTAGAAATGAACACACATACACAGTTTGATATAACATAATATACCCTGAAGAGTAATTACAAAGACTCAAAGTTCATTTGTAATCAAAAGAAAATATTAACCAATACACGGATTTGAAAACATCTCCTTTATTTCCTCAAGGCTAGAATGCCAGTTCACAGACTTGACACCCCTACAGAATATGAATGTGTGATGTGTGAGAAGAAAACAAAACTCTTCCTTTCCCCCCTCCCTCCCCCGAATAATTACTAGAAAAGATAAAAAAAAAGATCCCTCCCTGCTTAAAAACTCTCCCATAAATAAGTCTTCCCAAATGAGGCTTTTCAATTCCCATAACCACCTCTTGAAAATGGACAATTCCAAATTTTATTGCTTTTCTCTTTCACATAACTATTTCTTGATAACTTTCTACTTTATTGCAAAAGAATCCACTACAAAATGATAGGACTTTTTGCCTACCAATTTCTGTGCCTCATTTGAAAACTTCTATTACCATTTTTTAATTACCATTCATAACTAAAAATTCTTAATAGGTATAGAAGAATACGTAATTGTGGAATATTTACAAAAGATGAAAGCATTATAAGTGTCTTTTCTTGATTCACATTAGAAGTGCCAACTATCACTTCCAACAACTATTTCCATTGTTAAGAGCAATCTATTCGCACTGATTTTTTGCATCCAACTAGTTGAAGAGTTGAACTCAAAACATCAATCTCACTGTTCCATATGAGAAGATGAAATTCCTGAGTGTATATTGCTATGGAGGTTATGTGACAACTCATGTGAAAGACCATGCCCTAGGCCAAATCTTGGTCCATAACCCTGACCATGCTGAAGTCATTGCTGTGAGTCTGGAAATGGAGGATATCTTAGCCATGACCCTGACTCTTGCCATTTACTAGACCTTGGTCCCCATGCTTGTTCTTTCAAGTGATCATTTCCAGATATCAGATTAGTTATAGACCTAGGTACATGATGCACTGCATTTCCATACCTATGTTCATCTTCAGAGAATCACATTTTCTTTTGATCAACCTTATCTCCCAAGGGCATGCTCTTATGATTGACCTAAAGCTTTTCCAAAAAGAAATGATTTTAAATTAGATGCCTCTAATTGAAATTTTAAATGCCATTGGAGATGAGAGAGGGTTTTCCTTATGCAGTCATAGATTGTTTCACATTCTTTCTTCTTCACTGACCTTGCAACATTCTGATTGTGATCTGTAAAATCTTCAACAATTATATATTTAATTTTATCCTCCAACTTTTTGGAAATCCAATTCCCTTCGTAAGTGCTAGCACGCAACCATTCCTACCAAAGAGATTCAACCCCCAATAGATTGTACAAGAGAGATGAACAACTCAAGTATATAATCTTTATTATGATTATCGAAATTCATGTATGGTAGGACTCTTTTCTCCACCACTGAAATGTCAGCTTCATCTTTCAAAAAAAGGGAAAATGCTGAAAGAATTGGAGGAGACCGAGTCTGTAGGTGTAGAGCAACTAAAAGGATGATTGACATAGAATTTAGTGTCATATCCCTTGATCCCTTGATATTGTGTTCTTTATCCCAAGATTTCATCAAATAGTAAAACTTCTGAAACCTCCTGTCAATTGAAGAAAAAAATGCACATCTCATATTTTAGGATTTCATCTTTATCTCAATTGAAATGTCACACTCAATTCTGATTCTATAGTCAACAAATTTCAAAATAGGAATAATGGCTCTTAGCACATATATAACACCATAGACCATTCCTCTACCTTGAAGGCAATGAAATTCCTTTGACAATGTCTTGAGAATTTTGACTTTATTTTCTCTTGGGAAGGCATTTCCATTATAACCAAGGTTCATAGACAAGTCCAGATCACTTCTAGAAGTAAAAAAATCCATTATATATGAACCAAAGGCCCTTGTAGATGCACTAGTACAATTATAGATACTTCCCTACATTAGCCAAATTGCATCACTCTCACCATCATGCATTGCTTTGAATACTGCAGTTCCAAGTGTGGATATATATTCTGGATCATCTGTTGGTGGTGTGTTCTCATCAAATGTGTCACTTTTGTTTCTTTCTCAATAACAAGTTGAATTTTCCCATCTTCAATAGTGAAAACAAGAATTCAACCTTTGTTAGGTTCATTCTCCTCTGGAATAACATATGTTGTCCCAAGACAATAATAAACATTGTTGTCATCTAAGAATGAACAACTAAGGATGGGACATCCATTTTCAAATGGATCAAGTTGATAATATGAGATAATTTCAAATGTTTGATCATCTAATAGATGCACAAAGTGTGATTCTATCTCATCCAGATATGCATTTGAATACTTCACAGTGCACATGGAAAACTTGTGAGACTGTTCTTGATTGAATATACGACGAGCATGCTCTAAGATGAACTACATGAATGTGGAATTTCTAAATGTCATCAATTGTCCCAATTGCAAGTAGGTCCGACGATCATAGCTCCTTATCTAAGCTTCCAAGTTTTGCATACATGTTTTCCAGAGAACTTCAAACCAATATACTCGATAACAATTCATTTTGTATCACACTTTGACAATTTCCACTAAAGATATCTCTTACATGGTGGGTAAAATGTTTTCATTCAAACCCTAAATATCCTCTAGTGAATACCATGGAGTCATGCATTTTTGGAGTTAGAAAACCTTTAAAACCCCTGACCATAAAGGAAGTCAGGTAGTCAGGCCAATCCAAAACTTTAGAACTTATATTAATAAGTTTGAAAATTTAGTAATGCTCTGACAAGAAAAGTTGGATATTCTTTTAATTTTAGAAACTTTTTTCAAATGCGGGCACATAAAGTTTGGGGCCATTTTAAATTCTCCCACAAAATAGAATGATTTTAATAAAGCCCATGTAATATGTGAATGGATTTTATGAAGCTTTCCCAATATCCAATAATTTTCTACTTATAGGAGAAAAATTAAAGGAAACATTTTGTACCTATGTTGCTTGAAACAAATTAAATGTTGTGGTAACATCTGAAACCAAGTCTCAAGTAAGAAGGAAAAACTTAATATATTCTAGAAAATAGTCCCATTTTTATGTGAAATTTGGACAATAGTATAATTGGTCACTTTTGAGCAGAACCCAAAATTCTTTGAAGTTCCAACAACAAGGATCTCAAATTTTCACTTAGCTTACAAACCACAGACTAGTAAATGTGAAGCTAAAAATTTCACAAATGGTGAAGCATCTGGGCATGAGGGTTGGCTAGATTGAGTTGAATAGGGTTAGGATCAAAGCCATGAAAGGATTTTGGATCAGAATTAATGGATTTTCAGATTTAATCATTTTTGTGACTTGGTAGGTTTCGGGGGTGCATATGAAAAATGAACAAAAAATTTGAATTTTTTTTTGAAAATTTTCAAGTTCAAATTTAGGGTAATAACAGACTCAAATTAATGATAGTTGGTTATGGCATCGAAGAATGTGTCATATGAATTTTGATAACCTAGCAAGGATTAGTGTAGTACAAGCCATGAGAGATTTACCAAGGATTACAAAGCCTGTTAATGCTATTTGTAGGAATTTTCAATTTGGAAAGCAAGCAAGAAACAACTTCATATCAAAGGAAAAATCTACTACCAGACTATTGGATTTAATTTATATAGATCTATATGGTCCTACAAGAGTGAGAATTCTACAAGTTGAAAGGTAGTTTATGCTTTTGATTGATGATTACTCTAGGTATACATGAGTTATATTTCTTTGAGAAAAATCTAATGCAGTAGATAGATTCAAAACATTCAAAGCTATGGTTGAGAATGAAGTAAATTTGAGGATAAAATGCTAAGGTTTGAAAAAGGTGGTGAATTCACCTTCCATGAATTTAATATGTTTTATGAAGCTCATGGAATAAAAAATTCAGTTATCTACTTTGAGAACTCCTCACCAGAATGGAGTTGTTGAAAGGAAGAACATAACAATTCAAGAAGTTGCTAGATCAATGATTACTGTAGTTGGTCTACTAGAAGTTTACCAGAGATAAGATATTCATACTACTGTTTATGCATTCATTTGAGTTCAAGCAAAAGAAAACAATACTAAGACCCCCTATGATCTATGGTGTGGAAGAATTCCTACTATTAAGTATTTCAAGGTATTTGGAAGCAAATGTTATATCAGACGGAATGAAGAAAATTTAGGGAAGTTTGATGCTAGAAGTGATGAAGGTATTTTTCTTGGATATTCTACTAGAAGCAAAGCTTATAGATTTTTTAATAAAAGACTGAGAAAGATTGTAGAAAGTACAAATGTCAAGGTTGATGAAGCAATGAAGAACTTTATTGAAGTTGATGGATATGTATCTGATGAACTTGATTATGTAAGGATTGAAGAAGTTGTGGAAGAACAAGAGAAGGATGAGCAAGAGAAGTAGAATGAAGAAGAAGAAGAAGCTCTAGTGGTGTCCCCTAAGACACCTAAATATGTGTAGAAAAATGGTGCAGGGCACCTAGTCTTCATGATGCATAAAAAGGATCAAATGTTGTGTTTTTTGGTTTTGAGTCATGTTTTTATTGAATAAGGTCTATTTAGACCATGTTTAATGTCTTTGTCATGTTTTTGAGTCATTTGGTGATAGGTTGTGCAAATTTGTCATTTTTATTGAAAGTTGTAAAAAGTTGCTAAACAACTTTGCATTTAGGGTCTAATTGAGAAGTTGAATGGTTTGGAAGTTGGGAGGTAGTTGTAGTTGGTTGGTTTTGGTTGAAAAAATATAAATAGATCATGTAATGGTTGAACCAAGGTTTTGGAGGTAATTTTGTAAGTTGAACATCAATAAAGTTTTGGTTTCCTGCAATTTTCTATTGTAATTTTCTGCTACAGAAGGTTGTATGGCCTTGTACATCTTGCAAATGGTCTCAAATTGATTGGAGTTTATGTGAAATTGAATCTAGTTTCTGTTAAACTTGGTTTCATTGAATTTCATTCAGTTTTGAGTATTTTAGAAGTAATTTACTCCAAACTGCTTTGGAAACCTAGGTTTTGGTGCTTTGAGTGAAAAATGGAGTTTTGAGCCATTCCATCGGTGAAATGGCCTAAGAACTAGTGGAATGAAATTATTTATGATGTGCTTTGAGATTTTCAAGTTTGCAAGAGTAGGGATTGAGGATTTGGGCAATTTGGTTGATGCCCTAGATGATTAAACTCATGTGTTTAAGTAAGAGTGATGCATAGATGGTAGTGTTTGATAGAAAAATCTTGGGAAGTGTTTTAGAAGGGTTGTAATTGTTTGTGTATACCATATTGGACATTTCTGGGCTGGTGGCATGAGAGTTTGAGGTCTAGTTTGTAAAAATAACATTGTGATCTATCAAAACAAGCCTAATTAGGCCTTTATGCAAGCGTAGCAACAATTTTTTGAGGGTTATGTTCCAAAGAAACCACTTCCACTTTTGAAATATGTTATTAAAGGGATTAATAGGTATCCAAAACTGGTTTTAGGTTGTGGGTTGGAGGTCTCATTTAAAAGTTATGATAAATTTACTCTATTTGTTGTGCTACAAGGCATATTGACCACTAGTGAAGAAACCCATCTTGTTTGTTGTGCTAAGACTTTGGGAAAGCATTGATTGAGTGTTGTAGACCTTTGATATCTTGATCTACATCAAATTGGTATTAGAGCATAGGTATTATTTGAAGAAGGGAGAGAAAGTGTGAAACAAGAAGGAAAGTGTGAGGCAAAAAGTGAATAAAATGCCTCCAAAAGGGAAAACCATTGCTAGAGAAGTGAATGAGTTGAAGGAAAAGCATACTAGAGAAATGAGAAAGTTGAAAGAGAGGCTTGCTACTTTGGAAACAATTTAGAAAAGAGGTATAGTCATGGATGATGAGAGTGACTCCAAAGAAGAAGAGGGGACCGAGGAAGAAGAGGAAGAGGAATTGGATCTTGATAATCTGAGGATGGATAAGTTGTTGAGAGTAGTCAAGGAAGATAAACACAAGGTGAAGATTGATGTTCCTAAGTATGGAGGTAATTTGAATGATAAAGAAATTTTAGATTGGATTGCAACACTTGACAATTATTTTGAATGTGAAGATGTTCCTGAAGAACAAAGGGTGAAGATTGCAGAAACAAAGTTGAAGGGTCATCCACTATTATGGTGGGATTATGAGCAATCTAAAAGGAGAAAGAGAGGTAAGTCAAAGA